>CM023486.1:116840260-117440260 GCA_013339685.2 Hyalomma asiaticum
AGAGGAATGCTCTACGATAGCGGGGAAAACGCATTTTTGTGCGACTTCTGATGACTCAAAATTCACAAAATACCCCAAGACTACGATGCGGACAACGCATGTGTGCGACTTCTGATCGAGTCAAGGTTTTCCAAAAACCCAAGACTATAAGGCTTATCTCTGGATTTTGGTGCAAAATTCTTGAGAGAACCGTATTTATCAGGAAGGCGCGCAATAAGTAGAGGAATGCTCTACGATGCGGGAAAACGCATTTTGTGCGACTTCTGATCGAGTCAAAATTTCACCAAAAACCCAAGACTATAGGCTTACCTTTTTGGCATTTTGGGCAAAATTTTGAGAGACCGTATTTTATTCAGGAAGGCGCGCAATAAGTAGAGGAATGCTCTACGATGCGGGAAAACGCATTTTGTGCGACTTCTGATCGAGTCAAAATTTCACAAAAAACCCAAGACTATAGGCTTACCTTTTTGGCATTTTGGGCAAAATTTTGAGAGACCGTATTTTTATTCAGGAAGGCGCGCAATAAGTAGAGGAATGCTCTACGATGCGGGAAAACGCATTTTGTGCGACTTCTGATCGAGTCAAAATTTCACAAAAAACCCAAGACTATAGGCTTACCTTTTTGGCATTTTGGGCAAAATTTTGAGAGACCGTATTTTTATTCAGGAAGGCGCGCAATAAGTAGAGGAATGCTCTACGATGCGGGAAAACGCATTTTGTGCGACTTCTGATCGAGTCAAAATTTCACAAAAAACCCAAGACTATAGGCTTACCTTTTTGGCATTTTGGGCAAAATTTTGAGAGACCGTATTTTTATTCAGGAAGGCGCGCAATAAGTAGAGGAATGCTCTACGATGCGGGAAAACGCATTTTGTGCGACTTCTGATCGAGTCAAAATTTCACAAAAAACCCAAGACTATAGGCTTACCTTTTTGGCATTTTGGGCAAAATTTTGAGAGACCGTATTTTTATTCAGGAAGGCGCGCAATAAGTAGAGGAATGCTCTACGATGCGGGAAAACGCATTTTGTGCGACTTCTGATCGAGTCAAAATTTCACAAAAACCCAAGACTATAGGCTTACCTTTTTGGCATTTTGGGCAAAATTTTGAGAGACCGTATTTTTATTCAGGAAGGCGCGCAATAAGTAGAGGAATGCTCTACGATGCGGGAAAACGCATTTTGTGCGACTTCTGATCGAGTCAAAATTTCACAAAAAACCCAAGACTATAGTCTTACCTTTTTGGCATTTTGGGCAAAATTTTGAGAGACCGTATTTTTATTCAGGAAGGCGCGCAATAAGTAGAGGAATGCTCTACGATGCGGGAAAACGCATTTTGTGCGACTTCTGATCGAGTCAAAATTTCACAAAAAACCCAAGACTATAGGCTTACCTTTTTGGCATTTTGGGCAAAATTTTGAGAGACCGTATTTTTATTCAGGAAGGCGCGCAATAAGTAGAGGAATGCTCTACGATGCGGGAAAACGCATTTTGTGCGACTTCTGATCGAGTCAAAATTTCACAAAAAACCCAAGACTATAGGCTTACCTTTTTGGCATTTTGGGCAAAATTTTGAGAGACCGTATTTTTATTCAGGAAGGCGCGCAATAAGTAGAGGAATGCTCTACGATGCGGGAAAACGCATTTTGTGCGACTTCTGATCGAGTCAAAATTTCACAAAAAACCCAAGACTATAGGCTTACCTTTTTGGCATTTTGGGCAAAATTTTGAGAGACCGTATTTTTATTCAGGAAGGCGCGCAATAAGTAGAGGAATGCTCTACGATGCGGGAAAACGCATTTTGTGCGACTTCTGATCGAGTCAAAATTTCACAAAAAACCCAAGACTATAGGCTTACCTTTTTGGCATTTTGGGCAAAATTTTGAGAGACCGTATTTTTATTCAGGAAGGCGCGCAATAAGTAGAGGAATGCTCTACGATGCGGGAAAACGCATTTTGTGCGACTTCTGATCGAGTCAAAATTTCACAAAAACCCAAGACTATAGGCTTACCTTTTTTGGCATTTTGGGCAAAATTTTGAGAGACCGTATTTTTATTCAGGAAGGCGCGCAATAAGTAGAGGAATGCTCTACGATGCGGGAAAACGCATTTTGTGCGACTTCTGATCGAGTCAAAATTTCACAAAAAACCCAAGACTATAGGCTTACCTTTTTGGCATTTTGGGCAAAATTTTGAGAGACCGTATTTTTATTCAGGAAGGCGCGCAATAAGTAGAGGAATGCTCTACGATGCGGGAAAACGCATTTTGTGCGACTTCTGATCGAGTCAAAATTTCACAAAAAACCCAAGACTATAGGCTTACCTTTTTGGCATTTTGGGCAAAATTTTGAGAGACCGTATTTTATTCAGGAAGGCGCGCAATAAGTAGAGGAATGCTCTACGATGCGGGAAAACGCATTTTGTGCGACTTCTGATCGAGTCAAAATTTCACAAAAAACCCAAGACTATAGGCTTACCTTTTTGGCATTTTGGGCAAAATTTTGAGAGACCGTATTTTTATTCAGGAAGGCGCGCAATAAGTAGAGGAATGCTCTACGATGCGGGAAAACGCATTTTGTGCGACTTCTGATCGAGTCAAAATTTCACAAAAAACCCAAGACTATAGGCTTACCTTTTTTGGCATTTTGGGCAAAATTTTGAGAGACCGTATTTTTATTCAGGAAGGCGCGCAATAAGTAGAGGAATGCTCTACGATGCGGGAAAACGCATTTTGTGCGACTTCTGATCGAGTCAAAATTTCACAAAAAACCCAAGACTATAGGCTTACCTTTTTGGCATTTTGGGCAAAATTTTGAGAGACCGTATTTTTATTCAGGAAGGCGCGCAATAAGTAGAGGAATGCTCTACGATGCGGGAAAACGCATTTTGTGCGACTTCTGATCGAGTCAAAATTTCACAAAAAACCCAAGACTATAGGCTTACCTTTTTGGCATTTTGGGCAAAATTTTGAGAGACCGTATTTTTATTCAGGAAGGCGCGCAATAAGTAGAGGAATGCTCTACGATGCGGGAAAACGCATTTTGTGCGACTTCTGATCGAGTCAAAATTTCACAAAAAACCCAAGACTATAGGCTTACCTTTTTGGCATTTTGGGCAAAATTTTGAGAGACCGTATTTTTATTCAGGAAGGCGCGCAATAAGTAGAGGAATGCTCTACGATGCGGGAAAACGCATTTTGTGCGACTTCTGATCGAGTCAAAATTTCACAAAAACCCAAGACTATAGGCTTACCTTTTTGGCATTTTGGGCAAAATTTTGAGAGACCGTATTTTTATTCAGGAAGGCGCGCAATAAGTAGAGGAATGCTCTACGATGCGGGAAAACGCATTTTGTGCGACTTCTGATCGAGTCAAAATTTCACAAAAAACCCAAGACTATAGGCTTACCTTTTTGGCATTTTGGGCAAAATTTTGAGAGACCGTATTTTTATTCAGGAAGGCGCGCAATAAGTAGAGGAATGCTCTACGATGCGGGAAAACGCATTTTGTGCGACTTCTGATCGAGTCAAAATTTCACAAAAAACCCAAGACTATAGGCTTACCTTTTTGGCATTTTGGGCAAAATTTTGAGAGACCGTATTTTTATTCAGGAAGGCGCGCAATAAGTAGAGGAATGCTCTACGATGCGGGAAAACGCATTTTGTGCGACTTCTGATCGAGTCAAAATTTCACAAAAAACCCAAGACTATAGGCTTACCTTTCTTGGCATTTTGGGCAAAATTTTGAGAGACCGTATTTTTATTCAGGAAGGCGCGCAATAAGTAGAGGAATGCTCTACGATGCGGGAAAACGCATTTTGTGCGACTTCTGATCGAGTCAAAATTTCACAAAAACCCAAGACTATAGGCTTACCTTTTTTGGCATTTTGGGCAAAATTTTGAGAGACCGTATTTTTATTCAGGAAGGCGCGCAATAAGTAGAGGAATGCTCTACGATGCGGGAAAACGCATTTTGTGCGACTTCTGATCGAGTCAAAATTTCACAAAAAACCCAAGACTATAGGCTTACCTTTTTTGGCATTTTGGGCAAAATTTTGAGAGACCGTATTTTTATTCAGGAAGGCGCGCAATAAGTAGAGGAATGCTCTACGATGCGGGAAAACGCATTTTGTGCGACTTCTGATCGAGTAATAATTTCACAAAAAAACCAAAACTATAGGCTTACCTTTTTTGGCATTTTGGGCAAAATTTTGAGAGACCGTATTTTTATTCAGGAAGGCGCGCAATAAGTAGAGGAATGCTCTACGATGCGGGAAAACGCATTTTGGGCGACTTCCGAGAGTCTAATCAAGGACAAAGCCGTTTTTCACACAAGACACACACACACAAGCTTTTAATCAAACTGTTGAAAATAGAGAAAAACTAAACGACAAACACTTGAAAGAGAAACGAAAGCATGATAGAATTGAGTAAAGTTCTAATAAGTCTCTATAGGCGCTGCGGGAAAGTCCTGGCGATTTACTCTCTAAGGTTTTGACAGTGATGCGTGAAGTCGACGCGGGAGAAGCGCATGGCTCACCGAATCGTCGATGAGCTTCATGAATAAGTTAGCGAAGTGCAGCCGGTTCGGAACGATGACGACGGATGAATAAGTTAGCGAAGTGCAGCCGGTTCGGAACGATGACGACGGATGTCTCGTTGCGACGGAGGACGTGGGCAGCTAGGCGGCTCGATCAGGTGGTTGCAGCATCCCGCCAGGCGTCTCGGCGTGGAACTCGGACCCGTAGCCCGACTGTTCCAGCTATGCCTACGGGCACAGGATTAAGCAAGTCCTCGCCTGGAGCTTGCGAGCTGCTGGGGTTCCTTTGGCTGGAGACAGGTCAGCAGGAGGTCCCGGTCGGGTGAAGCCCTGGTGGCTCGGGTCCGGAACCCGACTGCCGTCTCCAACGCCCGGCCCCGTGGACGATCCGCTGCCTTCCTCGAACTCTCCTGCCCGGAACTCTTCCGGAACTCTCTTTCGTGGAACCTCCGAGAATCCCGATGCCGCAAGCTTTTCTTGTCTTTCCGCTTACTTGTTCCTGTCTGATTGGCCACCGCTGTGCCACCGTGTTATTCAGCCAGTGGCCGCTAGGAACTCCGTGGATGTTTGTGGTTGGCTGCCTTGTTTTCTGGTCCTATTTAATTTTGCAAGGCCACGCCTTTCTCATTCGTCGTCGTTTTCATGTGCCGTCCTCCCGGTCCGCGAGCGCCTTCTCACGTCGTCTTCTTTTTCATTGCATCCCTTTTGCTTCTCGCGCGCACTTTTCGTAATCACTCTGGTCGCGCACTTCACACATCACAAGAAGCCCCCTTTCGAATAAGTTTTTTTTAGGAGAAAAAGAACTGCAGTGAAGTGCGCGTCAAGTTAAGCACAACACGTTCACACATAGGACAACCGATGGTTCACATGACACTTAATGCATCTTCACACTGCAATACTAGTGACACACTTAGCGCACTTTTACACATAACAAGAGAAGTTGTGGTGAGTCTACACAGAGTTCAAACATAACTTCTAACATAACGACAAGACCATACACAAAGAAGTGTCCATCCCCAGTCCAGAATTCAAGAACAAGAGAGCCTCCGGTTGTCATAGTGCCTCTACGTTATTGCGTCCCAAACAAGACGTATGGCACGTTTCACACACTTAAACAAAAGCATAGCAGACGCTGGTAGATGCTTCCACTGAGACGCGTCTCTTCTCTTGCTCCACAAAAGACTCGGACGCTCTGTCGCGCTACACGATCCGCACGTGCAATTCTCTGCAAGCCCAAGCTGTTGACCGCACGCGCAGCGCGTTCGACGCGTTCGGAAGATCACTCGATCACCTGGCAGCATAGCCGACGTCTCGACGGAAGTACAATCTGACTTCAGGAATGCCCCAGAAGATGCTTTTGCATTATTGCTCATAAAGCACTGTACAAACATTGAGGCCTTTTTTTTCCATTTCATAAATTGGACGCAACTCAGGCGTCTTTGCATCTGATTGCTCTTCACCTAGAACGCTAAGGAGTTCAAGATCTCCTTCAACAGACCTTGTAGTGCATCCTTTCACACTGTCAATCATTCCACTAGGATCATGTTTACAGATTACACTCTCCCATACTGCTGTCTCAATTTCAGACTCTACTGCGCCCGCATTAATGAGTCCTTGCTCATTCTCCTCGACTATATTAGCACAGGCCACAGCTGTGCTGTCCTCGAAACTAAGCTTCCCTCTATTCACAACAAGGTCACCCAAATAGTCCTGGACAATGCCTATGTCATGTGTACCCGCCGGAAGCGGCACATCCAAACTGTGGGCGACAAACGCCTTCGAGATTTCTGAGCGGCATTGACCGTCATGTTTTGGAGGTTCTCTTGCCTCCTCAAATGTGCTAGGCCTCCTAGAGGCTCTACCAGAAAACTGATCCTCTATGGAACTTCCATGTTCCTCAACTCCGAACTTGCTATTCGGTTCATCAAGCTCACACAAGGTATGGTTACTTTCTCGGCTGCCTACCTCTATACCATCATCTAAACTAATATTTAGCTGCTCATCATGGCCATTCACGAGAGGTTCATTCTCCTGACCAATGCTCCTGCAGAACGCCTCGAACGCCGGATCGCTGGAGCTCCCGCCTAACATCCGCTCGCGCCTTTCTCTCACGAGCCTCGCCTGCTCTGCCTCTGCCAGCTGAAGCTGCAACTGAAGCGTTCCTAACTTCAATTCTTCAATTTCCCTTTCCTTCTTTTCCATTTCCCTTTCAAACTCCCTCTGCACCCGTTCCTCCTCTAATTCAGCTGCCTCTCGGTCGTCACACCATGCCTTTAACTCCGCGCCCTCAAAACCCATGCGCCGTGCCAGTTTCTCTAACACTTCCCTTAATTCTGAAGTCATTGTGGAAGATACAATTTCTGCGAAAAATAAACGGCTTTGTCCTGTCCTGTCGTAGCGGACGCCAATTTGTGATGAATATTTTAAGCAGGTTCTTTTATAGGTTCGTTTTCGGACGACTCTCCCAGGCGAAGCCTCCGAGAGTCTAATCAAGGACAAAGCCGTTTTTCACACAAGACACACACACAAGCTTTTAATCAAACTGTTGAAAATAGAGAAAAACTAAACGACAAACACTTGAAAGAGAAACGAAAGCATGATAGAATTGAGTAAAGTTCTAATAAGTCTCTATAGGCGCTGCGGGAAAGTCCTGGCGATTTACTCTCTAAGGTTTTGACAGTGATGCGTGAAGTCGACGCGGGAGAAGCGCATGGCTCACCGAATCGTCGATGAGCTTCATGAATAAGTTAGCGAAGTGCAGCCGGTTCGGAACGATGACGACGGATGTCTCGTTGCGACGGAGGACGTGGGCAGCTAGGCGGCTCGATCAGGTGGTTGCAGCATCCCGCCAGGCGTCTCGGCGTGGAACTCGGACCCGTAGCCCGACTGTTCCAGCTATGCCTACGGGCACAGGATTAAGCAAGTCCTTGCCTGGAGCTTGCGAGCTGCTGGGGTTCCTTTGGCTGGAGACAGGTCAGCAGGAGGTCCCGGTCGGGTGAAGCCCTGGTGGCTCGGGTCCGGAACCCGACTGCCGTCTCCAACGCCCGGCCCCGTGGACGATCCGCTGCCTTCCTCGAACTCTCCTGCCCGGAACTCTTCCGGAACTCTCTTTCGTGGAACCTCCGAGAATCCCGATGCCGCAAGCTTTTCTTGTCTTTCCGCTTACTTGTTCCTGTCTGATTGGCCACCGCTGTGCCACCGTGTTATTCAGCCAGTGGCCGCTAGGAACTCCGTGGATGTTTGTGGTTGGCTGCCTTGTTTTCTGGTCCTATTTAATTTTGCAAGGCCACGCCTTTCTCATTCGTCGTCGTTTTCATGTGCCGTCCTCCCGGTCCGCGAGCGCCTTCTCACGTCGTCTTCTTTTTCATTGCATCCCTTTTGCTTTTCGCGCGCACTTTTCGTAATCACTCTGGTCGCGCACTTCACACATCACAGCGGCCTTGTCAGCATATTCGTTTCCAACGACGCCGCAGTGACTGGGGAGCCACTGAAACGTCACGTGGTGTCCCTTCTCATGTGATTTATGGAGAAGAGATCTGATCTCCAACACCAGTTGCTCGTATGGTCCGCGCCGCAGGGCTGCCAGCAAGGACTGTAAGGCCGCCTTTGAATCGCTAAAGATTGACCATTGTCGGGGTGCTTCCTCATTTACTACACAAAGGGCAGCACGCAGAGCAGCAAGTTCCGCAGCTGTCGATGTCGTCGGGTGGTCTGTCTTAAAACTGATGGTGGAAGCTTTCACTGGGACAACCACCGCTCCGGACGAACACTGGAGGTTCGAGGACCCATCCGTATAAATATGCACTTTATCGGCGTACCTCTCGTGTAGAAGAAGCAGGGATAGTTGTTTCAGAGCACCTGATGACAGCTCAGCTTTCTTTCTGATTCCTGGCACACCAAGGTGTACTGTAGGTCGAATGAGACACCAAGGGGGAATCGACGGTTTGGCGGCGGCGGTGAAGCCTGCCGGAAGTTTGGCAGAATATCTGGAGACCATTTTGCAGAATGACGCGTTCCGCTTGTCTGACGGCAATGTTGCGAGGTGGTGACAGCAGGCACGGGCAAAATGCCTGATGTAAGTTCTCAAGACTTCCACCGCAACGTGCGTTTGTATTGGTTGGTCCCGAGCAATCGCTATAGTTGCCTCTGACAATGTACCCCGCGGCAAATCAAGACAAGTTCTCAGTGCCTGAGCTTGTGCGGCCTGAAGAGTGCGAAGATTTGTCTTACAAGTGTTGGAAAGTACGGGCAGGCTATATCTCAAGAAACCGAGGAAAAGTGCTCTGTATAATTCCACCATGGCGCCTACCGACATGCCCCAAGTTTTTCCAGCCAAGAATTTGAAGATCTGGGCAATTGCGGTGAGGCGTTTTTTCATGTGCGACACATGAGGGCTCCAGCAGAGATCTCTGTCAATGATGATGCCAAGAAACCGGTGGGTTCTGAGATATGGAATAGTCCGCCCATTGATTGATATGACGTAAGGCGTCATTGCTTTGCGAGTGAATGCCACAAGTGCGCATTTTTCTGGTGATATGTTGAGACCTTGTTTGCATAAGTAGCTCGATGTCAACGTTGCTGCTCTTTGAAGCCGCGCACGTATTTGAGGACGCGTGAGTGCCGAAGTCCAGACACAGATGTCGTCTGCGTATATTGAAATTTTGATAGTAGTTGGCAGGTATTCAGCAAGCCCAATAAGCGCGAGGTTGAATAGCGTCGGACTGAGAACTCCGCCTTGAGGAACGCCCCTGAAAGTAAAGCGTGGCGTAGTCGGGCCATCGTCGGTTAATACAAAGAATGAGCTTGCAGCCAGGTAACTTTCAACCCACAGAAATAATCGACCACCTAGGCCAACCGTCTCAAGAGCATCGAGTATGGCCTCATGTAATACGTTGTCGTATGCGCCTTTCACATGTAAGAACAATTCTGCGGACAATCGCTTTCGGGACTTTTCGTGCTGAACGTAAGAAACGAGGTCCACTACATTATCACAGCGCACCTGCATGGTTACATAAGTACCAAGAGTGGTTCTGAGCCCATAGATGAAGTTGATTGTCATGACAGAGCGTTATTGGCTGTCATCAACGTATATATTCTACTA
This sequence comes from Hyalomma asiaticum, assembly GCA_013339685.2. Lineage (NCBI taxonomy): Eukaryota > Metazoa > Arthropoda > Arachnida > Ixodida > Ixodidae > Hyalomma > Hyalomma asiaticum. The sequence goes on from CM023486.1 coordinate 116,849,899, forward strand.
ATATGTTGGGCTGTCATCAGTGAAGCCCCTCCCTCCTTGGTGAAGCCCCTCCCACACTCTTACTGCCGCCAGCCACTGTACCTCCGCCACTCCGTGACCTCCGCTAAGCTTCAAATAGTTCCTTCTTTGAACTGAATGGACATGTGCATAAATTTTTGTGTCCTCATTCATTTATTAGAGTGAAACAAAAGATAGTTCTTTATTGAGCTGAGAAGAAGCGCTTGCAAAGCAACCCAGTTCAGTCCAATTTCATGCGTAAAAAGGGATCGAAACATATGTATTAACTCTATGACGAAAGCATAATTAACTGTACCGCGGCCTTTTGTAGATGGGAACGCTGAGACTCCACTCAGTTTTGTCCGTGCTTAGGAGCAAGGACGCTCCGCCTATAGACCTTTCCAATAGAGCCCTCCTGGGCGCCGCCATGAAGTGCCGCTAGCGACGTCTAGCGGCGGCGCCATCTTGGGCTGTTTGCTCACCGGGCTCTCCATCCAGGCGCGTGCATTCGTTGTGTGTTTTTCAGCAAGATATTGATTTCGCTCTTTGTAAACGTCGTGGAATCGTTTGGTAGGTTCATTTTTGAGTGTGTGGGATCTGATTGATAAGCACGGCAGTTGGCAGTGGCATTGTTTTGCGCGTTATTGCGCGGGCAGAGGCGGGATCAGTGGGGCGGGTTGGTAGCAGTAAAACTGGGAAACCCGGAACCGTGTCACCTCTTTTTTGTTTGAGTTACTGTTGTAAGATCACTCGCCTCATAATAGGAATACTGTTGCTTTTTGCTAACAATGGTTCCACTCATTAAGGCGAGAGCCTTAATGTCTCAATTACAGCAATCTTAATGTTTCTCTCAGAGTGTCCTCAGAGTGTCCTGTCTCAGAGGCTGGTTCCAAAATTATGGAAAATTATCACCAAAAACGATAATTTGAGAAATCTATGGATAATCACATAACACGATATATCAAACGAACCCGTAATTCAACGCGGACATGACCAAGACATAGTGAGAATGATAGCCATGCTTTAAGTCATGCTCGTGACTAACTATGAAAGTGAGTTGCCTCTCCAGAAATAAGTAATTGAAAATCCCAAACTGTAAGTCACGCAAATAGGTCAGAGTGGTTTGATAATGAGAGTGCAACGTGATAATGGTCAAATCACGATTAAAGAATTAGCTGATTTTGCAAAGCATGCAATTAATGACAAATAATACAAGGAAAAGCTTCAAACTGTAACAAGGCAGCCGAGATGGGTGTCAAACGAAAGGTGCATGTCGAAGAGTAATATTGGTCATAGTCACATTCACGACATGACATGATATGCTCATATCATGAGCATGACATGAGCATGACTCTGCAAACATAAGACTACTGGAAGGGGATTGATATGGGTGTCAAACAAAAGGTGCATGCCGAAGAATGTAATATTGGTCATAGTCACGTTCATGACATGAAATGATGTGCTCATGTCATGAGCATGACTCTGCAAAGATAAGACTACTGGAAGGAGATTGATATGGGTGTCAAACAAAAGGCGCATGCCGAAGAATGTAATATTGGTCATAGTCACGTTCATGACATGAAATGATGTGCTCTAGTCATGAGCATGACATGAGCATGACTCTGCAAACATAAGACTTCTGGAAGGGGATTGATATGGGTGTCAAACAAAAGGTGCATGCCGAAGAATGTAATATTGGTCATAGTCACGTTTATCACATGAAATGATGTGCTCTAGTCATGAGCATGACATGAGCATGACTCTGCAAACATAAGACTTCTGGAAGGGGATTGATATGGGTGTCAAACAAAAGGTGCATGCCGAAGAATGTAATATTGGTCATAGTCACGTTCATCACATGAAATGATGTGCTCTAGTCATGAGCATGACATGAGCATGACTCTGCAAACATAAGACTTCTGGAAGGGGATTGACATGGGTGTCAAACAAAAGGTGCATGCCGAAGAATGTAATATTGGTCATAGTCACGTTCATCACATGAAATGATGTGCTCTAGTCATGAGCATGACATGCGCATGACTCTGCAAACATAAGACTACTGGAAGGGGATTGATATGGGTGTCAAACAAAAGGTGCATGCCGAAGAATGTAATATTGGTCATAGTCACGTTCATGACATGAAATGATGTGCTCATGTCATGAGCATGACTCTGCAAACATAAGACTACTGGAAGGAGATTGATATGGGTGTCAAACAAAAGGTGCATGTCGAAGAATGTAATATTGGTCATAGTCACGTTCATGACATGAAATGATGTGCTCTAGTCATGAGCATGACATGAGCATGACTCTGCAAACATAAGAATGCTGGAAGGAGATTGATATGGATGTCAAACAAAAGGTGCATGCCGAAGAATGTAATATTGGTCATAGTCACGTTCATGACATTAAATGATGTGCTCATGTCATGAGCATGACTGCAAAAACAAATGAAAGGGAAGGAGGTCAAGATGGGTGTCAAACAAAGATGTAGACCAGGAGACGCGATATGATTTAGTCATGTTCATGACATGAAATACATGCTATGACATGAGCATGACAGCGAAAATTAACGAAAGGGGTGAAGATGGGTGTCGAACAAAAGATAAAGCTCGAGGGATGTGATATGAGTTATAATCACGTTCGTGACATGACTTACATGATATGACATGAGCATCATTAAGCAGAAAGCTATGAAAGGGGGTCAATACATCAATACAGGTTGTAAAACGAAAGGCACAGGTGGAGACGTGATATGAATTATAGTCATTTTCATAACATGATATGCTCATGGCCCGACATAATTACTCAACATGAAAGCTTTAAGGGGGTAAGATGGGTGCCAAACGAAAGGTGCAGCTCGAGGGATGTGACATGTTATAATCATGTTCATGACATGACCTGACCGTGGCTCGAGATGATTATTGCTCAACATGAAGACAAACTCAAGAAGTAGCGACAGAAGACAAGTAAACTTTAACAAGGTGTGACAAAGTCATTCAGTAAATGCCGCACGTATATCTGTATGCATAACATAGTAAAACTGTTGTGGCATGATGTATTAGCCATGGCATATGGGTGGCATTTACTCAAATAAAACCAGCGCTAGATAGCTACTCTTGGCTAGAGTTCCTTCATCTTGGTTAACTATCGATACAGTCTGCTGAGTTTCTCTGTAATGAATAACGTTGGCTAATACATACAAACTTCGGTCGCATCTTGGCATAACATCGGCTCCCACGGTGCGTGAGACCTGGATTTTTCTTGTTTTGATCGGCTTTCCCACTTATCGCAGTCATGGTTAAGAAGTATTCATTCGGGTCCGTTTTCGCAGCCTGGTTCATTATCGACTTCCGTGGAGCTCCACGCTTTTTTTTTTTTTTTTGAGGGAAGCGCACGCGTCACAGAAGGTGCTGAAACACGTTGGCCGTTCAAGAAAACACGCCCACCTGGTTAGCATTGCACAGGACCGACCTTCACGCTTGTTCGCTCTGCATGATTTTTCTATTAGCTAGGTAGATGGCTTTTCAAACACACACACACACAGACACACGCACGCACGCACGCAAGTACCCGCACACACTAGAAATACAAAATAGAGACTGCTGTGAGAGAAGCGTAAAGCCTGCTTTCAACGAGCGACAAAGGTTCCAGGAATCTGCGTACAACGAACACAAAAGACGGAGCAGACAGACCGTTTCTTGGTCGCTGCTACAGCCTGAAAGTTAATGAGGAAGCGAAAAGTTCGTCGCACAGGCCGGAGGCATACAGTAACAACGGAAAGAGCAAAAAAAACGTCCTTACTAAAGCCCCTTGCTTTAGTACCGTGAAACGCGTTTAGCTCTCATGGTTGAAGCTAATCGAGTAGGGAGAGAGAACGAAAAAAAAAAAGAAAGTTGGGAGCTTCGTACCATATGCTATAAGAATGGCACTGACTAGTGTTGAGGGGGTGTAGGCGACACCAGCGTTTGACAGCGTGGGAACATGAGCGGTGCGGCGTTTTGGCACGAGTACGTCATGGCGTTGGCATGCTCACAGTCCTCGTCACCGTGCACTGGTGCGTCGAAAGAAACCGTGGACTTAGGAGGTAAGACCACCCACCATGCTCCCCATTAATTGCACTATAATTTCCGCATCAGCCGGAAATCTATGCAACGAATGAACGTTGCAGCCGCACTCCTCCTGCGCAACGTTGTGCGTGCTGCACAGCTGTTTACATGCAGCATTTCTTTTCTTCTGGTTGTAGGTGCAACCGTAAACAATGCAGTGATGCCCTGTCGATAGGCTGTTCTTAAAGGGTCCCTGAAACGTTTTTTTGACATTGCGTCACTGATTAGGCAACACAATTGCGAAATCATTCACACCATAAATAAAGCGAAGCACAATGCGCTAAGGCAGCTATGGGCTTATTTCTGTCGCCTTCCTCCTTACCACTGCTGTTCCTCCTCAACTCGATCTGCTGCGGAGTGTGCGCTAGCGACGACAGCGCCTCCCGTGTCAGCCGCTCTGCCGAGCCTCCCGTAGTGACATAGCGCCCCGATATCCTCACTGAGGTTGCCCGCCTCGGCAGTGCTAGCCTCTGTAATAGAGCGCCGGCGACTCTTGTGACGCCGCCAGATGCCGCGGTGATACCGTTGGCTGAAACGAAGGAGTACGTTGTAGAAGCACGTTGTTCGCAGCTAGGTTTTGAAAATTACGCGCACGTCACTTGGGTCGGGGCCAATCAGCGACCTCTCATTCGATCGCTCGATGACGGGGGCGTTTGAAAACGCTTTTTGGCGAGCCGCTGCGACCTTTTGCGATACGCGTGTTCAAAACCTTATTGTAAATTACACACTTTACGCACAGCGCTAAAATCTGTCCTGTAATGGTCCTAGTGACCCGCTCTACCGGATCACCATGTTTGCACAAAATCGTCAAAACCGTTTCAGGGTCCCTGTAAAGGCCATTTTAAAGCGCTCTAGTGAGCAAAAAACAGCGCGCGCACCGTGCAAGCACGGCAAAACCTATGGGCGGCTAGGCGCAACAAACAGCCCAACGAAGGGGGGCGTGGCACGGAGAGCTCTCTCCCGCACCGTAGCGGATGGAAAGGTCTTATATTCCACCGGGCCTACGTCACGAAGATGCGGTGGCGCTGTCGTCGGGAGTTCAGTAAAGAAGAAGAAAAATGCACATGCTGTGAGGAAGATAGGGAAACGACGGAGCATGTTCTGATTGAATGCGGAAATATCCGCCCAGGTGTACGATTGGGCACCAGCCTACAGGAAGCCTTGGGTTTTAGGGCGAACAACGGGAAGCTGAACATAGCCGCGACTGAAATAAGTAAGAAACGGTTAGAATACTGGTGGCAGAAAACTAGAGAGAACGGACAAAAATAATTATAGAGAAAAATAAGGACCTTCTGCCATAAGGGGCAGGGAACTGGGCTATGAATTTCCGTTTTTTCTATAGTATGATCGATTTGATTGAAGTAAATTTAAAAGGCATGAGGAAAATTTAAAGAGAGAGAGAAAAAAAAGTGCTTAAATCTTCTTACGAGCCTGGTGGCGCACATGTCACCGCCCCGCTACAAAGGGGACGCTCATAGCATCCATCCATCCATCCATCCATCCATTGGTTTCGCATGGTAGGCATCCGCCGGCGCGCCTACCGTAGCAGCCGCTGCGTTTTCGCTGGTGCGGGCGCTTCTCACCGCCATGAAACGAAGAAAAAAGTGTTCACCGATGACCTGCGCCGTGGGTTGGTTGCTCAGCAACGCGCAGGATATGTGCGATAGGTTTTTATCGGTTTCCTGCTTATGGCTGTCTTAAGGAAAGGGACGAACCTGTAATGCCGGCTGTTTGGCGCATCGGTTATGCTCCAAACATTTTCGTCACGACCAAGCATATGTGTAATTATTTAGCGTTAGTGCGGCTTGTTTCATTTGAGAGAAATAGCATTGTCACAAGTTTGTCAAGTGTAATGCTCGACACCAAGTTTCTTGGCATAAACAAAGTGCCGACACTGAGCGATCATGCTTACCGCAAAGCGCGCACGACGTTAACTTAGCTCGATGTGTAGAAGTAATCGCGGTCGCCGTGTATTATTGAAGTGCGGAAGCTATACATACGTCATACGAATTTCATTCACTCAAATGAGACAAATATATAAGAGCTTAATTCACGTAGCCGCGAGCGAAAGGCCGATTACAGCGGCGCTTTTGCAAATTGCTTGCGGCTGCGATAGCATACACACGAGAAGTGTCTTTGGCAATGCTGTGGTGGTTATTATGCGCTTTAAGTTTTTTTTTTTTTCGATTATCAGGCTGCTCGAATGAACTACACGCTTGGAATTTGCCGCGTCGTTACAGGACTTCACGCCTTCACGCAAGCCGCGGTTATGCTCCTTGCTGGCGGTTATTTGAGAGCCTTGTCCTTGGCACGTTATTGCTTTTTTGTGTGTGTGCGTTATCACAACCGTATTTACATAGGTTATAGCGTCACAAATATATCGCATGCTTGAGTACCTATTCCGTTACATTTGTTTTTGCGCAAGGATTTTGTGTAGGCATTAGAGGCTTTAGTCCGAAACAGTATTTTAGCTGAGGCATCTTCAAGTCGTATTTAAACAAGTCTCGCTGTTGCAAGTGGTTCATCCTTGCGCTAGCTACCGAATTAAAGCATACGCATGAAGCGATGCCGACATGATAGCTCGCGATCATTCGCATCATGTGGCAAGGTGCTTATCCTTTCAATGAGTTTCTCACATCATGTCATAGCTGGGCGTCGGCACATTCTTTTCTACATTCATTGAACGCTTCCTACAGAGCTAACGCAGCTTCATCTCACGCGGCTGCTCCTCGCAAACTGTTGTAAACACGCCGTCGGCGCTCCGACGCCCCGTGCTCGGAGGCAGCTTTCGCACACGTTTCGCCGGCGGCGGTGGCGCGACCGTGCAGGGCCGCGGCAAGCGGTGGGCGGGGCCTCCGCGCTTCGACGTCGATACAAGGCCTGGTTATATCGCCGGTGCCTACCACTGTTTACCATACAGTTTCTTACTTAAACACTAGAGAGAAATCTGGCGCTAGTGTCTATGGCGACTCGTTCAGCGGCGCTTCAACCACCATGGGAATTATGCATAGAGTTTCTTACTATAAACTAGAGAGTAATCTGGCGCTGCGATCGTTCAACCATCATGGGAATTATGGGAAGTACAGGCTTCGGATTGGTTCGCGTTGGCTTGCGAACTGGGCACAAGCCATTTACTTCTGCAGTTTTGGTTTCGTTTCCCGCGTACCCTGCGGCGATGTTGTTCGAAGCGTGCAACGCATTCGGGAGAAACAAAAGCTACAAAGATAAACAGCCTCGACTACAGCCAAAGCTAGTGCAACACACAAAGGCGAAAAACCAGCGTCGCACTGCCACATGACGAGATTCCGCCAGCCTGTTTTATTATGCTCGCCACTCGGTATTTTCTCGTTAGTGTTCTGGTGCACTCTCGATCGAAAGCCCGCGCGAAAAGCGAGCTTTCTAGCGTGGGCTTTCTAACCGCGTTCATGTACTTTCTTGCCGTGTTGCGGCGGTGTATCGAAAAGGGCGGGCAGAGCATAGAGACGCTTGTGTCGGCAAATTCGATCCACCGACCGGTGAAAAGAATTCGTTTTAATTGTAAACATACACTTACTTGTGATATGAATGGCTGCTGTATCCAAGCTGCAGCCTGCTGTAGCACAGTGGATACGCGCAAAGCACGACAAGCAGCGCGCGCGCTTGTCAGTAAGTAATCAGTAACAAAAAAAAAAAAAAGACCTGTCAGGAGGCCACAGGTATCCAGCTGCCGCCTTGAGCCGTTGAAACAGTCACCTGTATCGGTAATCTTCAGAAACCTTGATAAAAGACCAAACGCGTGCAGTTCTCGATAGCGTCTGCGATGGCTAGCAATTCGTCACTTGCTTTCGCTACATTAAATGTTAGAGGTTTGGCCTCGAGGAAAAAACAGGCTCAAGTCTACCGCTTGTTAATTGATCGTGATATAGACGTGCTAGCCGTCCAAGAGACAAAGGTTGAAGGGGAAGAGGGGACCCGGAGCATGATGCTACGTTTTACATCGAAGTATTTTGCCGTTGTAAGCCACGCTAAGGGCTCATCTGCTGGTTGCGTGCTTTTCGTTAAGAAGGTTCCAGGGATGATCGTCCAGGACCACTTTTATTGCGATTCAGGCAGACTGGTTTGGTGTGATTTCACTAGAAACGATACTGAATGGCGCGCCATAGGCATCTATGTGCCAAACGCGGATGCAGAACGTGAAAGGTTCTTTGCAATGATTAAGCAACATCTATGTGTGCAAAAGCAGATTGTATTGTTGGGTGATTATAACTGTGTTTTGAGTGCAAAGGACAGGTCATCTAAACGGTCAGTTCACGACGGAAGCGTTGTAATGCTGAAGCAGCTACTTGATGAATTCGAATTGGAAGACGTAGCCGAATGCATCGAGGTCGGACGCGAAGTTCGATTTACGCATTTTCAAGGAACTAGTCACGCGCGTCTTGATAGAATTTACATGACAGGGGACGCGTTGTCCAAAAGCAATAATTACTCAGTTATACCCGTTTCCTTTTCGGACCATTGTCTCGTTCGATGTAGCGTTGGCTTGAAACAAAAGGAAAACAAATTTAATTGGGACCTATGGAAGTTTAACGCTAAGTTAGTCCATGATGACGCTTTTAAAGACTACGTTAATGAGGAGATTACGAATATTCAACTGATTGACTGCTGTAGTATTTCTGAGCAATGGGAACATTTAAAGCAGCGCGTTAAAATGAGGGCCATCTCGAGATCCAGTGCTTTAAAATACCAAGAAAAAATGAAAGAGAATCAACTTAGAGCGACGCTTCAGGAATTGATAGCGCTTGAAAGTAGACAGCCGGGCGCACTTAGAGATGACATACGAGCCACAAAGCAGAAAATTGAAACATACGAACAGGAACGCTACCGAGGTGCACTCATTCGTGCAAGAGCAGAGGCGTGGGCGAGACGCCCACAAGACGCGCACTTGGAATAGAGAAGGCTCATATGCGTCGGAATCACATTCAAGTAATAAAAGAAAATGACATTGAACTAACTACTAACCATGCTATAGCAAACGCCTTTCTTCGCTACTACCAATGTCTTTACGCTGCTGAACCAGTGGATATTGAAAAGTTCAAAGGCGCGTTCCTAGACCGGATGCCGCAGTTATCTAGCGAGACAACAGAGGCTTTAGAGTCGCCTATAACAGGCTCAGAAATTGAAACAGTAATTGACAGTCTCACTCCTGGGAAGTCACCTGGACCAGATGGTTTGGGTGCGGCCTTTTATAAAGCTTTTAAAAAGGAACTTTCCCCTGTCTTACCATCTGTCTTCAAGGAATCTTATGCAGCCAAAGCATTGCCGCCTTCATTTGCTGAGACACATACTATTCTTATTCCAAAGACAGAGGAAAAAGAAAAACTGAAGTTAGTTACGGCGTATAGGCCCATTTCGCTTACTAATACTGACTATAAAATTTTTATGAAAGTTTTGGCAGGGAGATTACAGTCTGTGATTACAGAAATAGTTGGCGAGCACCAAACATGTTGAATCAAGGGGCGTTCCATTTTGACCAACACACACACGATGCGTTGTGTCCTTGAGTGCTGCGATGCCCTTCAATCTGCTGTAGCCATTCTGCAGCTCGATTTAGAAAAGGCCTTTGATCGCGTACCGCATGATGCGCTATTTGCTATACTTGAGCATGTTAATGTTGGATCGGTAATTAGAGACGGTGTAGCCCTGGTGTATCAGAACTGTACTACTAGACTAATTATCAACAAGATGCCGGGAGATCCTATTAAGTTGGAACGTTCTGTCCGCCAGGGCTGCCCAGCAAGCCCACTGTTGTTTGCGCTGTATAGTGAGAGTTTATGTTTGGCGATCTTACGCAATGAAAGAATCCGTGGTTTTAGGCTCCTCGAAGCCGAAGTTAAAGTTCTGGCGTATGCTGATGATGTAGCAGTGTGTTGTACTTCAAAAGAAAGTGTGCAAGAGACAAGCGCTGTTGTTAGGGAATTTGGACAAATTACAGGAAGTTTAGTAAACTGGGGAAAGAGTCCGGGGCTATGGCACGTTGAATGGTCACAAGCCCCGGATACTTATGCTAACATACGGTGGTTTAAAAGTCCAGGAAAGTACTTAGGCATACCCTTCGAGCACTATAAAAGCACCGATGAATACTGGGTTAATCAGGTGAAACAAATTCGGGAAAAAACAACGCGGTTCAATACCACTTGTATCTCATTGTTTTCTAGAGCTGCTGTATGTAATGTATTTCTCATGAGCAAGCTATGGTATGTGATGCAAGTGTTCTGTTGTAAGCGTGTGAATGTTCAAAAGCTTCATAGAATATTCGCCATTTTTGTGTGGGGTTCCACTTGGGAAAGATGCAGTAGGACGAATCTGTTCAGACGAGTTAAAGCTGGAGGACTTGGTTTGTCACATCTATTCGTGCGCCAACTAGTTAATCGTTTCCTTTTCTTTCGCGATGTTCAAGATCCCTTTTTGCAAACTGTATGCCAGCTACGCCTCTGTCGCTCTTTACCTGATTATGTTGTTAGCACCGCAAGTATCCCCGGATCTACATGAGGCTACTTTAAGGAAATTGTGGACAGCGTCCGGTTCCTGTCTGTCAGGTTTTCACATGAATATCTTCTTTCAGTTAATCGAAAGAAATTATATAAAGACATTTGTGACATGATTTTTCCAGTACCTCTGTATAGAGCCATAAACAGTGGAGGCGAAGGCCAAGGCGTACTCAAACGAGTTAAAAAAATGCAAATTCCGTCATGTGCAAAAACCTTCTTTTTTAAGTTACACTCTGGTACTTTGCCAGTGCGGACCTTTTTGGAAGAGCGAGGTTTTTATTTGCCATGGGGATCCCATTGTTTTATTTGTAGAAAACCAGAGACAATAGATCATGTTTTCTTGCACTGTTGGGAAGGGGTCTATTTCTGGGATGTGCTACAAAGGACGCTGAAGAAAGATTTGCCTCTACATCCAATTGGAATTCGGTTTTTAACTGTTGAAAACGATGATGGGCTCCCTTTCGACCTGATAATGCTGCTTGGCCTCCATTGTTTATGGCGAGCTCGAATGGCCGGGTTTCACTGGGACCCGGACAGGCGACCAGCACGTGTGCTCTTTCGAGAATGCATTGGCCAGTATATTGATGTACTAAAAGATCAAGAGTTTGTTCCGGATTGGGTAGCCAGGGTTCAGCCTCTGGTTTACCTAAAGGAATTTTAAGAAATAACACCATCGAGACTACTGAAGTAGTCTGCATTGCTGTTTAGGGAAAAAAAAAACTCTATGGTTACCTGCTATTTATGTTTGTGATGTGTCAATAAACTGGTTTAAAAAAAAAAAGCGTCGGTGGTTCAGTGGTAGAATACTCGCCTGCCACGCGGGTGGCCCGGGTTTGATTCCCGGACGATGCAGTTTTTTTTTTAATTCCATTTAATTTGCGGAATTCGCGTGTCAAGAAGGCCATAGAGTTAATATACTGACTGTATATGTTATTAACTGTAACATATGCTGAATGACGCCTCACGTCCACATGTCTGTTTCTCGCGAGGCAGTTTGACGCAGTCTATCGTAGAGGCTGACGTACTCAAGAAGTAGCTCTCACTTTTACAGGAGCGAGTAAGTGGCCTACTTTTCAATTGAGACACGATCGCACACGAATTCATCGAAGCTCCCGTATCCAAGTTTTACCCTCCTTGCCCGTATCGCATGCCTCTGCGTCGAAAGTTGTGATCGCCCCAAGGATCGCCCCCAAGAAGCCCAAGAGCCCAAGACTCCCAAGGTCCCGCCGGTGGCACAAGGTGGCGTCTCTAACGCGCGCGCATTATACATAAAGAGTTGCGCGTTTGTTTTCCAAACGCCGCCAGCTGCGAAGCAACCGAGCATTGCAGAGAAGGTGACGTTCAGGCCAATTTTTGTGCTTCTCGGTGCCGCCGCAGCGGAACTTTTGTCTGCGTTGGAGCGCGTTCCGAGCATTGATTTCAAGACGCGCATGTTGCGGGACAACTCGAAGCGCTGAGAAAGTGGTATTTTTATATTACGTTTTCCCAGTGGTCAGAGATTAGCCCCGCAGCATTTCTGTCGGAACTGTTTTGCCGTGAAGCCGTGAAAATTGGCATTGCTTTATAGTTTTATTTCGGTGTTAGATAGCCTTGACAGTTGTTTGCAAGCGCGCTTCTGTGGCTACCGGCAGGACATCTCTTACGTACAACATGAACCGGCTTGTTACGGCTGGATTTCGCTTGTATGACAAGCGATCATTTCTAGAGTTCCAATAACCGAGTGACCGACCATGTGACCCATCGCGCGACAGCCCATTTCGTATCGCGTCGCATTCGTGCGGATAATCCTATACATGCGGTTTCGGCTTGAAAACTGCTCAGTGCGATACCAACCACCAAGGAAAATGAATGCTGCATTTGGCCGGTGCGCCTGGAAGAACCAATGTGTACACAACGCTGTCAAGTCAAAAGTTGCGAGGAGTGAAGCACACACACACACACACACACACACCTGACAACATGTTATCGTTCTGCATCTCGTGGAGCGTGTTAAAAAGAGCAACGCCTTTAATCTGTCTCGTCACTAAGCTGTCGCTGCGTTTTTATTTGCTATTAGGCTTCAAAGCGTTCTACGAGCGTTGGAAAACTTCCCATGCTCGATTGCGGATGCCGCCTGCAAAAACTGAGCGTGGCTTCGCCGCATAGCTTTGGTTGCTTGCTGGCCAAGATGGCGGACCTACGCGCAACTCTGCTACCTACGGTAGCATATAGAGTAACTCTAACGCAGCGCTGCCTCCATTTCATCAATGCCAGCCACATGCGGCCGATTCAACATAGACGGGGCGCTGTCTGAGGCAAGGCAAAACATAAATGGCCGTTTGACGATATAGAACACACTCTACAATAAGACATGCCCAGACAACGACGAGCAGATTGCAGCGGAGAAGCGCCGGCGTGCCGATACCCGTCGTTTCAAGCGTGCCCAGGACGTCAGAGCAACGAGCCCATCGGCTAGCGAGATTGTGAATCGAGGCGCGCCCGGAGGCAACAGGAAACAGACGAGGTGCGCGATGCGCGAATTGTCACTGACCGAGAGGCTAAGCGAGCGTACCCGGCGGCTGAACAGACGCCCGAAGCTCGTGCCGAACGGGTAACCAAGGCGATAATGATAATGCGGTCACTGATAATGCGGTAAAATGAAATCTGTTCAAACAAGCCTCCATTGCATTTATTATGCCAGGACGGAAATGGTACGAGAACAGCATCACGGGTGGCCGCAGATGAACCGGGACTCATGTAGTACGGTCGGTAGAAGACTATCGTCTTTCGACGACAGCGAAGCACGGAGATACGCGGCCTTTTTTTTTTCTTTTTGTCCTAAAGCCCCGTCACGCATTTGAATGGTTTGGTCTTTCCTTTCGTTGGTACTCCGACCAGAACAAGGTCCGCCGTCAATCTACTGGAGTGCCTCTTGCAAAAAAAAGAAAAAAAGGAAGGAAAAAATGAAGAAAAGCTCGTTAAAAACGGACTATGTGCCTCTTGCATGCGCCTGCCGGCCTAGACGCCGCACGGACCTAGGAGTTGAGGCACTGGATAAAAGCCACTGAAAGGCCTCCTGCTGTTTTCTTTCCAGTCGCGTTTCTCTTTCTTTCTGGTTTCCAACAGAACCTTTCAAAACGAGTTAAAACCATATTGCTTAATTCAGTCTTCATTACTGAGAAATAAATAAATGGACGTACGTTGTCGACGCTTTCTGGCACCGGCCCCGCGTTTTCTCACTTAGTATAAGTACCGATTAACGGAAATAAACAGATCATATCTTGCAGTCCGTGGCTTCACAGCTTCTCATTCTAAAGCGCGCACACAAGCACTATGCTCACATGTAATGGATACAGCTAGACTTTCACTGCTTTATTGTGGAACCTTTGTGGGACTAATATATTGACAATAGTGCAAATAATTACAAATTAACAAGGATAACAACAAAAATCACTTGTTTTCCAGCCTGGCAGGCACAGAACTTTATTTTGGTCCGGAGAAACTGCAGTTGGACGTCCCCTTCTAGGGGGATCCTGTAGCAGTTGCGGGCCGCTCCCACGCAGGGACAGGAAGACCGTGGCCCTCCGCCCTCTCGCAGGCTCTCTGGACAGCCCGAAGTTGAACCGAAAGGTCGCCGCTTCTCAGGGCTTCCTCCCAGTCCTCTTCTTTGCTGAACTCTGTGTCACGTAACGCAGGACATTGCCAGAGCATGTGAGCTAGTGAGCAGTAAGCCTCTCCACAGTTCGGACAATGCGGTTCAACGTTGGGCGAGAAGTTACTAAACCTGCCTCGCGAAGGGAAAGACCCCGTTTGGAGCATCCTGAAGGCCGAAGACTGCGGACGAGTGAGTTTAGGGTGAGGAAGTGGAAAGACCCTCCGAGAGAGATGATAATGAGTCACGATCTCGTGAAAAGTGAGGAGCGGGTCCCTGTACCTGCCGGCATCCCCGCCCGCGAATTCGCCGGGACCGCCGCGGTGAGTGAAACCTCGCGCACGGTCATGGGCAAACTCATTGGAGTTGGGGACATCGGGGTGTACGTTGGCCCCCATGTGGGCCGGGAACCATGTTATGGTGTGAAACCCGGCAGCCCCCTCGCTGCCGAGGATAGCTGCTGCCTCCCGCGAGATCGAGCCCGAGGCGAAAGCTCTGGCAGCGGACCGCGAGTCCGTGAAGACATTTGGACGCGATACGTCCTTCATTGCTACAGCAATGGCAATTTGCTCAGCAATCGTTGCCGAAACGTTTCTAACCGACGCAGCACATAGGAGCTTGCCACTATGGTCAACTGAGACCACTGCAAAGCGATCAGAACGCCCGTACTGTGCTGCGTCGACAAACGTAGCGAGGTCCGGGCTGTCTGCAACTGACTTCAATAAGGAACGGGCCCGAGCTATGCGGCGTCCTACATTGTACTGCGGGTGGACATTCCTGGGAAGTGGAGCTACGGCAAATGTACCTCTGATAGAAGACGGTAGAGTCACTTTACGTTCACGAATCTGTGTAAGACCGCAGCCAATGGACTCCAGGATACGTCTACCGGCCTGCGAGGACGATAGGTGCACTACCTGAGCCATTTTCTGCGCCTCGATCACCTCCGAGAGGGAGTTATGCATGCCCAGTTGTATGAGCTTTTCAGTGCTGGTGCTGAGAGGCAACCCTAGAACTCGCTTTATACTCGTGCGCATTAGTGCGTCGATTTTTGCCTCTTCCCTTTTGGACCAGTGCAGCGCCGAAGCGACGTAATTAATGTGGCTCATGAGAAACGCATGGTAGAGCCGAAGGAGATTGCTCTCGCTCAGCCCGCCCCTGCGGTTCGAGACCCTGAGTATGAGCCTAAGCATGTTCTCCGTCTTGGAAGTGATGCGAGCTATAATCTGCGAGTTGCGCCCCTTCGACTCCAGCAACAGTCCGAGCACCCTGATGCAGTCTACCCTGGGGATTCTCTGCCCGTCACGTGTGTATAGAGATATTGGAATGTGCTCTAGAGGAGTGAGGTTCCTCATCCCTTGTCGGGTGGGTCGGTAAAGTAACAACTCGGACTTGGCAGGCGACAGGCTCAACCCCGAACCGACTAGAAAGCCCTCCGTGACGTTGAGTGCCTGTTGAAGTGCCTGCTCTACCTCGGCATCGGACCCTCCCATGCACCACACAGTGATATCGTCCGCGTAGAGAGCATGGTTAATCCCGCGAACCGTGGCGAGTCGCTCGGAGAGGCCCTTCATGGCAATATTGAAGAGCAGGGGAGAGATGACGGCCCCCTGTGGAGTGCCTCTCGCTCCCAAGGTAAATTCCGCGGATTTTAGTTGGCCGATCTTAATGGAAGCCCTGCGTTCCCTGAGAAAGGAGCTAACGTATGCGTGGAAACGTTGTCCCAGACACATATCCGAGACTGCCTCAAGCACAAACTTGTGAGAGATGCTGTCAAAAGCTTTGGCCAGGTCTAGAGCTAGTATGCCTCTAGTATCTCTGGTGTAGTTGTCAATAATTTGTCTCTTAATGACGAGCATGACGTCCTGTGCAGATAGGGCAGGCCTAAAGCCCACCATGTTTTGTGGAAATAGCTCTTTAATTTCGATGTACCGGGACACTCTATTGTGGATCGCATGTTCAGCCACCTTTCCTACGCAGGACGTAAACGAGATCGGCCGCATGTTCTCCGGTGCTAAAGGTTTCCCTGGCTTTGGAATAAGCACCACGGAGGCAGTCTTCCAGGATTCGGGGACAAGCCCCGTCTCCCAGATTTTGTTGACTTCCTCGGTTAGCTTCTGGATGAATTTACTATCCAAGTTACGTAGGAGCCTATTTGAGATTCCATCCGGGCCCGGTGCAGAGCGTCCTGGCAACCTTACAACTTTTGGAGTATTTTTTCGAGTATTTTGACTCCCGCGTTTGGGAGACACATCGGCCGGTCACCACGCTTCCGTCCGCAGACACACTTTCTTTGACTTAATGCACATGGCCTGCCTCGTATAAAAGTTTTCCTTCGTCAATATTAGCCCTAGGGAAGAAACTTTTCAAACCTTCTACGGTCTTAAAACCAGTACGAAGCTGCGGAGGAAATCATACAGACGACGCCACCCTGCACAAGCAGGTGCGCACGCGATGCGGGAGGGAGGCTTATCACTATAGAGGCTGGAGAGCCTCTATACTTATCAGGCACGTAGCCAGGATTTTTTTTTCGGGGGGGGGGGGGGGGCAAGGCCTAAATGTTCGCAAAAAAGTCGTTCCATGGCAAAATGAAAAAAAAAAAAAAGTTGCCCGGGAATACAGAAGGCGCTTAATTATTAGAAGAGAATGAAAACGGTGGAATGCAGCATAAAAGGCGAGTTAATCAGAGATGGAAAGCATGTTTTTTGACACTGCAATAAAGCTAGTGCGCGTGCACCAGAAAAAATACTTTCCCACCAAGTAATCTCGACCGAGAAGGGTCAGAGTCAGTGACGTAAAGAAGAGTGACAAAAAAAAAAAGGGGGGGGGGGGGGATGCGAAGGAATCTGGCGCTCACTTACGGATGTGTAGTAAATAAAAAAAAAAACAATTGTCGGACGCTTTCTCTACCCAACTTCTCATACTGTCTGAACAACAGGCCTGCGAGAAGAACGTGAGCCACTTTATTTATGACAGCAATTCTTAAACCAAAAACAGAAATACTTGGGAAAACAATTTTATTGAACCACAAAATACCAAAATACGGATGCTTTCATGACAAAAAAATATGCAGAACACTGACATTCGCTTTAGCAAGCACTTGTAAAGAATGGCATTGGGAATGGTTTTACGATATAATAAAAGTCAATGCAAAAGAAGAAAAAAAAACGCACATGCAGCTTTGCCGAAAAGAGGTTCACGCTGCAATTTTCATGCGTCTCGGTTTCTCCATAAACACAGCGATAACTTCGTCGACATTCACTTGCATCCGGTGAATGGACATAAGAGCCAGGCCATTAAGCCGCTCTTCAGCTGTCCGGTTCCTCAAATATGTTTTTATTCTTTTGAGTGTCGAGAAGCTGCGTTCTGCAGCAGCTGTAGTCACTGGGAGCGTTGCCAATATCTTGAGGAGTGTGTGAACATTCGGGAAGAGGGCTTTGTCGCATTCAGCTAAAGCGTCCGTCGCAAAGCGGGGAAGTTCCTCCTCTTTCTTGGCTTGCCATTTGGTTTTCCAGATTTCCCATTCACCTTTTAGTGTAAGGATATGCGCTGTTGTCATATCTCTGAGGTAAAAATCGAAGGCCGGCTGCACAGATTCAAATTTGCCCTTGGAGGCGTGCTTTGGCAACACAAATTGCAAACTTTGCAGTGTTTCCCGGTGGTTTGCAAAGCGCCGTTTGAGGGAAGCTTTCAGGTCATCTATGTAGGGTATGAACGTGGCTCGCCTGTAGTACTCTTCCGCAGAACTACAAGCGTAGTTTGCCCGGTATCTCTGTGTTCCTACCACCCGTGGAATCTCGCAATGCACTCCGAACTCCGCCGCTCTACCTTGACATAGAGAAAATATTCTGTGGAATTCTGCCTCCGCGTTAGTTCTCATCTCTTCTAGTTTAGTCAGCACCAGGTCAACCTGATCCAAGGCGACGCTCATGTCAATAGACGGGCTTTGCAGATACACAGACAAGTGGTGTGTGAGGCCTAGGAATGTCTCGCTAACAGAGAGGCATATAAGAAAGTTTGGCGAACAGATTCGCTGGTGGAGGCAATGAGCGGTGGACGCTGCTGCTTTGTCAGGGAAGGTGTCCACGAACTCTTCAAGTGAACGAACTATCTCAGGAAGTGCCTCCCCAAACAGTGCGACTGAATCATGACGTTCCACCCACCTTGTCTCACAATATCGGTGCAGCCGGCGGAAAGACTTTGTAGACGCCTCTAGATGTTTTTTCAGGACCGCTGTCCTCTTTGGTGACATACGAAAGAAAGTGCATACCTCACTAATTGTACCAAAGGCCCGTCGAATGTCTTGGACAGCTGAGGCGTCGCTTAAACAAAGGTTCAGAGAGTGCGACGAGCAATGCGTGTACAAAGCCGTTGGGAAGTCCTTCAGGATGAGCGCCTGCACGCCGTTGAATGCCCCACTCATCGCTGCTGCTCCATCGTATCCTTGGCCTCTCATCATGTTCAAGTGCAGGCCAAGATTCAGCAGCTCCCTTTTCAGTGTGTGTGCCAGGCTAGAAGCACTGACGTCGTCAACAGGTACGAAGCAGAGAAAATCTTCCCGAATGCTCGAACTAGTGGGATCGACGTAGCGTACGCACAACGAGAACTGCTCCGTTTGGGATACATCCGTTGTTTCATCTGCTAGCACCGAAAAAAATCCGGCCTCGTTTGCCTGTCTTACAATTTTATCTTGTGTGAGTTTGCCAATTATCGAAATAATTTCATTTTGAATGGACGGGCTTGAGTAAAGAGCATTGTTGCCTGCTGTACGAATGTGATTCGCCAAAATTGTGTCTCCGCCATTCGCTCGATAACGTAGGAGCGCCCTGAAGTTGCCGTCGTTCTGCAAGGGTTCTTCAAGAGAAAGACGCCCCGAATCCTTGTCACCTCTCAGCGCGAGGTCTTGACGGCCGCGCAGTACAACTGTCTCGACAATCGCGCGCAACTTTGCCTTGTTGTCCTCGAGTTCTCCTTTTGCTTGCTGATTAAGCTGTATGTGGACACTGCTTGACTTTCCTCTGGCGACTCTGAGAAAGGATTCGGCGTCAACCGTTGCCGCCTTGTGATATTCAGTCCGTGCATGATTCTCGAATATCTCAATGGCATCCTTCCATTTCGTAAACGGGACTGTTACGAGGTTCCTACATGACTGGTGAGAGCCTTTGCCTGCTCCGCTCTTACGACAAAAAAGTACGCAGGTTTTGCAGAACGCTCCCTTCCGCACGTGAGAAAATGCAAGCCATCCGTATCGCTGCAGCCAGTGAGATTGAAACGTGCGCCTTTTCCCGTTTTTGGCTACCGAAATTTCAAACTTGTAGCTCGGAGGTGGCATCCACACGTTAGAGTATACCTGTTCTCTTATGTCGTCGGGTATGTCAGTGCGATTGACAAACATGCCGATATCATTACGACAAAAAGGGCTATCAGCTTCCTCATCGTCCTCGCAGTCATGCGTTCTCTCGGCATTCAAGTCTGCACGTGTTGTGGTGTTTTCGGAGGTAGAGCCACCGTCTGGTAATGCAAGGCTTCGTTCCTAAATGCACGATAGAAATAAAAAAATAATCATACGTAAGTTTTCTTATCATAGTTGTTTTTACTTTATGCTACAATTAATTACTGTCGCAGGACTTACGACAAGTTCCACTCTTACAAGCAGCCTAAATAAAAATGACTCCGAGTATCCGTACATTCAATACATTTCATTTCACGCCACATGTGCCTGTCTTACCGCTCGTTGATCTAGACTAGATACAATCGAATCTCGTTAATTCAAACACGCTTATATAGAATTGACGTTGTGGTCCTGTGAAAGTCACCTGTATTCTAATGGGCAAAAACGATCTATTATCATTATCATGGCTGTGAACCCTTTTCCTTCCCTAGCGATTCGCTACTGGAACTGAAACAACTTACTCCAATCTAATCCGCACATTTTCTCCAATTTACACGAGCCCAAAACTTGCCTGCGTTTTGGAACCGAATATTCAACCGCAACCACGTTCGCGCGTTTGTTAACAGGTTCTCATGATCTCATCGGAGGGTTCAAAGGGAGTGTCATCGTGATTAGGAAAGGGCGACGGAGCAGATTATTTTTTTGCGAGTACGCGTACGTTCGTTTTGCGTTCCAACCAAGTGTATGGTGATTTGCCGCCTTCATTGCGAAAACTGACGTGTAAGAAAAGATATTTGGCATGCTGAATACAGCTGCGTCGCGTGTTTTTCCGCACCCGAGGCCGTGGTGACTGTGAGTAGCGCAAAAGCAGATATCCGTGCCTCGAACACAAACGTACATGCGGACATTTGTCATCTTTGTAGACCGAACTGTCAAGGTAAAAGATCTTGAATTAACACGCGAACTGTGTTATATATACAATAAATTTAACTGCCAGAAGAAAAATTGCTCAGTCAACGACGACAAACTGTACATTTCTCTTTCCATCTTTGTCTTATTTTTTAATCGTTAACATAGCAGCACGGTACAGTATTATTTTTAAAAGCTGCTACAAATACCTTTAACTTCAAGTGCATTTTTATATTGACACAGCAAAAATTTGGTTTGCGTTGGACTCGAGTAAATTCGGCCGTCTGCGCTGGAAAAGAATGAGTATTTTACGGTTGGCGTAACCAGTCCATCCAGTTTTCAGTCATTGAGCCATCATTGCTAATGGCCCTAATTGGGCCATTAGCAAGTGCGAGTGATAAGAAAACGAAAAAGCGTCATGTAGTCATGCCCATAGCAAGTATACAAGATTTGTAAAGCGATGGCTGCAGTCGCGCTATATGAGGCAAATTGAACCCCTCGACCACATAGCACCAGATTCATAGTGTTTGAAGAGTCATCTCAGAAAAAGATATTTATGGCGAAACCAGTATCACATATAGTGTTGCTCAGAAGCTCACAGGCGGAGAATCATTACTCCCATCTTCAAAGCGGACGTTACAAGCAAAGGCAATAAGAAAACACAGGACCCACCTTTGGAACTTTAGCGAAGAAGCTGGTTAATTTCATCGTTGATCCTGGTCGCTTCCTGGCCGTTGAAGTTGAACCCTGGCTGGCACCTTCTTTCTCCATGGCTGCGTGTTGTTATGCCAGAGGACCCCGACAAAAATTTGCTTGCTCTGACGGAGCGCTGAAGTGCGGGGCTGAATCACGCCTTGCCGTTTGGGCAGCCGCATATTACTGGAGAGCTGCATACGCGCTCATTCAGCAGGTGGGCGTCCGAACTGTACAGATTGTTTAACCTGTTTACTTGTTCCGCCACGCGGGCGCCTGCCCGGCGACACAGGCAGCGGACAAAGGGTGGTGGGGTTCGCAGAGGCGCCAGGGGGGGTCGTACGGGTTAATGGGTCATCGAAGCGGACGCTTCCCATACTTCCCACGCTTTCCAAGTTTTCGGTTATCTTCTATCTTCAGGTCGGGGAAAAACTCCGCGGCTGCGGCAAACCAAACCCGTACGCGTGCGTGTTCCCATACCGCGCAGCTGTCAGTCAAAGCACCTGATTACTCCCTAAGTTGCCGCCACTACGCGCGATAAAGACACCGCTCCTCTCGTTAAGAAAAATAAGAAAAGAGGTGTCCGCAGGGAATCCACAGGTGGAGTCAACACTACCTTTTTCTGTTGTCAGCAGTGCTCAGGGGCCGCACCTCAAAGCCCCGTGCACCCTGGCAACTTCCAAGAGGACGGAGGACACCCCCAAGACGGGGCAACCTCTTTCGGAGAAAAGGGGATTGCCCAGGCGTGGAGCCAAGGAACAGGAAAAAGCCGGGAGGACAAAGCAGAGCAGAGAGCGACGGGCCACGACAAACGACGGCCATGAGACATCGTCCGTCCGCCTCCTGAAGAGAAGTTCCGCATATTTTTTTCAGTGCAACAATACAGTTTCTTTAAAATTTAATAATTCGTAATCGTGCCTTAATTCACCATTCGACTACGATCTGACACTGTATGATGTCCTGTCATTCTCTGCATTGTTCCTTGGAGCAATCCAACTACCGAGCGCCCAGACCGTAGAACTGATGCGACGAACAAAAGTCCCACGAAGTGCGGACAGATAACGTCGTTTTGTCTGGTTTGGAAGCCGTATGGCAACATTTTGTTCGTTCTGGTAATTTTGTTTCGAACAAGCTCGTCTTCTTGAAAATGTCCTGCGTTGCACAGCTTTCTCTCTCTCTCCGCAGTCACAGAGCAGTAACTGCTTCCGATAATTGGTTTCAGTTGGTATGACCGTTGTGTCAGGAAGATTGATACGGTCGTCGCTGTCTTGGGAATGTTCGGCTATCGGGTTGCGATCTCGGAGGTCATTCTTGTGCTGTCACAGTCTTTCTTTGAGGTTTTTCGTTTCGCCGGTGTAGCTCGTATCGCAGTCAGCGCAAAGAAGTGGGCTCTCTCCCTCGGCGGACCAGTCTTTGGCAATATGTAGAGAACATGTGTTCGAAAGCTTCTCAGTCGCTCGGATGCCTTCTTTTCTGAGAATACGGGCGATGGTACCGCTAACGACTCGGACATATGGGAGAGTGTCGTGTTTCCGTTGTGATGTTGATTCTGGAGCTGGACGCTGAATTTCTCTGCAAGCGTTTCGTGGTTTTGAAATTGAAGTGCTTTCGGAATAAAGGTTCTTGGGTAGCTGCTCTTGGCGAGTTCCTTGACTATCGTTTGTTGTTCATTTGTTTAAGTCCGTACGCCGCTACTCGCACTTGTGCCTCTATACCCCTGCGTCAATGGCTGACTGGACGGATTTCGGGGGGGGGGGGGGGCCTGGGCCCCCCCTTGCCTACGTGCCTGATACTTATCACTATAGAGGATATTATCACCCCAACGACGCGGGAGCACCCGCATTGGCGCTGAACGCAGAGGGCGACAGTGGAGCCGCCTGACCTTGTGCACCATCCCCACAGGAGTAATGACACCAATTTTCGAAGCTGAGTTTACTCCACCATACAACTCTCCTATATGCGCAGACAGCTCTGAGCAAATGTTAGGCTCAGGAAGTGCTGATATTTTAATTTGGCGTCAGTCAATTTTCACATCGCGTGCCTACTGACATCGACACTAGTATGACGTCAGGCTACAGTACGAATTTTGGTGACCTCACGCATCAGTATGGCAAGTTGTGATGACGTCAGGTACAAAAACGTGCAAAATAGCCGCTCGTGCGTCACTCTCGGTCGTCTGCTCTCGCCGTTCAATTCACTAGTTCAGTCGCCGCAGTTGAGAGTGCCCATGAAGCGAGCGAAACCGAATTACCCTCTATCGTCGTGTGTGACCGCGTATGATCGGCAGGCAAGCTCGCTGTGGTGCCGGCATCATGGAGGAAAGAAAAACTAGAAGTGGGCGTCACGTGACAATCTTGAAGCCTAGTTGGCCTAGTGATAAGAATTTTAAAGGAAAGAATCATAGGAAATAGGCCCTGATCACGTGATAGGCAAGCGGTCGATTTAGTCGACTGGACAGTTTTGCTTTCGTTGCGTCTGCTGCGGAGGCGGGCGTAGGTTTCAGCACGGACAGTGCCTGTGCTACCTCTCGCAGCAGAGCAGCGAGAGGTAGCACAGCTGGTCAAGCACCGAAGACCGGGCTTTCCTAACTCGTCGTTCTCTTCTTCTTAAGCTATATGTCCACTGCCCCTTCATTTACAGTACAAAAGAAATATGTATATGTGTTCGTGGTGTGAAGCGCACCACACACATAGCGATGCAGTGATGATCTATTAGGGGCATTACACAACTACGTGAAACCACTCGCGCCTGCAAGGAACATAAATGACACAGCATGCAAGGCGAACTAAGAAGTTCTTTGCTCAAGTGCAACAGACCAGTGCAGTCGAACTGTATATGTTGTTTGAGCCACACAGAGCCTCGGTGTAATATGCTTGCCCAGTACCTTGAGAATTGCCAGAAAGTCATAAAACTGCATACTTGAGTGTCGACACGCATTACTACTTCTGCAGGAAGGAAAAGGCCATTAGGCACTCTGCCCAAACGCAGCGTAACAGAAGTGTCAGTTGGCTCTATCCGCTAGCAAACTACTACTAAAGCTGCATGCAGAAGTGGTTTGTAAGTGTTTAACATGCTTTTACTTATCTGTAAATGCAAGAAAGAATAGAAAAGAATTTGGCAGCGCGTGCACGGTTATTCTGCATGAAAATGCGCCAAAATGACTGAATTCGCACCACAGCTCACAGGCAGTTCCAGTCAGCCGAGCGTGCCGCGAGCCTTGGGCTAAAGCCACCATCTAGTGGCACCTTGATGCAGTAGTGGAATTACACTTCTCCCTTTGTATAAGCGCCGAATGGGATGGCTGGAGCAATAGCACGCTGCCGCAGCCGTTCGCGAAGGCTACGGCCAGACAGAGTAGACCTTTGAAAACTGAACTGTATTCCTCCTGTAAGTTGCCCGGATCGGTATACATCCTCTCTCCTGTCTTCCTCAGCACAATTCAAATGCATTACAAAACTATTATCGTGAAAGAACTGACTGACACACTGATAACCACGTGAATCATTGGAGTTCTCAGTATTATATGCGGCTAGCAGCATGTTATAATGCAGCAGTATGATGACATAATTTGCACCTTGTATACTACAGAACTAGCACAATGCACTTTATTAGAGACCGCTATCATAATATGAAGCATGGAAAAGTAATGTGACGCAAGCTATATTTATTCAACACGTGGACATTGCACAACACAATCACATTTTCATGCTTAGACGATTAAATGTGCGGATGCATTGAGAGACGTGCGCCAAAGGAATCTGTCTGGTGCTTTGGCCATTTCTCTGCCATTGCCCCGACAGTCATGCAAACGTTTCCCACAAAAGCACATAACTGTCAAAGGTCAGGAGCAGCCAGGGCAGGCGAGCAGTATGTTTGGTGCACCAGAATCCTCATTTACTAGTATCGGCGTGCACGCTTGGCTTCCATGTCATAATCACCACGGTCCAGAACATCTCTGCGCATCATCATGTCCCGGAGGCCTCCGGGTGCGCTACGGGTGCCATTCATGACACCCGCCCCCATTGATTGCTGTGGTGGTTGCTGACCAGGACTCCCTTGACTGCCGATGCCTTGGTCAAACCGGGACTGCCGCTGCTCAACAAACAAAGCAAGTGAACTATGAATACAATGCCCATTTAGCAGCTTCACTAATTAGCTTGGCAACAAGCATGATTGCGGAATTGAAACAAGATGAGGATGAGAGAGATCATGAATGTGCACAATAGCAAGAGGTATTCTCAATAAATGCTGCCTGTACACCATTTATTGATATATTTCGACAAAGAACAGGCACTTGTTAGCACAAGAATTCTACATTTACCACAAACACAAAAGAAGATACACTACAGCGAAACGGTGCAAACAAGGAGACAGGCAAAAGAACGACAGAATTTCGTCCTGTTCATGCTGTTCCGCCATAATATACAAGAACCAACTGGCCCAGCTAAGAACCATTGTGCATAAAATGCACATTCAGTGGAGACAAACAAGCTGAACACCACTCGTAAATTGTAAGTGAGACAACAAAAGCTAGTACAGTACATCAGGCTGTTGCGTGTCAAGCTGTCAATCAAGAATGAGACAAGTCCAGTGGTTGAAACGCTGGCTTTAGCGACATTCCATGCTTTTCATAGATTTGAATAATTTTTTTCATCAGCTCCCTGCAGAGGCGCCGACGCCACCACGATCTGCGAAAAAGCGGGCCCTCATGGCACCAGTTGAGGGGGAAGGGGATCTCGAGGAATTCAACAGTGAGATAAGAAATTCCATAAAGGAGGTTAGGGAGTCGGTACAGAGCCTATAAGGCACAGTCATGACCTTAGTAGAAGCAATGGCTGCTCTAACTGGCAGAGTCAACACCACTGAAACTAGGGTCGTTCTTGGAGAATCAATCCCCATGTCCTCAGGCAGAGTTATAAATGGTCGACCTTCAGAAGCAGGGAGCTTTAGACGTGGCTCACCACATGACAGGCCAAGCAAAGGATCCAAACATGGCGGGTCAGGATAACTAATTCCTAATCTGGCATTGGAACTGCACCGGGTTCCCGCCAAGAAAGGCAGTCCGGCAACAGTTCGCTCACGCGAGCATAAGCCGCACATCATTTTGCTAAAGGAAACTCTCAGGAAGACTGTTTCACTGTAGGGTTACAGGTCTCACTCTGTATTTGCTGAAGACATGAGGGGCATTAGCTTTCTTGTGTCCAAGTGACGTTTATTTGTTGTACAATCCATGCACATGGACCACAGCAAGGTTGAGCATTCACTAATCGAGATCATTCCCAACGCCTGGCTAAAATCCAGCATATTTATCCTCAATGTATACAGTTCGCCCAGGGACCAAAGACATCGCCTCGCGTCCCTCATGGCAAAGGCTGCGGGCGCACCGCTGGTGGTCATGGGCGCCTTCAATGCCCCGTACCTCGAGTGGGGCTAGCCATCGTCAACCGCGAAGGGGAGTGACCTCTGGCAGGCAGCCGCTGATCACTCGCTTGTACTCCTGACAGACCTGTCCTTCCCTACCAGAACGGGCACTTCGATCACCAGGGACTCCACGCCGGACCTTATGTTCGTCAAGGGGGTGGGATCTACCTCGTGGCATAACCTGCACGAGAACTTGGGTAGCGACCACTTCGTTGTGGCCTCTTTCTTCGAGGTGTTGAGCAGGCACCCTGCGAATTTCGGGTCATGGATTGGGATCTCTGCCGCAACACCAGAGAGGGAAGGACAGCGAATCACACAGACTGGTTTATGAATGGTTGTCGTAATTGAAAACAGACGTCGAGTCGTCAAGTCCACCACCAAGACAGTCCCCACAGACCTCAAGGTAGACAGGATGGACAGTTGTCTCACCCACCGCCTCGAGGCTAAGAATGCTCTCCTGGCCACGTGGAAGGGCCAACGGCTCAATCGTAGACTACGTGAGAGGATAGCTGAACTGAATCGCACCATTGAGGAACACTGTCGTGCGCTTGTTAAATGGCAGTGGGATGATGTTTGCGGTTCGGTCGATGATGGACAAGTACATACGAGAGGAAAGTGGAACCTCCTGAAGCAGCTCCTAGACGAATCGACTTCAAAGTCGAATCAGAGACTAGCTATGGATAGGACTCTGCACCAAGCCAAATGGGAGGGCTCCACACATGATGACATCCTCCGGTCGTTGGCCGCCAAATACCTACCCATGGGTCCCTCATGCGATGCAGACTAGCCCTACTACCGAGGCCTCCAGAGGGAGGACTTGGACACTCCTTTCTCTATGAACGAGGTCAAGGAAGCGCTTTCTAACGTTAACGGCTGATAGGCCCCGGGGCCAGATGGTATTTCAAACAGGCTGCTTCGAAATCTGGACGAAAAGGCCATCGCCACGTTAACGAACGTTAAAGCGTTTGGCTTATAAAGCTTTCCTTCTATCCAAGCTAGAATATGCTGCATTCATATGGGATCCTATCACAAGAATAAGATATGCTATACCTTGTTGTGTCCAACCAGCCATTGTTAGGATAATTCGTTGTAAACGCGATCGATCATTGGCACCGATATTTGCACGAATGCTTACAAACACAGTTATTTTCCTAGAAAAGTTAAAGACGAATTCACTGCCTCAGGAGATTTTTGCGACTGGCAAGATGTAAAGAAGGATACAGTGGTCAACTGCTTCCAGAAAGCAGGCTTCGTGACAGCCAAACTTTCAGAAAGCTATGAAGGCGGCGGCGATGACGAATGCATAGATGACAAGTTTCGCGAGTCGTCGTTTCTTTTCCCGGCTGCTGTTCCACCCGGAAAGTCTGTGGACACTTTTGTGGAAGCTGACTGCAACGTTCAGGCTGTTGCGAGCCTTGCTGACGAGGAGTAGATGCGGCCACAGGGAACCAGTATGCCCAGGCTGACAGCTCAAGTGGTGACGACGATTCGCCGGACGAGGTGGTGGCAACAACATGCTCGTACTCTGCCACTTAAGTGGCGGTGGCGTTTGGCTTGATTCGCTGTTGTTGCGGCGACATGGAAGGGACTGCTGTCACACCTAGACAGTCTCGATAAGATCGAGGCCAGCGTCCTTACCTTCATTTTGAAGACGAACAAGCAGACGAAGATCAGCATTTTTTTTTTCACGCAATAAAGCATTTTTTTGCGTCGTGTGTGCCGAATTAGTTGTCATTCTTGAATGCACTGATTGGTAGGTGATCGTCCACCACAGGTAAGGTCTCAAGGCCTGTATTTTATGATATCAAATTTTTTATATATTGATAAGATATGGTGGACACTGAAGCAGAGGAAAACGACGTTAGCTTGAACCGTGATCAGTTCGGTTCCTAGGCCTCTCGCATTCCCCATCTGTAAATAAATGCATCTCACCGTAACAGCAGTGGTGGAGGTGCTGGGTAGCAAAGAACGATCCAGTACCAACGATCACGGAAGCTCAACACCTGGAACTGCACAGAAGCCGCCGACTTGCCGGACTACCACAGCTTTCCATGGATGCGATTCCTGACAGCGACAACACGCGGTCTTCGCCTGTCGGTACGTGGCAACACCACATGACGCCACGGACCTTCGCCGCAAAAGCCGGCGAAGATGTTGAAGAGTGGCTAAACCACTACAGTCGGGCGAGTCGATACAATCATTGGGATTCAGACACGCGGCTGGCCAACGTGCCATTGTTCCTCGAAGGCACGGCGCTCGTGTGGTTTGAAAACCGCGAAGAAAGTATAGCCACATGGCAAGATTTCGCAAATGAAATCAAGAGCTGCTTTGGGGACCCGTCTCTGAAGAAGAAGTGTGCTGAACAGCTGATGCAGCGTGCCCAAGTGCCAGGCAAGACTTGCACAACTTACATAGAGGAAATCTTGAAGTTGTGCAGGTCTTGAAATCTTGAAATTGTGCACGACGTGATATCGGGGATTAATTTTCTACGAGAGTGCGGTATCACTGTAGATTGCGGCGCTGGTGAAAATCTATTGTCCACGTTTTGTGAGGGGTCTCTGCGCTGTCAAGGAGCCCTCGCCGTAAGAGACGATGTGCGCTTGCCGCCCCAGTCGCTGAAAAAGGTACCTGTTAATACCCGTGCTGCAGACACTGGAACGTTTGATGTCTTTGTAGAGCCGCACGCTTTCAACTGCGCCAAGAAGAATGTGTTTGTACCCCGTTGTGTGCTTTCTTTCACCAGTGGACTATCTGCAACCTGGGTGCTGAACTGTTCTAGTGAGCCCCTCGTACTAGCCAGTGGAATGCGACTCGCCCTTTTCGAACCTTTTCGAACCTGGGTGCTGAACTGTTCTAGTGAGCCCCTCGTACTAGCCAGTGGAATGCGACTCGCCCTTTTCGAACAATATATGAGTAATTGCATTGCGGCCGTAAGCGACCATGGAGTGGACCACGTACGTGTAAGCCACTCTGCCAAGGCTAGGTTTCTGAGTATGATTAACAAGTCGTTGCCATCAGAAAAGTGCCAGGCCTTGGCGCACGTCCTGGCCAAGCATGCCACTGTCTTCGATTTTGCACAGGCCGACGAGCAATCTAAAATGCCAGAATCACACACTCGTCACGTGATCGACACAGGATCCGCACATCCTATCCGCCAGAAACCGTATCGCGTATCGTCCGCAGAGCGCAAAATCATTTCTGAGCAAGCAGAAGACATGCTCAAGAAAAAGGTCATTCAGGAGTCATGCAGCCCCTGGGCTGCGCCTGTGATCCTCGTAAAGAAAAAAGACGGTTCTTGGAGGTTCTGCGTGGATTATCGACGTCTCAACTCCATTACCAAAAAGGATGTATACCCGCTTCCCAGGATCGATGACGTCATCGACTGTTTGTATTCGGCCTCGTATTTCTGTTCCGTGGGCTTAAGGTCTGGTTATTAGCAGATTCCTACGCATTCGGATGACAAAGATAAAACGGCATTTATAACCCCGGATGGTTTGTTTGAATTCCGTGTGATGCCATTTGGGCTATACAATGCCCCAGCAATGATTGAGCGCTTCATCGGCGCTATTCTACGTGGACCGAAGTGGGAAATTTGTTTATGTTACCTAGATGGCATCGTAATTTTTGTTCGCTCATTTGACGAGCACAATCGCCGCCTTGACATACTTCTCACATCTCTTGAGAGGACTTTGATCACATTGAATTCCAAGAAGTGTCACTATGGCAACCGTGAGATACTGGTTCTTGGCCATCTGGTCGACAAGCATGGGATTCGGCCTGATCCTCAAAAGGTCGCTGCAGTTAGCAGTTTCAAGCAACCGCAGTCACTACGAGAGTTAAGAAGTTTTCTAGGCCTGTGCTCATACTTTCGCTGCTTTGTGCCTAAATTTGCTGACCTAGCTTACCCCCTGACGTGTTTACTACATGAGGACATGCCCTTTGAATGGTCATCAGAGTGCCAGTCATCATTTTCGCAACTCAAGTTCCTACTTACTTCAAGACCTGTACTTCGACACTATGATCCATCTGCTCCCACTGAAGTACATACAGACGCCAGTGGTTTAGGCCTCGGGGCTGTTTGGTCCAACGTCATGACACCCTAGAACACGTGGTGGCCTATGCTAAACGTTGTTTAAGTAAGCCTGAGCGCAACTACACTGTAATGAAACAAGAATGTCTCGCGGTCGTCTTTGCCGTCCACAAGTTTCGCCCGTACCTCTACGGACGCCCCCCGTTCTCAGTTGTCATAGACCATCACTCGTTATGTTGGCTCACCGGACTGCGTGACCCATCCGGCCGTCTTGCTCGCTGGGCCCTACGATTGCAAGAATATGACTTTGAAGTTTGTTACAAGAGCGGCCGCCATCACGCCGACGCTGATTGTTTATCAAGACTCCCCTTTCCAACGACCGAATGTGACGCAGACAATTTCGACGAATATTTAACAGTAGTTGATCCTCCATTCCCCGACCTCGACACTTCTCGCAGGGAGCAACGCAGAGACAACAACCTAGCTCATTTCTTCGTTTCTGAAGCGAATGGACAGCGCTGTTTCATCGCCAAGGAAGGCATTCTTTATAAAAGGAATTATTCTTGCAAAGGCGCCCATTTGCTTTTAGTCGTGCCGAGAAGCTTACGATGTGACGTCCTCCAAGCAATGCACGATGACCCTATGTCGGGACATATGGGTTTTTCCAGGACATTTCAACGCACGCGAGAACGTTTCTTCTGGCCGAAGATGCGCCACAGTGTAACGGCGTATGTTGCGAGCTGTGAACTACGCCTTCGCTACAAGCGTCCATCTGAAGGCCCTTCAAGACTTCTTCATCCTATTGCACCCCCTGCTTTGCCATTTGAAGTCGTTGGTGACCTGCTCGGCCGTTTCCCGCGATCGACTACAGGCAACAGATGTATTATAGTATGCGTCGATCACTTGACACGCTACGCCAAAAGTGCGGCCATTGCTGCAGCAACGGCAGGTGAAGTTTCTCACTTTATGCTGTCATCCATCATACTACGGCACGGATTCCCTCGTGTCATTGTCAGTGATCATGGCCGACAATTCGTTGCTGATGTGGTTGAAGAGTTGCTACGTCTTTCTATGGGTCTCGTTTTCGTCATGCCACCCCATACCACCCTCAAACTAACGGTTTAACTGAACGGACTAACAGAACTCTTATGAACATGCTTTCAATGTATGTTGATGCAGCTCAAAAATCTTGTGACACCGTCTTGCCTTTTATAACCTTCGCCTACAATACTGCACAACATGAAACCACCGGATACAGTCCCTTTTATCTCCTGTACCTCTGCAGGCCCCACACAGCTCTCAATTCTATTCTTCCGTATTCTGAAACCAATGAACCTTCTCTGGCCGAAACAATTTGCCACATAGAAGAGGCCCGACACATCGCACGCCTTCGTACCTTCGCTTCGCAAGAACTCTCTAAGATCCGTTATGACGAACATCATCAGCACATGTCATACAAGAAAGGTGATTTGGTGTGGCTATGGACACCACTTCGCAAGCGCGGCCTGTTCCAAAAGTTCTTAGTCCATTACACCGGCCCCTTCATTGTCTTGGCACGCCTCAACAATGTCACATACGTGATATCTCGGCTCTTATCGGCTGGCTGCCGCTCCAACAAGACGAACGTCGTCAATGTAGCTCGTCTTAAGCGTTTTCATCAGCGGAGCACAACTTGACTCGCCCGGTGGGCATCCTCTGTAAGGGGGGAATTGATACGATACGGTGGACACTGAAGTAGAGGAAAACGACGTTAGCTCGAACCGTGATCAGTTTGGTCCCTAGGCCTCTCGCATTCCCCATCTGTAAATAAATGCATCTCACCGTAACAATATTGAATTCATTTGCAATCCCCTTCAGTGCGATATATCTCTGTTCGACTGTGTACACCCGCCCATTTTTTCAACCTGAACGCGCGAGCGTCGACCACCGAGCTGATCAGCGCCACAGACCAGAGCGCGGCGTTGAAATGAACAAGAATATGCTCATGTGCGCTTTGAACAGTTCTGGGCAGCTGTCGTCTGCTAGGCTTTTCCAGGAACCAGACAACACGCCCGCTTTTTTTCAGCACCGCTATCATTCTTTCTTTTTCCCATTCTGAACACTGCCATTCAGTTGTAACGGAAAGGTCAAGTGGTCGTGCCTCCAATGGATGAAATGTGATTACGTGAACCCACTAACTACGCTGCATCCGCTTCAGCATTTTTACACCGAAGTGGTTAAGCTTTTAGTTATGTCATGCGGAGTCGAAAAGAGACTCATCAGCAGCCGGCGCACGCTTTGGCACTCTTCGCCTTCTTCTTCATGGTCTTAGTTCATGCTTATTCAAGCCAGTTAAGCCTACCCATTCTAATGTCATGCTAATTAAACCATTTGATGTCATATACACGCTAACTAAAATCACGGTGATGAGGTCATTGCTAATTAGATCATTACTAATTATGATGAAGTTAATTACGACCTTCCTGTTAGATGGCGAGTTTTACAGCGCACGAACATAGGAAAAAATGCGACAGAGAAGAAAGAGCGCTGACTTCCAACTGATCTTTATTTTGCAGAGCAGGAAGATATATACATACAAAGAAGCCTAATCAACATGCTGTCAGTCAAATAACATGTGACGTGTTCGCGATTGCCCCTCAGCCCGGCCAGGTAATCACGCTCAAACAGTGATAGTGCAACGGATAGGGTGCTTACACACTTGTCGCCTAACTTGTGTATCATTTCCGCTTCCATTATCTCGCGGGTAAGCTGAGACTGATGCCTTGCCACTATCTAAGCTGAGACGATGCCTTGCCACTATCGCACACTGATTAAAGAGCGGCCTGCAACCGCAGTCCCGGCAATGAATGCCAAGGTGCCCTTGCACCACATTGTGCACGTTGTTCCGGTGCTCGCGCAGGCAGTAGTTAACGCACCTGCCGGTCTGGCCGACATATGCCTTTCCACACGTCAATGGAATGGAGTAGACGACGGCTACTGCGCAGCGGATGTAGCGTGACCTGTGTGCAACAGAGGAAGGGGCGGAGTTTGCACGAGGTGCGTTGACCCGCTTGCATAGCTTCTGCAACTTTTCAGGTGCAGAAAAAACTACTTGAACGCTGGCTGCCTGGCCAATCTTCTTTAACCTGTGTGAAATGCTGTGCACATACGGTAGAATGACTGGCCGGCTCTTTTCAAAAATGCTGCGCTTTTCAGGCCTGTCTCCTCGCTGAATAACAGTCAGCAGCTTTTCTGCCACCGAAACAAGAAGGGGTGCAGGATATCCGGCTTTTGCCAGACACTCTACCTGTAGAGCAAAACTGCGATGCACCATACGGGGGCATGACTTGTTTAGGGCGTTGGCAAGGCAAAGGTTAGCGATACTATCGAGAAATCTGAGGGTGTTAACGACCGCCTGCGCGAGCACCGAAACAACGTGCACAATGTGGTGCAAGGGCACCTTGGCATTCATTGCCGGGACTGCGGTTGCAGGCCGCTCTTTGATCAGTGTGCGATAGTGGCAAGGCATCGGTCTCAGCTTACCCGCGAGATAATGGAAGCGGAAATGATACACAAGTTAGGCGACAAGTGTGTAAGCACCCCATCCGTTGCACTATCACTGTTTGAGCGTGATTACCTGGCCGGGCTGAGGGGCAATCGCGAACACATGTCACATGTTATTTGACTGACAGTATGTTGATTAGGCTTGTTATTTTTATTGTTGATGTTTTTTTGCTTCTTTGTACGTATATATCTTCTTGCTCTGCAAAATAAAGATCAGTTGGAAGTCAGCGCTCTTTCTTCTCTGTCGCATTTTTTCCTATGTTCGTGCGCTGTAAAACTCGCCATCATGAACGCAAACCAACTAGCCCAAGCTGCTACTCCTGTTAGACCCTTGCTAATTAGCCCCTGTTAATTACTCATGCTAATTAGGGCCTTGCTATCGAGGACCTTGCTATTTCAGAACTTTTCAAGTAATATCAGTGTGATTAAAGTTATGCTAATTAGGATCACCTTAATTAAAGCTTGCTAATAAGCTAGGTGAGCCCCACACTCCGTGTTTAGTCCCGCCTTGCAGCACTACTGCAAGCTGCCCTTATTTTTCTGTGGTTCACACAGCACTTTTCCGAGGCATAAAAGGTATCTGTCACTGCAAGCCGAGCTGATTAGAAACGACAGTCTTCCAAAGAATAGCACAGATGCTTTGTCACCGTCTTGCAAGAAACAAGTTTATTGCTTTTCTCGAGAGCAAATAAAAAGGAAAAACAAAGCCTCAATAAGGATGCCCTAGCTGGAGGTGGTGCCATGGCGTATTGGATATTTTTATCATTTCACCTGCTTGAAAAATTGGGGGCTTCTTGTCGCAGCTTGCTTGTCTTTCAGTAGCTGCTAAAGGCTCCACCAGCCTGAACAACCGCTGCCATGCGCCGCGGATAAGAGTCGTACAGTGCCAGTACGAGGTCGCGGTCCGTTTTCAATAGGTCCCATTCGGCTTGAACATTGCACCATAGTTCGTCGCAGCCCACGTTGTGAAGCCCCTTTCTTGAAAGGTTACTCTTCATGATGCCCCACATGTTTTCAATATTCATATCCGCTCCCAGTGGCGGCCAGTCAGCAACCATGATGCAGAGTTCTTCCAGGCAGTCTCTGGCAGTGCGAGACGTGTGCACAGGGGACAAGTCCTGCTGCAATATGAAACAGCCGTCCGGGAGAGGACCGTCAAGGACATGAGGCAGGAGCTCCTGTTCTTTGATGCTTAAGTAGGCGTCTGCACAAAATCGGCCCTCCATTCGATGTAGTGGTCCAAGACCCTCTTTCGTTACTGTCCCCCAAACGTTGACACTTCTGCGTCCACTGGCTCTTACTTGCTGAACGTATAGGGGAGCATACCTACAAATGCGGGGAACAATCAGTACATTTAAAACTGCAATAACTTATATCACGAATGCACTGTGAAAATACCAATAACAAAAAGGACTTGCAGGAATAATACTGTGACAGCATAAACGGGCAGAAACTAACCACATGTTTAAAACTAACCACATGTTTAAAACTAACCTTGTCAGGCCTTGTCTGTATACTATGCGGTGTTGGTCCCACTGCGTGCAGATTGTACTCATCGGTGAAAACGACATTGCGCCATTCATCTACCGTCTAGTGAAGATGAGCCTGGGCAAAAGCCAGTCTTTTTTCTCTTGCTGCGTCCGAAAGAAGTGGCTTTCGTGCAGCACATAGACTTTTCAGACCGCCTTCCAAGAGCCGTTTCCTGACCAACTTTTCACTGACATCCAGGCCAACCACATCTCTACTCTGTCCAGCAGTCATGAATGGATTAGCCTCTGCTACTTCGACGAAGGCAGCATCCTCTTCTGCTGTCTTTCGCACGCAGTTTCCTGCCGCATCACATATGCGCCCTTCATCTCTGAACGCACAAATTATTCTGTTTACACTAGCTAGCAGCATATCGTATCAGACGCGGGACTGAAAGTGGAGCTACTACAAGCTCAATAAACAACGCGCTGAGAAATGGATGTAGACCTGACGCCTTCAGACGCACCTCAAGATGACGGTGAAGGGATGGAATGCAGTCAACCCCCTGTGGGGGGCCTGGTCCCGCTCGACGCCATGTTGTGCGCGGAACGCCTCGCATCCCCCTCTCCCAGCTGGACGGAGCGGCGACCATTGCGGGGGGCCGCCCGCTTCGCCCATGTGGTCTTAAAGGGCCCCTAAACCACCAAGAGGTCGAAATTTAGTTGTAGTGTTGCTTTTGTGCCGGTGTCCGAAACGAACACGTAGCCGCAAGAATTTTTTGAAACGGTGCCGAAATAGCCGAGTTACACGCGTTTGATTATTAAAACGCAGCGCTTGCCTGTTTCGCTCTCTCCTGCGCCAGCCGGCCGCTGGCCGGTGCCACCTCCTCGCCGAGTGCTCCTCCGAATGTCACGTGCCATACATCGCCGATGACGCACATCCGGTTGACGCGCTCCGCCGGGCTACCACGTTCGCGAAGTGTTTTGTTGGTGCTGTGCCAACCCTCTCTGGTACCGCTGTCCGTCGTGTTCCGACAGTTGCTGCAGTTTCTAGTTGGCTCTACCTCACTTGCACTTGCGTAGCGAAGCGCATTTGCGAATTCACACACGAACACCACACGAACGACACACGACGAGGAAAACAAACAGGCAGGGAGCACGTGCATTTGATAGCAGACTAACCGGAAGTCGACGTTCTCCTTCGACCAATAAGCGGAGCTCGGACTCTTTTGACATCAACAAAAACCACAATGTTGTCACGCCTAACTTTGGTATGCCGGAACTGGCTGGAGAGGCGCACGGGATTGTTTTTTGAGTTTGTGGCGCAGCCGCGGCGCGTAGCGCTGCCGCATTTCACATCATTCATCGTGACGGCATTTTCAACTTGATGCGAGTGTTAACTTGAAATGTTTAAAAAAATGTCGGGGGTGGTTTAGGGGCCCTTTAAAGGGTCCCTCAAACGTTTTTTTGACATTGCGTCACTGATTAGGCAACACAATTGTGAAATCATTCACACCATAAATAAAGCGAAGCACCATGCGCTAAGGCAGCTATGGGCTTATTTCTGTCGCCTTCCTCCTTACCACTGCTGTTCCTCCTCAACTCGATCTGCTGCGGAGTGCGCGCTAGCGACAACAGCGTCTCCCACGTCAGCCGCTCTGCCGAGCCTCCCGTAGCGACATAGCGCCCCGATATCCTCACTGAGGTCGCCCGCCTCGGCAGTGCTAGCCTCCGTAATAGAGCGCCGGCGACTCGTGTGTACGCCGCCAGATGCCGCGACGATACCGTTGGCTGAAACGAAGGAGTACGTTGTAGAAGCACGTTGTTTGCATCTAGGTTTTGAAAATTACGTGCACGTCACTTGCTCGGGGCCAATCAGCGACCTCTCATTCGATCGGTTGATGACGGGGGCGTTTGAAAACGCCTTTTGGCGAGCCGCTGCGACCTTTTGCGATACGCGTGTTCAAAACCTTATTGTAAATTACACTTTACACACAGCGCTGAAATCTGTCCTGTAATGGTCCTAGTGACCCGCTCTACCGGATCACCATGTTTGCACAAAATCGTCAAAACCGTTTCAGGGTCCCTTTAATATAGGCTGCCATTGGGCAGCGAGAAATTCCTAGAATGTTTGCGCGTTCTCGCGGTTCTGGTTTTTTGAGATGCTCGAGAGAACACGCTGGGTCTTGAGGCGGTGCATACGTGCTTTTGCAGCTCTCTGGGCGACGAGGCCTCGTCGCCCGGACCGCGCGTCGTCTCGGGCTCCAGCGACCCACGGCAGCAGCCTGCGATCTGCGCCCATCTACGTATGTTCCTTTCTTTCTATTTTCCTTTTCTTGGGGCGCGGTCGTGGGTACGCTGGCCGGGGATTAGGCGGTTCCTTCCTTGCATGGTTTTCGTGTACTTTTGTGTGTTATTGTGTGTTCGCGTGTTGTTCATTGTTACTCTCCTTTGTTTGTGTTATCGTGTTCGCGTGTTGTTAATCGTTGTTATTCTTTATATTTAATTCGACTGATTCGGCCTTGTATTATTTGTTTCATTTAACGTGTTTATTAAATTACCATGCTGGGAGAGTTACGCCTAATGTTCTCCTCTTCGCCGCGTGCGGTGGTTCGTGCTGTCCCGCTTCGAGACGGGCCGCGGGCTGACGCGCGCGGCAACGCGGCGATGCATGGCTGAGATAGCGAGCGCGCGGACGTGACGGCCTCATTCTCTGCTCGTTGAGTGCTCGAACCCACTGCAGGGGGTTGCTAGCGGTGATGCCGCTGCTAGCAGTAGTAGTGAGTAGAATAACCCCTACAACCCCCACCTGCAACCGACAGTGATACCAAAGGGTGGATCGAAGTTACCCGTAGGAAGACGAACCGAGAAAACCAAACTGAAAAGAGTCTCCGCGAGAGAACCGGGAGGCCAAATCACATGTCAAGCAAGGAACGAGCATCGTCGGCAAAATATTACGTGCCAGCAAAATGCCAAAACTGCCCGAAGACGACGTGAATGTCATCATAAGACCACGAAGCGGATTAAATCCCCGCGCAATCTGCGGCGCTAGCCTAGAAGAAGCAATACGAAGAGCGGCCAACATAGGCAAAGATGAACTCGTCACGATATGCCCCAACTACACCCAAAACATTGTGGTGGTCTCCGCACCGGAAGAGAATACCGCCACGAAGCTTGCGAAGATCAGGACAATCAAGATTGGTATGGCAGAGTATGAAGTCGGTGCGTACGTTTCAGCTCCAGAACAAGGGCATCATCAGGAATATTCCACTGGACTACACACAGGAGCAGCTTATCCACGCACTTGTGACTACAAGGAACCCTTCCCTTGCTTCTGCCAAGAGACTAGGAAGCACGACAACGGTAATACGGCTATACGAGGACTACAAGGTTCCCACGTGGGCTTACTTCAACAGTGTCATGGTGAAAGTGTCCCTCTACCGCAAGCAAGTGGATTTCTGCAGGGAATGCGGCAGACTTGGACATCGCTCAGATGTATGTCCGAGACTGGAGGTCAAGCTATGCCCAATATGTGGCACGAAGAGTCCAGAGACGGGACATGAGTGCACTCCTCAGTGTAAGATGTGCGGTCAGGCACATCCTATTGCAGACCGTGCATGCAAGGCCAAATACAAAACGCCACACGTTATCAGAAGAAGAAGGTGGCTAGCGAGAAGAAATGAAGAGTGTCGCCTCCTTGACACAGAAGACCCAATACTCGATGACGAAGCAGTGGACAGCAGCCCTAGTTCTCACTACCATGCTGACCACCGCCCCGGATCAAGGCCACTTTCAAGATCAAGGTCGTGGTCGAGATCCAGGCGTGGACCAACTAGATCGTCTTCCAGAACTGGGAACAGGAGAAGGACCCAAACTAGGAGCAGATCCCGTTCGACCATAAGGCAAGGGCACATCCCACACAGTATGGACGGCAGGTGCCGGATGCGAGGAACACACCAACCTCCTACCAGAGTGAACAGCAGACAACAAACAAGGTGAGCTGGTCAGGTACGGTAGCCGGCAACGATAAGGGGAGATCTGGCAACATTTCTAACAACACAACTAGGTATATGCTCCTTGAAGAGCGGCTGGAAAAATGCAACGCGGAGAACAGAGCTCTTAAACTAGAATTGGAAAAGGCTAGAAAACAAAACGAGATATCCGCTCAGAAAATAGATCAACTTCAGGAGACAGTGAACGAGCTCCTCAAAAGGATAGGGGGACATCTCGGTGGACCGATGCTCCCCGGCGGGGTCACCCCTGAGCCTACAAATGTAGATGAAGAAACAGAAATGCTAAGCGAAGAGGTACCACAGATTGGATCCAAGCGGAAAAGTACCGAAACGTACAAGGAAAAGCCCAGCAGTCCTGCGCGGGAAATTAAAAGACCGAGGCCTAGCGTTAAGAAGACAAATATCCTGGAGGACATGATAAACAAACTCACCGACAAGACTGAACGAATGTTCGATATGCTCATGACGCGCTTTACCGACTTGGACGCAGAGAGAAAGGCGCAGACAGTGGCAAAATAAGACCATAGAGGAGATTGAGAAGAAAGTTACGCAAATGGGCCGGTACACGGCGCCCGCCCCCGCCACCACGAGCAACGTGTCGCCAGTAATTAACAGGGCTGACACCAATAACATTAACGTCGCCAGAGCTGATATAAGCATTGCGCAAGGGCCGACACCGCCAGCTAACACCTTTTCATAGCGATGGCGGGTGACAGCAAGGGCAGGCTTGTTATTTGGCAGTGGAATTGCAGAGGAATCAAAATCAAAAAGGCCACAATGTTGCAATACATCAGATCACGTTCAAAAAATAAATACCCGGACATTATCATTCTCCAAGAACCCAATGACCATGTGAAATTATCGGGTTGCACTACCTGTAGCCCCTACACGTCCAGGAGTGGGCTAGGGGTAACGGTTGTTACACTGAAAAGAAGGGGTCTAGCATTTGCACAACATACACTACAGAATACGGACAATATCGACCATATCATGACTGAAATTCTGCCAAAGCGTCGTGCAGGCAGGCGCTGCTACGTACTCAATGTGTACAGTCCTCCATCCAGGGAAGGACTGAAACATAGCTTCGAGGGTCTCTTCCACGAAGCTACAAGGGTTGCGGGAACGCAACCCCTGTTAATTGGAGGAGACTTCAACACTCCGCACGCACAGTGGGGTTATGGACATGCGACAGTGAAAGGTCGAAACCTAGTTAACCTTATCGACGATCTAAATCTCGTCCTGCTGAATGAACCGGCGTCGCACACTTGAATAGGAGCCGGGGTTTGTAGGGACACGACACCAGACCTTTCGATAAGTGCAAACGCCAGGGATGCCCAATGGGAAAATACCTTAGAAGATTTAGGCAGCGACCATAGGATCATTAGTGTCACCACTGGCAACATCCCGGATGTGCAAGGAAAGCAACATATGGTCAAAATTATCGACTGGGATAAGTTTCCGAAGAACAGAGATCAAAAGCAACAGGAACCCATTCAGGACATTCGGGAATGGAATAAATCAATCTGGCGGATGTTGAAAAAGCCACAATGGACATCGAATGGACTGACTGGCAAACCAGCGATTCAGGAAAAGGTTCGGCTGACAGAGAACCCCGTGAAATCATGTGCGTTGACAGCCGTCTGGCACACCTGATCCAGGCCAAGAAATCGATGCAGCAACGGTTGAGTAAACAGAAGTATAACAAGAAATTAAGGAGGAGAATCACGGAAATAGAAACAGAATGCAACCGTATATGCGAACAGAAGTGGGAGGAGGTATGTAACACCATGGATGGCAATATTAACACGGGCAAGATGTGGAAGCTCTTAAAACATCTGTTAGACCCTACCAGCACCAGAACAGCAGTTAGGACGGAGATGACCAAGTTAAAACACAAGCACAGGGACAACATGCAAGCGTTTGGTGACGAGATCGTACGAGTGCACCGCACAAGACCAGCAGGGGAAGAACATCCGGGGTATGCTGGATCCCCGAATGAGCTCCTGGATGCAGACTTCTCAGCCCAAGAGATCAGGGCAGTCTTATAGACTCTTAAAACGAAATCAGCCCCTGGACCAGATAGGATTACAAAAAAAGATCTTACGTAACCTAGATGATCAAGCCACTGGACACCTCACGGGGTACATCAATAAATGCTGGAAGGAAGGACAAATACCAGACGAGTGGAAGTTGTCGGATGTCATCCTTTTGCCGAAACCAGGCAAAACTCTTGAGGTCAAGAACATGCGCCCCATATCCCTCACCTCCTGTGTTGGTAAGGTTATGGAGCACGCTTGCTTAAACAGGGTCAACGACTTCTTGGAGCTTCATAACATCTACAACAGCCATATCATCAGCAACCGTAGAGGACTGTCTACACAAGGCGCAATGATCCAGCTTAAAGAGCAAGTTGTTGATGCCACGGGTGTAGGACTCAGGGCCATTCTGGGGTTGGATCTCAAGAGTGCCTTTGATTCGGTCAAGCATACATCCATACTCGGAAAAATCAACGAACTCGGACTAGGAGCACGTGTTTACCGGTACGTCAGCAGCTTTCTCACTAATCGGGTGGCGCGACTGAAGGTTGATTTTAAAAGCTTTGATGTAGCGCAAAAACAACACACGGGCACAAGAAGGCACATATGGACACCACACAGCGTTACTAGCAACAACATGTTTATTTTCAAAATCAGACCGCTTATAAACCGTAATCGCCAAGCAGATAGTTCAGCACGTGGGATCACTCAGATATATGCACGACAGTGCCACTCTACCAAAAATGAAATCATAACATATAACACCCTGTATCACAGCTTACGCAGGAAACCCAGCTCCTTAGGTGACAATGCTATCGAAGGCTTACTAATGCACAAATCACCAAGTGCATCGATAAGTTCCGCTTCTATGATTAAACGCGTGGTCTCATCCTTATGTCGACCAACAATGACAGTGTTATGGAACAGAGGGCGGCAACCACATGCATGAATGTGAAGAGCGGGAAACCCTTCAGGTGGCAGTTTATTCGACTTGTACTTGTGCTCTTTCAATCGCTCATTCACACACATGCTAGTTTGGCCGACGTATTGTTTCCCACACGAGAACGGAACATGATAAATAACACACGTCTTGCACTCAACACCAAATTTGTTCGTATGCTTTTTTGTGCACACAACTTTTTGCCTTGTAGATGGATTCGTCATTGTACACAATTTCCCTCGTTTATCTGGCACAGAAAATACCACCCTAATATTGTCATGCATAGCTACCTTCTTGAGATTATGTGACAGCTGGTGAACATACGAAATTACGGCCGTGCGTCTCATTTCTGCCGTTCTGTGATCATGAGCGTTTGCGTGGCTTCCACTTCCGCGAATTCTTTTCAGCTCTTTTTCTACAACAGAAACTAAAACATGGTCTGGATAGCCAGATCCTTGCAATCGTACGATCTAATTATGGAAGCTTTGCTTTGTTAAGTAGGCACATGACTTGTTCAATGCATTACTGAGGCATGTCATCGCAATACCTCTCTTGGTTAGTTTTCAGTGATTCGAATGAAAAAGGAGTAAGGCTTTTTGAGCATGTGGGTCATAGCACCAGCATAGCCGGTTGCCAAAACAAACGAGTCTTAAATCTAAAAACCTAATACTACCATCACTCGGCCACTGAACTGTCACTTCAAGTGGCTTAAGACCAACGCGAACCACGTCCAACACATTGGTGCTCGCACTTTCGAAATTTTCCCACGAGCTGTCGATAAAAATAATAAAATCATCAACATAACGAAAAACTTTCTTCACCTCTGTTCCTTCGAGACGACGAGCCACGTTTCTGTCAAGTTCCGCTAGAAACAGTAAGGTGAAGAGTGCCAGAGCGCGCGCCGGCTGCTGATGAGTCTCTTTTCGACTCCGCACGACATAACTAAAAGCTTAACCACTCCGGTGTAAAAATGCTGAAGCGGATGCAACGTAGTTAGCGGGTTCACGTAACCATATTTCATCCATTGGAGGCACGACCACTTGACCTTTCCGCTACAACTGAATGGCAGTGTTCAGAATGGGAAAAAGAAAGAATGATAGCGGTGCTGAAAAAAAGCGGGCGTGTTGTCTGGTTCCCGGAAAAGCCTAGCAGACGACAGCTGCCCAGAACTGTTCAAAGCGCACATGAGCATATTCTTGTTCATTTCAACGCCGCGCTCTGGTCTGTGGCGCTGATCAGCTCGGTGGTCGACGCTCGCGCGTTCAGGTTGAAAAAATGGGCGGGTGTACACAGTCGAACAGAGATATATCGCACTGAAGGGGATTGCAAATGAATTCAATATTGTTACGGTGAGATGCATTTATTTACAGATGGGGAATGCGAGAGGCCTAGGGACCAAACTGATCACGGTTCGAGCTAACGTCGTTTTCCTCTACTTCAGTGTCCACCGTATCGTATCAATTCCCCCCTTACAGAGGATGCCCACCGGGCGAGTCAAGTTGTGCTCCGCTGATGAAAACGCTTAAGACGAGCTACATTGACGACGTTCGTCTTGTTGGAGCGGCGACCAGCCGATAAGAGCCGAGATATCACGTATAGTCCAGGGTTCGACGGAACACCGTCTGGCGAGGGGCATACATTACTTGCGAATAAACATTTTGTAGAAATTTTAAAAGATATTCCCTTGGACGATGATGACTGGTTGGTTTCCTTCGACGTGAAATCGATGTTCACGTCAGTACCTGTAGATTTCGCTGTGGAATGTTGCAGACAAGTGCTCCAGAAAGATAAGTCCCTACCTTCAAGAACGCCTTTCGAGGTTGAAGATCTATGTCATCTCCTGCATTTCTGTCTGAGTAACACTTACTTTGTGTTCAATGGGAACTATTACAGACAAGTATTTGGAACAGCCATGGGCGCTTCCGTTTCGGTAACATGTGCAAACCTGGCCTTGGAATTCATCGAGAGCAAAGCTTTGTCTACTTTCGAGCACCCTCCAAAGACTTTCCTTCGGTACGTAGACGACTGTTTCTGCGTAATCCAAAACTCTCAAGTGCGACCATTCTTGGACCACCTGAACTCTATTGAACGGTCTATTGAATTCACGGTAGACGAAGAGAGCAACGGACGCATTGCCTTCCTCGACGTCCTTGTTCAACGCTCTTCCGGCGG
The DNA here is from genome assembly GCA_013339685.2 of Hyalomma asiaticum. NCBI lineage: Eukaryota > Metazoa > Arthropoda > Arachnida > Ixodida > Ixodidae > Hyalomma > Hyalomma asiaticum. The sequence goes on from CM023486.1 coordinate 116,894,775, forward strand.
TTTCTCTACAACCGTGCACAGAAAGCCCACACATTCGGCCAGGTACCTCAGCTTTGCCTCGTCGCATCCCATAGGCCACAAATGCTCTGTGGCGGCATCCCTCTTCAAGCGTGCGCTCCATCTTTGCTCAGACGATTCTGCGAGAAGGCAGGAATACGCTAAAGTAAAACATGACCTCACAGGCAACGGCTACCCTCGCCAACTGCTACGTCAGCAGGAACTCCGCTCCAGAGAACCTCCTGAACACAAACCAAGCGATCGGAAGAAAACTGCACCCATTCCATATGCTCCTGGCATAAGTGAAACCCTTGCGAGAATCATCAAAAGCTATGACGTGCAAGTCGCACACGTGCCCTCGCACAAATTAAGAAGCCAACTGGTCCGCGTTAAAGATCCTTTGGAACGTGAACGCTACCCTGGAGTTGTAAATAAGATACCTTGTCAAGACTGCCGTGCATCCTACATAGGAGAAACAGGCAATTTCAAGCGACGTATCAAGCAGCCCCAGAATGACGTAGCCAAAGGACATGCTGCCGCCAACGCATTAGCTGAACATCATCTTAACACGGGTCACAACATTGACTGGAATTCAGCGACTGTCATCGGTACCGAAAAATCACTGTCATCCCGCCTTCTTTTGGAATCATTGTTAATCCAGTCGACACATCACACACTTAATCGGACACGTGGAAATCTACCCGATACTTACACCAGATCATTGCACCATCTACTACGCATATAAAGGCACGGCCCAATTTTCTTACGCTTCTATGTGAACAAGAGACCCGTAGTGGTCTCGAAACATCATAAATTCTTTTTTAGTTGCAACTTTGGCGAGTGTTTGTTTATTCGCAAGAAAAGATATCACGTATGTGACATTGTTGAGGCGTGCCATGACAATGAAGGGGCCAGTGTAGTGGGCTAAGAACTTCTGGTACAGGCCGCGCTTGCAAAGTGGTTTTAAAGTTTTAGAGAAATTATTAGAATAAGACAGGTAAAAAAAATGAATGAGCAGGAAGTAAAAAAAAAAAATCGAATAATCTATCTGATGATTTTTTTTTACTTCCTGACCGTTCATCTTTCACCTGTCTTATTCTAATTATTTCTCTAAAACTTTCTATCCCTTTTCTTTTTTTCTCCTGGATGTCGCCAGACGTGCAAGCACGTCAGCGCATATTTTTGCCCGTCCGGGCTCAGACTTGTAGACGCCATCGCCACCGACGTCATTGCAATTGTACTCACCCACTCTCACCCGTTTTCTTTCTTCCTTCCTTTTTTTCTTTTTTGACATCGACACACCAGAGGGGGGCCTGAACTATACACATGACTGTTGGGTCCAGCCACGAAAACCACTTCGTAAGGAGTGGAGGGGTGGAGGGAGGAGATGGTGCTCGCATATGACGCACGTCGTCTGCATTTCTTCCACTCTTCGGTCCATTTCTTTCAGGCCCTCTATCCTTCCTGTGTCTTTTTTTTCTTCTTTTCTTATTCTCTCTACATGCTTTTCTTTCTTCGTTTCTTTTTTCTTATTTATAGGAAAAGCTCTCTCAGACAGGTATAAAGAGAAGTGGGAATACAACCATAGGCATTCCTGATGAAGGCCGGTCTCCGGCTGAAACGTTGAATAAACGCTTTCTCCATTTTTGTTGCCAATTCCGAGGGTCTACTACTCATCTCTGTCTTTCTTCACGCCTTCGGCCTATTCACCACCATGACCGCTATATATATATATATATATATATATATATATATCGCTTGCAGCCACTTCTCGATCAATTGTATCAAAATTACTCTGGTAGTATCTTGAGAAAGAGTATCGAGCATTACACTTGATCGTGTGAACAAGCATGACTGTTATTTGAAAAGGGTTGAGTAAGTATGCGAATTAAAAAGTGCCCAGGCACATGCATTTATTGCTGCGTTCTTCGCATGCACGTGACCCCCCCCCCCCCTACAATATAACACGCACACACACACTGTCCCTCTCTGTCTTTTGATATCAGTGGGCAGTCCTTGTCCATGCTATAATAGTACAGCGGGTGCCTTCTGTGCTGCATGGCCACAATGTATTCCTTGTTTACTGCTGCTAGAGAGGCTTAAATAGCCACAACAGGCATTCATGTCGCCCATAAGCTCGTACGTGCGATTTCACCTGCTGTCTACGAGCTCCTCATATTCCAGCGCGTGAAGAAAATAGTAAGGTATCGCACACTGTACTTGTGAGACCCCTTTTCAAACTATGTCCATTTTCTGCTTTCTATTTGATGTCTCCACTAAAGCACGTTTTCATTTTTTCTTGTTTTTATCTTCTTAGTGGTCTGTGATGCTTCTTATACTCACAATTATATTTCATTTCTGGGTACCTTAGATTATATAAAAGTTACTAAGTTACAGTGCGCAAACATAATAAATTGCTCTCCAGCATGAACATCCCTACAAAAAAAAGAATTTCCCTAGTTACGTTCAACCATGCGAAAGTGGATGTGCAACAAAGCTGGGAATGCGCTCCAGGATTACGTAGCCATTTCGACGACTTCACTGTATCGTGTGCAGGGTTTTGTGAAAACTGCCACCAGTTTGAACCAAAGGAATATTCAAGCACAGTCAAGATGAGAGCGACGTATTCAGTACTGACAAAGTGCCACCACATTTCCTGCTCTCCTGTGCGTCACGTGGCACGACAAAATGATGTCACACCTTCTCTGTGATTTTTACCAAAAGTGTAGACGGCAAAGCAGCCCTAAGTCAGAGGAGAAAAACCTTTTTGCCGCATTTACCGCTTCACAGCATGCGCTAACCCAGCCCAAGAGTTGGAGTATTCTGCAGTGTAACCATTATTATCATTATTATTACTCTTATTATTATTATTGTCGTGGTGGTGGTCGTCGAGGGGCTTTCTACACTTTATGTTTCAGCATTCGAGATCGAGCCCAATCCCTTCCCTGTGTGAGGAGTATACAACTATATAAACACTAACAGCCATGCTATAAAAATGGGTGAGAAATTACATTTGATTTACATTGGAAATTTTTTTCGGGAGCGTCATTAGTTTATTTTAATGTGAGGGGCGAGCGGGAGTGGATAGCATATCAGTAGGTTCGTAACTTAGGAGGAATGTCCACTGCGCGAAGTGGTTACAGATGTTGTAGTTTACCGCAGAGTAAGAAGAGACGCAAATGCGCCACTTCATGACTGCATTGTTTCTTTTCTTTGCCCATTTATAGGCAAAGATGCAACAAAAAACACGTAAAAAGTGTATGTATTTGCCATGGCGCGTGAGGTAAACAACTCCGTCCAAATTGAGAAAAAAAATCATGAGCCATTTCCCTCTACGAAGATGTGTGGCCAGAGAAGCGGTTTAGCATACGTTGAGGTGACACTGAACACATTTTATTGTCTTCAGTGGCAGCAGCAGCCATGACTACCAAAGGCGAAGACACACACGTACAGACATGCACGCACTTCTCTTGATAGGCGCATTACATGGGCAGTGCGCACTGCACGTGGCCCTCCTGTAAATTCACAATGGAAAACGGTATCTCGTCTTTCTGCTGAACTGCAGCCCAAACGACCAGAGATTTTGAAGCGTAAAATCCCCAGAAATTGCATATCAGCAGGTAAGTCACTTCCAAAACAAACGACCTCAGACAACACTAGCATTGGGGCATACAGTCAACCCTCGCTACAACGAAATTGACGGTGTGCGGAAAAGCATTCGTTCAAGTGAAAATTTTGTTGTAGTGAAATCGAAAAAATATAAATGACCTGAGCTGGTAGAACAACGAAACTTTTATCCTCAATCTTGTGCGCGGCACGCACCATCACGGCAGTAGTCGAAAGCGTTCGGAAACCACGAGTACTGAAACCATACCTGCCAAGTTTGGAGAAATGGAATCCGGGAGACTTACGTATTTACTCGTTTCTACTGCGCCCGCACTCATTTCCCGCGATGAAAAAAAAGGTGAAACATCGATTGTAACGCGCACCCACACACACACAAAAAAAAATGTCCTTAGTAATCAATCTTCTCACATCCACAAAAACAAATGTCGTACTCGCATAAAAAAACAGACCGCCGACTTTGAAGCCCTGCAGTCCATCGAACGGCTGCGCTGTGGCTTTCCCGCTTCACTTGATCCGCAGCGTCTCGAAGACGTTTGGCGCACCGATTCATAACTCCTGCGTCCCGACAAAACTGCCGCACATTGCCGGGCCTAGCCGCGTGTAAGCGGCGGTGGCATTTACTTGCAGTGCTGCGTTCCTCTGTGCTGTAGCAGTTCCCTCATGCCCGCTGCCGCGTGCTGCCATGCGTGCTGCGAAGGATCGGGGCGTGGTCTCAGAAATTGCCGCGATGCAATCTCGGACATTATCCAGCGCGTACGACAAAGAGGCTCAGGCTCATCACAGATATGGGGAAGAAATGCAATGATGAGCCGTTTCGCGTGCGGTGATGAGAAGCATCTTCTCCCCCGTTACGGCCACCCGCGAATCGAAAGCAGCTGCAGCTGGGCGTCTCAGAGATTGCATCGGCGACATAGAGACTCTGGCGCGGTGAGTATCATCGGCTTACGCATCATGTGCGTCGTGGCGTCGTTACGCACCGGCGGCGACATAGAAACTACAGAAACTATGCGCGCCAAAGACCACCGCGTCACTAGTTCGCTTTTCGCCGGTGACAGTTTGACAGCGCCTGAAGCACGTAGGAGGCCGCCATTTCGATGCCGACGGCGGTACGGTAATGTTGTCGTCCGTTCGCACTCGATTCTAACACGCGTACGATGTTTGCAATCCGTTTTATCGAAAAAGAGGATTCGAGTAAATACGGTACACAATGGGAGGGGGGTGCTTGGACCATTAAAAAAGAAGTTGACCATGGTGGTGGAGGAGTTGTTGCAATGATATAGGCACTGTTAGCGGGTTTTTGCAGTCGGCGTTTTTCTGTACCGAGTGCAACTCGATAACACCGCCCACGCATCGTATGTTCTACACGTGAGTAAAAGCGCGCTAACACTAGGGACGAATGCGGCTGAAGCAGAGATGAAACGACCCGGCCGTCTCTGCCAATGAACTGAACAATGCGATAACATCGCACCCGCGTGCGATCGCTGTCGGCGCTTGCTTCTCAAGCAGAGAGGAAACACCCAGCCCTTCTTTCGTCGGGTGAAAGACCAAAAGGGGCGCCAGTGGAGAGAGGGGCGGTCGCGCGCGCTATCTCGACAGACATCGGTAATCAACCACGCAATCAACAGCGGCCGTTTCTGGTGGTCCCAACACGCGATTTCGATTTTGTAGCCATATTTTCATCTTCTGAAATGCACCAAAATGTTTCGGATTGTGTTTACTGCATAGCAAATCGAATTTTCGAGACTGGAATTGCATCGTCAAATTTCGTTGAAGCGAAACGTCACAAAAGAATGTGTTTGTTGTGGCGAGCATATTTATGCATTGCCTCCTATGGACTGCCGACGGGGATCCAAGAATTTTTCGTTGTTCCGGAAGTTTCGTTGAAGCGGCGTTCGTTGTAGCAAGAGTCGACTGTATCTCAGGCAGTACAAGAGGCAGCCTGTTCAGCATCCTTACACTAAAGGACAGGCGCGTTGAAGAATGCCACACTGTGCACCAGCATATCAGTACGCGAGCTAGATATCTGGGGCAGATGCTTGCATGCGTATGTTTATCGTTTCGTTTTCTAATGGTGCAACCCTTCTTAACAGTTTACACCCAAATGTCACACAGCAGAATAAGTTGCACTCGACAATAATTCAAGTATCCCAACAGGGCTTCAGAAAAACGTTGAAGAGCTTCCCTATATACCTCAGGAGGAGGAAGTCACGATCTAATAAGCGTGCGTTGCATGGGTCGAGGTGCTGCTGTTGTAAGTGGCACAAGTGGTGAGACGAGTGTGTCCGATGCTCAAGGGCGCATGGAAGGGTACCGGTAAGTGTGCACACTTCCTGCGAGATCAACTGTTTCGTTGCTAGGCACATCGTGCTGGGTGAAGCCATGGCCCTTCTCCTGAATGTGACTGAGGGCGCACGCTAGTCACTCAGCAGCGCAGCCCATGGAGGAGTTTGGAACGTTCTGTCCTATTGTGTACATACGTAAATAGCTCCCCCCTGTACCTCTCTCTCTCCCTCCGCCTCCATGATGCTTTGGTCGGGGTGCTGTGGCATTGTCTAGCTGTCAAGAAGAGGAGAAACTCGCTGCCTTATCACGCCCAGCAAGAAACAGAGAGGAGCTGGAAGAGATTCCCCAACTACCCAAATGACGTGATGCACCCGCTCTCAGAAACCGGTCTTGAGAAGAGGGTAATATGGTCTGAGGCTCGTTGGAGGGAAAGCGTACCCGCATTGTGATGTTTAGTGCACCACACTCGACAAATAGTTTGAAGCACCGCTTCGTAAAACTAGTGAGTACTAATCATCACAAAGCACCATATGGTTCTGCTAATGTGCAGTACTTGTGGGGAATTAGCAGGTGCATAATGAGGAATGCCAATTTGCATCGACCTGGCCAGCAGAATAATGAGCTGGTACACTTTAAGGTGAGCAAGAAATGCTTCATATGAACAAGTTTGTTTAAATCTGCTCATGGAAACTTCCTTAAAATGTCTGTAAAGGTGGAGGCCTGCGTAATAACTTGCTCCCATCCCAGATGCAAGACTTGCAAGCATATTCAAAATGATCTTAAAGTTAAGAACACGGGCAGTGACTATGTCGATCATATAAAATCAAGTTTCACTTCCACTAGTTCAAACGTTATTTACATGTTGGAATGTTCACTCTGTCACAAGCAATACATCGGTGAAACTGGGCAACCAATTAATGTTAGATTAAACGGACTCTGCGAAGAGCCTGCCGAAGGCAGTGGCACAGCATTTTAATATGACAGGTCATAATTTTGACCAAATTGACACTCTACATACTTCAGGGAAACTTCCGCTCGCCGAGGAACAGGAAATACAGGGAATCATACCTCATATACAAATTCAATACCCTCTGCCTACAGGCATCAACCTTTCAAAGGGAACCCTTGAGTCCATTAGATACGGTGGGATCCACACCAGAAAGTGTACTTTCAGGTGCGGATCCCCCATCTAGTTCGACGAGAACAATGGCGTTAAGCAGTGTATTTACATTTTTAGCAACAAGCTTTCGGTGAAATGCACTGCGGGTGCGGCACAGGTGGTGCGGGGTGGAGGGATGGGACACATGACATAGAAGCAACTTCTGTTCCGAGCGTGTGTTCCTTTTTTCATCCTGCTTTCTAGCGCTGCGCACACAATGCATTTGCAAGATATGTACAAGGAGCGGATTCTTTGGAAGCTTTTGCTCTTGCCATGTATATTAGTCAAGCTAACACCTGTCACGCTACCCCCCCCCCCCCCCTCTTTTTGTTATTGTTCACACGTGCTGCTCTTCTCCTCTCTTTCCGAGGACGGGGGCCAGTGTGCAAAGGCGTACATAAACGAACGCTGGAGAAGGCAGCTGCCGCCCTGACGAAGACAAGTCCGCTTGTCGAAACGTTGGCTCCTGCGACATTCCCTGTTCTAAATCATATTTTGCCATCTTTTCATCGATTCACTAAAATAAAGCTGAGAAAAGCGCGTTCAATGTTTTGAGAAATTTGTAATTTTATCTACTGAGCCTGTAAGACAAAGAAAGGCTTTAGAATGAAGCTCTATTCCTACTGAACAAAGTACAACCAGAGTTACTAAAACAGGTTCACGCAGACATCAAAACACACGTACTGCAAACGCATGTGACAAAATAAAGAAAGAAAGAAAAGAGAAAAAAGTGAGTCATTTCAGTGTTCAGCCACTCTGAAACAGTCCTGGGCATAGTAGTCCTGGGTCACATTGGAGATCCTCCTCTTGAGCCTGTGTGCACTTTGTTGGCCCTTCAAAGGCTCCTTTGGATGAGGCAGCCCCTAGGGCTATAGCCGAGCTGCTCTGCAACGGCTCTGCTGGTTTCTACCATTCCCTGGTTCAAGCGTGAGATTGGTTCACCAAGACTCCTTTCCCCAGCAGGCAAAAATTCGTGCGTGTTTTTGGAGCCTTGACTACAGATCACCGAGTGCAAACACTCAATTGCATTTTGGGTCATCCCGTCAGCACAACAGTGCCCGGAAGGCACGCTCACCCGGCCTTGCAATGACTGGCCCCAGAGCAATGCGGAGAGAACCTGGTAGCGGACTTATGGGAGGTGGTGCCTTTTCGCTGCTGGCCACTGCACGGTTATAACAGCACCGTGAACCGTCACCTTCGGGACAGCGATTGTAGTCCGGAGCATCATCTGTTGATGTCATCTGTAACACAGTAGTATGGCACTCACTGCCTTCTGCATGGCTGGTGCATTGGGGCTCCTCAAAGCATTACCCATGTCGCAATCTTTATCTTATCTTGGATGAGTTCCCCCTTCCCGCCAAGAGACTCCCGTGCAAGGTGTGAAGAGCAATCCCCATCCTCTTGTGCATATGGTTGAGGCAGTCTTTCTTCTCAATGTCAGTGTATCCATAGATACATTCTTCTTTCAAGGCATGGAATGTGCGGCTGTCACTGTCCGAAAGGATTTTACATAGCACAGCTTATTCTTTTCTAAAAAGCGCCTGCACGATCAGAGCAGCCTCAACCTCCATCCGTCCAATATTGTAGTCTATATTCTTGAGGTACTTGTGGCTGGCTGCCCAGTCACCATAGCCATCATCACTGGAGTCTAGTGATCCCTGGCAGCCACGACAGTATCAAGACAATACAATGTGGTCTAACACCAGGCCTGTGTAAAGCTTAATTATACACACAACAGCAGTGCTGAAGTAGTGTACATGAGTCTTCCACGCGTCATCAAAAATGACGTCAACACTGCCAACCAGGCTGAGGAAGTCCTTGTAGGGCACCTCTACACTCACCACTGCTGTGGCTGCAGCAGATGCTTGGCAGGCAGTCTCCATGGTGTCCCATGTGTTCCCTGAATGTTTTGTGATGGAGGCCGCAGTGGCAGAGGTTCAGGGTGGCACAAAACTCTGAAAGCGCAGTCACTCCCTTTCCAGTGCTCTGAGCGCCCTTCCCTGTCCTTAGATTTACCTCATAAGGTACGATTGCACCTGGGCCGTTAAATCGCGGCAACAAAAGATGGTGCTCGGCAAAGCTGCAACTAGAGCACACAAGCTTCAGCTTTACTGCCAGGTCATACTGTCTCTGCTTACACTTCGAGAATTGGAAACTGACTGTACTGTACTTGCAACATAAAGTAACTGAAAAGAACTTTCTGCAGGACTTGCATTGTTGATGATGAACTCCGTGTCAAGGTAACGGCAATTTTACGTTTCCAAGTAGCTCCTTTCATATGACTGTAGTAAAAATGCCCAATGAATTCAAAAATAGCTTTTAATGAGCAAAGACGTACAACACTGAAACCGAAATCCACACAAGCAGTGACCCTTCTAGCAACCCTACAGTAACATCAAATGAGTCGATCTGTCTTTTGCGTGATGCAACAGCGCATCTGCCCTTCCCCTGGCGGTAGCGTTGCGAAGCACACTGGCGTGGCTATGGCCTCCAAGAGTTGTCAGGGCACACACACACACACATCTCAAAGACCATGGTATGGCACCTGTGTCACTGCTGTTGTATCAACACAACAACATACAATGTGGACACAAATTGTAGGGAGCTAGGTGGACGGTTTGAGGTAATGAGTAAAAATCAATTTGTGTGCAATCAGCACATCTCTCAAGCCTGTAACCCTGTACAAATGATGGAAGTGTGCGAAGGAATGTACCCAGCAAATTTCACTAAAATTTACTGACCTAAAAATATCGCAGGAGTTGACCTTTAGATTTTTTTATTTATTTTTTTCTGAAGCTGTCCACTGCTCTTATAGGGTTTGCCATCATGACTAGGCAAGCTGTACTGTATTTTTTTCAAAATACTGCCAACATGCTTTTATAAAAGCTTTTTGGGAGGCAAGATACAAAGGTCAAGATTACGCACCAGGTATGCAAATCATAGCGGCAAGTGCATACATTTAAAGCATATAAGACAGTTTTGTCTTTTCTGCTAAGCGTATCTAAGCAAATTTAAAAAATAAGGAAATAAATGTAAATTCCATGAAAGGCATGCAAGAAACCTACCAAGCATGATGCACATGCGCATTCTGTCCACTATCCTGTTCATGCTCCAACAGCAAGCACAGAGGTTTTGTTTTGTGCAAAATTTGTAGTGTTTGCAAGCTTGTAATGTAGCACTTCTGAAGGTCTTAGTTTTCCTCTTTCCAGTACGTGTGAACACTGGAACTAATGCTGCTGTGTTTTCTTCTTCTTAAATGTCATATTTAGGGCACTTTCATTTTTGAAATGAAGCTAACGTAAGACCAACACATACAGGTCGGCACACTAAGAAAGACCACGTGTCAGTGAAAAAGCTTTATTCAAGCAGTGGAGAAGTGTGGGAAGGATGTGTGTCAAAGCCAATCACTGTCAAGTTGCAGTCGTCGTTAGTGCTTTGTACCAAGCTTCAAGATACTGACTGTAGTTACACCCATCCGTATTAGTAGTAGTCTGCAAAAGTGAAGCTGGTTTTAGTCCCAACACATAGAAAGGTGTGAATGTGTCAAACCAAAGCAAAAGGCCAAGTAAGGGTGTAGCATTATGCTAGGCATTGAAAAGGAGAAGCACTCAAGCTGTTTGATGAGCCAGCAAATTTTCAATATTATGCAAAACTGAGAGACTCTCCATAGCGAGGCCGCTAAAATCATACACAGACTGAGATGAAGTAATAAACATAGAAGTACAACAAAATTTTAAAAGCTCCTTCATTTCTTTCTTCTTCAGATGTGAAAAGTGATGCCTCTGGGACACAAAAACGCCAGAAATCAATCTTCAGTGGAGTGCTTCAGACATGCTTATTAATGCACACCAACAAAAACTGTGCAGAGCCATGCGTGTCAGTGACAGGGCATAGCTGCTGTTCCTCTCAGAAATATGCCAGCTACTGTGACCATTTAACGAAAGTAGTATTCTGTAGCCTTATTGCATCCAGCAGTTTTTCCAAGGATGCAAATGTGTCAAGTTCAATAACATTTAGAGCAATTCGTGCAAATCGCGAGCCGGATACAGCATACTAGGCAGCAAACGCTATGCAATAAATGCAACTTCATGCAGTCAGGCTGAGCTGCAGCACAGTGAAAGGAAATGCAAACTCACCGTAGCTGCTGTTCCCCCTGGTGGTGCCCCCTCGCGATATCCACTTTCATAGGCAGCTGTAATGGGGAGTTCAACAATTAGGGCTTCAACTCAGACACTGATATGACAAAAATAATGCTAAGAGAGTGCTGCGTGGTGGTTACATCTTTTATTTCAAGGCAGGGTGGCCTTTCTTGGGGGCGACCCCATCAGCCCAAGTGACTTTTTCCCCTTGGTCATCGGTAGCTGCCCTTAGCAGGGCCTGCCTGGTAAGTTTAGAGGGGGGGGTCTGGCAAGAGCGTTTGTGGAGGAGACAAACCTCTACATCGCCCATTCATTCAAGTTACAACTTTGACATATGGCATTGCATTCCCATTGGTGATAAGTGACAATCTGTGTGGACTCAGAAATGAGTCTGTCTGAAGCTGTCGCAAGACTGTAGCCTGCACTCCGGTACCAGGTAAGTCTTCATATAGAGTGGCAATTTCATTATATGTGGTCACCACCGCACCTGAAGAATCCAAGTCTGAGTGGCATGCTTCCCGGTTTGTTAGCCCTCAGGCGATGCGGTGCGCCTCCTCGTTCCCAGGATTCCCCGGGTGAGCGGGGACCCATACTAGATTATTAAGTCCGTCCCATTGATAGAAAGAGTGGTAGTATTTGCTAGAGATTTGCTGTATAGTTTTATTAATGGTGCCCTTATTGTAATTGAGGATCACACTTTTTTAATCGCTCACGATTGTACTAACAGAGTCATTCATGATGGCTAGAGCGATCGCAGACTCTTCCAGAGCATCTTTTTAGGAACAGGCTTAACGATAAGTTGTTGTCTCGTGACTTGAGGCAGGGGGGGCACGTCCCACAGAGGAGATTGTGGTGTTCAGGTCCAGCTTGTCCAGAATGTATCTGCCAGCCTGCATGCTGGAACGGCAGCTGTGCTGTTTAGTGTGCCTCGACTAGTTCTTCTATAGTGTTGTAGATGTGTAACCTTAAAAGGGCGTCAGAATTTGTATACTTGGGTAACCCCTAAGCTGCTTGGTATGCCTGGCAGATTAAGCTCACCTAAGGTGGTAGTAAGGGAAGGAGCAAACTATACGACTGATTAGAAAGGCCTGAATCAGCAACGTATGTCCTTAATCCACACGTCTGTCGCATTGCGGATTGCAGGCAGCCCATGGCCTGTGCAGTGCAGGTGTTGTGTATTCCCAGCACCAAGATGGTCTTTACAGAAAAGACTGCACCGGATTCCATTTGAACCTCAATTGTGCAGGCCTGTTGAGGACTGTTTGTCTTGTCTGTTCTGCTTTTCATGATCCGAAATTCGAATTTTTCGACAAACTTGAACTCGGACAGAGAAATTACAAAAGCGTTGCAAACGGCTGCAGACACAGTCCAAAATTATATCATGTTTGCCAAGAAGAATCCACCGTTTTCTAGACTGCAACGTATTAACACATGTCTATATCAGCAAAATTCTAGGCCACGTAAAAAGTAGAAAGAACTGAGCAAACATCAAGTTTTTTATTGGAACTTTTTATGGGAAGCCCATAATGCTTTGGCTCATTGTGGCCAGCAAGCTGTACGGAAAAAATTCCGCCTTGAAAGCTGTAAGCAATGAAGTTAGTTGGGGTCCATATAAATGTCAGTTGCAATATCAGGCCCCACTTATACCTAAAATATTCAAGGGTTTTCAAGGAGGGAAATGAGATTCCAGGACCTTCAAGGCCTTGAAAACGCAACTTCAGAACTCAAGAATTTCAAAGGCCTGTGTGCACCCTGTATGAGCAGCATGACACAGGTTTCACATTCCTCTAGTTGGCAGTGCCGCCTGTGCTCCTCCTACATGGGAGGCACCGTCACCCAGCCCCATCCACTACAACAGACAAGAAAACGAAGATCTAGATGCCCCCATCACCTCCACAGAACTTTACATGGCTGCTCAGATATTCAAGAAGAACACGGCAACGGGCACCGATAGGATTACAAACGCAATGCTGAGAAACCTGAGCGATGCGGCGCTCCAACAAATAACATTTTTTTTAATAAAACTGCGTGGAAAACCAACGGCCGACTACCCTCAGAATGGAAGACGGCAAAAACATAATTCTGATACCGAAGCCAGGAAAACCGCGTGACCTAGGACAACTACGACCATCTCGCTCACCTCTTGCCTGGGCAACCTTTTCGAGAGAGTCGTCTTCAACAGAATCGAGCGCAAACTGACTGCATCTTCTTAGATTTCCGCAAGGCATTCGACATGGTAACACATTCACTCCTCTGCAACAAACTTAAATTACTAAATATAGATTCTGCTGTCCTAAATTGGATTGAAAATTATTTGTGCCAGCGCCAGCAATGCGTCACCTTAAACGGCAAAAGCTCTGATTACGTTGATGTGATATCGGGAGTTCCACAGGGTTCAGTTTTGGGGCCACTTTTATTTTTAGTTTACATAAATGATATTTCAGCAGGTATTTCATCACATATTAGATTGTTTGCAGATGATTGTGTTGTGTATAGACAAGTAAAGAGTGACAGAGACCTTACCCAACTGCAAACTGATTTGGAACGTGTTCAAGATTGGTGCTCTATGTGGAAAATGAACCTAAATAATAAAAAGTGTGTCCATGCCTCTTTTACAAGGAAGCGGAAACCAATGGAAACAGAGTATACTTTAAACAATGAACGTCTAAAAAGAGCAGATAGTTATAAATACCTAGGGGTAGAGCATCGGACGCGACATCCGAAGGTCGTGGGTTCGGGTCCCACCGAAGGCAGGCTTGTCTTTTCGTCCACTTTAATTCCTTTCTACTTTCTCCACAATTACAATACCACAAGTAACTTCCCCTACGCTTTCCTTGGCTTCATTGTTTGTTTGCTCATTAAGTTGTTTCTAACAAATAAAGAACGAGCCCTTGACCCCTTCCCTTTCGTTAGGGGTGGTCTTGTCATCCGACTGCTCATGGAATGTGCATGTAGGTGATGTGGTTTGTAAAGCTGGAAAGGCGCTAAACTTTATCCAACGTAATTTAAAAACCTCGGAACTGAACTTAAAAAAGACAGCCTATTTAACATGTATACGACCTATACTGGATTATGCTTGTGCCGTGTGGGATCCTTCGCAAGCCACATTGATTGATGAAATTGAAAAAATTCAGAACCGGGCGGCCAGGTTCGTCTTGGGACTGTACAAGAGAGGGGAGAGCTGCACTCAGATGAAAAATGAACTTGGGTGGGAACTGCTTTCCTCGCGTCGGCAAAAGCCTGCGAGTGAAGTTCTTTTTTCAAATATATAATGATAAAACAGGAATTAATAAAGAAAAATACTTTAAGGAACCTCATCACCGTTCATCTAGAACTGACCATGTTTTTAAAATAAGAGAATTACGCACCAGAACGAACCTATTCGCAAATTCATTTTTTGTTAGAATTGCTAAAGAGTGGAATGGATTGTCTGCCATGCAAGTGTGCTGTAAGAACGAAGAATTATTTATGTCGTTTCTGTAACCGCCCTGCTGTAACGCCTTTGGGCAATGCGGGGTAACCTTTGAATAAAGAAAAAGAATAAAGACACATGGAGCAAAACGATCTGCTTCCGGTCAGGACTACCAGCCCAAGACGTCTTCCTTCTGCTAAAAGACAAGGTCCTGAACCCACAGCCAAGAAGTCGGGGCAGGATTTTGCTCGCAGTCGACATCCAAAAAGCGACTGATACTATTTCGCACACCACGATTCTCAAGAGACTCGAGGATGCTGGATGTGGAGAAAGAATATATTGCTACGTGCAAGACTTCTTGAGCAACTGCACCGCCCAAATCGGAATAGGTTTGATACACTCACTTCCATACACCTGCCAGGACAAGGCACCCCTCAAGGCTCTATACTATCACCACTCCTTTTTAACATCAGCCTACGCAAACTGGCACTAAAGCTGGAGGAACATACAAGACCTCAGGTGTGCCATATACACACGTGACATCACGCTATGGGTCACCCAAGGCTCATATGGCGACAGGCAAGACACCCTACAAAGAGCCATTGATGTGGTTGAGACCTTCACAAAACAAGCAAGTATGAAATGCGCCCTGGCTAAGTCGACATACCTACACACTGGACCCAAGAATACACAAGCGAAGAAAGCACCTGCCATTCAACTCTACCTCGATGGGGCCCATCAAGAAGGCGGTAAATATGCGAGTTCTCGGGATGCATGTACAAGAAACGGGCAGCGTCTCCGTCGCACTCTCTAAACTCAAGCATACAGTACGGAGCATCACAGGACTCATTAGAAGAATTGCGCGCAGCAAAGAAGGAATGATGGAGGCTGCCGTGCTGCATTTAGTGCATGCCTTCGTCATTAGTCGCATAACTTACGCGCTACCCTTTCAGGCTATGCGCCAGCAACTAGGTGGACAAATTGATCCGAACTGCTTGCAAGGCGGCGCTCAGCATTCCGGAAAGCACTAGTATGGAGCGCCTCCGAGACCTAGGGCTGACTCGCACGTTCGAAGAGCTTGCCGCAGTCACGATCATCGCACAGCAAGAGCACCTCAACGCGATGCCCCAGGGACGCTCTCTGTTAAGACACCTGCACTATCCCTTGGCACAATTCTGCGGGGACGACACTCAACTGATACCACACACACTACGAACGCAGCTGTACGTGGGTCCAATTCCACGCAACATGCACGCGACATTCCACGTCAAACAGCGACAAGCCAGGGCGACAGCCATGCGAAAGAGGTAGAACGACCTGGACACATGTTTCACAGACGCAGGTCTCTAACCCTGCACAACAACAACAACACCGACCTCGGCTCTCGTGGCAGTCGCAACAAAAAGGTCAAGAACGGTCGCGGCCACTACCTTGCGGAGCTCGTCCAGCGCCATCGCTCTCGCCATTAGAGCCGCCGAAGCAAAGGGCCAATCGGCTTATGCATTAACAGACTCACAAGAGGCATGTCGATTGTATTTGCGAGGAGTTATGCCGCCCTGTGTCCTGCGCCTCTCACAGGGCGATGTCATCACCTGGTGTCCGGCACACACCGGAGTGGACGAGCAGGCGGACCGCGTGGCTTGAGGCATGACGGGCCGAGCCGCAGATCACTGCCCCCAAAGGGAGCCCTCCACACCCAGTACGCCTCGAGAAATGCTTGAGCCGAGCGATGGCTCCTCCCCATCCGAAGCTCAACCAAGAGCAGGCAAGGGACTGGCGCCTACTGCAGACAAACACTTTTCACACTTGCATACAGGCTACACAGGATGTACCCTCGCAGATACGAAGACAAATGCCCCTGGTGTAATGACACACCAACACACCACCATATCAGGTGTGGATGCTCAAGGCACTTGGCAGACGCCATGTCAGCCCTAAACACAGACTCACTCACACACTGGTTGTGGGAGGCGCGACTCTTGGAAATGGACTTGGGAAGCCAACTGGCGACCCTCGACCAGGCCCGGCGAGCCGCTAAAGCCAGTGGGGCTCTGGAATAGAGGTTCCACCCAAATGCACCAAAAGATTTGCTGCAGTTATTAAAGGGGCACTGACAAGAAAATTTCGCTGCTAAGATAGCCTGCGGGTTCGATTTTCGTGGACATACAGATGTCATCTACCAAATCTCAATGGCGAACACAGCTCCGAAGGTAATTTAAATGAATAATGAAGTTCGCATGCGCAATCGAGCGCTAGACGCCGTACATCACGACATCGACAACAGCAAAGGTGACCTGAAGGGGACCCCCAACTTCCGCGACGTCACCACGGCAGCTGAGCTCCGAACAGTGCGCCTAGCAATAATGACGTCGTAACCGCCATTGCTTATTCGCTGCGGCTGCGTTAGTAGACTGCCGGCGTCGCCACACCTCAAGAAAATAGTTTGTCACCCAACAACGATGACGGCAACCGCGACGACGCACAGGCCGTGCGACAGGCGAAAGAAAACGAGCATGCGGCGCTTGTCGTGCGGAAGTACGTCACAGTTATGTGCGCTCACGTGGTTGAACTCGTTTACCTCATTGCGAGCGCTAGATGGCGCCAGTTGCACCGGGCGCCTTGTTGTTTTTTGAGCTCACCCAAACCAAAACTGAAACTAGTGGGTAATAAACAGGCCGTAAATAATTATCTGACGTGCGCTGGAGCAATTGATGTGCCGTGTCATGGCTAACAGGTCCCCAGCTACGTATTGCAGTGAAAAAACAGCTGACAAAAATTTTCGTGTCAGTGCACCTTTAAAGTTGTCTCCCTTCTAGTTGCTGTGATGGCAGTGCTGCTTTAAACAAGGCATCGACACCGTACAACTACTTCGCGTTGCATAAAGGCTTCCTGGAAAGGAAGCGCTACACACCATTTTGTGTCTCCACTGTCAACATTTTATTGCCATCACACCAACCTAACATGGCTTGGAGACTGCAATAGTGCTGTGTATGTGAAAGTTCTGACAAAATATGTTTCACGAAGTGTTTTTCCCATTACCTGATGAGGCACTCTAACCACCACACTTGTTGTTCCCCTATGTCATGAGTAAAGGGGCCCAGAGCACGTGCCACATAGCGAAAAATGCGAGATGGCGTGCGGAATAATGGAGGGGTGCCAAAAAGCATGTGCCGTTCACGCTGTTGACACGTCTATGTTCGTGGTTGGTGGACGGCTGGCTTGTGGTGCGCGACCCAAGCTGCAACTGGAAATGGTCAACGCTGAGCTGGCAATTGTCTGGGTGGTGATGGCCGAGGAAGGATGCATTGGCAGCTACGCTCTGTTGACGGGACGAGGTGTTCGGTTCGGGAGCCTGTGACATTGGCACTCCTTGGCGTGGCCGCGGAACTCGAAGATTTTCGGGCACGGCTCCTCGGAGGTGTTGCAGCTAACAGTCCCGGACACATCGCCAGCTATCCCCCCTTCGAAGGTCAGCCAGCAGCAATTCCCTGGGACAACACATCACTTTTTCAAGTAGGAGCAGAGGCTGCGAGTAGGCCTAACTCGGCACCAGTGGCTGCCACCCAGTAGCACAGGCGGCGGAGATCAACGGGTCGGATGGGCTCTACCTGAGCAACTGCTGCCCATCCAGTTTGTCGATACCGACAATGAGGACGCACCACCGAGCGGACTCAGTTGTCAAGTCCGCGCGCCCTAGTAAGACGCTGAACTTCAGCATCCACCGTGCATGTGGAAGCTAGCAACATTGTTAGTGGACTGGCTGTTAGGTCTGTGCCTAAAGCAGAGAAACTCTGAACGCCGTGGTCAAATTTAGTTCACTCATTTTTGTTGACTTCCATTTTCTTGTTTGTGAAATTTTGTTTGTTTGCATTTTGCGTTATGCGCTCTTTATGTTCCTTTAAGATAAAATAACGGTCTGTCCTGCCAACATCGCCCTTCAAGCGTCCTCTGCAAGCGCCCCTGAAATCCGCGCGACACCCTAAAAGTACCGACATGGCAATAAATGGATCAAGGCCTCGTTTATTTGTTAGAAGCAACCTAATGAATCCAACAATTTCGTGAGTTACCAGCATTCCTGGGCGTCCTTTCGGACGGGCTCACTGCAAGCGATTTCTTTAGCGCCGATGACGATGTGCAGGCCATTTATGACCACACTGATCCCGGGATCGTAGCTGACATTGCCAGTGCTGAGGGATTGGACCTGACTAGTGATCCCTCTATTCCACTGGTAAACGACTTAGTGCCATCATCTGAGAGCTTGCATCGGCGTTCATTTTCGGTGCTGCTGCTTGCGTCGGCGTTCATTTCCGCTGCTGTTGTGGTGCAATGGAAGGCGCTGGATTTGCTGATCTGTAAGGCCCCAGCATGGCTTGAGCAACTTGGTGGCTTACAAGAAGCTTACATATTTCTTTCATGCGATATAAAATGCAACAGTTTTCACGCTGATCTGTTGCATACAGTGGGCAAATCGGTAATCTACTTAGAAGTACAGTAGAATCTCGATGATACGATTACGGTTGATGCGAATTTTGCAATGATACGAATTTTAATGTTGTTTTGGACGGACTACGTTGTATAAAATGCACAGTCATTCGGTGTCATACGAACAGTTTCCCCAGCCAATGTGGATGATACGAACGTGCGAAATGACCGCTTCACGCGAGCGACTGACTCAGATTTTTGACTGCAGACATTTTCCGCGAGTTGCTTACGACTTTGGACCAGAAAATGGCAGCGAAAAACAGAAAAATTTTGCTTTTCGTCGACCAGTGCTCGGCCCATCCCAAGACTGCAACTTCAGCAATGTCACCGTAAGGTTCCTGCCCGCAAACACCACGAGCCGTCTACAGCCGCTGGGTGCGGGATCCAAAATGTGAAGCACCATTTCAAGGGATTGCTAGTGCGGAGGCTCCTGGCGAAAATTGAGTGCAAGGATGAAAACTTGCGGATTAGCCTGCTTGACGCGTAACATTCTTGGCCATGTCCTGGGATAATGTGACCCAGGACACGATCACGAACTGCTTTCGCAAGTGTTGATTTTTCGCGGAATCGGATGCGGCTCCTACGGAAGAAAACCAAGAGCCTGACGACAATTTGCACATCGAGGGTTGGGAGAACCTTGAAACTCGAGCTCTGGTCTCCCTTGAAACTCGAGCTCTGGCGCGAGACTCCGAGCTTCGGCGCATTCCTACCTTCCCAGATTGGGAATGCCAATCAGAGTGCACTTAACTTTGACAAGCCGTGAAACAGCACAGTGGAATTTAAAGGTTCTAACAGTGTACATGTGCGGACAACGGGCACCAAAGAGCAGCTGTGCATGGTGATGCTGGCGATAACAGCTGACGGCAGGAAGCTGCTCACGTTCGTCGTTTTCAAGAGGAAGACTCTTCCCAAGAACAGCCTTCCCGCCAGCATCTTTCCGTGCTCAGGAAAAGGGCTGGACGTCGGTGGAGCTGATGGTGGACTGTTTGAAGACAGTTGGAGGACGACGACCGGGTGCTCTTCTTTTGCCGTCGTTACTAGTCGTCGACAGCTTCCGCGGCCACCTCGAGGAGGGCATCCAGCGCTGCAAGAAGGAAATACGCACAGACATCGCCGTGATCCCCGGTGGCCTGATGTCCTTACTGCAGCCCCTTGAAGTTTTCATCAATAAACCTTTTAAGGACAATGTGTGGTGTCTGTACACGGAGTGGATGACCGACGGCAACCACGACCAGACTCCTGCAGGTAAAAATAAGGAGGCCGTCCATCGAGATGCTCCGCAGCTGGATTCTGGAGGTGTGGAGGCAGATTCCGAGCAATATGATCGTCCGCAGCTTCAAGAAGACTGGCATTTCCAACAGCCTGGACGGCACAGAAGACTATGTGCTGTGGTCCGACGACGATGATGCGGCAGCAGCAAGCGACATAAGCGAGGAGGAGAGTGACGGCTATAGCGGCAATAGTTGCAAGTAGGAATGCCAAAAAGTGGCCGGTTGGTGGCATCAATAAAGCAATTTATTTTACATACATTGCATACAGGCTCTTACATTTAAAAAGGTGAGGTATTAAAAGCCAGTTTCTGAACGCTGTCATGCGAAATTTCAGCTCTTATAACTACCACAATTTTTTTCTCCCACATAATGAACCCTCCCCCCAACTGGGTGTGAACATTTCTGGAAAAAAAAAAAGGTGGGTTCATTATGCGAGTAAATACGGTAGTCGCCTGTCTAAAACATCCCGTCAGCTGCTGTAAATGTTTCATAGGAAGACTACAAGCGAAATTAATTGTTGTCATCTTGCGACAACAGCTTCTTTGGAACTGCCAGGGCTCATCCGAAGTCTCATTAGTCATCAGTGGAAGTCACCCTTCGAGCCAGGTACAGGTGTCAGGTCACAT
Source organism: Hyalomma asiaticum (assembly GCA_013339685.2). Classification (NCBI taxonomy): domain Eukaryota; kingdom Metazoa; phylum Arthropoda; class Arachnida; order Ixodida; family Ixodidae; genus Hyalomma; species Hyalomma asiaticum. The sequence goes on from CM023486.1 coordinate 116,915,771, forward strand.
CAAATTATCTATTTAAGGCATGCACAAGCATAAAAAAATATTGCCCTATGTTCAGCCTGGTTCAAATTACTGGGTCATTTAAACGGAGGTTGACGTTAAGCAAGTATCATGCTAAATTAACAATCAAAAATAGCCTTTGCGTGCTGCCTTTGTAAACTGACCTATCTGTAATAAGCCAAGAAAGCGAGAAGGCTCCAGGGTGCCCATTGGCACTCGCCCATAGCACTCACCCATGGCCAGCAATCCAGGAGGTGGTGGTGGTGGGGGAACACCTCGAAATTCTTCTTCCCGCCGCCGGGAACGTATCTCTTCTTCTTGCCGCTGCTGCTGGAAGAGCGCTTCTTCGCGGCGACGCCTCTCTTCTTCACGTCGGCGTTCCTCTTCCCGCCTGCAAACAACCATGCAAGGTATTGCACCGTTAACTTTTCGAGGTCGGATTTCTTTTCCACCAAGTGTGGCCGCCCAGGGTCAGTTGCGTTCTATGCACACTTAAAATCCTCAAGTAGAGTGCACATATACAGAAGTGTATATACACATCACGGACCACCTGGGACTTGATTGCATTATGTACATGTTTTTCCCTCAGCCTCACAGGGCTATGTGCGTAATGCCAACAGTGACAATAGACGGTTTTCACAGTGAAAGAGCAATTCTAGCAGCAAGAGTTCAAAGCAAATGTGACTAATGTTTCAGCATATGCCTGCCACACCCCTACGTACTGGCCCTTCACGAATGCATTCACGTTGAGCACTATGTGGGTTGCCATAAGGATAGGGCGGGACACTTCACATGGTGCCCGAGAGACCAATGAAAGGGAATGGTTTTACACCATTCTCACCTCTATGATGAGCACCGCCTGGCCTATGCTGGCTCGATTCCGACTTGAACACCAGCTCTTGCAATTAACCCATTAGGGACACCACTGTAGTTCTAAAAGTACAGCTACACTGCTGAATAGTTTGCTCTCAGCAGCTTGTAATTTTCTTACCTGTGGCCAACTAACACTCCACAATATTCATGTGCAGTGCTTACCAGAGCATACATCGGCAATCAAATTCCATCAAACTTCACTCCTGCCTGGTCTCAGGTGAGCACTTCCTAACTTTTTTTTTTCTCCAGGCTAGAATAGCTAGCTGTTCATGAAAGTTTTAGGTACACAAGTTCTAGATGGAGTGTAAACATCCACTGCTTTAAGTTTACGTAGCTGTTGTGAATTCTGTGTTATACAGAAGTAAACCTCGCTGTACTATACGTAGTATGCTGGGCTTTTGTGTGTGCACGATGTCACACGCTAGTACAGGCACCTGATATTATGGAACAGGATGCTTTCTGCAGCAAGAAGCTGATCTGTCGGTTCAGTGAGGCGGTTCAGTGAGATAGATACGCTCAAGGTCGCTAAGTTTGCTAAGAGATGCTTTGCATTTAAAAAATACTTAGAAAACATGTGGTGCTGCCATTCAGAAAAAAGGCTGCAGCACAGTTTGTTTTCCCGTGGCCTTCGAGGGTGTGCCACTCTCGGAGGCATAGTGGCGACTAAGGTGACGTCAGCTGCAGAGTTGAGGGGAACGTGCGCAGTGAAACCGAAACCGCATTTTTTATCGCTCTAAATCAACCCACAAGATGCAACCGAATAATGCATATTGTTGATTGCAGAGTCAGGGTCCCCAGTATGCACTTAGTAAAAAATCTTCAGAAAATGTTTCACGACCTCTTCAAAAAGCAATAAGGACAGCCTCAGGTCCCACGTCTCCCTTTACCTGGCGGTTTTCATATGGAGCTCCACAAAGCAACTGTTGGCGGTTGCGACACCTATAGTCCCAGAGGTCTTTTCTGCTGTTGTTGCCACATTACATGAGCGTCATGCCGTGAAATAGTGCAATAAGAGCAGGAAGGGGCGCCACAGTGCTCCGCAAGTGCAGGATTAGTGTTGTACAATGCAAAACTTGCTTGTGTAATTACTTCTGTTCATTGTCATGCAATCTGCACAACACTGCCTCGGCTGGTCTCACTATCCATTTCTCGCCGTACGTTGTGTTACGTTATAGCCCCCACACCCTGCCACCCCGTTTGGCCACAGATCTATGACGCATCCATGCCTCAGTACCACTGTCCCAAGAATTCAAACATGACTTTGGCACTCTGTCTGAGAGGGCAAAACACTGTTTGCTCAATAGCTTGTCCCGGTAAAGCCAAGCCTCCTCAACTCTACTTGCTCCACCTGTATGCATCATTTAATGTATTATTTCATCTAGTTTGCTCATTGTGCAGAAAGTGCAATAAATGATTTCTTTAATTGTCTGCAGTGCTGCACATTGTGTCCTTTATACTGAGAGCTCATGTAATCTCACACCTGGACCTCTGGAAATAGTGGTAACCATAACGTTTAAGTCACCAAGTGAACAAATTCCTAAACACCTTTACAAAGTGGAAAACACGACAAGCACTCACCTCATTTCCCGCTCTCGTGCCATCATGTTGCTCTGTTCCTCCATTCTCCGCAGCTCTGAAACAAAATATAGCGCCATTCGTTCACCTGCACAACCTTGCTAGTATGTGCCTGCCATGAACACCACAAAACTGCACCCTAAATGGTAGTAAACATCCGAGTACAAGTTTGCACCTCCCGGAATGCATTCCAGCTATCTCACATTACTGTCTGATAGCATACGGTAATCACGGGTGATAGGAGCATTTCTAAACTTTCAGTGTCTGGAAAACACAAGAGGCTGACAGGGCCGGAGGCACATACTGGCTTTTCCCACTAATTTTTTCTATGGCAGAGATCAGCAGCTTTCCTTGATAAGCGTATGTGCATGTACAGCAGCCTGCAACTGAGCGGTGTAGTTCATCACCTTTGGCTAGCTGCATGACATACATCGCCTGTTCGGCTCGTGCTGTCACGGCTTGGATGCTTACTATACCACACGCACGTTTGCTACAAGGTGGAATGTTCTTTGCACCTGCTCCATTACTGAATGCACAAAGATGCAGCACCTTGTTCAATCAAAGTGTCAACGGCAGGCTTTCTGCCAGCAAAAGAGTGGAGCGATGAAATTAAAAAGTTCGGGGGCATAAAGTGGAACCAACTCGCTCAGGACAGGGCAAATCGAAAATCGTTGGGACAGGCCCTTCGTTTTGCAGTGGACTTAATAATAGACTCATGATGGTGATGGTTGTCATCCAACTATAATACAATCACACTATAACACGATTGTAAAACACATGTACCTTTACCGCTGCTATAATCGGTGCTTATCTATGCTTGCAATATGGAGCACTTTTACCAGTGCTGCTGACAAAAAAAGAAAAAAATTCACAGCATATCCACGGAGTGAATGATCATGAGTGGGCGAAGCTCCGGAGGTTCATCGTAGATCGTGCCGAGTTCCGGATTAATTTAGTTAACGCGCACGCTACGAATCCTTATGGTTCAACTGCGCACAAGTGAAATCTCCCACCGGCACTTCATTGCAAGTCAAGATCCAGTGCCTATATGATGCCGGTGAACGGTTCTCCAGCGCGAGCAGTCGGTATTTTTCAATCAAGAAACTCGCTAGAAGACGCTGCCTGCGCCAACATTGTCTCTCGCGGGTGAGGGCGCATTCTCCTTCTTTGCGAGTTGGTAGAGCGTTCATCGAAGAAAAAGCGTTTCCATAGTCAACGCACCTTTCGCTCTCTCTCTCTCTCACAAGACAGCAGATAGAAGAGTGAGAGAGCTTGCGCGCCGGGAGGCACGCACCGAGGGCGAGCGCGAGCATGGCTACGACACGACAACGAAATGGATGGATGGATGGATATTAGGAGCGTCCCTTTATAACGGGGCGGTAGCCGGGCCACCAAGCTCTAGCTTTATTTCTGTTTCCTCTACAAACAACTCTTTTCCCAAATCACACATATTTTCACAAACAGCGAGCGCCGCAGCGCCATGTATTGATCAATCCACGTACTAGCTAAGCAGCACCGCAGCGCCATCTCGTGATCATTCTGAGATCATTCAAGAGCGAGCACGAGACCTAGCGGTCTCGTGCGCAATGCGCTCCCATACTATGCGTTCCCATACATATGAATGAAGCAAGCACTGCAGCGCCATCACGCCATCTAGTGAGCACTTCACGAACTAGACGAGGTGGCTACGAGGGTCAACTACAAAGGATGGAACGACCCACGGCGTAAGGAGCTTCACCCCTAAAGGAAAGACAGACTGAGGAAACTGCAAGTGACAGAGGTCTTTCAAGTGCCTGTGCACAAATGTACCTTTCGAAAACACTGTGGGCGGTGAAGCTCAACCTCGTAGGCCACATGTTGCAAGTGCAGTGGTAATTAGATGCATGAGATCGAAAGACTGTAGTACACTAAATGAAATGTCCCCCACACTTGTACAAATGGCTAGTACTGCATCAGGCAAGTAATCTAGGACAACAAAAAGTGAGAGATCCCCATCTTTGGTTTGATAACGCAGAGCCAAAATAATGAACTGAAAAGAAATTATGAAAGGAACTTCACCCTATTTAAGAAAAAGCTATTCTCGATACAGTCAAGGCAAAAAAAAAAATATATGTGGTCAAAGTAAACGGAACCAACACACTTTTAGTGTAAATAGTGTTTCTGGCGAGCGCACAGCTGTAGCAACAAGCTTTTCGTCTATCCAGCCGACCAATCTTTCTGTTCAGAGTTGCCTGTGCCACTTGCAAAGATTAAAGATTATAGAAATGCTAATTAAGAGCCCTGGTCTCGAGCTGACGACGCTGTCAAGAACTACGGCTGCTGCCATCGTCGCACCTCCAGTCCACACGCTATCTAAAACCAATAAACCCCCTTCCAAAGTGTTGGAGGTGCTGGGTCTTCAAACCTGGAACTACGAAGTCGGACGCTGCCCGCTATCCCAACAATGGCAGACGAACCCGCCCAGCCAGCAGCCCCCCAACCTCCTCATGTCACTGTAACCGGCGCGCTGCGGCAGCGCGACCCACCCTTTTTCAGCGGGACCGATGACTACGATGTGGAAGATTGGCTGGCGACGTTCGAGAAGGTGAGCGGCCACAATAAGTGGGACGACCCATCTAAGCTGCAAAACGTGCCGTTCTATTTAAAAGACGTATCTAGCTTGTGGTACCACAACCACGAGTCCGACATCGCTACATGGAGTGCGTTCAAGAAGCGCTTTGCAGAGGTGTTCGACCGCCCCGCCGTGCACAAGCTACGCGCTGAACAGCGCCTCCGTGCACGAGCACAGCAGCAGGGGGAAACATTTACCAGCTACATCGAGGACGTCATCGACCTCTGTAGGCGCCGGAATCCATCGATGACGGAGCAAGAGAAGATTAAGCACATCTTAAAAGGCATTGACGACGATGCCTTTCAAATGCTGCTGGCAAAGGACCCACGGACCGTGGCTGAGCTTACCATCTTGTGCCAGAGCTTCGACGAGCTGCTTAAACAGCGCGCCTTAGTTCGGCGGCCTACCACGACGAACGACCTGAACGTCTTGACCATCGATGGAGACCACAGTACGCTACTGTCGCACATCAAAGAATACGTGCGGGAAGAAGTGGCACGGCAGCTCTCCTGTGTGTCGTATACGCCAAAGCCAGAAGTGCCTACGCGCGGTCTCGCACCGTCTATCCGAGACATTATTCGGGAGCAGGTTTCCGAGGCGCTCCCATCTGCCCCTCAGCCTGCACCTGTTGCCGCACCACTCACTTACGAGGCTGCTGCTGCAAGGCCACCACGACAGCCGCAAGCGTTGGCCCCTCAGCCGTTTCGGCAGCCATCGGTACCGGTACCATTTCCTAGTGTACAGCAGCGCATCGCAAACCCATGGCGGACTGACGACAACCGACCGATATGCTACGCTTGCGAAATCCCAGGTCACGTCGCACGATTGTGTTATCGGCGCTTCTCTGCAGCCCCTCGGGCACCCAGATTCCACGACTACTCTTTTCGGCCCCCGTATTACACGTCGCCTGGAGTCTACGCACGTGGCCCCCCTCCTGACTCGGACTTCCGACTTCCGAACCTCCCGCCGATCCCCCTCACCGCGTTGTCGCTCTATATCGCCTATGCGTCGCCAACCCAGCACTAACGAGACGGAAAACTGACTGTCGCAGCTCCGGAGGCACGAGCTGCGTCGTCGGCGACCTGTGTAAGTCCTCGCTTGTCCCCCGCAAACGTAATCGAAGTTTTTGTTGAAGGCGTACAAACACTTGCGCTCGTGGATACAGGTGCTACCATATCTGTGATTACTCGGAAACTTTGCCGCTCTCTTCGTAAAGTCACAACACCGCCTACAGGGTTTCTCCTCAGCACCGCAAGCGCACAGCGAATTCGCCCGGTTGGAGCATGTACAGCTAGAGTCGTCATTCAAGACGTGTTGTACACAATTCAGTTCCTTGTTTTAGCTTCATGTTCGCATGACGTGATCCTCAGATGGGATTTCCTATCCCACCATCACACCGTCATAGACTGCGCTCGCGCTCAGGTGGAACTCTCTGTATTTTGCGATGCACCTTTAGCCGATGATTCCGTACTTGGTGTCGACAAGCTTGTTGCGGCTGCTGACATTGATGTTCCCCCTCGTAGTGCTGTCGTTGTTCCTGTTTACTCTGCCGCCCTTTCTGACACTACAGTTCTGTTCACGCCGTCAGATGTTTTTTAGTCGCCGCCACAACGTGTCACTCCCATTTGCCGTCCTACAGCTTCACCACGATGCCTCCGGCACAGTTGTTTCGAACGCGACATCATGCCCTCTGACGTTGCACTGTAATGAGACGCTTGGCCATGTTCAGTCAGTTGACGATGGTATTATCGTGCCTATTGATACCTCCGGGCCCAGTCTGACCCCTCAGTTGAACGCGTTAACACCTCGCCCTGCTACCGAAGTCATATCCTCGGACGTATTTCTCCGTTCAATTGACGGCAACCTCGCTCCAGATCAACGTAAGCAGCTTCTGACCCTTCTCAACGAGTTTAGAAATTCGTTTGACTTACCCCAAGCGTCATTAGGTCGAACGGATGCTATTGTTCACAGAATTGACACTGGTACCAACACCCCCCTGCGCCAGCGCCCCTACCGGGTATCACCAGCGGAGCGTCGTATAATTACCGAGCAAATTAACGACATGCTTCAGCGTGGCGTCATCAAGCCTTCTTACAGCCCTTGGTCATCGCCCATTCTGCTGGTCAAGAAAAAAGACGGCTCCATTAGATTCTGTGTCGATTACCGGCGCCTCAACCAAATCACTAGAAACGATGTTTACCCTCTCCCCCGCATCAACGACGCTCTCGATTGTCTACAAGGCGCTGAATTCTTTTCCTCACTCGACCTACGATCGGGTTATTGGCAAGTCCCAATGGCTGAGTGTGATCGTCCCAAGACAGCATTCGTCACTCCTGATGGCCTGTATGAATTCACAGTAATGCCATTTGGACTTTGCAATGCGCCGGCAACATTTGAACGAATGATGGACAGCATTTTACGCGGTCTAAAATGGCAGATATGTTTGTGCTATCTAGATGACGTCGTCGTGTTTGCCCCCAACTTCGCTACACATTTAGCTCGTCTGCGAACAATACTCCAGTGCCTTGCCAATGCCCATCTTCAACTCAACCTTAAGAAGTGCCACTTCAGGGCCCGCCAGCTCACTATACTCAGTCATGTCGTTTCAAAAGCCGGAATTCTTCCTGATCTTGACAAACTTAGGGCCGTTGCCGAGTTTCCTAAACCAAACACAGTAAAAGAACTGCGGAGCTTTGTCGGACTATGCTCGTATTTTCGTCGCTTTGTCCGGAACTTTGCCTCCATCATCGCACCCCTTACAAAGCTGCTCGCTGGCCCTGCTGACCTTTCGAATTGGACTCAGGCTTGCGACAACGCCTTTACTACATTACGGCAACTCCTTACCTCGCCACTCATTCTGCGCCATTACGACCCCAATGCGCCAACCGAAGTACACACGGACGCGAGTGGTGTCAGCCTTGGTGCAGTACTCGCGTAACGCAAACCCGGCTTCTCAGAGTATGTCGTCGCTTATGCTAGCCGTGCCCTCACCAAGGCGGAAGCCAACTACTCTGTAACTGAGAAGGAGTGTCTCGCTATAGTGTGGGCAATAAGCAAGTTCCGTCCATACTTATATGGCCAGACTTGACGTGGTGACTGATCATCACGCACTCTGTTGGTTGGCTTCCCTGAAGGATCCTTCCGGTCGTCTTGGACGTTGGGCTCTTCGTCTCCAAGAATTCGACATTCGCGTGGTGTACCGATCGGGCCGAAAGCACTCTGATGCGGACACACTCTCTCGGTCTCCCCTGCAATCGCCTGAAGACCCGCACACCAATGCTGCCTTTCCGTTGGCTGCTCTTTCCGCCACTGACATGCCATCTGAGCAGCGGAAAGACCCTTGGATAGCCTCTCTACTGAATATTCTTTCGTCCCCCTCCCCTTCTGCATACCCACGTGCCCTCCGCCGCCAAGCCAAGCATTTTACAATACGGGACGAGCTATTGTATCGCCGCAATTATCACACAGATGGCCGCAAGTGGCTGCTCGTCATCCCTAGCCACCTGAGGTCCAACATTTGCGCATACTTCCACGCTGATCCTCAACACGCTCATGCTGGCGCCCTAAAAACGTATCAACGGCTCCGCCTACGGTACTACTGGCATGGCATGTACCCGTTTATTCGTAAATACATTCGTTCCTGCACATCGTGTCAATGACGAAAGACATTTCCTCATTCGCCCGGACTTCTACAGCCCTTACCTTGACCCGCGCGCCCTTTCGACCGTATTGGAATAGATCTTTACGGACCACTTCCAAGCTCGGTCTCCAGCAACAGATGGGTGATTGTCGCTGTGGACCATCTCACCAGGTATGCGGAAACAGCCGCCCTCCCTTCTGCTGGTGCTCGTGACGTAGCTAACTTCATCTTACATCATTTCGTCCTCCGCCACGGCGCGCCACGCGAACTCTTGAGTGACAGAGGGCGTGTATTTTTGTCCGAAGTCCTTCAAGACCTCCTTCGTGCATGCCACACAGTTCACCGCACGTCTACGGCCTACCATCCTCAGACAAACGGCCTCACGAAGTGCTTTAATCGAACCCTGGGGAACATGCTCGCCATGTACATGAACGATGACCACTCCAATTGGGACGTGATCCTTCCCTTCGTGACGTACGCCTACAATACCGCGACACAGTCTACCACAGGTTTCTCTCCATTCTTCCTCCTATATGGCCGAGAACCGTGCACTACACTCGACACTATTTTGCCGTATCGCCCGGACTCCTCTGAATTCAGCCATGTTTCTGAAATTGCCAACTACGCCGAAGAGTGTCGTCAGCTGGCCCGCTCGTTCACTGCGGGCAACCAAACCCATCAAAAAGATCGTCATGACCGCGATATCTCTGTGGAGACTTTCGCCGTTGGCTCCCACGTCTGGCTCCGGTTACCCTTCCACGCCCCTGGCCTCAGTCCGAAGTTTGCTCCTAAGTACCACGGCCCTTACCGCGTCATCGAGCGCCCCAGTCCCGTCACCTACGTCATCGAACCCATCAACCCTTCCACCGACAAGCGTCGTATGGGCCGCCAGGTGGTCCGTGTGAGCCGTCTCAAGCCCCATCACGACCCACTTATTGTAGCGTCACCTTGAGTCGCCAGGTTGGCTCCTCTTCACCGCCGGGGTGTTGTAGTGGGGAAGCACGAATCTACGCAGTGCAGTGGGACACGGCCTGAGGAAGAGGCACGAGCCCTGATCTCGAGCTGACGATGCTGTCAAGAACTACGGCTGCTGCCATCGTCGCACCGCCTGTCCACACGCTATCTAAAACCAATAAACCCCCTTCCACTATAAAAGAAGAGCTCGTAGCCTTTCTTGATCATTTCGTGACCGGGTTTGACAGTCGTAATGTAGAAACGAATTGGAATATGTTTGCAGCAAAAATTAACGAATTAGCAGATAAATACATGCCTGTTGTCACCATTAGCACAGATTCAAATGCTCGGTGGTACAACAAACACCTAAAGCGCTTATCGAACAGAAAGGGGTGTCTTTTTAGGTCTGCTAAGAATTCGCCTACGAATTATCGTTGGACAGATTACATGACAGCAGCTAACCAATACGTAAACGCAGTAAAGGAAGCTAAAGATTACTTTTTAAGCAACACTCTACCATCTGCGCTCGCAAGTGAGCCAAAGAAATCCTGGCGCATGATAAAGCCAAACATCAGTGCATTACCCTAACAGGCAACGCAATCTCTGACTATGCATGTTGTCGAGTTCTTAACGAGGTATTTTCAAATAGTTTTTCTTCCAACATAAACACATCAGTGCCGTCCTCCCATACTTACAGCTACACAGCAATGTTTCCTGTAGAATAAACTTTGACGGTGTCACAAAACTTATCAGGTCATTGAAATTTTCTGCACCAGGATCCGATCAAATTGAAAGAAAGTGTTTAAAAAGTACAACAACCTATTTGTCTGTCCTATTAACTATGATCTTTCAACAGACTCTTGACACTGGTTCTCTTCCATCAAGCTGGAAAATTGGGAAGGTAATTCCACTCTATAAGTCAGGTAACAAACATTCTCCTCTTAACTGCCAGCCTATCTCCCTTACTAGCATACCGTGCAAAATTCTCGAACATATCCTGTTTTCGCATATTACAAACTTCCTTGAATCTAATTCATTTTTTTCATCATCACAACACTGCTTTTGTAAAACCTATTCCTGTGAAACACAACTAACGACTTTTGTGCACAAGTTACATGTTGTTTTGGATAACTCTGCATTCGTTGACTTCATTTTCCTCGATTTCTCAAAAGCATTTGACAAAGTTTGCAATCGGCTACTTTTGTATAAGCTTAGTCTACATAACATTGATCCCAAACTTCTGACCTGGATTGAATGTTTTCCGCACAACCGTTCCCAATTCGTGTCAGCAAACAACACTAACTCAGGACTTAGCGCTCTAAAATCTGGTGTTCCGCAAAGTTCAGTACTTGGCCCCCTCCTTTTTTTAATATACATAAGTGACTTACCCTCTTGTGTGTCCTCAAATATTCAACTTTTTGCAGATGATTGTGTAATCTTTAAGAAAATCCAGTGATAACGACGTAACCGTTTTTCAGTCTGACCTCGACGCAGTCTGTTCATGGTGCAAGGTGTGGCAAATGGAATTAAACATCGCTAAATGCAAATTTATGTGAGTAACCTGATCAAAAACAATTCAACCCGTTTATAGACTCAATAGCGAACCATTAGAATCTGTTTCATCGTACAAACACCTTGGTGTACTATAACGTGTAACCTAACCTGGAATGATCACACCACATATACAGTGGAACCCCGCTGTTACGTTCCTCACTGCTGCGTTTTCCCGGCTGTTACGTTGTTATTCGTCGGTCCCGGCATAGCTCCCATAGGATCCCATGTATTGCGAACCCCGCTGTTACGCCGCAACCGTGGGCCTGTTCCCCCATGATGCGTCGCAATCTGGCACGCCTTACCCGCCCGGGCACCGCTATTTTTATTTGACTTTTGACAGTCCTGGTCACGCTTGCGGGAATCACCACCCGCTGATGGCTGCCGAGATAGTGCGAGCGCCAGCAGCCGAGCGACACCCCCTCCCCCCTCGCCTTTGCGTCTTTTCATGCTCGTTAAAGACGGGCGGGGCATTTCCTCCCCGCTTCGACGGCAGGCGTCCTGATAGGGGTGATGTTACCGCCTCCGAGCGACGGAGATGGGCCGGCTGCGTTTGATCTCTGCTTCAGCGGTTTTTGTCGCGACCGTACTTTGGGCTCCAGGGGCTTCTGGAGAAAAGAATCGGAAAAAGGGACATCGCACCCGCAGCCTATTTTGTGTATGACTGCGCTCGCCTGCACAGCGAGGGGCGCGGCCGCGTGGCTGTCCAGAGTCTGTCCGTGCGCGCGCCGGCGAGCTGGTTCGGGCCGGACGGCGCGCGCAAAATATGCGAGATTTATTTTATTTTTTTTTAGGTTGGCTAAAAATCAGGGGTGCGCAAATTATGCGGGTAAATACGGTAAAGGAGCACTGAAGACGAAACATGAAAGCGCTGTCGAGCGATCGCGGACCCGACACCACCAGCCGTACTCGCAATCACAAACCACGCGCGGAGTGTCTGAACAGGATGCGGTGATCGCAGTGTGACGGGGCGACTTGCCTCCAAAAATGGCGCGTCACGCTGGAACTAAGCCTCAATGATCACAGTTTTGATTGCGATCTCTGAGGCCATACTTCCTCTCTTCGAGGCACCGGAGGCTATAATGGCGGCCCATTCACTGCGCTCGACAGCCACGAACGGATTCCGAATTATTGAATTTAGAGCTAGAAACCGTCTGAAATATCGGTCGTTTTAACACATTAAGTCTATGGGGGCACTGGCGGTACCGCGCGGCTGTCCGATATCGGTCGGCGATCTAGGTGGCTCACCTTGCTGAAATAAATTGTTTGAAGTCAAAGCCGGCCCTGTTTTCATTCATTTTCGGAGCTTTCCTCACTCTTGCGTTTTCCCGGCTGTTACGTTTTTTTCCCCTTGGTCCGCTGAAAAACGTATGAACGGGGTTCCACTGTATTATAAATAAAGCAGACAGCATGCTTGGGTACATTCATCGAAATTTTTCAAGATCCCCTTCTTCCTTAAAGCTTCTCTTACACAAATCATTAATTAGATCCAAACGTGAATGTGCCGCATCAGTATGGGACCACGCTCAGGAAAAACTGTCGCACGCACTCAAAATGATTCAGAACAATTCCATTCGTTTTATTTGCTCTCACTACAAGAGCACCACCAGCATAACAGCAATGAGAAATAATCTTAATTTACCTTCTCTCGCATCTCAACGTAAAATGCATTGCTTAGCTCTTTTTCATAAGCTCTATTACCATCCACACTTGTATAGTGAATTAATTACTCCTCTACAGTATGTCTCCAATAGACTAGACCATATATATAAAGTCTGAATTCCATCATGTAGAATTCGCGCATTCCTCAATTCATTCATACTGCGTACATCGAAAGAGTGGAATTGCCTTCCCGTGCTAACGGCTGAAATAAAAAACTGAATTGTTCATGCGTGCTCTACCAGTGACTTCATAAGTCCTTTTTTTTCTCTGTGTTTAGTGTACACAACGTAACTGATATGTTTGATTACAGCATTTTTTTTTTTTCACTTTTCACTGCTTTATTGTATTACTTTTTTTTCTTACTCTTCAAATGTCATTGTAGAACATTACTGGTTTACTTATTGTGTTATTTATAATGTATGTATATTGTGCAATTCTATACAAACTATTATTGTATAAATAGGAATAATCACTTGTTTTGTACATATAACCATTCCAATCGGTAATGTATTTTGTAATACATATTTATTTATATGTTATATATATATATAGTTTGGCGAAGTAGGTAGCTTCGGCCGCATGAATATAAGTATGAGATGTAGTAATATTTCATTCATTTGTTGACGTTTTGGTCAGAGCCTGACCTTTCTCAGGACATTTCATTTTTTTTGTTCGTTTATACAGGCATAGGAGAAAGGGCGGAAACTATTTACTAAGTGAGTGGGGAAAGATGGGAGGGGGCAGAGGGGCACCAACACGTTTTCTGCGAATGCGCATACGGCGGCAATTTTGAGGAACTGGCGGAAAGGACAGAGGTGATGGGCATGTGACTGGCTTCACGGTGGCACTGAAAAAAATAAATAAAATAAAAACAAGGAGTGGCGTTCGGCCTACTGCATCCAAACGATCCTGGAAAAGCCACTGTCAGCCTAACAACACGTCCAGCGACGAACACGGCCTTAAGTGGTTGCTCGTTTTGGGGAGCGTAGTGGTTAAGAATGCCGCCGTGGTTTAAAGCGGCTGCCAGAAAAGAAGGAGGGGGGGGAGTGGCGGCGGAGACGGTAAGGCGTGCCACAAGAAAGAAAAAAGAGAAAAAGAAAAATGAAGGAGTGAGACTAGTCAAGAATCCATACGTATCTTTCGGAGTACATGCGGCAGGGGCTTGATGTTTTGTTATATGAATGGTGTTATCGATAAAAGGGGGGAAAGCGGTATGTGAGCGAAGTAGAAAAAATATTTGAATAAACAATTATAAGGAAAATGCAGGAGTTGAAAAGTGAGCGAAAAAGACGGAAGAAGTTATGCAGAGCGCCACATATTTCAAGTTGACATGGACAACAGGTACGATCACCGAAAGCGCTGGCTCTGACATAAAGCAGCACTGTTTTCATGTCAGTTATTGGTTAATTTGATGTTAAGTGTCTCTTGGTGTTATTCACACTTTAATGTACGCACAATAGGAAGAGCGCCCGGACATTCATTTATTCCATTTTCCAGTGTGCCGAACTTATGAATTAGATATGATTCGCGCTGCTCACACTCCCTGGGAGAGCGGAAGTTCCCTTGCAGCAGTGTTACCTGAATTGAATCAAAACTGTGACCTTCCGATCCAATATGCCTAAAGAGAGGGAGGTTTGGTTGTATTTTCACATGTGGTCGGTGGTTGTTGAACCTGATTCCGAAATGTGTAGTGGTTTGTCCGATGTATTGTTTAGAGCAGACCCCACATTCCAACAGGTAGACCACGTTTGGTGAGTTGCAATTAAGGTTGCCGTGGATTTAATGTGTAAAATTGCAGTGCGTGTTTTTGGCTATCGTGCTAGTTTGCATGTGTTTGCACACCATGCATCTGCTCTTTCCGCAGGGTCGGCAACCGACCTGTGTTGCTCTGTTTGTTTTAGAGTGTATAACATAGTCCCCTTTGTTTTTTGGGCACCTATACACCACTCTAGGAGGAGTAGTGAAGAGCTTCTTAAGACGGTCGCTTTGCTCAAGGATATTAAAATGTTTTTTGAGAATTTTGTTAACATTTGGCGCGTGACTTGTGAATGTGAGAATTAGGTTGCGCTGTTCTGTTTGGCTTTCTTTCTTCTCATAGTGTAGGACTTGGTGGCGCTTCAGGTTAGCTGCTTTTTGTATTGCGTCGTCAATGAGGGGGGCGGGTATTTCTGTTTGATGAGGGACGTTATGCAGGTGTTCTGTGTTATCTTTGAAGTCTTTTGTTTCTGAGCAGATTCTCCTAAATCGGTGTGCCTGGGAGTATGGTATGCTGGTTTTGCGGTGCCGCGGATGGCAGCTTTTAAAATGGAGGTATTGTTGCATGTCTGTGGGCTTCCTGTACACCTTAGTTATCAGCCTACCCTTCTCCACCCTAACGTTCACATCAAGGAAGTTAATTTCAGATGTTGAATAGATATGAGTGATGGATATGCTTTTATATGCCTGGTGGAATGAATCAATAGAATTAAGTAGTTGTTCTTCTGTGTTTGTCCAGATGAGAAAGATGTCATCGAAGTATCGCTTATAAAAAGCAGGGCACGTGGGATATGTTGCTAGAAAACTTGATTCGATCTCATGCATAAATATATTTGCACAATTTGGTGCCATCCAGGTACCCATCGCCGTGCCATTTATTTGGAGGGAATATTGGTTGTCGAATTCGAAGCTGTTTAGATCGAGAACAATTCTAGCAAGAGTTTCAATGATGATTGGAGGTGGAGAAGAAGCTGATTTATTTTCTGTGTAGAACCTCACAAGTGCTCTAATTCCATCACTGTGTGGTATGTTTGTGTATAGCGATGTGACATCTAATCTGACAAGGAACGCACCATCTGTTATTTGAATGTTTTTAATTTCTCGCAGGCAGTGATTCGTGTCAAGTAGATAGGATGGATGTGTAGGCGGTATGTCCTTAATTAAGAAATCAATGTAACGAGATATTGTTTCGGTAAGTGTTCCGGTTCCTGGTATGATGGGTCTTCCAGGGTGATCTTTCTTGTGTATTTTTGGTAACAAGTAGAACCGCCCAGGTGTAGCATGGCTGGGAATAAGCGATCTACAAAGTTTGGCATCTATTGCACCATGTTTTGCGAGGTCCTGGAGGGCCGTAGTGATTAATTCTTTGTGTTCTTTTGTGGGATCCGAATCAAGGGGCTTATAAAATTCCCTGTCCAGCAACTGCCGCATGCCTTCACTGATGTAGACTTCTTTGTTAAGGGTGACTATGCCACCTCCCTTATCAGCTGGCTTAATAACAACGTCCTCGCGATTGCTTAGGTTTAAAAGTGCTTCCTGCTCTTTCCTGCATAAGTTAGGGGCGCCGGGTTTGTGTGTTTTATAAGCCTGCATGATGTCATTTTGCATCGCTTCAATATACATATTCAAGGTGTTTGCCCCTATTGGCATCTGGTGTCCACTGTCCGCCAGTCGTGTGTTGGAACTCGTTACTTGTTTTGTGCTCTTGGTGGAAGAAAAACTCCGCAAGACGTAGATTTCGCGCAAAATTGTCCAGATCCTTTAAGAGGGTAAATTCAGGGTATTTTCCGCTCTCCGGGCAGAACGCGAGGCCACGAGACAGCACCGAGCGCTCATCTGTCGTAAGTTTGATGTTGGACAGGTTGACGATATTTTCTCCCCGATTGTGTTCTTTTGATGTGTGTTCATTTTCATTTTCATATATGCGCGGGTTCTCTAACGGGGCGAAATAGAGGACGTGTAGTCTCTGTGTCTCTTTGAAATGATTTCGTCTGCAATATGACGCCGTCGCGGGTTAGTTTTTTAGCTTTTGCATTGCTTATGTTATGTGTGCGGCCTTTTTCGAAAGTCGCACGTTCACTGGCCTGTGACGCGGAAAGCACAACTATATCCCTAGCCCAACGTTCCTCAACATCAGGTGTGCCTTATAGGGCTCAGTTCTTGGACTTCCGTTATTGGAAATGTACATTAATGATGTAGTAAATGCGACTAATAACGCTGCCATTAAGTTGCCTCTATATGCCGATGATTGTGTCCTATACTGCTCTGTTAATAACGCTAATGATCAGCAAGAACTAAACAATGTGTTTTCAATGTTCTGCAAATGGAGCGATACATGGCAAATGAAAATTAATTTTACCAAAACAGTCGCCATGACTTTCGGTAACAATAAGAAGCAGCTAAATTATTCTTATGGTGCTTATGGTAATTTCTTATCCCATGTTAGTGAATTCAAATACTTGGGTGTTACTTTTTCACATAACGTAAAATGGCATGCCCATATTAACCACATCTCTGCAAAAGCACTTCAGAAGTTTGGCTACCTTAAGCAAACATTAAAAAATGCAACCAAGGAATGTCAGCTTACTGCTTAAAAATCACTAGTACGCCTGATACTAGAATACGCTTCATCTGTATGGTCCCCTCACCTCACATAGGACATAGAGCATCTGAAATCAATTCAGAAAAAAAAACAGATTCATCTACGGTCGTTATGATCGTAGTTTCTCACCTTCATCTCATGATCAAATCTTATCATTGCAGATTTGGGTGCATAGGCGTACACATGAACGCATAATTTTGCTGCACAAGATCATCCATACGTCATCCGGTGTTGAGGCGCCCTTCTCCTTTATATCCACTAATGCTCGTACTACTAGACACACCCACAGACTAAACATTATTCCTTTCAGTACACACACTAACTGTTTCAAATTTTCATTTTTGCTGTGCACACTTGAACTCTGGAGCAGCTTGGATGGCTCGCTTCGTGCATTAACTCATAACGAGTTCGTTGAGCAACTACGTAACCATATCACCTTTTAACCTCTTTTGTATAATATTGGTGTTTTTCTTTGTTTGGAACAACATCTGTACCCTCATGTGATTAATGACCTTGTTGAGCCCTTATGTAGGCACCAGCACATTTTATCTGTTTGTAGTCTCAGCGTTTCTTCTTTTCTTTAGTTGTTGTTGTTGCTGTTTGTACTAAAACATGCACCCACTCCCACCATGTCTCCATATCAAGACAGTAGCATTTGTAAATAACAATAAAAAAAAAAAACTACTGTTGGGCCCTTGCAGAAAGTACTTAGCAAAGCATTACAAAGGTCCCTACAGTAGCATTATACAGCAAAAGATCATTAATTCAGATTTCAGGAGATTGGAAGGAAACGTCCAAATTAGAGCATCACGACAACAATGAACAAATGTCCACTACGTTGATGCATTTTTGTTTTCTGCAAGAAAAAGCAAATTATGTGCTATTTTGCATACAAGCAAAGTAAAAGCCAGCATTGTTATCATCGTGTGACTTCCTTCATAATGAGACCATGGCACAAGGCCCCCAATTTTCATTTTATCCGAAACCGTCCACTCGAGCCCCCCCGATCGGCACCCCCCCTTATCTTGCTTTGCGGCTGCCACCACCATACGCTTGTCACAACCTTTTCGCCAGTAAACAACCAGCAACGTTAAGTTCATAATGACGTAACCAGCAAGTTCAACGCCAGCATGCAAACTGTAGCAGAATCAGTCATTAATAGCTTTAGCCATGTTTAATTTTCACAACCACTTGCACATATTCCATTGCGTTGAGATGCAACTATTAAGTTGTGTTTACGCTATACACGCAACAATGGTCCCTTGCAATGCCTTTTCAGGCAGAATCAAAAGAAGACTACAAAATGTTGCATCCACTTAAGACAAAACCGTGTTTGCTAGTGGCACAATCACAGAAGTGTTCACACACTTCTGAAGGCACGACTACATGCACCGAGACAAAAGGAACCTAGCCTTTGCCACAGCTGCTGAATAAACTAGCTCACTGATGCACAGTATGGATGACGACTACGAAGCCCTGAAAGCACGTGGCAAACTGTCTGCCACAGTTGCTGTGGGACAAGCTATAGTCTGTTTCAGAAGTTCCGTGCAGCCCTGTGGAAGATACAGGCCTCTTTGGAGGATGAACACATGTTAAACATGCCCTTCCACGGCTTGTCATCTACAAATGGCGGGCACTGCAGTGGCAGCTGCAGCCTTAAAAGGAGGACGATGAAGTGGGGCAGTAGCGGCTCGCAGATGCGTTTCCGCACCCTTCGGAAGAACTCTGCATTCGATGCTGCACGGAACTACTGAAACAGAGTATAGTCACTACCGATGGCTATTGACGCGATCACTGATTGCAGCCGTGTAGTCCACGGTCAGACAACACGTACTACATTTGGCAAGTAGCTGCATGTCTTGATTACAGCACATGCCCCACTTCAATGCAATCCACTGCAAGATGCACATTTCAGGGATACGTACTCAAAACATTTGTACACGCGCTCAACAGCATTTGCAGCAACTAATACATATATTCAATCACATAAAATATTGTTGCACAGTCCCCTTAGCTAGCAAAGGTGGCAATGCCTGCAGCAACCTAGAAGCAGTGCTCACTCTCGCGCAGCATGTTGGCCTCGTGCTCGTAGAGAAGGGCCTCCATCTGGTCCTCGAGTGAGCGACGGCATGACAGGATGTCCTGCTCGAGTTGCTCACGACGCGCCCTTTCATCGTCGTACAGCTTCTTCCAGCGCATGGCAAACTCGTACTCAAATGAGCCCACCTCAGCCAGCCGGGGACCCGCCTCACGCTCCTTCTGGAACTGCTTGTTGTTCGGCTGGAAGTTCATCTCTGGCAGGCCATCATCTTCATCACGCTGCTCCAGTGGTTCAACCACCACGGGACGAGGGGTGCTGGCCATCAGTTGGCATGGGAGGAACGACAGTGTTAGCCGGCCAAGGTGCACACCATGCGCAGTCAGCATGCTTCACAGAATATTCACTGGGATCGCAAACAAGGTGTCTGCACATGCATATGAAAACACCTAGGTGTGGTCAAAATTTGTGGTTGCTATATAGGTCAAGAACTTACTTCAATGAGACATGGCAGACAGTGTGTTGAGTGCCATATCCAATAATCGCTCAATCTCACAGGCTCAACTCTTCAAATGATGCAAAAGCAGATTTGAAACAGAGCATGTCATTCCGCGAGAAGTTTATACAGGTGCCCAGGCACACTGGAAAAACAGCAGCCTAATTTGTGACCATGTAAACAAGCCACAAACGCAGAATACTTGGTCTTTCTATGAATGTTCAAGTGGCCCATAAAAATGGACAGAAGGGAAATGAGAGACGACTACCAACACAGACCATTACTGGCAGGGAATGCTAAAGACTGCCATTTGTTAATAATTCCTCGAGTTCAGAGAGTAAAAGCTTTAATTCTGGCTACAGAGGATTAAGTAGTGATGTGCTTTGAGGTAGTGCACACCACCACATATTAGCAGTGTGCATCACGGGAAAAAATAGCACCAAGCTCCATCGTCTGCTCCAGCCACACTTGCAGAAGAGCGTATACTAGTACTCGCAGGCTTACTGCAGCAGACGAGGCTTGCCGCTTCACAAGCCTTATTTAAAAACCACAAAGAGGTTTTAATTTGTTTCTGCACTGCGCGATTCATCGTTATGGAGCAAGCATTCATCGCGACCAAGTCCTCTACAGTATGCCATTGAACCTGGCTTGCCAGCCGCCATTTTTCAGGATCTAGGGAGAGCATGCACTTGCATGGATTGAGCAAACTGAAATGTTATATTAAACTCTCTTTCCTCAAGTACGATGATGAGGAAAGATTGTTGGCAAACAGTCAATGTAACCTTCGTGGCCGCTTGGGTTGATAAGTGCCCTGCAAATATTATGGTGCCATGGGCTGCCAAAGCAAAAACCGCCTTCCTTGTCCTTCTAAAATTGAGCGCTGAACACACGGTAAGATTTAGCGTAGGCCCCAAGAGTACTGTTAGTAAGCTGTGAGTTGTCCAAGTTGCGGTTGTTTTTCCCGTTTCTGGCCCACAGGAACTTTCCCAACTGCTCTCTGCGTTCCAATCGCAGAGGTTTTGGGCAGGCAAAATAGATGTGAAGCAGCTATCTTCAAACATGCAAAATAGCTTTCCTTTGACAAGAGCTTTAAATTAAAACTGGAGCATAACTATGTGAATTTAACTGAGACGAGATGCAACACACACAGACTGCAGTTGGCACCAAATCACTCCAAGCTCGCTGCAAATGACCTGTCACCATTTTCCAATGGCGACGACAATGCACGTAACCGATTTCACAGCAAGTTCTTACCAGCACCGTGGTTGGTAAGCACTTCCCGTGATTTCAGTTCCGTACTAGGTTCTACGTGCAGGCAACAAAGGTCCAGGTTAGGTTCAAGCAAATATGGTAACTGTACGCCATAACCCGCGGTGTGGCTGGTACCATATATATGATACAACAGAGGCCGAGATTGCTCAAACAAAGATCTTGATTTTGTTAAGAATGCAGCAATGCCATATATTGGCATCGAGGACATACCGTGGCGCCATCTGCCGGAACCTCTCCGTGACGTAGAAAACGACATCACGTGATACCAGCCACACAGTGTACGATGTCTACAATGTCGCAGCTTGTTAAGACAGTTTTTTTGTGTTGCAAGAGCTGCCTGTGCGTATCTTAGCTGCCAAAAAACCTGTTCTACAGGTCGGCAAAATATTTTGCGAGCGAACAAGAGGCATCGCCGCATCGTGCGCACTTGTCATAAACATGTGCCCCCGATGCTACGCACGATGAAAGTGACGAGGCCGCTCGCGTAAAAGGTGCTCGGGAAATTTAGTTAGCTATCTGGAAATACTCAGACATCCCGCATAAAGTTACTTATCCAAGTGCGAATGGGCGCTACATCTCGTGCACTTGCACGGATGGTGCACAGGCGATAGGTGACATTTCGATTCGCACTGACAGCTGTATACGTGGTTCACGGCATACCTTCCCATCCCTTCGCCCCATTTTTAGGCACATGGTTAAGCGGGCAATATATGCGAGGTCTTAATATTGTTAATTCAACCTGCATGTCAATTCATAAAGGAATGTACATGCAGAATGGACACCCGGTTTAGCATTTTTGCCAGTATTATCGCGGGACAATGATTCATCACCTAGCTTATTTATCATAAATTATACCTTAAATTCATGCATACGGTTCCGCCATGTGCGCGCATGTATCTCTGCGCACAGTATCTTGAGTGATCACAGAATCAAAGCAGCCTGTTATTTTTTGCGATGGCGCTGCTCCGTAAACAAGACATGTTTCCTCTACAGCCGCAAATACGCGTCGTAAATTCGAATGCCTACTGTCCGAGAACGTTCATGCTGTGCTCACTGAACATTTTAGCTCCAACGCCGTGCACAAAATTGACTTTGCGAAATGCTTCCCACACACTTGAAATGTATGAGCACTTGCCTGTTTCCCCATTCTCAGCTTTTTCAGCCAAGACGCTTTGTCTTGGGCTACATACGCTTGAAAATTACACCTAGCTCGGTCCGAGCAGTTTTCCACGTGACGAAGAAAAGTAACCGGCTTGGTGAAGAAAGCCAGTGCACTTCGCCGCCGGCAGCGAAGGCATCACATGATGTCGCTTACTACATCATGACAGCAGCACCGGTCTTTCAGTGGTGGAAGCCAATATTGGGCTGCACGGAGGCGTACGTAACCGACGAACAAGCTGACACAACCTACCGCCAGCAACCCTATTCCAACAACCTGTTTGGCTGCAGTAAAAATGCAGCATGCACCACACATTTTTATAGGTGATAACCCACAAGCACTGCGCCTCCATTCGCTGAGTAGCAGCACAAACAGCGTAAAAACACACAGTTCCTGATGCACTACAGCAGTGCCACAAAATATGCCTGGCCGCTCTTCAGTGCCTGCTACTAAGCCACGCACCATGGTGGTTCACATTATGCGCAAATAATGCAAACACACATATAATTTTCGTTCACTGCGCATCTACTGACAGTAAACAATGGTAATGCGGCAACATGAACACTCAACAAGCAAAATGGCAGTCCTGAAATTTTCTATGTACTGGCATGCCACCGCGCAAGTGTTCTGTTGCATTATTTCACAAATTTATGGGAGGGGAAAGTGAATTGAAGCACACTTCTTGAATTTAGCTGGAGAAATCATGAGGTCTAGTGGTCTACAAAATTTCGTTATCCAAGGTTTAGCGACGTCGTCAAGAGATCCAAAATGCACTGAATCCAATGGACTTTTGGCAGGGACCCTTCTTTGGTGCGAGAGTTTCATTGTTATGGAATTTTGTTACTGCCAGTTTCAACTGTACAACACAAACAACTTCGTATGATGCTGCTTCATCTTGCACAAACGTCCAATAAGAGCATCCGTTCAGAAGCGACAAGCACATGGAAACAGCATGCCATAATGAAGGCCATAGTTATGAGAACA
Source organism: Hyalomma asiaticum (assembly GCA_013339685.2). Classification (NCBI taxonomy): domain Eukaryota; kingdom Metazoa; phylum Arthropoda; class Arachnida; order Ixodida; family Ixodidae; genus Hyalomma; species Hyalomma asiaticum. The sequence continues at coordinate 116,938,940 of CM023486.1, forward strand.
GTGTGACCAATGTTGTTTTCAATCCAGCAGTAGCTTATCAGCGCTTATATTTGCTTACATTTAACACTAAATTTTGATGTCATACATCATGAGCAACTAGCTCTCATTACGATCAATCGCATAAAACAAACGTGACATGCTTCTATATCAACAGCAAAACAGCCAGTGTCACTGTACTTTTCTGCCATCAAACTGCAGTTCTCAATCTCACAAATGGTTTGGTACTGGACAATGCTTTTATAGAAGTAGTACACCTAAATATATCTTCATTCAACCAGGGTGTCAAACCACAAGAAATACGTGTTCAGTTCGTGTTCAGGTTCAAGGCACACCATTTCACTCCGGTTCAGTTCCGGTTCAAATAAATAAAGTTTTGAACCGGTTTGCAAACCGGTTTGCAACACTAAACCAGTTCATGAACCAGTTCGGAACAGTAAATTTCATATTTGATTTCGACAGTACTGTTTAAGCTAGCCTGAAATAACTACTATAAGCAGCATGGCTACAGTTCATCAGGACTAAGTCACAGGCTAAAAAACATGCTGCACTGAATTTTCGGCCTCAGCACTACAGAACTTCCATTTTGTAATTTTGCATATAGTTCCATTTTCGGTCCTAATTTTGTGTTCTGCCGCACGCATGGAGGTGGAAGGACCCACTGGTGTGTGTGAAACAGCCACCAATGTTTTAACATAATCCTCCTGAGAGCAAGTGTGGCCTGCGCATGACAGAATGAACTCTGTTGTAAAAGACGGCCATGTTATAGGCGCTGTGTCACATCGCGAGCCTCTGTGGACCTCCAATATATCTATCCTTCAGCTCCCTATTACACGCCTTTGTTTCCGTCATTAGTTATACAGAAATCGAATAAAACAGCGGATATTTATGTGGATGTTCGGAGGGCTGAATTTTCTAGTCGCGTCAGATAACAGTATAAGAAAAACGATCGTCCAACATCGAGTAAATACAATGAAATGGAATATTCCCTAGAATACGCTGGAAATAGAGCATGCTCGTAGTTTCGCACATGTGCAATGTGTGCGACACGCCCGGATCGCATTCTGTGGATAATCACGTTGAATTTAGCAATAAAATGGGCAGTTACGCCATAAATGCTCCCACTGCGGAATACAGTGCTCATTGAGTGGACTACAACGTCGCAATTCTGAATGAAAGCGACCATGCTGAGAAAACAACAAAATAATTAGCCTTTGTCTATGTTGAAACAGAAATTGATGGGTTGCATAAAGGAAAGACAGGCTCACTGACAAGCTTCTAAAAAGGGGTCGTGAAACCTTTTCTGAGAATTTTGTACCAAGTGTGTATTCTGAATCCTGGCCCACCAATATATACTATACCCTGTTCTGTTGCATCGTATAAATAAAAACGTGCTGTCGACTTCACTGCGTGCATTAGCCTCAACTCTGGACTTGACGTCGTCTTAGTCGCAGCCATGGCATCCGAGATTAGCGCGCCATGGGAGACTACGGGAAAGCAAGCCGTGCTCCAACCTTGCTTCTGAGTGGTGGCATCACACAGTGTCCAAGTATTTTCTTACTTTCTAGCTTGCACATTAATCTACTATTTTCGAGAAAACGCAAGTTCACTATGCCTTTAAACTTTTAAATATCTTTTGTTGGTGTCTCCGAAACGTCACCGAGTAATACGTGTGCCAACCTGTAGTGTCGCATGGTCAGTTCGGGAGTGCAGGAACGATAGGATTTCAAACGGGCGTTATTAAATGTACAAAGAATATTATGCCGAAGTAGCTTGGAAATGGTGCGTCGATTCCAAACTGTGCTAAATAACACTTACACAGCAAGCCTAACATAGACTTCAGCCTGCCAGTTGGCCTTGTTGGCTAGCACATGTACATTCAACGCTTACAGGTGCAAAGATTGCTGTTATCACTAAAGCATATTTTCACATGTTTGTTAAGAAATTGCTTTGGTAGCTTAGCAAAAACTTCAATATGTGGTGAAAGAAATGTATGTTTTCATGCTCCAGCTACTCCAGTGCGTCGAATATCGTTAAAGGGGTCATGAGCCACCCCTTGCACTTGCTTCTGAAAACGGCTCTTGTGTATTGAAGGCTACTCAGAAACATACATTCGAAAGAATTTTCCAAAAAGGTGCAATAGAAGAAAAGATACTGCGACCGGAAAATCTCCCTTTCACACTGCGTCTCAACTCGGCGGAGCCGACTTTTTGTGCCTGTGGTGGGCGGTGCCAGAGGAGGCGTCCTGCCCACTGCGTTACGTCACCTGGATTCAATGTTCTGTTGTTCTCCTTCCTCCCCTGCTTGGCGGGGCTGCCCGGTGGTGTTCGCAATTCACATCTCCGGTCGCCTGCTAGGTGCGTGCCCTGACCGCGCGCGATCTTTCTAGATCCTACTGCATCGTTTCCGAGTCCCGACCCGCTGTTTATTTGCCTTCATCACATGGGCGCGAGCACGGAAACACGTGCGCTTGCATCCTCAGTGCTCTACTTACTTTCAATCTTGCTTGTACATCACCACTGGACAAAACAGTGAGCGATGAATCCTGCGCTGCGAGCTCAGGTCGAACGTGTAACTGAAGCGATTGGCTTCGACCCTTACAGCGAGACACCAAGAAAACGCAAAACTCAAACACCGGACGAGCCAGAACGCCCAAGACCTTTGCAAAGTGGGGGCGATGACATGAATTAGTACGTGAAAGCTTAGAGGACCGCACATTTCCTTTACCGCGCATCAATTTGTTCACAGCTCCTATGTATGACTAATTTTCTCGCATGAATAGCAGCATTTGTAATAACTGCCACAAGCGTTCAATTATAATCGTGTCCGCTTCTCTCTACTACACTCAAAAAGCCAGCGTCTATCACGATGGAGCCCGATCTTGATTGAAATTTGCATTGTCCAACGAGCCTGTCTGCCAGGAAGAAACAACTCAGGCAGGGCATTTGGCTCCATATGAAAACGTGTCCAACTGGCTCCTTCACCCTGCGCCAGTTCAGGATGGTAACGGAAGGCATCACGGCGAAGTGTCTGCCACAAACGTGTAGGTTGTTTCACTTCTCCATGGGTGGAAGGCTGATAAGCTGCAGCCACTGAAGGGCTATAACACTCTATGCGCGGCTGATTCTGAAGCCTAAGGGGGCACCCACACTACCGGCAAGCTCGCCGTAACGGCGCGCCGGCCTCCGGAGGTTGGAGACGGCAGCCGAGCGAGCGCTGTCCACACTGCACACCGGCGCGGCAGTCACGTGACACGAACAGACGGCGACGTTGTGCGCGCTTCGAGTCTCGCACAGTCGCTGCATGATCGTGTGGAGGCGACGTTTCACTCGCTTTGCGTTGTCTACGCGTCGACGCCGCAAACTTAGTCGAGGCTGCTTTTTTGTGTGACAAACTGTGAAGCTGTGACGCCTGATGACGGCACGAACACGGATATATCGTAACGACGGCGGATGTAATCACCTGGTGTGCTGCCTCCTACTACGACATCGGCGTACTCTTTAGGCACGACGCCGAATGGTTGAAATGGAACCAAGCTGGATATATCGAAACATCGACGACCGTTCAAGTTTAGTTCTGCTGCTCGACTTGATTGAAAAACAGCGCTGTGCGTGCAGTAAGTGGTGTTGTCAAGCGGTGTGTTCTATACATGCAGGAAAGTGCTGATCGCAAAAACGAAACCACGTGCGTCTGTGTGTTCGTGTCGTATTGTAGGTCTGTGTGAGCCACGATTGTGCACTGAAAGGTAAGTGCCACACGAGGTAGTGCGCTGTCTCCTAACATGCTGTCTCTTGTGGGCTAGAGCGACCAGTTTGCTTTCTTTTTGCCGGCGCCACACCGGTGGCCGCTTCATGTGGTCCGATCGTCTTCAAATCTTCAATACGCAGCCGATGACTTACTCTTCTGAATTTCGTAATAGCATGGTGACGTACAGCAAATACTGTTTCCAGCACCCCGAGCACAATATCGCGGCACGGTCAATTACAATGCTACAGTGTGCATGTACTTTTCTTGTAAATAAATTCTTGATCAACATTATTTATGTGTCTATTTGTAATCTGGGTTTATTTTATCCTAATAAGACGGGTACAAACGTCTCTGAAACACTCGTCGTGCGGAATTTTCTTTCGCGAAGTCGAGGATCGGGTACGAAGAAAAGAAAAAATGCGAACCGCTGCCAGCTGACGCCGTCGTCTCGGCGGCTCGCGAGTGTGGTCATAGCAACCAATCCTCGGTCGCCGATTGGTCATATCGCCGCTGCCGGCCGGCAACGGCCGCCGGATGCCGGACAATTTGGGTCTCGGCACCAAATTCACCGGCAAGCTCTGCGGCGAGGAATACTTGCCGTTTTTGAGGACTATCACCGTCGCCCGGCGAATTCAGAACGGCAAACGGCGAACGGCAAGCTGCTTTGCCGGTAGTGTGGGCGCCCCTTAACTCCGGCTCCAGCCGTATGCAGTCGTTCCGTGCACGTGTACATCCCTGTGATAAGTGAAGTGCGCAGTTTAAAAAGTGCGCAATCAAAAAGGGAGTGACAGAGGAAGACGAAGACGAAGGACGAAAGGCGTGGTTCCTACAAAATAAGAAAAAAGAGGACCCAATCAAGAACAGCCACGGGGTTCCCAGCACCCAATGGCTGAAGAACACGGGTTCCTAGTGGTGGCCAATGAAAACAACGAAGAAGAAGACCTGGCGGGATCGGATTCAGAGAGAGCGGTTCGAGAAAAGCGAAGCGGGCAGGTCATCTACCGGGCCGGGCGCTGAAGGCGGCAGTCGGATTCCAGATCCGAGCCACTAGGCCTTCCCCGTCCAGGGCGTCCTGTTCATCTCTTCCTGCTCTCGGAACTCGTGTCGGCGTTTGTCCAGAAAGCTCCCGTGGTGCACGGATTGTGGCCGGCAACCAACAGAAGCTTATTCATTCGGGCAGCTCCGGAGCAGTCGGGCTGCGGGCCCGAGCTTCGTGACACGAGGCCAGCCAGGAGGCCTCTAACATCTGAACGAGCCTCTCAGCGGCTCATCCGTCGTCACCCGTCGCGACCAGCACCCCGGCGTCATCATCTTGACTAGCCTCATACACTCCAGTCGTCTGGTCTTCACGCAAGCGCAACAAGATTGGGTGAGACCTCGAGAATCTTCTTTGTCGCTCCGCCCCTCGCCACTGAACGATTCGCGTTCGAACTCCTCGCACTTGCATGCCGCTTATAGAACATTTCTTGAATTTTCCGTGTACAGTCGACTCTCGTTACAATGGACCCTCATAATCCGGGAAAAAAGGTCTGTTTTATCCGAAGTCCGTAATATCCAGACACCGAACGGGATAGGAAACAGGGGGGGGGGGTTGCAAGGCCCACGTGTTTATTATCGCGGACTTCGCTCAGCTAAGTGATTTCGTCCTTTATAAGTATCTGTCGCCGAATATAGACTCCACGGCACGGTTACGACCGAGAGTGGTTTTTATAACTGTAGCACATGTTCTACTTCCGTCAGCAAGTGCGACTGTACCAAACGCAGGAAGGCCCGGTGGGTGGCTGCTGAACCCATGTAAACATTAGCGAAGCTCAGTCCAAAAGCTACTAATCTAACAGCTTGTCGTCACAAAGCCGGTCACGTTACGAGCTGCCGGTCATGTTACAAAAACTGGTTCCAGCTGGGGCTCCTAACTTTTTGTCGATCGACGTCACAAATTCATTTTTTGCACAGACGCATTTATGCTAAGCTAATCCAGGACCATTGCTAAGCTGAATTAGCAAGCGCGTTCATAGCAACGCACCTCGCACATACAAAATTATTTATTACAACTGCTCAGTGGAACTCACCGGTATTTGGGCTGGGAGCTCTAGAACGCCTCACTTCCATGACATAGGTCGCGATGCCTAACGACGCGAATGCGGAGAGAACGAATATCCAAAGTAATAAAAAAAAGAACAAACAACAAACAGCTTTTTATTGACACCTAACTCGAAAAAAACTTAGTTATCAGCGACTGGCGGCCCCCCTTGAGTGAGGATGCAATCGCTTTTCGTCACATTTCGGTGAGCTGCATAACCTAACAGAGCAGTCGTCTTGCTGCTGTTGAAAATACTCTGATTTCATCGATGCAGTCGATCACTTGCTGTGAGGTCAGCCTGACTGCAGGTGGCTCATTTTCTTGGTCGCTGTCGTCCGACGACAGATCAGAACGACCTTCGATCGCGGCTCTCAGGTCCTCGTCTGTTAGCTGCTCGTTGTTGATAACGCAATCGTTGAATGTCACAAAGTCGGAAAAGCTTTCCGCTCCGAATGCTTCCCTGACTTGAGGCCACACTGATGGGTCTGATGGCTCATCGGGAATGGACGACTGAAGCAGTTCTTGACAACATCAGTCTTCAGCTGTTGCCATATGCTTTCCAAAACTTCGACTGGGAATCTGACATCTACTTTCGATTCCCGCCTGCTCTGCATGTCGAACAGCAAGCGTTCGACAAGGCGTGTGCGGTAGGCGGCTTTCACGGAGTGCACAATACCTTGATAGGCTGGAGGATCGTTGTCGCATTTGGCGGAAAGTAAGCTAGCTCAATTGCTTCGAGCTGGGGCGGCTTCATGTGGCTGGAGCAGTTATCTAGGAAAAGCAGCACTTTTCTGTGTTGCTTTACCATTTCCTTGTCAAACTGCAGCAGCCAGTTGTTGAAAATGTCCTTCGTCATCCACGCCTTTGTATTTGCCGTCCACTCAACTGCAACTGACATATTCTTCACGTGCCGCAAGGCGCGGGGGTGTTTGGATTTTCCAATGACCAAGAGCTTTCTTTTTTCTGTGCCGTCCATGTTGCAGCAGAATAACACAGTCAAATGTTCCTTAGAGCGCTTGCCACTGTGACACTTGCTCCCGGAAATCGCGTAAGTCTTACTTGGTTTCGCCTTAGAAAACAGACCGCTCTCATCTGAATTGAATACGTCCCTGTCCGCGTACCTGGCAAGGAGTGCCGGCAGCTCATCAGCCTTCCACACAGAGACGGCGTCGACACTCACGCTGTTGCGTTCACCGCACACTTGTAAAAATGTCACGCCGTGCCTTCCCTTGAAACGCTCCAGCCATCCATCGCTGAACGTGACATTGTCGTGTCCGAGGACCACGGCTAATTGCTCGGCCCGCTTCCTCAACAGTAGTCCATTAACAGGAATATCGCAAGCTCGGGCATCGCGGAGCCTGAAGCGCTTAGGGTTAAGTTCACCCGAGGCTTGCTTGCCAGCGATGCCTTTGTTGTGGACGATGGAACTCACCGTCTGCTTTGATAGTCCCATCGCTTTGGCAACGTCCGCCTGCTTTTCTCCCCGTGCAACGGCACTCACTATTTTCATTTTGTCGCTAAGCGAAATTTCCTTCCGTTTTCTGGAGGCCATTATAACAGCACTTGGTCTCGGTGCGGCACAACCAAACTCCACGGAACACAACGACAAAATGGCATTTGTTATGCCAATGCTGCCAACGCCTTCTAGGAGGCGTTGGTTATGCTCTCAGGCTGGCTGGGCTAGAGGCTCGGCTTGGCCAGAGGGCGCCAATGTGGCCAGCCGCAGTTTAAAATTTTTGTTGCTTAAAACGCTGGCGTGGCAAAGTATGTTGTCAGTCCGCGTCGAAACGGCAAAAGTCCGTTGTATGTGCAACATTGGCAAAAAATTGCCATTAATTTTGTCCATAGTAGCCGATAGTCCGTTGTAGCGGGGTCCGTTCAAAACGAAGTTGGCTGCATTAATAACATACATGGACCAAACCTGGGTTAAAATATAGTCCATTATATCCGAAAGTCCATTGTACGCGGGTCCGCTATAACGAGCGTAGACTGTATAACTTTCTTTCTCTCTTTTTCCTTTTCTTAAACTTTCCATTTACTCTGTTCGCATTAAAATCTTTGTGTTTTGTTATCTAGTGATATGAACGGCTTTGTCCTCGATTAGACTCTCGGAGGTTTTACCTGAGAGAGTCGTTCAAACGAATCTGTTCAAGAACCTGCTCAAATCATCACAATCCCCTTCCCGTAGCGTGATGATCACAGCTACGGCGGGTTCGGGCAAATAAGGCAACTGGCCAAGCAAAGTAAATGACACTTTATTGCTGTACGAGCAATACCGCGTACACTTCGCGTACATAGAGGGATAGTCCGCTCTATACGTAAAAAGGTAAACAAAGGGTAGGCTTACTCCTTGGCTGATCGGTCTCGCGGGTCAGGTCGGTTCAGGGGTCACCGCTGGCACAAGAGAGAGCGGGCTCACTGACCGGTGCCCCTTTTATACCGTCAGTCTGTTCTGCGAGGGGCGGTAGTTCCCCCTCGCAGAGAGACAGGCAACTGACCGCGCGAGGAGATCTCAGGCTGGCGCGCGGCATTCAAAAGGCGGAACGGGACGGAAAGGGCAGCCGGGACGTATCCTTCACCTATCAGCGTGGCCCTTTCGCTTCCATCGCCAGTGAATGCTCGCGCCAACGTTAACGGAAGGAAACGGGTGCGCACACAATGTACACCGCCAGGCGTCATTGGGAGGCAGCGTATATCAGGACTTCATACCTTTGCTGTCGCTGACTTCGCACCCGACGACAGCGCAGGGCACCGTTTGTTCTTTGCTCATTACTCCCCGAGTTAGGTGTGCATGCAGTGCGCACTCGCTTGATGACGCCGAGTGCGGTGCAGAGTTTCACATTCGCCAGATTGAGCCCGTCCGAAAAAACTGACAGCCAGCTCCGGCACAGCTGTTTAGGAACTGCCGAAACTGAGGAGTGGATCACACAGAAGCAGCCAAAAACCACTGCAGTGGCTGCGCACCAACTTCCGAGAGGATATATCCCATCAGTGAAAGTCCACAGCACAGGTGCATCTTATCACGCAAGCTGAATCTCCCAGTGGCAACCCACGGTTAATTGGCGAGGACAGATAACCGGTTCCCTTAAACCTTGAACGTCGCTTGCGCTGCATCTGATCGTGGGAAACAGATTGTGCGTGCTACCTTCGATTGAAACTTTGCGATAGTGCCGCGGCGTTAAAAATGGCGCGGTGTCGCAAAGGTACCGCAAATTCAACGACCCAGGTGCATAAGCGCATACTTGTGGTACATACGTGAACATTATTTCTTTTATTATTGAGGAAACTTATGATTTTCAAACAAACGAAGCACAAACTCCGCTGTGCCGAAAAGATGGATTTGCACGAGCGCACCGAGTAGTGCAGATGACAGTTTCCTTCCACCGGAAATGCATCATCCACACCAAAACTTTAAAAGAAGTTGACAGATCTGTTGTTTATGTCATCTTGCTTATTTAACCGCAAAAGACAACGCAGTGATAGCATAAGCAAGTTAATCTGATTCAAACATCGCTCTTAATTTACGCCGACTACCAGCCAATAGCAGCAATTTGCTTCATTTTGTAATAAAGCATGTGAAAAAAAAGAGTGAGAACCGGCCTTTTTTTGAAGCGAGATCTCCTGAGTAAGGGACAACTTTGTGTCTGGCCTGTTAACTCTACGCTTCGCGCACTACTGTAGAATTTGGGTGAGCTGTTTATGGCAGCCTACACTGTCGATAGAATGTGTTTTTTCGCGAAGCCCGAGGGTTGCTTCAGGACCCCTTAACTTTCACAGGCAATTCCAAAGGGAGAGGGCTAATGATAGCTGTGATTCGCATCAAGGAACGCTGTCTTCTGCAGCCCTTGCCAGTGCAGCACAAGCTTCGTGAAAGGGAATGGGAAAGTAAAAAAGGAGAGGCACGGCGTAGTGGGTGGCTCTGACAAATTTTGATCCGCTGGTATTGTCTAGCGTGCATTACACGACCCTTAACGTTTCGCCTCCACCAAAATGCTATCGCACGACCGGGCTTCAATCCGTGGCTTCCCGGTCTACATTCGAGCACCATTAGACCACTACAGCGGAAAAAGAAGGAAGGTACATTCGCAAGAAGGGAATTAGCCAGATAAATAAACCGATAAAGGCAGACAGGAAGGCCAGAATTATTCGCAGTGATGAGCCGCTACTGGCAGACCGCGGCAGCGTTTCTATTTGAACCGCTTTGTTCCGAATCAATAACCGATATTTTTTTACGGTTCAGGTTCGGATCGGGTTCAAGCAAGTTCCGAGAATATTGGTATGGGTTCTGGTTCAGCTCCGGTTAAAATTCTGGTTCGGGTATGGTTTTCGGTTCGGGTTCGGTTTGACACCCTGCATTCAACTATACTCTAGTACAGGTTAAGAAAAAAGCGGCTCTGCCAGTCAAAGGACCCCCCTTCAGCCAATGGTGACGCTCTGTCAACACGACATCGCGGCAGACCACCTCCGCACCACACTGATTTCTCTCTCGATTGCAGCACTATGGTGTCTAGGAAGGGCAGTGTGACGGGCGGAGGACAGGAAGTGCACTAAAATGCAAACGGCAACCTTGCCGTTAATTGTAGACCGAACTGAAAAAAATTATGGCACCTTGTTGTTGGACCGTAACTGGCTGGAGGCGTTGAAGCTGAATTGGCCTAGTGTGTGTAATATCAACTTTGATAGATCAAACACACTTGATAGATCGGCCGCACTCATTGAAAAATTTTCGAAAGTGTTTAATCCGTCACTAGAACTGATAGCTGACACGTCGGTCAAACTGGTGCTAAAAGACAGCTGTACGCCTGTTTTCTGCAAGCATCACCCAGTGCCATTCGCACTCAGGGGCACAGTAGCATCAGAGTTACATTCACTAGTGGAGTACTGGTTCCAGTAAAACACAGTGAATGGGCAATGCCTTTAGTAGTTGTCCCCAAGGCCAACAACAAGGTGCGAATATGCGGAGTAGCGTTGAACCGTTGTCTGAGAACTGATTATTACCCTCTCCCAACACTGGAAGATACTTTTGTAGCGTTGCATGGATGCAAGTGTTTCACTGTCCTGTACCAACCACTGCAGCTGCACCCTGAGTTGCAACCCTTGGTGAACCTAGGCCTTTTTCAATACACACGTATGTCGTACGGTATAACAAGTGGATGACATGCTAAAGGGTTTGGACAGAGTGTGTTGTTATCTTGATGACAGCGGGGGAAATGATGGAAGAATGTTATGATAGGGTGCAAGCTGTGTTGACGAAGTTCAAAGAACAGGGGGTGAAATTGCAGAAAGGAAAATGCAAGCTTTCTTTAGAGGTCGGTGACGTATTTGGGTCACGTGAGTGATGAAAGTGGAACCGGCCCATCAGAGGACAAGGCGCGTGCTGTCAAAGAAGCACCAACTCCCACAAACAAAAATGAGCTAAGGGCTTACTTAGGCTTGTTAAATTTCTATGGGAAGTTCGTATCGAACATGTCTGCACAGCTTAAACAATTGCATGACTTGCTAGCTGAGATTACCAAGTGGAAATGGACGGAGGTCGCCGAAGAAGCCTTCAAAGCATCCAAGAGCTGGTCGCTGAGTACGTCCGTACTCACCTACTATGACCCTTCAAAGGAGCTAGGGCTCGTTTGCGACACATCTGCATATGGCCTAGGCACAGTCCTTTTTCACAAGGTAAGCTCAGAAGAAAGGCCAATCGCTTTTTCCTCTAGAACTCTCACTAAAACAGAGCAGGCATATGCCCATATCGAAAAAGAAGCACTGGCTGTCGTGTACGGGCTAAAGAAGTTTCATAAATACCTTTTCAAGAGAAAATTCGGAATATACTCTGATCATCAACCCTTGGCGGGATTATAGGGACAGGATAGGCCAATTCCTGCTATGTCGGCAGCACACGTGCAGCGATGGGCCCTGCAGGTTGCTGCTTATGACTACAAATGGGTTTATCGTAAGTCACGGGATATAGGCAATGCAGGCGCACTTTCACACCTGCCTCTTCAGAACTCAGACGACGTGTCGGACTAGTAGATTTTTCTGTGCTAGATGAGCTCCCCCTCTCCGCAGAACACATCAGAGGGGAAACGAGAAAAGGCAGCCTGTTATCTAAAGTGTTGTTTCACACGCAGAACGGTTGGCCTTCAAGGGTGTCTGACGACGCACTGGCACCCTATTTTGTGCAGCGCAGCGAGCTTTCCGCTGACAGGGAACGTGTGGCATGGGGAAACCGGGTGATAGTGCCATTGTCTCTCCGCGGGCGGAAAAGTGCTATCCAGAGTGTCAGAACGAAACGAAAAACGAAAAACGAAAAAAACGATATTTTTGACCGGAACGAAAACGTAACCGGAACATTATTTATTATTTCGTTCCGGAGCAAAAACGAAATATTTTTTATCGTTTTTCGGTTCACGGGAAGACTTTACGATCCGGAACAACCGAGGTCATGCAACGTGAGCAATAATGCATAACTCAGGGTTCAACGTCAGCACGCATCTCAGGCAGGTATTTCAAAGGAAAGATGCCTTGAAATAATGCAGGAAACCAAGAAAGTGGCAACCATAGCTGTTTGTATTAAATTCAAGCGGAGTTTCGCGTGCCTCTCACACAGGCCGTCATGGAGAGGGCGTTGTCGCCGCTTATGTGTTGAAATTTTGAGACGAGCGCAAAGAGCGGCAACCAGACCTGTACATGTTAGCACAAGTGGCCCTTGGTGTGCCAGCCACACAAGTCAGCGTTGAGAGGGCATTTTCGGCAATCAAGTTCGTTTTGTCAGAGCAGCGGTCTCGCTTATCGTCGAGTACACTTGATGACCTGCTGCATCTGAAATCGTGTGCCCACCCCCCTGACGAAAATTCGGGATTCAAACTTGAGGAAAAATGAATACCAAGTTTATGTTGTGTCCTTGCTTCGAAACTTTTTGCGACTTCCCTCAGTCACACCATGGCTTTGGGACGTAAAACCCCAACAATTATTATTGCATTTTTATGTATTAGTTCAGTATCTTTTGCTGTTTTTAAAAGGTACTTTTAATATTAAGTATTTTGTTCGTTCTTATTATTGAAAAAAAAAACGTTATTAACCATTACGGAACGTTTATTTTTCGTTCCGGAACGGAAACGGAACGGAACTCTTTTCTGCGGAACGAAACGAAAACCGGAACGAAAAACATTTCGTTCCGACACCCTGGTGCTATCACTGTTGCACGAAGGCCATCCTGGAATGGCCTATATGAAAATGATGTCTAGAAGCCACATGTGATGGCTTCGGCTTACGTAGGATGTTGAGCAAAAAGTCAAAGAATGCATAGCATGCCAGTTGACGCAAAATGCGGTGCCCAGAGTTCCAGTGATGTCATGGGGAGTGGCAGGGCGCTAGTGGGAGCGTGTGCACTTGGATTTTGCTCATCGAGATCAGCATTGGTTTCTAGTGCTCGTTGATTCCAACTCCAAGTGTGTGAAGTGTTTGAAGTGGTTGAAGTTGAGGTCAACTAGTAGCATAAAGACAATAGAAAAACTGGGCACAGTATTGGCCTCGTACGGATTACCGGAAGAAGTGGTAACAGACAATGGTCCGCAATTTATCTTTTCAAGACGTTCATGTGACAGAATGGCATCCTACGACAGAATGGCAATTTAACGTTTCGAGACGTTCGTGCGACAGAATGGCATCCGGCACACTAAATCGCCGCCTTATCACCTGGCATCGAACGGCAGCGCAGAGATGTTGAAAAAAATCTTCTTAAGCAGGTCATCGATGCGCAGAGGAATGGGCAGATGAAGTCTCTCCAGCACCAGATTGACCAGCTGCTATTCAACTATGGAAACAAGCCAACGGGTGTTATGGAAAAGGTGCCTGCCCAGCTGTTCATGGAAACCTAGAACCAGACTGAGCCTTCTCCACACAAATATCGAGCAAAGGATGAAGGAAAAACTGGAGCGACAAGGCAGTCGGCCAATCAGAGACGGGGAGCGTGGAGAGACTTCGTGGAAGGGGAAGCTGTCCTCGAGCAAGGAATATGCCCCGGGGAAGGAGAGTGGTTGAGCGGTATGGTAAACAAACACGTTAGTTTAAGCACTTACGTGACAAGCACTTACACGAGTTTAACCACTTATGTGATAAGCACTTACACGAGTTTAACCACTTACATTTAAGCAGTTCCGTGATAACTGAACTTACTTTAAAGAAACAAGCCACGCCAAGACACGTAGTGTCCTTGGACATTTCTTAACACGAAAGTGTTTTATGCCGAGGTCCACCGCTACCCCATACACCACTGCTGCAATGGATGTGATGTAGTAAAACATGCACGTAAAACCAACAAAGAAAATTGGCAGCGTATCTGTGTGCTTCGCTGCAAATGTCGTCGAAAGACGATAGTCTTCTGCCGGCTGTACTGCTGCGTGAGATATGGACGCCATCGGACAGTGCCGTCAGGAAACACGAGCTTGTGCAGAACCCCTGGCAACTGCCAGGTGGCAGCACCAAATCGTCGACAGAGGCCTTTTTCAAGCATAGCGTCTCATTTTTAGTGCAGTCCAGCAAACACTAGGGTCTTTAGAATTACGTATCTATGTATATTCTAGTAAAGGAACACACCACCTAATACTTACGTATTGATGTTGCACCTCAGATATGCATAATATTTGCTTTTTGATCGACAATGTTCACAAGTATGAACGCAGCTACCAGTTCAAGATGGCTGGGCGTTAGACAAGCGCTTAAACTTTGGCCGGGTGGCTGAATCATGTGAGACAAACAGAAAGTGTCCCAAGAAAGACTATCGTCCTTAAGAAAAAAAAAAAAAAAAGACTGTCAGACAGGCCAGCAAGGCTCCTGTAGCAAAATAGTACTCACAGCCATCATCACCACATGAAGAACTGGCCATTTGGACCTATTAGGCACACTGAATGCAATGCGCGCTTATGATCATGTCTGCTGAGAACTATGTCGCTATGCACTACGGAAGGAGCTCAGATTTCAAACTGAATGTTGTTTGTTCAGTGTGTTGTAAGATGGAGGGGATGACGTTCCACAATATTACATCACTCATAGTGACATGTAACACTTGTCCAGCTGGAACCAATCCAGAAGTGCCACTTCCGACAGATACTGCCTCAGAAAGGACGAGCCACTGCAAGCATAACAGTGCATGTTTTGTACTGCAAACACTGCAAATAGCAAGGGCGTCACATGAGCAGCGACTCTCGCCTCTAGAAATCATGGCTTCACACCACTTGAAACCTGTTTATCTCTGTTAATCGACCATTCTTTTTTTGTTGTAAAATGCTGCCAATTGGCGAATAACTGAAAAATTTGCCACATCACCTGGTGAAAAGTCCTTTAAGCAACACTAGAGCAAATCACCAGGTTTCATAAATTGTGGTTATGCAATGGAAGTTGTACAGTGTGACCAAGCCAGCCTTTTGCTGAAATATACTATTGCAAATTGGTTTGTCACAGGTGGCTGGGCTTCTACCAGATCTCCCACTTGGCGAAGGAAAATGCGGCGTGTGAACACTGTCAAATTGTCTCCGAGTGAACAGCCCGATTTACAGGTTGTTTTATGGCTGACACCTCCACTTGCCACAAAGCCTACTGCCAATGAGTTAGGACTCATCCTCAAGGGGCCGTAGCTGGTCATAGAGTGGAGGATTTGGTTGCACAGCCAGTAACTATGGAGGAGAAATGACAAAAAGGGAACCTAGCCCGTTTAGGCTGCCACAACAGTTGGTGTTCAGACTAGCAACAGTGCAGTCACTGGTGCCGCCGGTCTCTTGTAGTTGACATGTACGGAGTGACCAAAGTAACACATTCAGTTGTCTACAACATCGGGCCCCATTGTCACCTGCCAAAGCAGGCGTAATACCAGCAACCAAAGTAGCGCCAACTGCACCCCTTCACTTCTGCCTCCTCTCCTAGCAACAACACATTTAGTGTGTCCACTGAGAAATTGCCTACGCGAAACTAAAGCCCCTTGCGAAACCATGTGGCCACACTGCAGCACCCACATAAGCAGCGTGCATGGTAGCTGGTAGGGTCGTAGGGCTAGCAAGGCCAGCTTTACCTGGAGAGCACGCGCTCAATGTCGCGGCAACTGTCTTGGGCGGCTGCCATCCCAGGCTCCTCCACCGCTGTCTCGGAGTGAGTCGGCATAACCGTCCGATAGGCTGGAGGCACACTTCTCAGCGTTTGGCATTTAGCTTTCCCCGCAGAAGTACGAACTTGTTCTTTCCGTTGTTGTAGATGCTTTTGTGGCATTCAAAAACATGCAGTGTCATTGCGCCACTAGACTCAAGTGCAGTTGTGCGTGGTTGAACACACACCGTGCGCAGTGTACACGGAGTGGACAAACAAGATGGCATTCGCACAATCTTCAAAAAGATAGTGGTGTGTCGCACTTTGTGATCTCTAAGCGCAGCAGAAGCCGATTTTGCACGGCGCGCAGCGGCACTGCCATTGAGAGAGTCAGCCCCAAGCACATTGTCAAGCGAACGCTGGACTCTCATGTCATGTGCTACTTACTAGTGGGGATGGTTTTTGCCAGTACAAGCACTTTGCTTACTTCATTGTTCTACACGCCACTTTTATGAAGAGGCATATCTCTAGTATACTGAACACGAACTCATAAGCACGCCACAGCCATGAACCTGTCCTATGCAGTGTTGCTGAAACGATGCACATAAACACGTTGAGCACACGCGTGTACTCAATGATAATGTATTGCATATATTTTTACACTTTCAGACAAGAAAAAAAAAACGGCACTTGCTTCTAAATACCTTTTGTTGTCATATTTAATCGTACTTTCCAAATTGTTTCTCTCAAACCTTTCCCACCGGGTCACTTAGAACTGCAGCGCCCTCTCGTGTTCAGCCAAAACCAAGAGGGCGACCAAAAGTAATTTTAACTACCTTCTTTTGCAATCTACCAAGCAGACAACAGAGGAAGGTGCCTGCACACTGACAGAAATGGCACTACTTTAGTTATTTTCCAGGAATTTTCCCAGCGACACCACGTCAACTATGCAAGCAAAACAGCCACTTGAAGGGTTGTTCCATAGGGAGCTTCTTTTCAATGTATCAGAGTTTCGGTGCATAAACAAAGCATGCGCTGCGCCACACCGTAATGCTGCTGACCGCCATCATCTGACCCACACAGGGCATGGGAAAAAGTGCAACAAGCTGCATAATTACGTATCTTGTCATATTGTTGCAACGTCAAAAAGAGAGGGCATAGAGCACAGCAGCAGGTCAACTTTTTTTAAATACTGCAAGCGATCGCAACTTCTTCCTCTCTCTATGCTTTATGAGAAGTGGTCTTGCAAGCTCGCAGTCTTTTTCTTCATCGTAGTACAGGCGCAGGTGCAACACTTACCTCGCTCCAAGAGAGGAGTCGTTCTGATGTGCAATTTACCATATAAACTGGTAAAGTGAGATATTTTCAATAAAACAACGAGCTATAGTCACCCCTCGTCTGATATAGCGGTGTTTAGCCGACAGTGCGTCACCGCCAGGCAACATGACTGTCAAAAGCCACATACGGCCATATGCACATCCAAATCCAATAGCAGGCTTTTTTTTTTTTTTTAGTTTCCCTGTTATCCCTGTTCATGCTGTGCTTCCTATCTGTTCCGAGTTTTCCGCTCCAATTGACGTCGCGTCTGATTATAATTTTATAGCGTTCTTTTTTTTTTTTTGTTCATTGAATATGAGTAGCGGCACGAGGAGGCAGTTCTCAGCTGCATTTAAACTAAATGTTGTCGAGTCGCCGAAGCAAGCGGCAACATGGCCGCTCAGCGCCGCTTTGGCGTTTCGGAAAAAAAGTGTGTGCTAGTGGAAAGTGCAGATAGGGAAGCTGCCGAAGTGCAACCCTGGGAAAACATCGTTTCGTAGGCAAAGTGCGGGTCATCCACAGCTGGAGGATACGCTCACTGACTTCGTGCGGGAAGTTCGTGCGCACTCGCTGCCAGTGAACGTGGATACCATCCGCAACAAAGCCGTTGAGCTCGCTCGAGAAGCTCAGCAGAAGTGGATGTGCGGCGACAACACGAAGACGCCAACGGGCCGCCTACTGTCTGCGGCTGGGTGCTTTCCGCTTGGCATTCCTTGGCATGTTCTATGGTGGAAAATACTTTAAAGGGGCACTGACACCAAAATTTCGCTGCTAAGATAGCCTGCGAGATCTATTTTCGTGGACATACAGATATCATCTACCAAATCTCAATGGCGAACACAGCTCCGAAGGTAATTTAAATGAATATTGAAGTTCACATGCGTAATCGAGCACTAGACGCCGTACATCGCGACATCGCCAACAGCAAAGGTGACCTGAAGGGGACCCCCAACTTCCGCGACGTCACCACGGCAGCCGAGCTCCGAGAGTGCAGCTAGCAATGATGACGTCATAGCCGGCATTGCTTATTCGCTGCGGCTGCGTTAGTAGACTGCCGGCGACGCCAGACCTCAAGAAAATAGTTGCCACCCACCAACGATGACAGCAACAGCGACAACAACGCGCAGGACGTGCGACAGGCGAAAGAAAACGAGCACGCGGCGGTTGTCGTGTGGAAGTGCGTCACAGTTATGTGTGCTCACGTGTCCGAACTCGTCTACTCCTTCGCGAGCGCTAGATGGCGCCAGTTTCACCGGGCGCCTCGTCGTTTTTTGAGCTTTCCCAAACCAAAACTGAAACTAGTGGGTAATAAACATGCCGTAAATAATTATCTGACGCGCGCTGGAGCAAATGATGTGCCGTGTTATGGCTAACAGGTCCCCAGCTACGTATTGCAGCGAAAAAACAGCAGACGAAAATTTTGGTGTCAGTGCCCCTTTAAGAAACGTTGCATCAGCAACCTGCTGGATGGCACGGAAGACGACGCACTGTGGGAGGCGGCCAGTGACAAAGTCTCATCTTCAGAAGACAGTGATGCTTTGTCTGACGAAAAGGTACAGCTGCGATGGTGGTTGAGGGGAGCTCCGACGAAAGGTAGGTGGTGCGCCCGGTTCGCAAATGTTTCGGCAATTTTGGGGGTTCTTTTTTTTTCTTTTTTGGTCCCCTGAACTTGGGGGGTCCACCTATATTCCCACTCGACCTATATTCCAATTTATATGGTAAGCGTATGAGTGCAATCTCCAGAGGCACCGAGCAACACATAAGGAAAATAAAGAAACAAGTTAGTTTGACAAGTATGGCCTCACTCACACCCACATGCACCACTTCGAGCAAGTGCTTGCAGCGAGCGGAGCTATTATCAATGTCAGGAATGACCTCATAGTTCGTGTCAATATATTTAATGTTTTAACCCTTTGTGGGATGAATATTTCCGCCTAATGAATATAAAGTCTCCTGTGTATTCTATATTGGAAAAAGAAAGATTGCCCTGATTTTTTTTAGCGATGCCAAAAGTGGCAACAGAACATTTTCCATAAGCTTACATGCCGTTGGTTTTCATGAAAAGTAAAAATAAATGTAGGAGAAACTTATATTACTAATAACAACACTGTTCACTCAAAGAAATACCGTACAGTGAAAGCTCGGTAATTCACACCTCGTTAAATCGAAATTTTGGATAATTCGAAATGGTCGCCGCAGTCCGGTCCATGGTGCATAGGAGACCATGTGTAAAACGACTCGTTAATTCGAACAGAAATTGCCGCCAAAGCGCGCGCCGCCGAGCATCATCGTCGTCAAACACCAGTGGAAGCTTTTACTGCTGAACGATAGGTGGCACGACCAGTTTTCCGGTTTTTTCGAGCTTTCAGGCGGCCTCCGAGCAAAGGGCGAGCAAAGTATGGCCTTCGAAATTACGGGAGCAATTTTGTTCCGTCGCCGTCCCGCTATCTCAGCGCCTGGCGCCACTTGTTATATGCGGGACGCTGAGGCAGCGGAGTGGCAGAGCGGCGGATAGTCCTAGGCCACACCCGGCGGCGTCACTTTGTTCTTCGAGCACGTTGTTTGTTCACGCCGTCGACGCCGTCTTATTCCGCATCAAAGTTGCAAGATGCCGCGGGGCAAGTACTGTGCGAAGACTGTCAAGGAGAAGGTGGAGATTTTGTGAGAGGTAGACCAAGGGAAGTCGAGCAAATACGAAATTGCAAGGAAGCACGGCATACCTCCGAGCACGTTGTCAACGTACATACGGAACAGGACGGCCATTGAAAACGCCTGTGAGGCCGAGGATTTTGGCGCCAGTCGGAAAAGGCTAAGGACAGCGAAATTCCCGGAACTGGAGTCAGCTTTGATTATCTGGGTTAAAGAAATGAGAGCCCAAAGTATCGCACTGAGCGGCCCCCTGCGCTTGGACATTGAAGACTTTGTCGCCTCCGAGGGATGGTTTCATCATTTCAGGGAGCGGCACAATCTCGTATTCCGCACGTTATTCGGCGAGGCAAAGGAAGTGGACGCCGAAACATGCGCTACTTGGAGAAGTGACACCCTGCAGCAGCACTTGGAGAGCTACTCGCCACAGGATGCGTTTAACGCTGACGAGACAGCGTTATTTTTCAAGTTGCAGCCAGACAAGACGATCACCTACAAGGGAGACAGCTGTACCGGCGGCAAGTGCAGCAAAGAGCGTGTCACTGTTCTGGTCCCCTACATGATGCGTAGGCCGATGATAACCACCGCGCCGGCTTGGCCACCTTGCAGACAGGTGTTCTGTGGTCTTGCGGCCAACCAAAGTCGCTACATCGCTGATGCAATCTCCGAGATGCCCAGCCGCACGAGCTTTCGACAGCGTTCGAGGGTGGCCGTAACGGGAAAATAGATCTTCATCACCGCACGCAAAACAGCTCATCATCGCATTTCTCCCTCATATCCGTGCTGAGCCCGAGCCTCTCAGTCATGCACGCAGCTTGACGTCCAAGATTGCATCACGGCAATCACGGAAACCACGCGACCAGGCCCCGACCATGCTTAGGCTTAGCTGTGCCACCCTGCATAGTACGCATGGTGGCATGCAGCACTGCGAGTAAATTATGTTATCACCACTTGAGTACGCCCGGCAATGTGCCGCAGTTTTTTCGGGACGCAGGACTTATGAATCAGCGCACCGAACGTCTTCGAGACACAGTGGATCAAGTGAAGCGGGACTGCAAGGGTTCAAAGTTAGTGGTGCGTTTAATATGCGACTGCATTCATTACGCGAGTACGGCATTTGGTTTTATGAATGTGAGAAAGTTGATTACTAAGGATCTTTCTTCTTGTGTCACGAAAAATGGGCGAGCGTTACAATCGATGTTTCACTTTTTCTTTTTTTTCGTCGCGGGAGACGGGTGCGCGTTACAATCGAGGGCACGGTAGAATCGAGCAAATACGGTATGTTACATAGGCTTAGAAAAGTATGCACAGTAAGAAGGAAAATGTGAAAGCACCTAGCAATGTTCATACAGTGTTCGTATCTACCAGACTCTCTCGTGAAAAAGTTCGACAATCACTAAGCATATTCTTACGAGATGAGTACGCGAAAGTGTTTCTTTTGGCTAGATTGTCATTGCGGAGGGGTGCTGCAAACTGGTGTTGCCGAGTTGTGTTATAAAGAATGAGGCAGTGTGGAGGGGCCGGATTGTGTTTATTTACATGATTTGATGCCATGAAAGTGGTGTTGACACTTGTCATGTCCCCTTCTATTTCGTCGTCCAGGCAGTATATGCAGATATGCCCGGGCAGGTCTCGAGCACATCGAAGTAGTACGACCGCTGCGGCGTTGTGGGTGGTGTCATTAGACAGTCACCAGTGTTGTCACCCTCTTATCGTTCCGGTGACATTGTACTTGGGCCAGGGTACAGTAGAATCACGATGATACGAATTCGTAGGGAGCACGTAAAATATTCGTATCATCCCGAATTCGTATGAGCCAAAACAAGTTAAAGCTGATCATGAAGATGAACAAGAACTTTATGGGGTCAACTACTTCTTGCTGAAAAAGTCCATAATGTTCCTTTGAACTTTTCTAACTTTGCTGTCCCTCAAAAAAGCCGCCTGAAAGGAATAAAATAAAACCGTGCTGCGGTTTCTTCACTCCCGCTGCCGGTGCTTACGGTGCGACGCAGTACATCGTGGACGTCAAGGTTTTCTCACATTGACGGTAGGAGATCACACTCACCGGCATCTTCACCATCACTCTCAGACTAGGTATCCCTTGCCTCGTCGACCAATTCTTCAATGGATCGCAGCCCACAGGTCACTACGTTGTCGTCCGCGGTGACGAAGTCTCGCGCCGAAGCTCGAGTTTCAAGGTTCTCCCAACCCTCGATGTGCAAATCGTCGTCAGGCTCTTGGTTTTCTTCCGTCAGAGCCGCATCCAATTCCGCGAAAAATCCACACTTGCGAAAGCACTTCGCGATCGTGTCCTGGGTCACATTATCCCAGGACATGGCCAAGAAATGTAACGCGTCAAGCAGACTAATCCGCTAGTTTTCATCCTTGCGCTCAATTTTCGCCAGGAACCTCCGCACAACCAATCCCCTTGAAATGGTGCTTCACATTTCGGATTATTCCCGCATCCAGCTGCTGTAGACGGCTTGCGGTGTTTGCGAGCAGGAACCTTACGGCGACATTGCTGAAGTTGCAGTCTTTGGGATGGGCCGAACACCGGTCGACGAAAAGCAAAATTTTTGTTTTTCGCTGGCATTTTCCAGTCCAAAGTCGTAAGGAACTCACGGAAAAAATCTACAGTAAAAATCTGAGTCAGTCGCTCGCGTGAAGCGGTCATTTCGCGCATTCGTATCATCTGCATTGGCTGGGGAAACTGTTCGTATACACCGAATGACGGTGCATTTTATACAACGTAGTCCGTCCAAAACAACATTAAAATTCGTATCATCGCGAAATTCGCATCAACCGTAATCGTATCATCGAGATTCTACTGTATATAGACACTACCATGGCCTTGTGATCCGAGTAGGTGGAGACATACATCACATACATGTATAGGTCGATGGTGAATGCGAGATCGTTGCATGTACATTTCAACGCCATGATGGCCTCAGTGGGCGTCTTCAATTCGAGATTGAACTCTGCACGCATGGCAGCGAGGAATGATGGGCTAGCTGGGGCGTTCGCGTGCCGAGTGTTGCAACGGCGACGCCACGCAGCTGGGCGCGCGCTTTCACCAACACAGCGAAGAAACATGCGGACGCAGCCGCAAGCCGCTACAAGTACCTGCAGCGGAGCAGAGCACACGCCGACTGACGCTGCGGCGAGTGTCGGCGCCGGCGTCACTTTTAGTGGGAGAGGTCACGTGCTTTCCGGGAACGGTTTTTGCGAACGCTTTTTGCAGACGGGAGCTGGGTGCGCGCTATCGCCAACCTAGCCAAGAAACGCTTTCGCGTTAAAAGCTAAAATTGCACTCCTGTGAGCAAGCTAGAGTCAAGCAGACACGCTCTTGAGAGACACGGCCGGACTCGACTCTCCTCTCCTCCACGCTTCCTTACGGCCTTTGCAACGCGGCTGGAGTCAATGGAATTTTTTCTGACGAGCAGCGCGATGGCTCGCGGCAAGGGGTCGCTACCACCTCACCGTGTTCGCAGGAGCGAACGGTCGCGCGGGTATGGTGGCTACCACCTCAGCGCGGGCTTAATTTTGCTGCTGCCATTTTCTTCAAAACAGCATAGACCGCTTATAACGTAAGCCGCCGGAATCGCGAATACCCGCGCTATAAGCGGTACCGCACTATAACCAAAACATCATTTTTTAAAGTCTACATGTGTGTAAAAACTGTCGAGCAGAAAGCGGCGCGTGTTAGACATTCGAAGCGCGCAACCGGGCTGCTTACACCCGCTAAAAAAAAAAAAAAAAAGAAAAAATGGCTATTTCAAAGATTTAAAGGAGTACTGCCACGAAAATTTTCAGTTGCCGTTTTCTTGCATGAAATGAAAGGCCAAGCCCACCAGAGCCCAGAAAACGTACTGGTAAGCGTGAACACGCCGTGAAAATTACTTTACAGCATGCCTTTAAAAGCTGGTTTCGGTTCCTACTGTAGCCTGACGTCACGACACAGTATGTGCATAGTAATGAGCTCCTCATGACGTGCTCCCGCAAAAAATCATGACGTTTTCGCCCAGTGGTCTCTCGCGCACAGCACCTGCAGTAAGTTCGAGGTCTACGATGTACAAAATTTTATATAACGACTCCACAACGACAGCAAATACTTCGGCACAGTTCAAGATGCAACGTACGGCACGCACGGTGGGTGTCGGCATGGCTCCGGAGGCCGCGGTAAGCTAAGGTGGCCTCCGAGACCTCCGCGGCATTTCAGGGGCAAAATGCCGGCACCACAGCGAGCTTGCCTTTCGATTATACGTGGGCACACACGACGATAGAGGATAATTCGACTTCGCTCGCTCACTTCACGGGCACTCTCAGCTACAGCGACTGAACGGCGAGAGCAGACGACCGAGAGTGACGCGCGAGCGGCCATTTTGCATGTTTTTGTACCTGACGTCATCGCAACTTGCCATACTGCTGCGTGAAGTCACCAAAATTTGTACTGTAGCCTGACGTCACATTAGTGTCGATGTCAGTAGGCACGCCATGTGAATATTGACTTTGACGTCCAATTAAAATATGATATCAGCATTTCCTGAGCTTAACATTTGCTCAGAGCTGTCTACGCATATAGGAGAGTTGTATGGTGGAGTAAACTCAGCTTCGAAAATTGGTGTCAGTACTCCTTTAAGTCTGGGACCGCGCTGTGCAAAAAAGAAAGAAGGAAAGAAAAGGCGCTATAGCTACGTCGCCGTTTATGCGAACTTCCTGCGGAACCGGACTGCGCAGAAGCGGGAACAGATTACTGCACGCGCTATACTTCGTTTTCTCTGACGCGTGCGTGATGGCAAAAACGCAGCGACCGCAAACCGCCATTCGAGTGGTGCACCTACCATCCATGCCTTCGCTTCCGTTGTCGAAGTGATTCGTCCGCGTTTTAAACGCGGCCGCCATGAACCACAATCGCCCGCGGCACCCTATCTGCAGCCAGCACCGAAAATGTAGCGCTCGTTAGGGCTAGTTTGCGGGGTCGCGGGCGGCGCGCCGCATGGGAAGCTTGCCCTTGACAACACAGGGATCGGGTGCACTAGAAATCGCGCTCGCGGGGTGATTCAAGGGCAGTGCGCGTGAAATGAATTTAAAAAGAAAGAACTGGAGACAAACACCGGTAATGCGGACATCATGCGATCGCGGGCGCGCGTTAGCAGCTGACAAATGGCCGTAGCAGCGTTCTCCGTCGCCTTGGCAATCCTATCAGTCCTATCCTCACAGAGCGCGCCCGCGACCTGCTGCTTCCGCGGCCTTTTTTTTTCTTCCCTCCGCTCCTTGTTCATTCGTTCCGCGCTTTTTCCTCCTCCATGGAGATTAGTTGCGCTTTTCTCGGGCAGCGCACTTCCATTGTGAAGCCTGCTCGCTGCCTCAATTGTCCGCTGATTTCCCGGCAGCGCATTATAATCAATCTTTCATCTCACCGAGCTGCACAATAAGCGGTATGCCTATACATTAAGGCCTATGGGAGGGTAAACGGGGGTCAGAAAAAACCGCATTATAGCCAGTCCTGCACTTTAAGCGGTTACGTTATAAATGGTCTCGGCTGTAGCTGCTGTTAAGTTGGTTCTTTGTTCGATGCTGCTGTCCCGACTGGTGAGTTTCTTGTGCACACAACGTTCATCAGACTTGCCCACTGATGCCCACGACATGAGTGTGGACTTGTGTGATGAGTAAGAGGGGGCCCAAAAACACAGGCCGCTAGGCCAAACGGAGAGATCGGCGAAGTGGCGCGGGAAGGCACGCGCCGTGGACACGTCGATGTCCACAATTGGTTGACTGCGGGCTCGCGGCACGCGGCCCGAGGAGAGATCGGTGATGGGGAAGGCTGAGGTGGCATTCTCTGCGCGGCACCGGTCGACGAAGGGTGTCTGGCCAGCTACGGACTGGTGACGAGGAGACGAGGGCGTCGGGCTCCGGGGTGCCGTCGATCTGGCTGACGATCGAGCACGGACTTCGGTGTGGCAGCGGCCGAACTTCAGCAGTTCCCGACGTACCCGCAGCGCTCCACCTTCGCCGACAGAACGGGACGACCGGCAGAAGAATCGCTGCAGAGGGCCGGTCTTAGCTGGAGACCGGGCACTACATATGAGGAGGCCTAGGCTGGGCTAGGCCTAAGCAGTGACCCGCCACGTCACAAGTGAAGCAAGGCGGCGGACGAGGACGGACCTTGCGTGACCGGCGGCCACCACCAACGGAACCTTCGACGACAGCTACGGGACACGACCCACCGAGAGATCACCGACTTCGAACCGCACCGCAAAGAATTCAATGTAAGAGTGTCTTACTTCAGTTTGAGCAACGGCCGCGGACACAGTGTTGAGACTCCCGTTGGAACTGCGCCCAACGCGGAAGGCTATTTAGGTTGTTAACTTTGTTTTTCTCTAGTTCTCTTTTGGTGTGCGATTTGATGTTTCTTCATCTATTTCATGTCTTTGTGTTCCTGTTTATAAAGTAACGTCTCCTTTGTTTTTGTTAACTCTTAACGCCTCTCCTCTCGCCTCTCACTCTCTCAATCCATCGGAGCAAGCGCTCCCGAGATCCACGCGCGCTCGTGACAACTTGCTCCCTGCAACTTTGGTCTGCTTTTGTTGGCACAACCACCTCACCACTTCTGTGATTGACGGCAGCGCCTGAAGCAGCGTTCCTGTGTCGCCGATCCCTCGTGTGCTACCTACTGTGTGCCAGCTTTCGCAGCTGACTGTGTGAGCTTTCTCCATGGAATCGTTGCAAGCGTGAAAACGTCGTTTCTTCCTTCTGCCTCAAACACGATCACTGCAGCGATGGTGTACTGTTGTACGTCATTTTGGAAATCTCAACAGGGGAAGACGCCGGGTGTTTGCTTTCACCAATTTCTCAGTGATGCGGAACTGTATTCTAAGTGGCGAAAAAAGAATTTCTCGTAAAAATCTTGTCATCAACGACAAGTCCGCATCAAATGTAGTGTGTAGCAAACACTTCGATGAGAGTGATTATGTTCCCAGGCGCCGAATACGGAAGTTGCTTGTGGGAGCTGTACGGACCATCTTCGAACTCTATCCGTCCTACATGGTGCCAGCTGCAGATACCGCGTAAGGACCCTCCTGCATATCGCGACCCTCCAGCTCCTGGGAATTCATCATAGCGAAAAGCAGAGTCGATGTTGCCTGTTCATCAAGATTTTGGTGCCAGGGAGGAGGTAACCGAGGTAACACAAACCAACAGTAATAACGCTCACCGATCTAGTCACTATCTTGTCATAATGGCTTTGCGCTCAGATTGCGTACCAGCACTCGAAGTGCGCGGGGCTCCTGAGAAAGCTTGCTGTAGACAAAGAAAAGATGAAAGGATACAACGACGACAAACACTATCAGGGTGTCTACCAAGTTGACAATGCTAAATTCCCTGAGATTTCCAGGTTTTCCCGGAGTATTTTTGCGAAATTCCCTGAGTGGCACATAACTTTCTTTCATGTCGATGCGGGTAGGCACCATGTCACCCAATGTCATCACTAATAAGGATGTTGAGCTCTTTGAGGGTCAAATAAAGAAAAACGAAAAAAACACAAACAAAAGGAAATAAGCTTTCCCAGACAGTCAATCTGTGAAACTGCGGATTTTGAATGTACGAAGTGCGTAAGGTCGGAAAAACATTGTTTATTTTTTAAAGAATCAGGAACTGCATTTTGGTGTCAGCATCACTTATAACGTATTTACTCCAATCTAATGCACACTTTTTTTCGATAAAACGAGTCCAAAAATCGTATGCGCGTTACAATCGAGTGCGAACGAACGACACCGTTACCATACCGAGGCGCGTAGGAAAATGGCCGCCTCCTACGCGCTTCGGGCGCTGCCGAACGGTTACTGCCGAAAAAACGAACTAGCGGCGCGGCGTTCTTTGGCGCGTGCAGGTTTTGTCGTTTCTATGTCGCCGCCGGTCCCTCACGCAACGATGCCACGACTCACATGACGCGTAGGCCGATGATAATCGCCGCGTCAGCTTGGCCATTCTGCGGCCAACCGAAGTCCGAGATGCCCAGCGGCGCGAACATTCAATAGAGTTTGCGGGTGGCCGTAACGAAAGAAAGTTTCCCATCACCTTACGCAAAACGGCTCATCATCGCATTCCTCCCTCATATCCGTGCTGAGGCAGAGCCTCTCAGCCGTGCGCGCTGCTTGACGTCGGAGATTGCCGCGATGTAATCTCGGAGATCACGCCCCGACCGTGCTTAGGCTTATCTGCGCGAGCCTGCGCAGCACGCATGGCAGCGCGCGGTAGCAGGCGTGAGGGAACTGCGATTGCACGGAGGAATGCACCACTGCGAGTAAATGATGTTACCACCGCTTGCACGCGGCTACGTCCGGCAACGTGCGGAAGTTTCATCGAGACGCAGGAGCTATGAATCGGCGCGCCGAACGTCTTCCGAGACGCCACGGATCAACTACTGCAGTGGTTTAAAGTTGTGCTTTTATTATGTGAGTGCGTTCATTACACGAGTACGGCATCTGGTTTTATTAATGTGAGAAGGTTGATTACTAAGGTCTCCCTTTTTCCTATGTCCCGAAAAATGGGTGTGCACTACAATCGATGTTTCACTTTTTTTTTTTTTTTTGTCGCGGGAAACTGGTGTGCGTTACAATCGAGGGCGCGATAGAATCGAGCAAATACCGCAAATTGTTCAATAGCATTTTAGAACGTGGTATTCCTTGAAAAACGGGTCTACGCACAGCGCCTTATCGCAGTCTGCGCACATAAAACGCATCTCCGCTCTCATCTTGGAGCAACCAGCTGTGTTGGCACACACACGGTGTCTTCTGTGCGTGTGGCTGCCTTGGGCAGAGTAAACTCAGTAATCAAGAACAGCAAGAATCCGTCGTAAGCGTCGATAATTGATTGATTTGTAGGGTTTTACGTCACAAAACCAGCTATGATTATGAGAGGCCGTAGTGGAGGACTCCGTAAATTTTTACCTCCCGGGGTTCTCTGACATCGCACAGTACACGAGCCTCAAACATTTCGCCTCCATCGAGATGCATCCGCCGCGGCCGGGATTCGATCCCGCGACCCTCCGATCATAAGCGTCGATAACAAACAATCTGAAAGCTACGCCAATAAAGATGAAAATCAACTTCCCCGCCTCTAGAAAGGGGTGCCGACGAAGATAAACATCAAGTTTCACGTGCCTCCGTTGCAATCACGCTGAGAAACCGAAACCCTGAAATGGCGTTGCCCAGCGGCGTTGCCGCAGACCGCACGGCGCGCCCAGGCTAGAAATAAGTTCTGTTTATCTCCGCAAGAAAGCAAAGCCCAAACCCAGTGCCCTAACCAGACGTACGCGGTACAACGCGTCACCGCGTGGCGTGTAGAAGCGGCGCCGCGTCCTCTCCCTATGGAGAGGGCGCGCAGTTCGTGTAGCCACGCATCCTCTACCTCCACACAGTCTTTTCCGCAATATTTGTGGAAAAGACTGCGTGCAAGCAAACGCACACGCTCGGCGCACACACGGGCTGTGTGTGCGCCGTAGCGCGTCCATACACATACATCGGACTTTACATAGAACAAGACGCGACAAGCAAAGCCAATAATAAAAAAAAAAAAGCAGCCGATTCGCGCGACGGAGAGTGATAAGGAAGGGGAGAGGGGGAGTTGCACTCAGCCCTTCAGTTACTGCGAGCTGTGCTATAAACTCAATCGCAAGGTGCGTTGTTAGAGCCAGCGTTACCGCGACTTTCGTACTTGAGCTGATTTTCCCTGAGAGAGGCCCAAATTCCCTGAGTTTCCCCTGAGATTTTCCAGACTAATCATATTCCCTGAGATTTCCCTGTTTTCCCGGTCGGTAGACACGCTGACTATACTGCCATCTAGACTTTCTTTGAAGCGGCTGCAAAACACCTTGCGCGAACCAAAGTGAACGAAGTGCTTCAACTTCTCGTTGCACCCTACCTTGAACAATCGCCCATCTTGAACTGTCCAGAAGATGTTGGAAATGGTCACACAAGGCACACAGGTAATGTAATTGCTGACAAATTTGTCAGACTGGTAACAGATGGTAACAGAAAAAAAAGAAAAATACTGATCCTTATGTGCATAAGCCATCCAGAAAATACTTGGGGTTTTAATGTACATGATGTGAAGGTTGTTGGTACCAAAATGTACAAGAGTGCACTCTACTGATGAGGAAATAAATAGTTTGTACCTGAAAAATTTTTATCTTTGTTGTAGCCTCCCAGTATCTGTACCTTTCTTATAAATTGAAGTGCACGTATTGAGATAATCATTTTTCCGAAGTAACGACATGTGTATTCTACAATTGTTGGTGTTGGGTTAACCTTCCCATTTAATATTTCCAGCGTCGTCTGCTACAAGCTTGCGGCTTCAAGCAGAGGATGTAAGCCGTTTTATTCACATCGTATGAGGCTATGGTGTTTACTACTGACGCTGAAAATAAAGATTAGCCTTAAAAATTTGAGATAACTTGCGTCCGACAGCCAGAGTTACACAGATGTTGCTCGTATGCTGCCTCGCATCTGTGAACGCGCTTTGCGGTGGCGGCAGCGGTGAGCTAACAGCGCCACCACAGAGTTGCGGCGGCAGTATCCATCATTGCAAAGGCCGTCAGGGAGGGCGGAGTCGAGTGCGGTCGTGTGAGAGATTAGAAGCAAGATATACACCATAGGTTGCGAGTGCAGCAAACAGCGACCACCAACAAGGCTAAATCAAACTTGGCACTACACGCCCATGCACAGGTGTGGGCAATAACCGATGTGCAGCCTTGGAATGGAAACTGAAGGTCAACAGCGCAAGAGAAAATTTTCCTACCTGCCAACAGGGCAACAGCTTTTACTAGGCAGAAAAATAGATGGGTATAATGCACGTTTTTGAAACGTATAAACAGCGACGTACATGTGTGTCAATGACCCTCAAAGGGTAAATTATGAATGGTAAAAATCCTACATGCTCTGTTACATTTGGTATGAGTTTTCTAAACTCTTTAATGCGCATGTTCCTCAGGGTGTATTTTTGTGCTGGTTTAATTGTCCAGCTTGTAATTAAATGTCGTTTTATTGTTCAGCAGTCGTCTTCTGTCTTATCAGTCACCACTAACATAGCCATATGTGCAACCCGGATGGGTCAATCGAGACGAAAATAAAAAAAGCAAAAATATTTTTAATGCACCACTTTGAGGCTTTTAAGTGTGCCATGGCTGAAGCGTAAGTGGAAGCCTGTGAACCTACCGACGCACCACTGTGACTAGCAAACTTCAGCTAAAGGTGACGAGGTTCTTAATTGCAAGCTAGAACTTGGAACTGCCCTGTACTCTTGTTGCCAGCAGCTGAGCTTCCTCTTTGCATCAACAGTCAGGGGCTCACACTACAGGCTCTACTACCGTCTCCCTCTCCACATTTTGATTTGTGGAGCATAGCACCACTGGCTGCCCAGTATCTGAAGCGAAGATGCATGGCTGGTGAAGTAGTGCACGTGCAACACTTCCTCAAGGTGTGGCTCCCCTAATACTCTCACTCAATGCAAGCACAAATGTCATTGTTTTAGTGGGACATTCTACTAACCTTGTCAAGATGAAGCACTCTTCAGAGCATCGTTTCAGTGCCTGCTGGGCTGCCTGTTTGCGCGAGAACTCGACAATGCCCTCGCCCACAGAGCGACCACGATCGTCCACAATGACCACAGCTCGTTCCACCTCTCCGAAGACCGAGAAGGCAAGCTCCAGGAGCTCATTGGTCACCCACTGGCTGAAGTTCTTCACCTTGAGAGCAGCGCCGTGGGTCGCAAAGCGTACTCGTAGCGGCTTTTGCTGCATTGGCATGAAGTCCAAGGCAGCTTTAGCTGCTTCAGCATTCTGCCGCGTGTCCTGCACGATGTGCAAAAGGTAGACATCAGTTGTGAATGCACTCTTGTTCCTACCGAGCACTGCACCATTCAATCCTAAAAACGTGGATCGCATTGCACACAGGTGTGACAATGCATTCAATTATCACAGCAGGCACCACGAAGGCAGCTCCGAAGGAGACCTCTTTGTTCAAGTCATTTGCAGGTGGGCTCCTCCCTGCCAAGGAATGACTTGGCTTGCCAACATGCAGCCTCTGTTATGCATGGTGTGCCCAGTTTTCATGCCCTAGCATACTAACTTGTTGACCATGGCCCCTGTAAATTTTTGCGTGACCAGATTAATGAATGCACGTAAATGTGCACATAACATCCTGCATAAAGGTTGTGGACTAAACATGAAGCTTGGGAGAGATTTAGATTGCATACTATGGCTGGCCTCAAGTGCTATTATAGTATCATGATATGGGACACAATTTACCACCTTTACCACAATTGGCAAGAGCGCAGCATTGGTCCATTTTGGCTGCACTCGTGATGCCAGTCAAAGCAATCTTAAAAGTGGCATTAGTCAGCATGCTATAGCATCCCGACACATCAACCTCTGGACTATCCCCCCCCCCAAATTAAAAACAATACTAGTACCAGACAGAATGAAAGTAAGCTGTACCGCTTGCATGTGATTTTGATCAGTTTAGAGACACTTGGCTTTTACCTTATACATAAAAACTTTGGAAATGTCGGCAGTCACTTTAGTCATCATCGAATGCCATAAAAGATAGCAGCAAACGGGGCGTAAAGCAACATGTTCTCAGCAGGCAGCATATTATATAGCAAATGTGATACACAAGAAGGATGTGCATTCGACTTATCGTTGACATGCCGTTCTTGCTAAGCGTGCGAGTTCGTTGAGCTTGTTAGCGCAGTTGGGTCGACGGCAATACTATGTAACAGGAACCGTTTTGCGTATGGCTAGCATGTGCCAGCTGCCCGCGAGCTGTCACAGCCCACAAGAGTCTCGCGCCCCAACAGATCATCAGCTGCACAGCGCCTGTCGGTAGCACCGCTCCTCTCCAGAGTGCCAAAGCACTGTGCTGCGTCGAGCAAACCACACAGCAGGCACAACCATCACACCATTTTCCGCCGGCACACCGTTGGGCGCCATTTTAAACGTACCAACTTGACGAAGCCGAAGCCTTTGGCGGTGTTGAGAAAAATCTCGGCGACTTCGCCGTAGTTCTCGAAAAGCTTGCGGAACTGTTCCTCTGTGAAGTTGTTGGGCAGGTTTCCTACGAACAGGCGGCACCGGCCTGTGAACTTTTTCGGCTCCACCGCGCGCGTCTCTAGACCGCTGGTTGGACCGCGGAGGTACGAGAGCTGCTCCATCACCGGATCCACCGCTGCGGTCATCGGTCCGCGTGGGCGCTCCCAACGGCCCTTGGGCGGCGGCTGCGGACTGTCACGGGCGGGCAGGCCCCTGCTGGAATCCGCGGCGCTTACATTGGCTCCCCAGCGATCGGCCATCGTCGACTGAGCCGGCGCCATGTTCATCCTGTCGTTCATCCTGCGTTCAACCGCCCGACGCACAAAGGGCGCGTTGCGAAGCCTCGGCTGCCGTCTCCGTGAAAAACCGGCCGCTGGTCACGTGGGCAGCGCTCGACACATTTCGCTCCGCCGGCATTCGCCTTCCGCACTGCCAAAGAAACACGCGAAAAATGTGCGACAGCGAGAGAGATACATTCGCGATACCGTCATCTCCACGAATATAAACGTTTAGCGGCACTAGAGAACAAAACAAATTGTGTTCCATGGCATCACTTTATATGCGGTAAATTCAAATGGCTGTTGTTCGTGCAGTCACGGCAGTCCTGCTATTGCAGAGCGTAGGCGGCGTAGGTGCCTGGGAGTGCGGTGCAGATTAAATAATATTTCGGCTTCACTGCATGCAGCACAACTTCACAAGCATTAGAGTTCTCGGAACGGTTCACGGCTCCAGTATGGTATTGTATTAGCAGGCTGGGTTAACGAAGAAGCCAAGGTGGTCCAATATGCCTCAGTGATCAACCAACAGAGCAAGCAGGGTTAAGAAAAGGATACTCCACCATAGACCACCTTCATGTGATCAATCAAGTAATCGAGAAATCCGCTGAATACAACAAACCACTCTATATGGTTTTCATAGACTATGAAAAGGCTTTCGACCCAGTAGAGATACCAACAGTTCTGGGGTCACTGCGTCATCAAGGAATATGCGATAGCTACGTAAACACAATAGCCAACATCTATAAAGATTCTACAGCCACCCTACTCCTCCATAGGAAAAGCAGGAAAATCCCAATACAGAAAGGTGTCAGACAAGGAGATATACAATTTCTCCAATGCTATTTACTGCATGCTTGGAAGAAATCTTCATAAGATTAGACTGGGACGAGACTGGGCTAAGGATTAAAGGGTCCCTGCATACATGCAAAGAACTTTATTGTAAGACCAGACGGACTAGTTTAAGGAGGTCCTAAGACCCCCTCAACCAGTCGGTGGCTCCACCCAGGTCGGCACTGGAAGATGAATATCCTCCGAGATGGCCCGCGCCCTCCGGACAGCCAGTAGTTGCACACCCAGGTCCGGGCTGTGTAAGTTCCGCCACCACGAGTCATCGCCACATAAATCCGCCCCTAGATTCGCGGGGCACTGCCACAGCATGTGTGTTAGCGAGCAACTCTCGAGGCCACAACGAGGACAATCTTCTTGAAAACCTGGCGCTATCCCAGCCAACAGAGAACATCCCAGGGACGTCCCAAAAATGTACCGAAATCCCACATCCATGTTGGGATGTCCAAAAACCGTCAAGGGACATGTACTTAAAGGGGCACTGACACCAAAATTTCGCTGCTAAGATAGCCTGCGAGATCGATTTTCGTGGACATACAGATATCATCTACCAAATCTCAATGGCGAACACAGCTCCGAAGGTAATTTAAATGAATATTGAAGTTCGCATGCGTAATCGAGCACTAGACGCCGTACATCGCGACATCGCCAACAGCAAAGGTGACCTGAAAGGGCCACTAAACAGGCTCCTACTTTTTTTTAACCCAAACCACGGTCGGTCTGGACGCGCGCGTTCGCTCAAAGACGGAGCGAACGCGCGCGTCCAGACCGGCCGTGCCCAAACAAGCTGACTCAGTCATAGAGACGCTTGCGGCGACCACATTCTGCGCATATGGCAGCGTTGCGCGCTACACAGACGCCGTATTTCAAACAAAAAAAAAATCCCGCGTCCCTTTCCTGCGATTGACCAGCCGTCCTTACATCCTAGGTGTCGTCATGTTGCGCCGTGAACAACTTTGCGCAGTTGTAGCTCGTTGATTGGTCGAAATCAGGTCTGTTGTCAGACTGTGGCCATCCCACCGGCGTGAGCCAATAGAAGAAAAGGCCTCCGCATCACCTCCTCTACTTGTCAGTTACGTCACGCAAGTCGGAAACGCGGCGTTTCCATTTTATTCACGCAAGACTGTGTATTGGATGGATGGATGCTATGAGCTTCCCCTTTGTAACGGGGCGGTGACATGTGCGCCACCAGGCTCGTAAGAAGATTTAAGAACTTTTTTTTTTCCTTTTTTAATTTTCCTCATGCCTTTTAAATTTACTTCAATCAAATCGATCATGCCATATCAAAAACGGAATTTCATATCCCAGTTCCCTGCCCCTTATGGCAGAAATTCCATATTTTTCCCTATAATTATTTTTGTCCGTTCTCTCTAGTTTTCTGCCACCAGTATTCTAACCGTCTCTTACTTATTTCAATCGCGGCTATGTTCAGCTTCCCGTTGTTCGCCCTAAAACCCAAGGCTTCATGTAGGGTGGTGCCCAAACGTACACCTGGGTGGATATTTCCGCATTCAATCAGAACATGCTCTGTCGTTTCCCTATCTTCCTCACAGCATGTGCATTTTTCTTCTTCTTTACTGAATTTCGCTTTATAAACACGCGTTCTAAGGCAGCCCGATCTCGCTTCAAACAATAAAGCGCTTCCTCTTGAATTATCATAAAATGCCTCCCTCTTTATTTCGTTTTTGCCCTCTCGGTAGTTATTCAGAGTCGGTTTTTTTTCCATCGCTGTCCTCCAGTAAATCTTCTCCGCCTCTCTGACTTTTCCCTTTACGCTCTTTGTTGTCAGTTCTCTTAGAGCCGTATATTTACTGGTGAGCCTCCTAGTTCTCTTTCTCCACTGCGTGTCAACGCTCTTTCTATATAAATAGCGGAACACCTTCACTGCCCACCTAACCTCTTTCATATTCCTTAGCCTTTCTTCAAACCTTATTTTGCTCTGCGCTTCCCTTGCCTCAAAACTCGCCCATCCCATATCGCCCTTTACAGCCTCGTTTGTAGTTTTCCCGTGAGCACCCAACGCGAGGCGTCCCACAGTTCTTTGATTCACATCCATTCCCGATTGTATCTCTGGCCTCATGCACACCACTGAGTTCCCAAATGTAAGCCCCGGTACCATTACCCCTTTCCACAGACCCCTAAGCACCTCGTACCTATTGTGTCCCCATAACGCTCTGTGCTTCATTATTCCTGCGTTCCTCTTTCCCTTTGCTGCCAAGGCTTTTTCCTGTACCTTCATGTATCTATCACCCTCATTTACCCATACGCCAAGGTACTTGTATTCGCTTACTCTCGGTATTTCTTGGCCCTGTATGTATACCGCCTGGTCGTTGGGATCATTGAATACCATCAATCCGCATTTTGTTACACTAAATCCTAGTCCTAGATCCTCGCCTTCCTTCCCGCATATATTCACCAGCCGTTGTATATCATCTCGACTGTTTGCGAATAAGACAATATCATCAGCATAAAATAAACCCGGAAGCATCTGCTCAATCATCACGCCGCCCTGTTTGTGTGACAGATTAAAACCAATGTGGCTATCTCCTAGCGCTTTTTCCATTCTAACCATGTACAGCATGAATAACAGCGGCGACAAAGGACATCCCTGTCTCAGCCCCTTGCTAATATCAACGTTCTCTCTGCTACTTATTCCTTCCCATTCTATGCAAACTGTATTTTCTCGATATATTTCCCTCAAAAGCTGTACACAATCGTCGCCTATGCCCATTCCTTCCAAAATTTCCCACAATATTTCCTGATTAACATTGTCATACGCCCCAGTGATGTCTAGAAAAGCCACATACAACGGCCTCCTTTCTATTTTAGATATTTCTATACACTGAGTAAGAACAAATAGGTTATCGTCTAAACGCCTGTCTACTCGAAATCCATTCTGAAGTTCTCCCAAAATATTGTTACGTTCTGCCCAGGCTTCTATTTTTAATTTTACTGCTTGCATAGCCATCCTGTATAGTACCGATGTAATGGTTAGCGGTCTATACGAGCGAATGTTATTCTTTTCCCCCTTGCCTTTATAGATTAAGTTCATTCTGCTTTTTCGCCAACTGTCCGGTATTTGCCTCTCCTGTAAGCATTTTTCTACGGCTTTCAATAGCGCTTCTTTAGTGTTCTGTCCTAATTCGTTAATGAGGCTAACGGGGACCCCATCTAAACCCATAGCAGTGCGCTTTGGAATTTTTCCTTCGGCCTTTTTCCAGTTGAAATTCTCAAGTTCTAGCTCTTCCTTAGTTTCGCTCTCCGTCATGGTTTTATCCACTGGGGGAATCTCTTGGACGATCTTTTTAAACGAATCGGCTGTTACCTTCTGGATGTAACCCAACGCTTCGTACCCTTCCAATTGATTTCCTCTTTCATCAACAATATGTTGTTGCAATGTGGCAGACTTTTTACCTAGCGCTTTTATGTGGTTCCAAAATATCCTAGGCGCGTCCTTCTTTTTGTCATGAATTTCTGTAACCCAGCGTTCGCTTTCACCTTTAATTTTTGCCTCGACCAATTTCTGTACAATAGATTTTTTCTCTAAATATATTTCCCATCTTTCCGTGACTTCGACTTGCGGCCGCTTCTCCCTTTTTGCCTGCCTGTGCTCCCTTGATGCTTTACGTCGATTTTCGATCGCTTCCCGGATTTCCTTGTTCCACCATCTTTTTGGCGTTCTCTTTCCTTTCCAGCAAACAGTTTTCTTCTCTTTACTTATTTCTTTCGTCATTGCATGAACTAGCTCATTATACCCCCAGTCCTTGCCTCGTATTTTGCCTACTTCTTCCTCTACTCTTGCGGCTATATTTTTTATTTGTTTGTCATTTAAGTACGACCTGCCAAACTTCGACTCTACGTTATTATTTTCAGTTTTATATCCCAGTTGTAACGTTATGCGTTTATGATCACTACCCAAGCTGTTCATCCCGTCCTCGTCTATTCTCATTTCTCTCAGTTTTTCATAGATTCCTTCCATCATTAGACAATAATCAATGTTCGATTGTCTGTTTCTGACCTCCCACGTGATCTGTCCACCACACTTGGGCCCTGTGTTAACTATCACGAGACTATGGTGCTCGCAAAGATCGAGCAATAACCTCCCATTGGTGTCTGTATATCCGTCAAGGTCATGGATGTGGGCATTCATATCCCCTAGGAGGATGATTTCAGCCCCATGACCAAATTCTTTAATATCGGTGTTTATGCAATGCTTTATCTCCAGATTCTTTTCCTTACAGTTATTTCCCGTCCACATGTAAGCTACACCTAGCCACGTTTTCTTTCCACCTACCGTGCCCGAAACCCAGAGGTGCTCTGAACACGTTTGTTTTACTCTCTCCCATTTGGCTCCGCTATGAATAAGCATTCCAACACCCCCACCTTTTCTTTCTGATATGATCCTGTTGCACCCTTCCCAAACATAATTGTCAATATGTGGTGGCTCTTCCAGGTCTCTAAGGTGTGTTTCTGTAACCGCATAAACGCCTATCTTTTCTTTGTTTAACTGTTCCTCAATCTCTAACCATTTTGCCTTTTTTCTGCCACCCTGCATGTTTATGTAACTAATTGCTACACGTGCCTTCGCTCTTTTCTTCCTTTTACCTCTTTTCTGCCATTTCTCAGTGCTGCCTGCCGGAAAATCCCCCTGGTTGTTTCCTTTGTTCCTTGCTACCCCAGACTCCGAAGGGCCCGCGTGCCCCCCAAAAAAGCTACTGCACGTCCTGCAAGTCACCAACCCACCTCATGACCAAGCCTCCTATCGAAGTGAATTCTGTCTCTTTGGAAACCCCCCCACCTATGCACCTCCCTGTTTATTACTTCGAAACCCTTCTCTCGACTCGTAAGCCATATCTCTTTGTTTGCCTCGACAACCGCTCTTTGGAGGTTGCCGTCACGCACTGGTATTTCCGGTACCGTGCACACTACTATCTGCACCTGGGGGGAGATGGCGCGCATGTCGTCGACGCCTTTTGCCAAGGTCGTCGCTAACCCTGACGATTCTTTGTTGAGGACGTCGTTTAGCCCTGCCGCAATCATCACGAGGTTGCGTCCGTGAGCCCCAGACCTGAGCTTTTCTTTT
The DNA here is from genome assembly GCA_013339685.2 of Hyalomma asiaticum. Lineage (NCBI taxonomy): Eukaryota > Metazoa > Arthropoda > Arachnida > Ixodida > Ixodidae > Hyalomma > Hyalomma asiaticum. The sequence continues at coordinate 116,978,089 of CM023486.1, forward strand.
GCTTGCCTCATGACTGAACCCAGCCTATGTCCTGGGAACGTCCCTACTATTACTCGTTTGTCGCCTTTCACCTTCTCTTTGAGTGCCTCGGCGCATCGAACTAAATTTGGATCGCCAGCTATGATAACCCGCTGAGGTTTTCCAGCTGGAGTCACCTGCACCTGGCTACTGTCTGGGTGTTTAGCCTGAGTCCCAGCTGCTGTATTGTCTACTCCCTCCGGCAAAGCTACTTCCTGAAAGCTGTGCCCGCGCTCTTTGCACCTGCGTTTTTCACACCCTGTTCTTGATGCCCCCCCGCGCTGGAGGTCGGCGCCGCACTGTTCTCCCTGTTGCCTGCTTCTTTGTTCACCTTAACTACCATGTCTAGTTCCTCCTCTGCTAACCTAAGCCTCTCCCCCATGGCCTGCGTTTTCTCACGCTCTCTTGCCAAGGCATTCTCAAGCTCAGGGATTCTGTCCATAAGTCCGCTCTGAGTAGCCATCATTTTTTCCATTGTCCCGTAGCAGTGGCGCCCCCTCCGAAAAAGCGGCGAAAACTGTCAACTTTCGCTTCACAGCTCCGCTTTTGTTCGCCGCGCGACGTAGCAGGCCGCACCTCGTGCGTTGCTAATCGAGCGGCCGTGCTCTAGGAATGGGTAGACAAGGAGAGTATGGGCTAAGGCAGGAAGAGGCGGGAAGAGGCGCATGTAAAGGCACAAGAGGCGCATGGGCGCGAGATGGCTCGTATGGGGATGGTGCACAAGGCCAGGCGGCTCCACCGTCGCCCCCTGCATTCAGCTAGAGTGTACTGTTCAGCGCCAAGCGTTGGGGTGATAAGGCTCCCTCCCGCACCGCGTGCGCACCTGCTTGTGCGGGGGGGGGGGGGGGGGGGCGTCGTCTGCATGTGTTCCGCCGCAGCTTCTTACTGGTTTTAAGACCCTAGAAGGTTTGGAAAATTTCTTCCGTAGGGCGGGGGGCTAATATTGCTAAAGGAAAACTTTTATACGAGGCAGGCCATGAGCATCAAGTTATAGAAAGTGTGTCTGCGGACGGAAGCGTGATGACCGGCCGATGTGTCTCCCAAACGAGGGAGTCAAAATACTCCAAAAGTTCCAAGATTGCCAGGCTGGAAAGCAAAAGTGATTTTTATTGTGATCCTTGTTAATTTGTAATTATTTGTTATCGGTATGTATACACTGTTATCAATATATTAGTCCCATAAAAGGCTCCACAATAAAGCAGTGAAAGTCTGTATCTATCAAGTGTGAGCACAGTGCTTGTGTGCGCGTGTTGGAAGGAGAAGCTGTGAAGCCACGGACTGCAAGACCTCATCTGTTTATTTCCGTTAATCCTACTTATACTAAGGGAGAAAACGCGGGTCCGGTGCCAGAAAGCCTCGACAATGTACGTCCATTTATTTATTTCTAAATAATGAAAGCTGAACTAAGCAATACGGTTCTAACTCGTTTTGAAAGATTCTGTTAGAAACCAAAAAGAAAGAAAGAAAGAAAGAAAGAGAAACACAACAGGAAAGAAAACAGCAGGATGCCTTTGAGTGGCTTTTGTTATCCGGTGCCTCAACTCCTTTGTGCGGCGTCTAGGACGGCAGGCGCATGCAAGAGGCAACAAGTTTTTCTTCTTTCTTTCTTTCCATTTTTTTTTTTGCAGGAGTCACTCCAGTAGACGGTGATCCTTGTTCTGGTCGGAGTACCAACGAAAGAAGATACCAAACCATTCAAATGCGTGACGGGGCTCTAGGACAAACAAAGAAAATAAAGAAGAGGAAAAGGGCAGCAGCGCGGCCGCAAACGAAATGTACGGAGCACCTCAGTCCACACGGCTATGCATGTCGCAGCCTGGTAGCCTACACAAGCGGCTTGTTAAAAATAGTGCGAACCATTGCAAATTGACTACACATGTCGTCTGCTAGTAGAAGAGCGTTGCCAGAACGCGCGCACGACAACCAACCTTTTATGTACTCCACACAGAATGCCGGGGGAGAGAATGCTCGTTACATTGCAAACTAGCAACACATGTCTGCTGCGTAGAGAGCGTCGACGGAACGCGCGCGCAAGCGACCTCGCTTCTCCTTCAGCATTGAGCTTTCTGGAAGCTATAAATATTTGTCCCTGGTGATCTAAGTATTGTTACGGCCGAGGACACAAAGCATCTTGTTGCTGAACACCGAGCCGTAGTACAACGACGTTTGAAAGAAAAAAAAAAGGAACGCAGGAAAGGTCCTAAAGCTACCGCCAGCCCTGCGACCGGAGCTTCTATCACCCCAAGGACGGGTGTGCCGCCGCGATCGGCGGTCCCGTCAGCGGAGAATTACAAGTGCACCATCCCCACAGAGGCGGAAGCAGCTCAGCTCAGAGCAGCTTTGCAACAGATGGAGCTTTAGAAGGGCACGCATTTGGGCTGGTTGGTTCATGATTGCAAGAAGACGAAAACAGTGCAGGACACAGGACAAGGAAGAGCACAGACACGGGCGCTGACTAACAACCATATGTGTTTATTGCAACAATCGTCGTGCATAAGTATGCCGCCACTATCAATAAGACATGAACAACAAAATCAGCATGCGCAGAAACCAACTATATATATCATCAATTTAGCAACTTAGGTACGATATCTCCTTCGAAAGAAGGGAAATGGAGGGTAGGCTAACACATGCTTCTCCACTACTACGGATGTGATAGGCTTCTGATATAAGACGAGCGCGTTCACCCAGGTACTTGGACAAGAAAATCACATTTTTGAAAGATCGCTCGCAACCGCACTCATTGCAATGTATTGATAGTTGGCTATCAGTGGCCCTCTTTTTAAATTTGTTCACATGCTCACCCATGCGTACATTAACACACTGGCCGGTTTGCCCAATATAAAAACAGCCACAAAACAGGGGGATCTTGTACACAACAGAGTCGCAACACTTTTTTAGAAAAGGCTGCCTATGCTTCCTGCAACTTTTTGTGGCCTTGGCCTCACGGTTGACCTGTCAACACACGTTACCTAGCTTGTTACGGGCAGAGAGCACCAAACTAACGCCTGCTCTGCCGACAACTTTTTTTAGGTTATGGGAAACCTTATGGACATATGGAATGACCGCGACCATTTTCCGTGAGTCATCCTGGTGTTGTGCCACTGCCGGTCGATGTTGCGCAAGAAGACTCCAGATGGAGAAGTTCTTGTCTCCTTTCTTCGTCTCGTGCCTTTTCACACAACGTCGAAGATGAATACAGCTAACCAAATGGAGTAGGCGATTGCTGGCACCTTTCCTTTCAGGAAGTAGCAAACGACACCAATGTTTTTAGGTAAAAACGTTGGACGATGTGCACAGACCAATCCTAACACTACTGCAGTGCCACTGCCTGGTTGGTGCTCCACCCCGCTGGAGGACCGCACTCTTTGCCAACTGAAGCTAATCTAAAAACGTTGGCACAAACATGTGGTTGTGAAGTAGCAGCACTGTGCAAGGACATGGACTCTGGTGAACACTGCTTATGCACATCTAGCGGGTCAATGCTACATATAGTACATCTGTATATCAGAAACTGAGCTGCTTGTGGCTGGTGATTCAAGTGCATGAAAAATACTAAGCATAGAAAACGTACGGCATACACCATGGCAGGACCTCACCATTTGTTTTTGTTGTGCTGGACCAACACTACTGAACTCAAGCTACACAATTTCTGAACTTCTTGTGCAGGCAAAGCAAATGCACCTTGTATCTTTTCATTCTAGTACATTGCTACCACACATACTGCTTGGAAATTACACATAGCTGCTGAGAAGCACGAGAAACACTATCTTAATCTGTACCAGTGCTGCCTTGGAGGGCTCACATCTGCAGTTAAAACGTCACAAAATAAAAAGCATTTAAAAATTCATACATAGAGTTAAAATGTGCAGGAAAATGCGTTATAGAAACACTACAGCCACATTTAATGTAGCTAACAACCTCATGCCAGAATGTACCAGTTTACATAGAGGAAAGAAGCAAAACAATGACACACTTTCAAAACACCACAATTTTTCATGTGTGCTCCAGCATCAGGATGTCTGCAATTTTTAGCAAGTTTACGTGGAACCGTCGGGCACCTGCTTTCAAGCAGTTTCGAGTGGGACTAAAAGCTGGCACAGAAGCACACACACCTTCCTCTAAGCAAGATTTTTTCAAATTGTAGACAGGGAGTCACATGTAGCTGAAGTGAAAAGCTTCAGTGCAGAACAATTTGTAAAATGCCTGGTTGCCCTAATTTTTGGTGACGCATTCATTCATGTGCCGCTTGTCAACCTTGTGCATGCAGGCACCAGCTGTTAATCTTGCTGTTAACCTCTAGCTTTTGCTGATATGCTACGTCCCATCTCAGTGAGTGGCCTTCCTGTCTGCCTCATCAGCTGTTTTCTTTCCTTCTTCCCTGTTGGCACCAGCTCCTACCACCCTGTGTTGCATAACTTGCCTGCCATCAACAAAATCATCTCGCACCTTGTCAGAACTGCTGCGAGATAAACCTTTTGCTTTTCTCAGTGGCTTCGAGTCATCCACGAACACATCATTTTCCGACTCTTCGAGGGAGGGTGTATTTTTTGAACCCAACTGTTTCTGCCTCTGTCCACTGTAGAGAAGCATGCGTGGCCTATTACAGCCCAAAGAAGGTCGCTGCAGGCAGCCTGGGTAAAATGGTCCCGCATGGTAGCTAGGGTAGCTAGGGCCAAATGCGTACGACCCCACAGGTGGCTGGCCAGCGAAAGTGTTGGTTGACCCACAGGCTGAGCTGTAAGGGTACAGGCTGAACAGAGGTTGAACCACAGGCTGGATGACAGGGATGCTGCTCTTGCTGCTGGCGAGCAATGAACCCCCGCTGTCATCGTCACCTTTTTTTGAGAACAAGCTAACATCATTCCATGAACTTGCTCCGGCACCTCTCTCATTTCTCGAGGTTCGGTTGGAGCTGAGATGGCTTTGATAGGTCTCTTCATTTAAGTCTTGCGATCCTGTCTTGCTTTTGACGACAGTGTCACTGGCGGATTTTGTGGGAGCCTGTGATGGTGGCTTGCATGGATTTGGTGGGGGCTGCCCGACCTTTGTGTGCTTGCTGGCACTTGCCTTTTGTGCAGAAAAGCGAGCCTCTCCTTTTGCACTCTGCACTGCAGTGCTGCTGACGTCCTTGCCTGCAAAGTCAGGCAGTTTCTCACCAACAAGCTCTGGCTTCTCAACCTTTTCTGCAGTGCCCTTGAATGTGTTAGCAGCTGCATCATCCACTCTGCTCGCTACTTTCTTCAAATTGATACCGTCACCCTTAAGTGTAGATGATGATGCTTTGCCTTTGGCGTCACCTGCAGAAACAGGAGAAGCTGTCTGTCATACATCATCACAATCATGTAGATAAAGATCATTTCTTGAAGCTTGTTCACCCAAATGTAGAAATCAGTGTGATCTTTCCACAGACTAATATTGGTTTCTGTCTCATCGGAAAGCTGTGCTGGAAATTGTACTGAAGAATACAAAGCGTACATCCTTGTGACAAGGCATCCATGGTCACCATATTAACCATCGGTCTGTTAAAAGGAAATGACGGAATGGGTCTGCCAGTTCTTGGCTCCTGCTTTGAGTGACATTCTACACAAATGGTATCATCAGCCTTTCAATGCCTACAGCAGGCAAAGGCCTCTTGCAAATTTGTCCAATCAACTCAGTCCTGTGGTAGCTGCAGCCACGTTTACCTTGCAAGCATCCCAACCCCATCTACCTACCTAACTTTATGTCGGCCCCTGCCATGCTTGCCCTCTCTTGGAATCCAGTAGGGTTGCCACCTGCTTGGTTTACGACTAGCCCAGCTGGCTTTTTAGACAGTAGACCAGTTGCTGGTCTGCTTCTAAGAACAGCCATCATTGCCTGGTTTTTCGGCCACCATATGTATCATCATATGCATACTGACAGATCGAAACGAGACACTCGCAGCGCGTGGCTGCTGGTACGTGCATCACGACCGGTGGGTGCTAACAGAATCAGGATGTTGCACTGTGGTCACCAGGAGGGGGAGAACATCTACAACGCTGCTCCCGGTCGCCAGCGAGCTGGCATGTAGTTCACACTGCCAGCGTGATGCTGCAAGGCTTGCATGCCTTCGCATGCTGAATGAAAAGGCTGTTCAAGAACGGAAGAATCCGGCACGTTCTTCCTTAGTCAAAAGGCTCTACGAAAGCATGCCACACAGAATGGCTGCAGTATTGGCTGCCAGGGGCGAACCAACATAATACTAAGACTTCATTTAAGTGATGCATAACGGCAGCCCTGTGACTGCTGCCTTTTTTAGTTTTGACAAAACGCACGAAATAAACTTTCTATTATTTTGCACCGACGTGTATCAGGTGTATGAATGCACGTAAGGCATAATATCATGGCTGAACCGTGTGTCTTACCTGCACAGGAAGCCCCATCGCCAAAGCATATGTAACAAATGCGCTGCAATGTGGGTGGTGCACACCGCCAAGTCATTGCTGTTAGAATACAAAGGTGTGCAGGTCTTGTAGCGCCACAATGGCAGTGTGATGAACTACAGGCACTCTTGTTGGCAACTGTTCTTTGTAGGTCTTCCCCTCGTGCTATACCACAATGTAACACCTTGGTTCCATGAGCACCCATGCGCAGCGCTATGTGTACCAATGGCCACCCGCTCCAAGTGTCCTATTTCAATCCGTGTGTACTGTTCATCTTTAACATCTGTTTGTGCATACTGTTCAGAATCTGTTTGTCGAATGCATATTGAAGCAGTGAAAATTACAACCGGGAAACTCCATTCTTTTCACGACCCTTTCAAGAAAAGCTCAGTGTCAATTTGCAACTGGCATTTTTATGCCAACCAGCAGGGTATAGTTGGTTAACTCAGTATATGTTTTTGTATACATGTACATTGCATTGATTTATCACTAGGAAAGCAGTGCTAGCATGCATAGCCATGTAAAAGACTAACGTGTCATTTTTTTTGGCCAGCATAAATTAGCCTCAGGTAAAATACCCCTCCCCACTTTCTATTTGAGGTGCTGGTTTTCTTTTCCAGATAAACTGGCAACCCTAGAACCCAGTATGTTACCCTTAATAACCGTTGGTTATCAGTCCATACCCTGACAATGCCTGTCCTATTTCCTCTTGGCCTCTGCTCCATTCTTGTCCCTTGACATATTCTTTTCCATAGCCTGCTGCATTGTCCATGCATTGCGTTAATGTGTGATTGCTGAACATATCATAAACATGTCTAAGCACCTGGAGTGGCAAGCTAGGCATCGAAGGAGTGTAAACCATTAAAGATCTTTTTCAACTCGATGTTTCTACACCATAGGCAAGTACCAGTAAGGTGGAGTTGTTACCAGTAAGGTGGAGTCATTACTTACATAGGAATTCTTGTTCTAGTTACCATACTTACACAATTGTAAGCCAATTTGAATGTAGGGCGACAACCCCTCCTCCCCATTGAAAAACTGCCACAAGTCAAAAGAAGCGTTGACTAGCGGTACCCCCTTCAACTTTAAATATCAAATTTCAAGAACATGGGTTGGGTCAACTTACAAAGCTTCACGGCTTGGATCTGTGGTCATCACCTGCCCCAAGTCTATACATTCTCTAATCATTTCATGCATCTTGCAATATAACGCAAACCACTGCTCTCTTCCATGATTGTGGAACATCACTTTCAGAGCCACCTTCAGAGGTCACATTAATTACAGCTTTTACCTTGAGTTGCTTAGCGAGGAAATGCTATCGGCAAACTGCAGGCCGCTACACTATTCTCCATCAACTCTTGTGCTTGCTTGCCTCCACAAACCAGATTACCGTATTTTCCGGGGTATAAGACGCACCCCCCAGTTTCCGCAAGCTCGAATGCAAAAATTAATATATAAAATGCACCGGTGTATAAGACGCACCTATATTCACTCACTTCCCGCAAAGAAACTTCATAACGTGGGGTTGAGGGAGCCTTGTAAAATGCCGTACTTACGTTTATGAGCGCTAGTCCGTAAGAAAACTTCTACGACACCAAACTTGCGAGAAAAAATAATGCACACCCACTGAAACGTTCCGCATGACTGCAGGAAAAGCATTTTACTCGTCGACGCCCTCAAAGTCCTCGTCCTCCGACGCGCTTTGGAATACCGTATTTACCTGCATAATTTGCAACCTCGCATAATTTGCGCACCCCTAATATTTAACCAGCTTTGAAAACGAAAGAAAGAAAAAAAACCTCGCATATTTTGCGCTCCCCGTTCCCAGCTCGCCGGCGCGCACGCACGGACCAACAGCCGCGCGGCCGCGCCCCTCGCTGCGCAGGCGAACGCAATCATACGCAAAAGGGGCTGCGAGTGCGATGCCCCTTTTTCCGATTCTTTTCTCCGGAAGCCCCCGAAGCCCAAAGTACGGTCGCTAGAATAAAAGCATGCGAGTGGGGGCGAAGAAAACGGCTGAAGCAGAGATCAAACGAGCCCGGCCTATCTCCGTCGCTCCGAGGGCCGATGTGATAACATCACGCCGATCGGGACACCTGCCGTCGATGCGGGGAGGAAAGGCCCCGCCCGTCTTTAACGAGCATGAAAAGACGTTGGAGGGGGAGGGGGGGTAGTGTCGCTCGGCTGCCGAGATAGCGCTATCTTGGCAGCCATCAGCGGCTCGTAAACACTTCTACGTGCTGCGCCTTCCCTGGAGCAGCCGTACGTTTTGCAGTGTTACGTTAGATCGTATCCAAAAGTTACCGCGCTAGTTGCATTATATTACACGTTATTACACGACATACTTCTTTTTTTATTTTTCCGTTTTATGTACTTTGGTTTGTTGTGGAACTGTAGTACCGGCACGTTGAGTCTTCGTTATTATAATTATGACACATCATTCGCGTCGGACTGCTCTAGTCGTTAAAAAAAAAAAAGACTCATCAGCATCAACACGAGTTTCTCCCAAAAGAACTACAAAAAAAAGTACGAATAAGACGCACCGTTGTATAAGACGCACCTCCGAAAATTTTTGAAAGAGACCGTGTCTTATACACCGGAAAATACGGTAACTTTGATTTCTGCGGTTTTACATCCCAAAACCACAATATGATTGTAAGAGATGTCATAGTGGATGGCTCCAGGGATTTCGATGACCTGGGGTATTTTATTGACTGAAAACATCTTTATTCGCACAGAATCTAAGAGCACAAAAGGACAGAAAGTTGAGCGAGTTGGTAAGGATCCGTAGTCAAAAGAAGAGGCGTGCAAGACACGGACACAAGGGGAGAAGTGAACAACACGAACGCGTTCATGTTGTACGCTTCTCTCCTTGTGTCCGTGTCTTGCACGCCTCTTCTTTTGACTATGGATCTAAGAGCATGTTGGTGGGCGGCCTAATCCAGCAGTCCACTATGGTCATCGCTGCCATGTTGGCCCTCTCCACCAACCATTGCTGGCGGTGACATTGCACAGCACACGGGCCTCAACATTTCACCTCCACCAAAATGCAGCTGCCGCGGCCAGAATTCGTAGCCCACAATGGCGGTGCTGCCTCCACAAACCTCAACCATTCTTATTGTGTAGACCAATTGTTACCATACCCACCAGCTGGCTTCTTGTCAGCAGAAGGATTCTCGGTCACGGATGCTTTCTCAGAAGCATGGGGCAGTTCCTCCAGAGCAGCTGGCCTACGTGTAAATCAACAGCCACTCTGACATTCCTGTCAATAAAGCCGCCCAGAATAACAGAAATCGTGGCTAACACACAGCTAAAACACACTGGTCATATTTCCAACATTGCTTTTGCTATCACAAATTTCAGGCTTGTTTGGTGTTCTGCACAGCTGGGTCCCAATTGGGCAGCCTCTCTTCGACACACTTTGCATGAAAAGTGCTCATGTTTCATCTTTTACTTCATTCTGTTGCACCTTAAGCAGCAAAAAAGTTCAGCTGAAAATGTGATGCTAATATAGCTCAACTATATGTGTGTACGGTTAGTACTGTCGTGGTCAAGAACTGAGCACACGAATGAGCAGACGGATACCAACAACTGTTTAATGACTTAAGGATTAAAGCACGCGGGCTCGTGCGGCTACATGTTAGCTCAACAGACACGATCGCACGCACTCCTGCCAGAGAACATCTGCGCACGTAATCGTCCCGCTTGTCATGTGATGCGGTACACATAGCGCCATCTCCCACCCGCTACACCTCCTCTTCTTTGAGGTGGCCCTCCTGCTCGTCACAGGTCAAGCCAACTCGGAGCTCTCACGATACGTCCACTTCTCGTCGTCGTCACAGGTTGTAGCGGCTGGTGATGTTTGCTGGTGCGTCTTGTGAGACCTCCAGGTGTGCTCACTACATACGAACTGGGCGTGTGAGCTGGCCCAATGCCGGTACCTGTAACTGGAGCACCAGACAGAATGCGGACGGCTGTCTGCGGTTGAATGGGGTCCCTTGCCAAGGTCCTATGTCTCCGGTTATATTGTTGGCCCTGCTTGACCTCGTAGGCTTCGTTTCGTTTCGTAAATTCTACGGTGCTCCACTGTGGCCTCAGCACGTGTGGTGCTACGGGCACGTCAGTTCTTAGGCGCCTTCCCATGAGGAGTTCCGCTGGTGTGAATCCTTCTTTCCCTGGCGTGTCTCTATGCGCGAGCAGAGCCTTGTGGATGTCTGGCGATTTCTTGATCAGCTGTTTAGCAGTATGAACTGTTCTTTCTGCTGTGCCATTGCTCTGAGGGAAGTAAGGGCTGCTGGTTATGTGACTTGATCCCCATTGCCTGACAAATGCTTTGAACTGTGCCGAAGCAAACTGAGGGCCATTGTCTGATCGTATGAAAGCCGGTGCCCCAAAGCGCACGAAGATCTGACTCAGTGCTTGTGTTATGTTCTCTGTGGTGGTACGCTTCAACTTCTTGAGTTCAAAGAAACGTGAGTAGTAGTCCACAACTACGAGGTAGTTAACTCCATCCACACTGAAGAGATCGATTCCTATCGCTTCCCATGGGTGTTTGGGAAGTGGGGAGAGTATCATGGGCTCGGCGTGTGGTTTACGGTGTTGTTGACAGACAGGGCATCTTAACACATAACTCTGGATGTGCTGGTTAGTGCCTGGCCACCACACTGATTGAGTGGCTCGAGCCCTACATCTCCCAATGCCCTGATGACCAGCGTGCAAGTGCTCTTCTAGCACCTCACTTTGCATGCTTGGTGGAATTACAATGCGGCTGCCTTTGAGTAAAATTCCATCCACTTGTGTCAGTTCATGGGCAAATTCTGAATACCTCTGCACGTCCGGAGGTAGTGCCACTTCTTTGGGCCACGACGTCGTGCAGTAGTCCCTAACTCTTGCTAGAACAAGATCGTTCTCTTGTGCTGCCTTTATATTTTCAACCATATCGTGGGAAGCAGGCAGAAGTTCTATTGCGAGAATTTCATATTCTGCGATGGCCTTGCTGAGGCTCCTTGGGCTGCTGTTGTCCGTTTCCTTCTGCGGTTTCCTTGAGAGCACATCGGCTGTATGCATTTCTTTGCCTGGAATGTGGGCAATGGTGTAATTGAACTCAAGGAGTCTCATATGGAACCGTTGCAGACAGGGACTAAGTTCATCCAGGCGGCTTGACGACAGCAATGGCAGCTAGTGGCTTGTGATCAGTTTCAACGTGAAACTGCAGACCAAGCAGGTAGGAGCTGAAATGCTCGCAGGCCCGTGTTACTGCCAGTGCTTCTTTAAGCTCTATTTGCGCATATCGCGTCTCCATGTCAGAGAGAGATCTTGAGGCATAGGCAACTGGAATCCTCAGACCCGCTGTCTCTTGAAGGAGGACTGCTCCAAGACCGTATGACGATGCATCCGCTGACACAGTGTGATGACCACAAGGGTCGTAGAGAGTAAGCACTGGAGTCGTCAATGCTTTCTTGACGGCGTTTAAGCTTTCTTGCTGTGGCTTGTCCCAGCACCATTCAGTGTCGCTATGAAGCAAGTCACGTAACGGTTTTGTGAGCTGCAAAAGCCCCGGGAGAAACTTGGCCAAGTGGTTGGCCATTCCCAAGAAGGACCTCACTTCTGTTACATTGGTAGGCTCTGCTAGGTGACACAGTGCGTTGACCTTTTCAGGGTCGGCACTGATACCATTCGCCGACACAATGTGTCCCAGGAATCTCACTGACTGCTGGTGTAGTACGCATTTTTCTGCGTTCAAGGTGATGCCAGCTTCTTGCAGGCACTGCAGTACTTTGTGCAGTTGTGCGTCATGTTCTTCCCTTGAAGGGCCAAACACTATAATGTCATCTTGTAGACACGCTTGGCCTTCAATGCCTTCTAGAACTCTTAGCATTTCTCTCTGGAAAAACTCAGGTGCTGTCGAAATTTCAAAGGGCAATAGGAGGAACTGAAATAGGCCGAATAGGGTCAAAAGTAGTGTACTTCTGAGAGTCGGGTGCTAGCGGAGCTTGCCAATAACCAGCGCTTGCATCAAGCTTGCTGAACCATGTAGCTCCGGCAAGCCTGGCCAAACATTCGTTGACGGTGGGCATTACGACTCGTTCCCGCAGAATGTTCTTGTTTAACCCTCCGAAGTCGACGCAGATTCGAAGCTCGCCCCCTCTCTTTTTCACGACTAGCATAGGTGCGCACCACTTTGTGGCCTCGTCGACCTTTCTGATGACGCCAAGGTTCTCCATTCTCTCCAACTCATGTTTGACACTGGGCAGCATGGGCAGGGGTACTCGCCGCGGATACGTAATAGTACTCTGCTTGGCATCGTGGAGTAATATTATCCTGTATTCTGTCTTGAGGAGGCCCAGGCCTGTAGTCAAGTTGGGGTAGTGGCAGAGAATGTTAGCAGGGTCACTGACCTTGCTTGTTGACGCTGTGACTTCAAGGAGGCTTGGAAGGATATCCAATGATTTGATTGCCGGACGTCCGAGAAGTGCATCGTGTAACTTGTCGATCACGTAAACTTCTTCTTGACACACTTGGCCATTCCAGCACAAGGTTGCGCTAAACAGACCTATTGTTGTGATTTTCGTCCGGCCAGGTCCCAGAAGTTGTTTCTTGACCTGCTTCAGGTTGCCCGTGACTTGTTCGTTGTAGAGGCTTGTAGGTATAGCGGTAACATCTGCATTGGTGTCTACTTTGAAGTTCATTGGCAAGCCATTTACTGTAACGTCAATCCTCTGCGGCCCAGAGTTCCGTTGGTCTGTCAATTGACCCAAGTAAACCTCTTCCAAAACAGCTCGGTGGGTGCTCTTTTTCTTCCTCAGTGAGGCAGATAAGCACACGGCGGCAAAGTTTCCCTTTTTGCTGCAGGCACTGCATATTTTCCCGTTCACTGGGCACACAGTGCGTGATGGTGGGCGCGTTGTTGAGCCACACCACTCGCACGTCGGCGCAGTTTGGCCGCACTGTGTTTTTTGAGAGCACTGGTTTGGCTTTCCTATAGCTGCAGGCGTCTGTTGCTGCAGCTGTAGATCTTTTTGCAGAGCTTGATCGTTTCTGAGTTGCGTGCAGCGGTGACGGCAGCTTCAAGAGTAAGCTCGGTGTTAAGTTGCAGCTTCTCGCTAAGTTGCGTGTCTGCGAGGCCCACCACGAGCCTATCGCGGATCAATTCTTCTTTGAGATCTCCGTACTTTGCAGGTTTCGGCTAATCTGTAGAGTTCGGTTACGAACGCGTCGACTGACTCATGCGCTTCTTACTTCCGGCTATTGAACTCCGCCCACTCATATATCATGTTCGTCCGTGGCACGAAATGTTTCGCGAGCGCTCGTGTTACCGCGTCATAGTTGAGTTTCTCAGCATCGGAAAGTTTGAGCGACCCCAGGACATCTTCTGCTTCATGGCCCATCGCGTAAATGAGTGTGTTCACCATGGTTTCGTCGTCTTGTTTCTTCAAACCTGAGATAGCACGGTATCTTTCCCATCGTGTAAACCACCACTTTCACTCCTCGGGTTGCCGAAAGTCGAGCTTTTCCGGCAGTTCAACGACGAAAGGGTTGAGCGGCGTTGCAGGCTGAGCTGTGGGCACTGTAGGCGTTGCCATGGGTGCTGCAAAGCTCCTTGTTGCGATGCCGGCGTTTGTTAGGCCTACTCAACCGGTGCCCTTATAGTGTAGGTGCCCTCTTCACTGCGTTGTCGTGACTACCACGTATCCCACCGCTGCCATCATGTCGTGGTCGAGAACTGAGCACACGAATGAGCAGACGGATAACAACAACTGTTTAATGACATAAGGATTAAAGCACGCAGGCTTGCACGGCTGCATGTTAGCTCAACAGACACGATCGCACGCACTCCTGCCAGAGAACATCTGCGCGCCTAATCGTCCCGCTTGTCACGTGATGCGGTACACATAGCGCCATCTCCCGCCCGCGACAAGCACCTTTAAGAGAACAAAGAGCTAGACCATGCTTCATGTAGGCTCAAGGGCTGATAAGTAGGCGTAATTGAACAGGACTGGACCTGAATCCTTCTGGCCTGTGCATGGTAGAGGTCAGGCTTGAAATCAGGCACGTGGGAATGTGACACGCTTGGTTTCATTTTGGGTTCCGGTCCCTTACCCTCTCCCTGTGTATGTATGTCTTCATCTGCCCTACCAAAAAGACTGCAAGATTCAGCAACTAACAAACCCGCACTACGGCCTTGACACTTTTGGGCTATGGCAGTGCACAGTGTAAAAAAATGGCTTGTGCAGAGCCCTGATCAGCACCCTCATTACGACAAAAAACACTCTGGTCACACAGTATTTGCCACCAGTGAATAAAAATGGCACTTTTGATGGAGTTGATTGAACAAAGAAAAATTTCAGTCTTCTGAAATACTGGCAATAGAATGATCACCAATAGGGTTTTGTGTGATGCACACTACTCCCTTACTCTGATCGATGCATTAAAAAAATTCGAAGGCTGAGTTCATGGAGCTGTGGGATGCATGGGTAACATACTTAGAAGTACTTGCATAATGCAAATACAAACAATGCTAATGGGTGTGCAATAGTCTGGAGGTCACTCACCGAGCGGGTTCTCCAGAATCTTCCATTTTCTTGGCCCGTGGTTCTGGTTCGCTATAAAAGAATTAATAGTACCAGTTGCTAGGTATTGACAAAGGAAAAGATGACTCCCAGAAACATGGGCCTTAACGGCGTCTCCTGATCATCATGCTCAAATCTGTTGTATACAGTGTTAAACCCTGATGACCAATGAAAGCAAACACCAGCAGAGATACGAAGAACCCTTCAAAATGGTCACATCTACAATTTGAAGCACACGTTTCATATCAGACAGATGCCCCCTCAACACTACCTGCATGCTTTTATTGGTTTCTGCACATTTCTCATGCATTCATCTCTCTGACATACTACAGGGTTAACTAGACAGCAGTAATGCTATTATAATACATGTTTATGCATGTTTTAAGTGAAGGCAGATGTCCCGGAAGAAGGTGCTACACATAGCAGTGGAAACAAAACTTCGGACCGAACCAAAACCGAATCAGCGGCATAAAAACTATCTGTGTACATGTTCTTTTGCACAACGACAAACTTCCGAGCCATAGTGTGCTGCCACTGTGCACATCCTGGATTAATGTTTTACAGTGGCAAATGTGAACGACAGCGAAAAAATTTCGGGAGGAAAAGTGAGGAAAGAATGGTGCTGCTGCATCAAGCTCTCCAGGCCACTAAGGATTGCAAGGTCTCCTCTAAGTCTACAGATTTTTGAGCTCGTCATGGGAAAAAGCGCCTTCGGAGGAAACGTACAGCTGTCCACACGGTGAATGAAATACACAGCAATTTCGAATGGGAATTAATGTTGCTGTTATGCTGTAAGGACTATTTGGCAGAGAAGGCAACCATAAAGCCGAGAGATGGCGCCACAGTTGGTGCCATCATGATCATCATCATGGACACTAGGAACGGGGGTAGCAAGGGTAGCAGGATTATTCCCTAAAGTGCATGTTCGTACACAATATTTTGCTGAAAATTCAAGGCCATTTCAAGGATGCAAAAAGGAAATATTCAAGGAGTGTTAACGTAATTCTATTGCCGCACGTGACTTAAGAAATGAGCTCTACTTTTGCACTAATTTCTTTTTCAAGAGCAGCTATCTCCGCCTCTCTTTCTTTAGCTGTTCCACGGAAACTGTTGGCTTTGACAGGACAAGTCATGTCACTTTTTGCTTCGGCGTCTTCTGAACAGCGATCCACTGACTCCAGCAAGCACTCCAGAGTTTTTTGGAGCTTTGTCTTCTTCTCTTGCATGCTCTGTAGCTCTAGCTCGATCTGTTTTCTTTTCAAGGTTACCTGCTGTGCCACAGCTTGCCTCTTCTGTCCGTCCAAGTATAACGCATATCTATGCCTGGCTTGGCGCACTGATGATTTCAGTTCTTCTGACAGTGGAACATTAAGCAGCCCACGTGGGTTTTCATGACCTCAGAGATGACTCGTTGAGAGATATACGACAGCTCTGCCATATTTCCGACTGCGATTTGCTTGTTCACACTGAAACCTCTTTCTACTGAAGCCTGTCCATGGCTAAGCAAGAGAAGGACCTTCAGCACTTACCATGAGATCGAGTACGACGGGTCATGCTTCATAAAGCGCACGAAGGGAATGTCAAGACGTTCATGGCCTCTTTCATAGTTTGCAGTTCATGTCGTTTTTCTTTGCAGAACTGAATATACTGTGCACACACAATATCTCTTTTGTGCTCAGAAGAAGCTTATTGTCGATTAAACTGTTAAGAACAACTTTCAGCTTCTCAAGGCTCATTTTTGTCTTCAACATCTCTCTGGGGGTACCTAAGAGGACTTCTACCACAATATTCAGGATCATGTTCACAATGAACTTCCGACACCCGCTTCTAAATTCAAAGACATACTTGGCACTCGCTTTCCCATTCTTTAGGATCTTCTCAGCCGCCTGTCCAAAGTCCACCTTCTCAAGTTACATGTAGCATCACCATCATCAGTTCGCAGGAGTTTCGTGATGCTCGTGGCTTCTGTCAATACTGAGTGCTTCACGAACCTTGCAACAAGACTCCCTCAAGATACTTTCAAGCTCTTTTGCCAAAAAAAATCTTAGGAGAATCACTCTGAAACACAGTCAAGAAAGGCTGCACAACCATTGCAACATTTAGGGAAAAATTCAGTTTTACTAGCGCAAGCTGGTCCTTTAGAAAAACACCGACGTTCTCATACGCTCTACATTTCGGCACGGGTAGCCTGCGGTCCCCCACTGCTTCGGTTTAGTGCTTCAAATGCTCCCACATGCTCCCACACAGCCAGGGCTCTCTCCAGTACTGGCACATTCTCGACCCAACGGTGGGGTACGAATGGAAGTGGAAATAGCTTACTACCTTTCCTTCAACAAAATCTTCACAACGGGCCGGTGCATCGTGGAAGAGTGAGAATAAGCTGGACAGATAGGTATCGACTGGCCAGCTCGTTGCATGCATTCCTGTTTTATAAGCATTATGCACTGTGAGCAAGCCACATGAACCAATATCCAAGCACTGAACTTGAAAGTCATTCTTCATGTGCTGCTGCAACTTGTTGAAAAGACTCCAGTTGACATTCAGGCCGTCCATCGAGAGCTGCACGATCTTGCTGAAGGGAAAGGACAGGAGTGTTTTTGTCAACTTCTGCAAGAGGTTGTCCGCTGTGCTGTGATCCAAGTCAGATATTTGGTTGTCACCTCACAGTTGTTCCACAATCTCACGTGAACATCAAGTTGTTTCTTTTGCAAGTGTTCATCCAAGGTTTCGTCAAAAAGTACTACAAAATGCTCAGACTTTTCCATCATTCTTTGTACTTGTGAAGTGAAAAATGGGTGCAGACCATGGCCCGTGACATAGGCACATTTTTTCTCAGAACAAGTGAAGTTATTTGCGATTTCACTGTCTGGAAACATCTTCTGGAACAGCTGCGAAATGGATGCACTGCAGTTGTTGATTAGTGCGACGACACAACCTTCATCGTCCACAAAATCTCTGCTTCCATCACAGAATCACGCTTTCTGCAGTCTTCGTCAAGAGTTGCAGTCCGAGAGGAAGTTGCCGTGCTTTCTCGTTAAGTCGCCTCGGACATCAGGTTTGCCGCTGGCATAAAACTAACGACGGATGAGCAGCCCTCACTTGCTACCACTTTGGATCGATACTTCGCGCCTTTCTGATAGCTCTTTAAGGCAGAATCCCCCATCGTTATAATGTCGACAGTCTTCTGACATATTGTACACCTAGCTTGATAAGGATCGCTTGGTTGGGGTCGCACCCAGTTACGATATTCCGTATGTTGCAGCCACGCAGACTGAAATCTGCACTTCCCACCTGGCATCTTGTCAAAGTAAACATACAACACTGGGAGAAATGGCGCTCACGAGGTCGACGGACAGAAGACTTACTAGTGTGCGGAGCGCGGGTGTCACGGCGGCACGGAGAGTAACGCCTGCTGTCGCCAGTCGCTTGGTGCGCTGCGCTACCAGACCGTGCGCGCCGTTAGGCGAGATACAATGTGCATCTCCCCTCCAGTCCTGCCAGGTCACGGCTGGGATCGCACCCACGCTCGTTTCAGTCGCTGCCCACACGAACAGTACGGAAATGAGTCAATCATGCGGGAGACGAAATTAAAACGAAAAGATGCGCCTGCGACTCCACCTGCTTGGCATCCACGGTACCTGCTCTGATAGATAGCAGCGCTGCCTGCGTATGCATTAACGGTGTGGAGACGGCAGAGGCAGACTAGCCAGTTTAGGGACCGTAGTCCGACCGAGCGATATGCCTTGGATTGGATTTCGAATCAATATTAGTTGCCAGAGGACATAAGGATGTGTGTGCAATTTCAAACCGAAACTTCCTGACACCCTTTAGTCAACACAGCTTGTGTTCATGGTCATTCGTAAGCGAAAATGCCTTTAAAATCAGCATGACTTACAGACGTACATCGTTAATTTCCTCTTGCGGAGCAAATAACACGGCATTTTCAAGGATTAAAAGGAGCTCACGGGTATTCAAGGAGTTTCAAGGGCCCTTGAACTTATGTTGTTAAAATCAAGGATATTTAAGGATTTCAACGGGCTGTGCAAACCATGCGCGAGCTTTCTCCCTGACAATGTGAATGTGTCTATGCTGTCAGCTGCAGCATAGCGGCATTTGTTGTTTTCTCTGTGTCTGCCATAGCAGCTGAGCACAACCAGATGGCTCTCACCAGAGGCGCCATTTACATGGGGAAAAGATGTGCTCATCGCATCTTGAAGCCACATACCTCAGCAGCTGTTATTTTAGCACCTCCATTATTTGTTGTACACATGCAGTATATTGCTGCAATCAGTTCTGTATGAACAAACTACCATATTTTGAACACAGAAATGACAGACTTAATTTGTGTGTCTTTCGGGCGAATGGCAAACCTATGTCTGTGGCTGGCATTATCATATCTGCCAGCCTGCATTCCAGAGATTCGTAAAGCGCAGGGTGGAGAAGCGGGGGAGGGAGCAGAGGCGTAAAAAATGCTCACGTATGTTTTTTTCTCTCTCTCTCTGGGTTACAGCAACATTATAGACAGCTCTGGATGATTTCCAATAAGGTTCTTGGATGTGAATAGTCGTACTGATACTTGAAATCATATCACACGTGTGAATGTACCATTAAGAGACAAGTTGTGCTAGGTACTATAAAAGCTTATGGCCCTTCTCAACCCTTAGCGCACTCCATTGCATAACAATAAAATAGTGGAACTTTAACTTCCTTTTTGCATATGAAACCAAATATTCACAAAAACCGAATCGTTACAGCTGTAATACCCCAGTCACACGGGCATACCAAAGCTCCTTTGAGGTAAAGGAGCATAGCGACTTCGAAGGAACATTAGCTCAAGGGAGCTGTATTGATGCTACACGGTTTCCGTTGAAGCTTTTAGCAAAAGCCACAACGTACGCTTGGTGCTCCTATCGCTCCGCAATGAGAAAAATAATATGGCTCCGATGCCCCCATAAATTAGTTGTGCGTGCTCTTTTTTTTCTCGCTTTTTGTTATCATTTTTTTTTGCTTTTGCACTGATAAAACAACACCTAAAAGTAATGGAAATAATTCGTCAAATACGGATGTAGTGGTAGCAGTGCGCCGCTGTGTACACCGTATTTTGCCGGCTTCGGCAAAATATGCATGCTTCGATTCCGTTTTTTGTTGCTGTTCTTAATTGTTTTTCAATCGCAACGTCTCCAAACATGTGCGACGAGACACTGAGCGTGTGAGGATCAAATATTCATCTCAGCGCCCAGTTTAGCGCCATGTGCCGAACCTTCTGAAGGAAAAGATGCTCTCTGGTATCACCTTAAGCCGAAAACAACGTTCAGTTGTTCTCGGATTTGCAGTATGTGTTGGTGCGAAAAAGATATGACACCCCGGCCTGCAGCAGACACCATATTCTAGTGCACTGTACCCAGGCCCCGCTAGCCACAACGTCACCGCTACAGTGCACCTGCTCTCAAGCTGTGCGATTTTCAGGAGACAACAAACTGTGTCTATCGGCAGAGATTTTATGGTGCTTTTTATTAAATAAAAGCACGTTGGATTGGCTCCAAGGTAAAACATGTTTTTCTGCCACCTGCGAACGAGGGTAGTCCTTTACAGCCGCAAGGGACAAACGCGGACTCCCTCAGCTCGAAGCTCCTTTCAACTAATGCTCCCTCTGCGCGCCCGTGTGACAGCACGCCCGCTCCTTTCGAGTAAAGAAGCTTTAGTACAAAGGACCTTGAAAGTGCCCGTGTGACAGGGCTATAAGACAAGTACAAATTTGCACATTTTACAAAAAATTCAGTAGTGTTGGCAGGCACGCATTGTATGCAATGTACCACAAAGCGAATGCTCACCATGCCCATGGGTAGCACTGATGCCAAATGCGGTTACATAATGACCGGCTGCTTTCAAAATCCATGACACAGTGGTCGTTGACGCCAAGGAAAAGTGGATACAGCAGGTGAATATAGATGATGGTCACACCATTGGTTCCAGTTGGTGCCAGGCACCAGGTTAAGAACAAAAGCTGCACATTTCATTTGTACGTGTCACTCAATACCTACCCTTAGAGTTGAGTACAAAGAAAGAGAGAGAGAAAGAAATAAAATAAATCGAGCATAATTATGGGTGGGTGCAGGGTACATTTGAAGCAAAATAATGAAAAGCAGCACATAAAATTGTAAAGAGATACATGCTGACAACTTTGCACCTGACTAGCTTGCAGAGCAGTGTTTCAAGTTGTAAGAAGCACAAAAAAAGTGATACATCACTTAACAAGAGTAAAGTGGTGCAATGTAAGAGCCTTATACTTTTTTTTTTTTTTGTGAAGTTCTTACACTGTGCCACTTTACCCTGCTAAGCTATGTAGAATATTGCCCGACACAGCACAATGGTTTTTCATTGTAATTGTGTAGATCAAACAGCACGGTTTTGCAACCATCTCCAGGCTAAACACGACCAATGAGGAAACAGAAACATCCATGCCTGGGTACTGTGGGGCATCATCTAAGCTATTTCGCTAACTGAACCGTGCCTCATGCAGAAGGGTTCGTTGTGTCCTGTACTCAAACACATGTTGGTTACCAGCATGGTTTCATAAGTTGTTCTGTTCAGCTCGAGTTTTATGGATGCTTGTTCACTGCACCCTGCTCAAGGTGCTTTGTTGCCTTTATGACATTTCAGCATTACAAAATTGGATTGACAGCCATCTTTCAAGCCACCATTATTACTGTCATTGCAAAAATGTCTAACAATCTATTTTTCCAGTGACTCCATGAGTTTTGCAATGGTCCATTTTAGGACCCTTTCTGAAATTTTTATGATGCAGGTTTAAGACCTACACAGGAAGTATCTTACAAATTACGAGAAAGCAACTCTGTTCGTTTCAAGTACTGTGAAATGCAATATATCATATGCCTCAGCTGACAATCTGCTCTTCCTATATCCGACTACTTTCCGGGGCCCCTTTTTCAAACAAGAGATGGTATAAAACACCTCAGGATGCTATAGTTCCTTCTTCACCTTGTTTATCGCAAAACAAATATGTTGGCTATATTATGATTAGAGCCATTAGGACACTAAACACTACTAAAGAACTTCATGAAAGCTTTCTGGGAAATGAATGAAGTTCACCAAATCCTTCAATATGCATCTGTACTCTGGGACCCCAATATTATAACACTAATAAATAAAATATACCGTATTTACCCGCATAATTTGCGCCCTCGCATAATTTGCACACCCCTGATATTTAGCCAGCCTTACAAAAAAAAAAAAAAAAAATCTCGCATATTTTGTGCTCCCCGTCCAGCCCGACGCCAGCTCGCTGGCGCGCGCACACGGACGAACTTAGAATAGCCGTGCGGCCGCGCCCCTCACTGAGTAGGCGAGTGCAGTCATACACAAAAGGGGCTGCGAGTGCGATGTCCCCTTTTTCCGATTCTTTTCTCCGGAAGCCCCCGAAGCCCAAAGTACGGTCGCTAGAATAAATGTACGCGAGTGGGGGCGACGGAAACGGCTAAAGCAGAGATCAAACGAGCCCAGCATACCTCCGTCGCTCGGTGGGCGCATGCGATAACATACCCTGATCAGGACGCCTGCCGTCGATGCGGGGAGGAAACGCCCTGCCCGTCTTTAACGAGCATGAAAAGACGCGAAGGAGGGGGGGGGGGGAGTGTCGCTCTGCTGCCGAGCGATCGCATGGTGGCCGAGATATCTTGGCAGCCATCAGCGGATGGCTTGTAAACCCTTCTACGTGCTGCACTCTCAATGCGAAGAGACTGCAAAAAGTGTCAATAGAGCAGCTATATTCTCTTACACCAGTGTTTTGTAGTGTTACGTGAGATCCAAAAGAGTTAACGCGCTCGTTGCATTATACTATTATACGTTATTTTTAATGTGTTCGCGAAATCTCCGCGTAATTTGCGCACCCCCTCTTCGGAGCTCTAAAATCGTGAAAAAAAAAGTGCACAAATTACGCGAGTAAATATGGTAAGCCGCACAGAAAAGATCTCGCCATTTTGTCACGAGCTCGCAATACCAGTGTTACAGCTCCTGGAAAAATGCTCATGCAAGACAACTTCTTTTTCTTCTTTTTTTTCCCTTTTCTTTATTGTTATTCTCTTCACGATACATGCATGGTTAAAACATAAAAGTAGGGCACTATAGCTCTCGTAGGAGTTGTGCCAAACATTTTCTGAACTCGCATCCTTTGACGACAATGACCAAAATTACACTACGCATATCTCCCAACATTATAGACCTACCACCTCACATGATCGGAGGAATGCAAGGATTTCTATTTTCCTATCTCTGTTCTTCCACTCCAGCATTCACACATTTGTTAGTGCTGATGACCACCCATATCCACGATCACTGTTGTATCATTTGCATCTCTCAACATAGTTAAGTGTAGTTCAAACCAAAAAGAGCCGCTGAATGTAGGATGACTTATGCTGGATGTTGCAGTCCTCACTGTGAGCACTCTGGCAGGGGACGTGTGTGTGCGCATGCCATAGCGGCAGGGAAGGTGGTGTAAATTTCCTCCTTAGCCAAAGTAGAGGGAGCTAAGGCAAAGAAAGGACAGTCCACAATGTAGAAGCCAGAGGAGATGGCGGAAAGGCTTGAGTGGTGATAGTCCTAGCAGCTGGGTACACAAGCGGCCCAGCCTCGTGTGGGCTCTCTTCCCATGTGCCTAGTCTTCGTAGCTGTGTTATTTTCAAGGTTCCAAGGACACATTGTGGTGACACAAAATGAAATGCGATTTCTTCTTCGATAAGCCAGACTGTAGGAGTGAGAAACTCTTTTTAGAATAACCATTCAATCTTGGAACTTAAGTTTTTGAGAGTTATTGTTTTCTATTCTATTGTATACAACCTTTCCAGGACAATCTATGCAGGTAAATTCATCGAATTGAATGAAAGGGTCCTAAATTGCGGAGACCCTAGTGTAATGTGCTACTTTTTGCGTTATTGCCAGTTTTCCCTGTTTATCATTTTTATTGTATTTGCTGCTGCATTGTTGCTTTATGAGACGACCATTCAGCACACTGACAATTTCCGGATTAGGATGCATATTTGCACCAACTATTTTTAATATCTTGTAATACACCTCTCACACAGTAATGCCCTGTGTGTCTAGTAGAGATTTTCAAGCCAATAGCCGCGCCATAAATACTGATCGAATGAATGGCTGGAGATGCCAAGAACACTGTAAAAGCATGGCACATGCACAAGGTACGTGAGAAAACCACTCGGCCAGCGAGTAAAATCAAAAGAATTCACCGCCAATGGAAGTGAAGGTGTTACTACCACAGAACAATACTTTTGGCTTGCCTTGAACAACCAGAAGAGAGGGAAGTTTGCTCTAATCTGGTCAGTGAAGTAGTCCATCACGTTGAAGAGACCAAAAATGAGCCAGAAAATAATCCATCGGCTGTCATCACTTTTTGAAGAATTTTCTATGTTGTGAAAGCTGCAAGGAAAAAAGAATTCAATACAGACCCTACCAACATTTCCAAAATTACAACTTTTTTGCCCCTTCATGAAGGTGACATCCTAAATTTGAAATCAACAGTTTAATTCACTCTATAACGGAAGATATTTTTTAATTAACTGGTTAGAGCAGATTCTATGCTACAACGATGCAAAACCACCAAGTACTATAGAGGTAAACAACATTGAAGTTGAACTCTTTAAAGCGACACTAAAGAGCAAAATTATCAGTAAACCACTCTTTTCACAGTATGCCAAAAGCACCACTCTTGCCACAAGAGGGCACTTGATACAAGAGGCAGAACCGACATTGAGGCACCCTAGAAAATGACAGGTTGCAGCGCCATCTTGAGGTTTCTGCACCAACTCATTGCAATGTCATAGATTTTGAAGGTGCCTGCTCAGGCCCATATACATAATCATTTGCTGATAAAACTGAATTGCATGCACTGTGTTTGCATTTAGCCAGACAGCTAATTGAAACTCCACAGAGCCAATTTGGACAAAGACTGATATCCGTGACGTCATACTTGCATTGACATGCAGAGGTTTCAGGGCAAAATATTTTACCTTTTCTCCCTTAATGTTGAACCCATGATGACAAAATCAATGACAATATAATTCTCAAAGAAATGTTCATCAATATAAACTGATTTACTGTTTCACTTTAGTGTCGCTCTGAAGTAAATAGACATCCTTTAAGCTGTAACAGGTAATGCAGCTATGAACACTTGAATAAGGTAGGAACCAGAGCACAACTGCCACAATTACAGCTCACGGGTAAACATATGTTCACACAGGCAAACACAACTAAGCGTTGTGTTTGCTAAACACACAGCCTGTGTTTAGCTTTTGGCGTTTCTATGTTACATGAGCACCATCAAGTCAGAGCCAAGTTTCAACTTTTTCCAAATGTCATTGGATAGTCTACCAAATGTCTACCAACTGAGCTACAAGGGGGACGACCGCCCTTGTAGCTCAGTTGGTAGAGCATCGGACGCGACATCCGAAGGTCGTGGGTTCGGGTCCCACCGAGGGCAGGTTTGTCTTTTCGTCCACTTTAATTCCTTTCTACTTTCTCCACAATTACAATACCACAAGTAACTTCCCCTATGTTTTCCTAGGCTTCATTGTCTGTTTGCTCATTAAGTTGTTTCTAACAAATAAAGAACGAGCCCTTGACCCCTTCCCTTTCGTTATTGGATAGTTTTGTGATTCCTTTCAGAACTTGTAGCTGGACATGCTGCTACACAATCAACAGAGGCAAACAGTGTGAGTTGGGACATGCCACATCCTCTTTCTTTGTCTCTTCGCTTACATTGTTTCACCCTCTTCTGGTTTGGGTGTCTGCCTCCAATGTGGGAAGTGCTGGGTTCAATTCCCACTGCCACCGGGCACCCACCGGCATTTCTAATGGGGAGAGCGGTACCTGACCCGGTGCTCAGTGCTGTGGGTAACCTCCAGTCTCAAGAAGGTGGCCTTTCCTTTCCGCTCTCCTTCCCCTATCCTCAGTCAAGAGACCGTGCACTCCGAACTGAATTTACTTTCCAAAGGATCTTTTCTGGTGTCTTTGCCCAGTGCCTGTACAGCATTCCCTCTAGTACGAGTACTGAATAACTTTCGCTACAAATGTCACCACATCAAAATGTGCAGTGGTGGCTGATAAATCTCGAAATGCAGTTTGTGAAGATAAAGAACATGTTAAGGGTTGCACAGGGCACGCTGGAAGAGCTAAGCGAGCACATTTTGTTTCATACCACGCATCTTAAATGCAAATAAATGTTGGTTGATTGATTGATTTCTAGGGTTTTACGTCCCAAAATCAGCTATGATTGTGAGAGACGCCATAGCGGAAGGCTCCGGAAATTTTGACCACTTGGGGTTCTTTAACGTGCACTGGCATCGCACAGTACATGGGTCTCAACACTTCACCTCCACCGAAATAAAGCCGCCGCGGCTGGGATTCGATCCCGTGACCCTTGGATTAGCAGCCAAGTACCATAGCCACTAGACTCCTGTGGCAGGGCAAATAAATGTTGGGGGAAGTAACTTAAGAGCAACAGATTTAACTTCTTTAGTGATGGCTTTGCAGGCAGCCATCGGTCACGGCAGTCTACTCTTTTCTCAAAATGTCTTGAACCAAGCCACCACAGTTATGTGTGAACATATTGAACCAAAGAATAAATTTAAGCACAAAAAAATTATTTTACCTACCCCTGCAGCCTCCACCAGAGTACAAAAAGATCCCTGTCATATTTCCATGGCCCACTTCAATGGAAGTAAGCGTGATGACTTAACATATAAGATCGTTTCTCGGGCAAACAGCTGTAGATTTCAGTGCTGTTGTATACAGTTATGTACATCAGTATGTTTTCTTGGTCTTCCTTTTCCCCTTCTCAGTACCGTACTTGCATGCAGTACTTGCCTCTTTGGCAACAGTTTGCTCATTACATACCCATGCATTCCAAGCAGGGTGACAAAAGAAACCAAAAAACGTGAGAAGTAGTTCCCGAGACTGCCAAAAGACTCAGTTCTTTTACACACATGAAAAAGGCACAATTGAGCCTGAATTCTTTGCTAGCCGACATCAGTTCTCTGCTTTTTACAATGCTCAGAGATCAAAACACTGGGAAGTACACTTGTCATCCCTTCGAAAGGAGGAAGTTGTGGCAGCAGTACTTACGAAGCGTACGCAGCGATGAGGTAGACAACAAGGCTGCAGACAAGCGGGGCATTCTTGCTGGTGACCATGTAGACACACAGCAGCGTCACCACGACTGGGGAGAGGCAGTAGCCGCAGACAAAGGCAATGCATGTCTTCACAAGGGGGAACAGACAAACACTTCAGCTGCCTCCAACCACCATACGCTACACAGTGGGCAGCTCCACTGTCAGGCAAAGTAGCAGGCACAAACCTCAAATGCAGGGATTCCAGAACTTTATGGTCACCATTTAAAGGAAAAACTAAAGTGCTCAGTGACTTCTCAGTCAAAAGGGGTGTCTGCATGCATGACTATCCAATAAATGTTTATACAGCCGCAATAAAATCATTACAGAGGTTCATGCATTATTAAACAATACACTCATCCTTGCTGATATACTGTAAGCTGTGGAGCAGACAGTATTACAAAATCAAAATTATCATTTTGGTGAGAATTGCTTTGTCTTGCCTAGCCTTATGCCTACATATCAACTTCCTTGTTCACAAAATTCATTTGCCACAAGAATCCCTGAAATTTTCTGAGGTAACAGTATTACTGAATCTGAATGACAATGTTCAGTAGTGTAGAGGACGCCAAAGAAACATCAAAAGGAACAACAAAAGGACAGTAATGTGGTCCACAGTGGGTATAATATACCATAATGTACCATCAAATCACTGTCGACTCCTGGTTACACCATGAATACACATGAATGTTAATGAATTCCTGAAGCTCTCCAAGATGCCTCCGTGTAGAAAACCATTTAGGCACTTTGTTTTCTCCTGCTTACTGGTAGTACTTTGGCTGGCATGACGCTGAGCCAGCATGAATTTCATGAAAACATTAAGCCTCAGAGATTCTCCTCTGAAAGAACCAGTAGTACTTGGGTTAAATCTCACTATATGGCATGGACTTCATGCCAGTACAAGAGCATGAAAGAATCATGCTTTTTTTGTTTCATATTTCCAAGAAGTCCATGATTAACATCACCACAGGAAAAAGCAGAGAATTAATGCTAGTATTGCAGTTTTAAGATTGATCCCTTTGTTTATGATAACATTTTAAGGTGTAGCCATTGCCAAATTTTAGCAGAGCCATCACCTTTATGTGTTACCTATCTTAAAGAAACATAGTACAGTAAAATCCTATTACATCATTGTTAATCTGGGCTATCCGTTCACCTGTTCTCATAAATTTAGTCTTATTTAACTTTAGAAATAGACCAGGTTCATTTTTTAGCCTAGCTACAGTCTTTATGCTTCCTACATCTGCAGCAGCAACTATCGTCTATATACCACAGGACGGTTACCTCTGGTGCTCCAATTTTCACTCCTATATTGCTGTCTTCCCAACTGCAATTCCAGCATAGTACCTATTCTGTGCATTGACTAGAATACAAAGAAACAATACCACATCACTGCACTAATGTGGATGCCATTTGCCGCTGCATTCTTTTGGGAGTGCACGAAGGGAAACAGACAAGAAGGCACACTTTCCTGCTCCCATTCCCTAGGGCCTTTACAAAGAATACAGCCTACCTATAATTTGATACCTTTACGAGTCCAAACACAGCATACGTTACCACCAACATTTGTGTGGTCACCCATACCACGTCATTTTTTGAAACCTGCTAGCTCTTATCACCATGCCTCTTTTCATGTATGGCACAAGACTCTTCTGAACTGCAGTAGTACATAACCTCATTATAGAAAACCTTGATAGTGAAGAACATTTTGGTCTGTTGTAAAATAAGTATGCAGAATAGAAATATTGTTCCAAGACACGTCTACATAACCACTCAATGGTTATTATAACAGGAGTGAAATTAGTAAGCCACAGACATGGCCAAAGGACATAGCCATTCCCCTCCCACCAAGTTTTCCGAAAGAGGCCTGTCAGCTTTGGCTGTGCTGTATGGCAAACAATATGGACACTATTCATGTGTCTGTCATTGCACGGCAGTAATTAGTTCACTTCATCTGCCACCATAGTAACCTGCTGTCCCTCTCCTGAAAGTATGCCATGCAATCTTTTGAAGTTGGGAGCTATTGAGTTTGTTTGGGATGTCCACGGTACAGAAGCCTCCACTGTAAAAAAAAGGTGCTGACCAGCTTGTTGGCCTTATACCTAGTTTAGTCCATTATATACAAATGAACACTGTAAAAGAATCCATTTGACAAGAAGCTTAATCAGTGAAAAAGATAGGGAGATTGCTATGGCACTGCAAATTTGTATGCTGCATTCAAATGTCTGTTGTCAGCAGATCTGATGGTGCAACGGGGCCACACTGCAATTTCAGTACTTAAGTGGTGTGAGATTTTAGGGCAACGCTTCAAGTGTTTGAGCATTTTTTTGTATGCCTCTCCTTAAGCCAGTGGTATAAGCACATCTATAAGTGTACTGGTACTTCTGCCATCTTTTGAAACTTGTTGACGTAATTTCGTGACCACCGATTCTGGTGTGAGTACATTAACAATTCCAGTATGAATGTTGCCTGGACTATACGTTTGGGGCCTTCGGTATATAATTAGCTGGTCAAGGGGAGCTGATTAATGCTGCCTTCTCTACAAAGAATGTGGTGGAACCATCAGGCATGCAACGGACGACTCACTGATGAAGAGAGTGGATCGCTTCTGGCCCGTCTGCCATTCCAGCATGCCCAGCACGCTCTGCAGTCGTGGCCCCACCTCATGCAGGCCCTGCTCCAGGGCTGCCAGGAGTGAGGCCAAGTCCTCGCTCACCATGGCCGGTCGCTGCATCCTCAGCCTGGGGACCAAGATGGTGCGTGGCTTGCTCATCTGGCCCCACTCAGGTGGCCCAACCCTGAGAGCCTCCATGTCGTCGTCTTCTTCTCTTGTCATAACTTGCTGGCTCTTTGAATCATGCCCACTACAGAGAAATTAGCAGCTCTACCCCTGACGACAACAGCCTGTGATTTTTGGTCTTCAGGGTTGCAATAGCACTTGTTGGGCAAGTGCATGCATTAAGAATACATGACTGTGCAACATTTTCATAAAACTGGCAAGCAGAAACAAACCTGTAAATGATTACACAACACAGAATAGATTACATGGAGCTACAAGGACACCATGTTGAACATGAAAGTGGAAAAGTACGAAAGAGAAAATTAGCGTATTTCGCATGCATGTAGGCAACACAGCCAAGCATAGCATCATTCGACGTTTACTGAAACATCTGTACCTCTACGCAAATTGACCATTCTCACTCATGCACATGTCCTGTTTTGGTTCATAAGTTTGTATATTGTTTATCTAAGCTCCTTCTGCTTGTTCAACTGCTTTCAATGTTGGCTTGTTGAGATCTCTGTAGGTTCCACAGATCAGTACTTTGTTCCCTTTCTTTCTTCCTAAGTGACTGTGTGGTGCATACCCTTCGGCCCAAGCTAAATTTGAGTACCAAGCCTTGCTTTCAGAGAAGAATGGCAATTCTCATTCATTAAAAAATTATGAATGGAACCGATCTGCGTCAATTATCAATGCAAATATTATTTGGTTGATACGCTGTCAACCACTTGACACACACAAATTGCTGTGAACACTCTGGTAAACTGTAACAGGTTAAAGTTAGTGATCTACAGAAAAGTAACATATTATGTTTACTTTTTTAGAACAAAAGTGTCATTTATGACACGAGCTAAACTCATAGTACAGCTCACAATAAGAACATTGAAATACAGTTAAACCTGCCTATAACAAACGTCGATACAATGATTTCCTTGATATTACGAAGTATTTCCATTCTCTGCTGCAACTCCATAGAACATGCATTTGTAACCTCTATAGAACAAAGTGCCAGTGGGAGACACTTTTGATATAAAAAATTTTCCCTCACCAATTACCCAGCAATTTCGCATCAAATCTTTTATTTTTTTGCGTGAGAAGCAGCTGGATCCACTCGTGACGTTACCTCATCGACGATGAAGTGCAAAAGTGCGAAGCGATGTCATCGAGAATGGCACGCAGCCTCACTTCCGCAGAGT
This sequence comes from Hyalomma asiaticum, assembly GCA_013339685.2. Taxonomy (NCBI): domain Eukaryota; kingdom Metazoa; phylum Arthropoda; class Arachnida; order Ixodida; family Ixodidae; genus Hyalomma; species Hyalomma asiaticum. The sequence continues at coordinate 117,009,253 of CM023486.1, forward strand.
GCCGCCAGTACAACACCGAGAGGGGTTGATTTGAAAACATCTTTATTCACACAGAAATGAAGAGCATGTGGGTGGGTGCCTAAAGCGGCAGTCCACATGTCGTCGATGGCTCTCTCCAGCAGCCAAGGCTGGCGTCAGGGTCGTATCGCTGAGGCCTCCCACTGCACCTCCGAGGGGTTTGGGATGGGGTCTACGCACAGGGGTTGAAATGTCTGCATGGGCTGCATTTCCTCCTCAGCTTCCCTCGGGTCACTCGAGATGCCACTGCAGCTGTCTTTCCTCCTCCCTCCAATCCCCATCGGGTTCTTCCTGTGCTTGCATGCTGGAAGCGCTGTCACTCACTGGTGTAGCTTTACGTGCACGTTTCTTTTAAGCATCATGGCGTCTGCGTTCCCCCTGTGATGTGCAGTGCACTGAAGAGCGCGATTCGTAAAAAGTGCGTCGTGGGAAATGCGCGGTTTAAGAAGTGCGCGTTCAAGAAGCTAGTGACAAAGAAAAAATGGAAGACGAAGAACGAAAGGCGTGGTGCTACAAAACAAAATAGGAAAAGGACCCAATCAAGAAGAGCCACGGGTGCCCAGTTGTTACCAATGAGAACAACAAGGAAGACCTTGCGTCATCGGATTGCGTCTGCGTTTAGGAGAAGGGCGATAAGGCAGGAATCTAGGAATTCCTTATTAACTAATCTAAATGACTATCGACACCCCTTATTCCCTTGGAATAGAAATGCATTCCTCTCCAGAAAACTAGAAGTCATCTTGACGCAATTACGTTGTCGCATTCCAAAACTAAACTTTTATATGCACACAGGCTGTCTGGCCCCATCGCCTTTGTGTCCATATTGCGGCGAAGACGGATCTATCGAACATCATTTCTTAAAATGCACTCGGTTATCCTCATTAAGAAAACACACATTAGAAGATTCTTTTCAAAGCGTTGGGTTGGAACTCACCGTGTCTAATATTCTGTCTTTGGGAGCCTCCTCATTAGGACATTGCCACAGGGATGTGTGCTCTACTGTTTCAAAATTCATAATTGATTCAGGCCGGTTCTTTTCATAAATTCGTACTCTTCACTGTTAATTTCATCCTGATTATTCGATTCTGATTGGTATTCCATAGTACCTCAGGCTTAACTATTTCAACTTCTGACATCTTGGCCAATCCCCCAAGGTGGGTATGTGCCAGAATTGAGGGAAGGAACAACAACATTGGATTGAGAGAGAGAGAGGAGTCCCAGGAAGGCAACAGAAGGCAGAGGATCGTCCACCGGGCCGGGCGTTGAAGACGGCAGTTGGGTTCCGGACCCGAGCCACCAGGGCTTCACCCGACAAGGACCTCCTGCTGACCCGACTCCAGCCATCGGAACCACAGCGGCTCGCAAGCTCCAGGCGAGGACTTGCCGAGTCCTGTGCCCATAGGCATAGCGTGAAAAGTCGGGCTACGGGTCCGAGTTCCACACTGAGATGCCTGGCCAAGATGTCGCTACCACCTGATCGAGCCGCCTGGCCGCCCACATCATTCGTCGAGACCAGACATTCGGAGTTGTCCTCTACGCAAGCGTGCTGCACGTCGCTCGTCCGCTCTTCACTCAAGCTCATCGACGATTTGGTGAGCCATCCACTTCTCCCGCGTCACCTTCACACATCGCTACCGGACCCGTAAGGACTAAACTGCCCGGACACGCGTAGCGTCTATGGAGGCTTTATTAGAACTCCTTTCTCCATTTTCTCAAATGCTTGCTGTTGTTTCTATTTTGCTATTTTCTTATTAGTTTATATTAAAAGCTTTGTGTGTGTGTTGTGTCGTGTGAAAAAAATGGCTTTGTCCTCAATTAGACTCTCGAAGGCTTCTCCTGAGAGTCGTTTAAACAAATCTGTAAAAGAAAAGAACCTGCTGTCATCACCCCCCCCCCCCCCTCCCCTTCTCCTCTATGTGGTGCACACGCGTGCGAACCTACTTCCGTGGCTACGCATTTATAGTCACTTTGGTGTATTGTAAGGACAAGTGCCTCAGTGGACGAGCCCGTCACGTCGGAGCTTGGCTTTCATTGTACGCAAATAAAGCATCCATGGACAATGTTCAGCTTTGCCTTTCTTTTTTTTATCATCATATTTTTAGGGCAACTGCGCCATCTTCGCCAAAGATATTTCGGATAAGGTGCTCGTGGATAGTATCTGACATCACATACAGTGATAGCCATGGTTCTTTGGAGGTAGATTGAGCTTTGCCCTCTGCGTTTACTGTGAAATAAATGTGTCACGAGTTAAAGGGCCACTAAACAGGCTCCTACTTTTCTTTTAAGCCGCCCAAACAAGCTAACTCAATCATAGAGAAGGTCGCGGCGATCACATTCTGCAAATATGACAGCGCTGCGCGCCACACAGACGCCGTATTTCAAAAAACAATTCCCGCGCCTCTTTCCTGCGATTGACCAGTCGCGCTCGCATCCTAGGTGTCGTCAAGTTCTACTGCGGACAACTTTGCGTAGTTGCAGCTCGTTGATTGGTCGAAACCAGGCCTATGTCAGATCCTGTGGCCATCCCACCGCGTGAGCGCCGGAGCAGCGCTGGCCGGAGCAACCGGTACTGCAGCGCAAGCGTCAATGACGTCATTGCTCACGTCATGTCACATGTCAAAAGTGGGCGGAGTCACGACGGCGCGCCGCGCCTACCCTCTCCTCTGCAGAGAAGGGTGGGGAGGCCACCGAGAAAACGAAACCGACGCAAGCGGCCACTTAAACCCGTGTAACTTCTTTATTATTGCACCTATTTGCAAAATTCTTGCGGGCGCATGTTCACATCGCACAGGAGCGCAGTTATATCTTTAAAACAAATTTTGGACCTCGGGGTTGTTTAGAGGCCCTTTAAGGCCTACCTCCACTTTCCCCTTCCTTTCATTTGAGTGTTTCTTTTTCGTATTTTCATGCCCGAAGCTTGATATAACAAAATCCCCTTTATAACAAAAACTTTCAAGCATGTCAATTGCATTATATCAAGGTTTAAGTGTATTGCATTACCATGTATCGTACCAAGACCTCTTGGCAAAAGCAGAGTCTTGACTAATATATTGTAACGTGCCATGGTCAGGGGTGAAACGAAGAAGAGGAGGACGACAGATCTTTGCTGGTGTGGAGTGCAGAACGGCTAGGACTCGCCTGTCTTCGCAGACTCGCACCTGTCATTTGCCAATAAGCTCGTCTCGTCTGTGACATTTTTGTGGTGAAGGAGCGGGGTACTCGACTTAGCAAGACAGTCCCTCAACCGCCAGAACTACGACGAAGCCGCCGCACCTTGCTGGACTGCCTCCGTTACCATCGGTGGTCGAGATGTCTCGCGGTGAAGACGGAACCCGATATGTACCAGCTCCTGCAGCTGCAGACCCTGCACCAGTTACAGTGGCCCCTTCGGTCCTGACTTCAAGCGCGACCGGACCCTGGCAGCGTCAGCACTTGATAGAGCCTTGGACCTTCGGAGGCAAATCTGGCGAGGATGTTGACGAGTGGCTCACACACTACAAACGGGTGAGCAACTATTACCGCTGGGACGAGACAACTCAGCGGTCCAATGTCGTTTTTCTTGACGGACACGGCCCTCGTTTGGTTTGACAACCATGAGGACACTCTCACGATGTGGGGTCGCTTCGTGTCCGAAATAAAGGAGTGTTTCGGAGACTCCACCGCGAAGAGGAAGCAGGCCGGGCAAACATTGCTGCCGAGAGCCCAAATCCCGGGTGAGACACACACGACGTATATTGAGATGGTATTAAAGCTGTGCAAGACCGTGAATGCTCGCATGTCAGAGGAGGACAAGGTCGGCCACCTATTGAAAGGCATCGCCGAGGACGTATATAATTCCCTCATTGGCAAACAGGGCCTCGGCACAGTAGCTGATGTCATACGTCACTGTCGTACTTTTGAAGCGTTGAAGATGTGCCGTATCACGCCCAAATTCGGTCGTCTGTCGAATGTCACTACTGTCGCGAGTACAGACGACCCCACATCATCTGACCTGGCGTCGACAATGCGGGAGATCGTACGTGATGAGCTCACGTGACACCTGCACTCAGCACGTTATGTTTCACCCCCGACCATTGCACGTTACAATATTATGCTGCTTGCACAGGTACTTTAGATATGAATAAATATATCATCCTCGGAAACCAGTGCACGATATAAGCACACCCTGGGTCAGATATTTCAATAATTTTGGAGCATACATATCAGGAATGTAACGAAAGGGCACCCTAAACCTATCATTCTATTTGACATACCTCTCTGAATTATGTATGATGCAACAATGTGAAAATGAAAGTGGAATGAACTCACTGGTTCCTGCTCGTGAAAATTCAATTTGTGTGCACACACAATGTGGAAGCACTGACAGTGGAATGCATCCTGGCGAAATTGGATTATCCATTCAAGAAATATTTGGGAAAGTTGAACAGTCCATCGGCAGCAGTTCACCTGAATCTTATCACCACACCAATCAGAACAAGACCTGATTAAGTACTCCTTGAAGTAAAGCCAAAAAAAAAAAAAAAATTCACAGCATATCCACGGAGTGAATGATGATGAGTGGGCAAAGCTCTGGAGGTTCATCGTAGATCGTGCAGAGTTCCGGATTAATTTAGTTAACGCGCATGCTACGAATCCTTATGGTTCAACTACGCACAAGTGAAATCTCCCACCGGCACTTCATTGCAAGTCAAGATCCAGTGCCTATATATATATATATGGGTGGCCGGTGAACGGTTCTCCAGCACGAGCAGTCGGTATTTCTCAATCAAGAAACTCGCTAGGAGACGCTGCCTGCGCCAACGTTGTCTCTCGCGGGTGAGGGCGCATTCTCCTTCTTTGCGAGCTGGTAGAGCGTTCATCGAAGAAAGAGCGTTTCCACAGTCAACGCGCGCCTTTCGCTCTCTCTCTCTCTCACAAGAGAGCAGATGGAAGAGTGAGAGAGCTCGCGCGCCGTGGGCGAGCGCGAGCCTCCCGACGGCGCGAGGCGGCTACATACATACTACTACTACTACAGAGGAGGGAACAACCCACACCCTAAGGAGCTTCGCCCCTAAAACTGAGGCAAATATTAACCACTTAATTGAGCATCACATCTTGCAACCTGCAGCTGAACTGAAGTGGGAAACGTAAGGCAAATAGATACGAGAAATATGTGGTGATCATAGACGGGCAATCTACAAAACTGTCAATCTTGATGTCCATTGCTCCCCAAGGGCCACATATATGAAAAGCTGGATATTGCACAGGTTTACCAGTGCACCTAACCACTCACGAGGCTGCAGCTGCATGACACATATACCAATATCAAGGAGGCATTCAGGTACAGAAGTTTTATGTGAACGTCACAGCTGGAATGCTTCAGATCTTCAAGGAAATTAAAGGAGTGGTGCTATATTTTTCTGATGTTCTTTAGCAGTCATAACAGGCACCTGTTACATTGTCGACGCTGGCCTCCATTTAACCCTCTCATGCATGGCAGCCTCGTATATGGTCAGCTGAGTAAAAGAGTGGTACTGAATCGCGATCATTGGGGTTCTAATCATGCATGATGCCTTCCTGCAAGCCCAGAAGCATGTTTCATAAGTATTTTATAAACTTTTTGAATAACCCACAAAAAACCACCACAGATGCGGATATATTCGCATCACAGAATTAGTTTCCTTTATCATTTTTTTTCACCGGCAGACACACCGCTTCACGTGGCATATTCACTTGTGTTCAGGAAGGTTAGCCCTACCTGCAAATAAATTCCGGCCATTTTTATTTGAATATTATAGCAGAAGAATACCAAAGGTGAGGAGTCCTCATTTAAGGGGGGACATGGCAATGGGAATGCTTAATTTGATCAAAATTCTCCATTTTTCGATTTTTTTTTTCATGATCCTTGGACCTTCTTTCGCCTTCTAGTGGAATATTATAATGAAATATGCAGTAGTAGTATAGAAAATGCACTTTTCTATGTGTTGTCATCTAAAACTGCAACAGAATCGGGCTTCCAAAGGTGCTGCCATCTTGGTATCACGTACCGTAAATCGAACCTGAGGATAGCCACACCACTGTGTTTCTCCAACAAAAAAATAAAACCTGCAAAAGCGAGAAAGACGTTAGCTGCTCAAAGTTAATATTTAACTGTTTTCATGAAATAAAACTTTGAGCTGTTTTCTCAGCTTCCGTTTTTTTGAGCAGTTGCTGTCAGTCATCCCAGTACCATTTCAAACTAATTAAGCTAAATTCATCTGTTTTTTTTCACTTAGATCCTGAAACATTGGTGAGCACCCTAAAGCTATTCATTTATACCTGCACATCACACAAACATTTGTAATTGTATATTTGCAAAAGTTGTTAGTAAGAAAATATGTTGAGGACCTTTCAAAAATTTTTTCTGTACTTATTTGGACATAAAAAAAATCAACGAACAGCTTTACAGTACACAGTGGACCTTAGTGTATATGCTTAAATAAAAATGGTACTGGAATTTTGTCTAATTATCTGATTAATTAGGGGGTGACTGTAAGGGTTTATAAAGTGATGTAACTTAGAAACTGTGATAGGCAGCTTAAAACCGATTTCATTTAAGATATCATAACAAGCTACATCAGTGCCAAATTTCATCAGTTTATACCCATAAATAACAAAGATAGTTTTCATTGCCACGTCCCCCCTTAAGGGGGGACGTGACGTTGGAAACCAACTTTCTTATTTCTTTATGGATTTTGATGAAATTTGGTAGACTTATTAGCAATGATTCTGTGATACTACTGTATAAATTTCATGAGCTTATCTTTAAAACTTTCTGATTTACAACAATGTCCTCCTTCTGACCTTGTTCCGAGCCTCAATCGCTTAAAAAATGTGATAGAAAGCTTTTTCAAAGTGCTGTGAGCTCTATGATGAACGGTCCAGGGCGTAACATTCTTAGATTTTTTTATTTGCTACACAATTTTTTTCAGTTGTCGTTTTTTACAAGGTGACTGCACCACAAGAGCTCAGGCTGTGAGCAATTAGTCGTATTGTTAAATGTTGTGAAGGAAAACTGGAAAAGCAAGAATGTCACGCCCTGGGCAATTCTTCTAGGAATATAGGAAAAAAAACGGAACTGAAATAGACCTAGTAGTCATGAAGAAATCAGCGGAACAAGCAAGGCAAGGAGCAAGAAAAGTCGTTTTGAGAAAACGGCTTTCAAAGTTATTCCATGGATTTTTATTAGAAAAGGGCACTGAATACGCAATGTTTTGTGTCCTTTTTGGTGCACGGCTTCTTGAATGTCCTTTCTTTAGTTTGGTATGCCTTGCTGGCCTCTTTTTTCCTAAAAGACACCTTTCTTTGCTGCTCTGGGAAAGGCATGTTGTCCAGGCTACAGTCAAAGTGTTGCACAATACTCAGCATAAGCATGGTGGGCTCAATGACTGTACTTGAAATACTGCCTCATGGACAGATCTGCATGCCAGAAAGGCATTGGTACCAGGGTACACAAATACTGTCAGCAACTGTCTCACTGGAAGGTCTGGACTGAGCCTTCAGACTTTTCTGATATGTTTTATGGTGCAACCCTCAATGTGAGATGTTGATTGTTGACCAGTGTAATTAGTCAGAGCTCCTAGCCCCTTTTCAATACTTTTGAGAGCCTGCACAGCTCTCGTAATGCACAGAAAATCTTACGATATTCATTTCGCGGCAATTACTACCGCTAGAGTTACTGTATATGTTCCTCTACATATACAGTTACTCTAACCACCCGTTCGCGAGAGCGCTGCCTGACGCGCGTACACGTCAGTATCATTTGCGATGCTGACCCATATCTAGTTCCTACTTAATTAAAAGTTATTAGGAGCGCTGCTGACTCCTACAACGCCGAGAAACGGGTTCAAGGTCGTGATTTTGAACGATCGGAAACTCGTTCGCTTTTTTGCGTACCGGCGCCTGTCATTCCGTTTTCAGCGCAGTCGCACACACACAACTTACTGGCACGTACGCGGCGACCTCGCGGAATGCGTTTGGTGATACAAAATGCGGCTCTAGGCGCGCCTGAAGGGTATCGTCCATACTTGCGGACGGCGTGGCAACGTGACGAGATTCGGGCACATCCGTGGCGCGATCGCTACATGCAGTCGGCAACGTCGGACGCCGCGCGACATGGGCAACGGTGCCACTGCCGCTCGCACATGATGCTTCGCCCGCGTATGAAATGCCACAAAGCGACCCGTCAAAGTTGACAAAAGCAAGCATACCGGCCGCGCGCGATTGATCGGGAGCGGACGCACCATCGGCACTCGCACGCGTTACTTCCGAAACCACGCTCCGCGCGCACCGACAGCGAGCCGAAAAGTCTAAACGCGCCCATCACAACAAAAATCCGCCGCTGAAACTACGTTCCGCAAATACCGACGATAATGGCGTGCTGAGATGTCAAGAGGCGCACAAAGCACTCGCGGAGTCCGCTGCCGAAACCGCTCCGTACGCGCTGACGAACATGGCGACGCGATCGTCAAACGCGCGGCGCCACGAGCCGCGAGCACCGCGAGAGATAAGATATCAGCTTTGGGATCAGCTGCCGTTCTGTCTACACACCGCCCGATCGCCGACACTGCAAATACTATCGGGGAAGGCACGCACAGACGAACATACAGCGCAGAGAGGCGCGCCGGCGCGGTAGCAGAAGACGCGGACCGCCAAGGAGACCAATGGCGAGGCTCCGATTCGTCACGTGACGGGCGCGGCCAATTGGAGGCCTCGGCACGGCCTTGAATCTTTTGCTTTTTGTGCGCTTGCTTCTGTATGGAGGAGCTGGCTGAAGCGGCAGATTTGAAGACGGAGAATCGCGCTTTCCAACGAGGGCAAAATGGCGGCGCTCGGTTGCGCCGTTGCGGAGATATTGGGACTTGAAAACTGCCGTTTTTTCACGATTTCTATCGAGTTTTTTCGCCACGTTGGCCTCTATTAACATTTTTTTTAGCACTTCTACGCGGTTTTCAGCGTTCATATTTCGGAATCAGATAAAAAAGGACTTGTAGAAACTGACTATGTGGTTTTCAAAAAATCGATTTTTTGGTCATTTTTCGCGATACGAAGGCCGCGTCCCCCCTTGAAGGAGTACTGACACGAATTTTTGACATTCTCGTATTGTTGCTGTAAGTGAAAGCACTGGCGTGGAGAACCCCCAAAAAAGTATCATGGTGCCTCGCAACACAATGAATATATTTTTAATACGGCTCCCTCAAAAGCCCACTTTCAGTTTCGATTTCGAGGGGGCGGTTTCCTAGTGACGTGTCAACAGAGTCGGACGTGTGTCTAAGCCGCGTAGGGACAGCAATTTGTGATTGCGTTGCTGCAACTCTATCGTCTGTGGTCATACACGTGGGGCACGCAAACAACGACAATTTTACGGTCGTCCAGAGAGACTGACAGCGATTTCAGCGATTTTTAAGAAACTGTGCTCATACGTCATCGTAGTGTCCATCGCGCTGGGGCTGGCTTGCAGTGTTGTTTGATGAAAACTTTAAAACCAAACTAAAATGCTTTGTATGTGTTTCCTGGCTTCCGTGTGCGGAGGGCGTTAACAATACACGACTAGAAAACGAAAAATGTATATTTTGCGCCGCCACAAAATCGTGACACCATGCGGCCATGGTGTTCCTCTCTACAGTGGGGCCAACTTTTGGAAGAATTTCATGCATGGCTGTATTGCTTTTTCGTCTTACTTCGAGTGCATGAACATATCCATTTTTATTTGAATATGATGGCTGAAAAGCGACGACAGTAACATATCATTATGTGCGGACATACTACTATGCATTCCTCCGTGCAGCAGTGGCAATTCTTAGAAGCATTTTGTACCTGGCTATATAGCTCAACACCCCCTTTCTTTCTTTTTCTCTTAAGGGGGGCAGGAATGGCAGTGCTAGCTGAATGCCGGCCGAGTGAAGGCTGTATCGTTTATCTGTATTAAAACTGGCGATACGTAGTTACATCAAAGTAAATCTTCTCTTTCGGTTAAAAACAAGGCTCTCCATATTACGAGCAATGAAAAAAGATGTTTATGGTGGTAATCACTTTCTGTGATAAGACAGAGCCGAAGCACACCTGGTGTCTCCTCACTGCTTTCAGCAAGAGCAGCCACTTCTACTGTAGGTATGCCACGTGTGAACTTGTCATGGGTGCCTTCACCCCTTCCTTTTTTTCCGCACAGACCATCCGCGTTAAACCAGAGACTGTGGCAGATGCGGCACGCACAGCCTCATCCCACCCCTTTGCATTTGTGCATAGCTTCACACCATCTTGGGCCACTTCTGTTTAACGTTTTAATAAATGATATCGTAACCATAAACAATGAGGCTAAATTCATTATGTATGCGGATGACTGTACATTGTGCGTCTCGGGTACTGATGCGAAGACTTGTGCAAAAATGTAATAAAATTATGGCAAGTTTGTCCAATTGGACACGGGCAAATAAGCTTAAATTCAAAGAAAACGAAAGTCGTGCACGAGAAATAAAACATTTAACCTTAATCATGGTATTTATTTTTAGAACCAATGCATTGAACAGTTTGAAGAGTTTAAAATTCTCTGCATATATTTTTCTTACAATTTATGTTGGGATATCAAACATATCTGTGGCAAACTCTGCGGTTACCGGTGCTATGACACACTTCCCGCACATTTTTGCCTACAAATGCAAAACTTCAAATATACTATGGTCTCTTCGTATCGTATATAAATTACTCTTACCTTGTCTGGGCTACAACATCTAAATCTAACCTGCAAAAGCTGGTAATACTTCAAAAGATAATCGCTCGGTATACAGAGAAAGTTAGTCGACTTTCACCAACAGAAAATATATTTCTTAAATACATACTAAACCGCATAGATAAATTATATGAACCTAGATTACTGGACACAATTTACTTCTCATCCAAATATGTTAAGAATTATCTGGCATCCCTTGCTCATCTACAACTTCGCACTCGCACAAAACATGCTACACGAAACCCTGAGGTATAGAAGGTACCATGGTTTCGAAAGAATTACAGCCTACAGTCTTTTAACATTTACTGCCTGTACTAAACAAACATAAGCACACAGCTACGCTAAACAGAAATGGATTGCGTGATTACTTTTCTTTCTTTATAGCAACATTTCAGTATATTGCATTCAAGTGTAAATGTCATTTTTTTGTACATACGTGCGATGTGTAATGCTTGTTGTGTATGAAGCCTTTTGCGTATATATCATGTGAGTGCTACTGCCATGTAAGGGACCCTGGCCCTCCGTCAAGCTGCTGCAACAACTTTTTGCCCAGGTGTCCCTCCAGTTCCTTTCGTTACTGGTAAATAAAATTGACCGATTGATGAAAGGACGCATGCTTTCGTGGTGTGAAGCTATGCACAAACTCATAGCTTTGTGAGATGCAGTGCACCGAACAAATCGACGCTATGATTGTTGTCCCCCTTCTGCTTGCGCGTCCAACGTGCACCCACCAGCACCAATTTTGCCAGTATTGTAGTGGGCTGAGGTCATGTGTGCAAGAGAAGACACGCATTTGGCATTGCATAGAAGTGCACTTGGAGACCAGAACTAATGACAATACTCGGTCCCCTTTACGGCGAGCAGGAACAGCTCTGCTGTTAAATAGCAAGTGCTTGACGAGCCCTTTTGGGCCACAACCGTAACATCATCTATCTCTAGCATTACTGCAGCGCGCCCCATAACGGCATGCACACTATCGCATCACATGGCATTTATAGACTGCAAGGTGCTGAGCACCAGGTTTTCAAGAAAGCAAACTCAAGCAAGGAAAATGTTGCTCTTCGACAAGCATACCACTGAAGCACTTGCTTTTTTTGTTTTTTTTAGCGTATGTTGTACGGTGCCATCTCAGATATTCATACTCTGTCTGCCTGATGTTGCACCATGTAATGGTGCAATGCGGCAAGTTAGGCAATAATTAAAGTGAAGTAACGGCAAGGCGTAACAGCATTACACACTTCCCAGCCTAGGTGGCCAGAAAAAGCATTAATTTCTTTCAAAATAGCAAAGGAACATTCTGGTGCAGATATGCGAGCGAGCATGAGCTGGTACACACTGCACAGTGAAAAGTACACTACTGTCACATCTACATAGCCACAAGGAAGTGTTCAAGACTTGGGAAAAAAAGGGAACTAGAATAGACAGCAATTAAGGTTCGCAGATGAGACTGTGCTCTTTAGCAATGGCAGTGACGAACTACAAAACATGATTAAGGACCTAAACCCGGAAAGTTAAAACAGGACTAAAAATTAATAGGCAAAAGACCAAGATTATATGCTCAGCACTCTATAGCTAAAAAATAGGAATTTAACATTAGCAATCGGCCTTCAGAATGCGTGAACGAATACATATATCTGTGGAAGTTACAACGGCTAAGCCTACCCCCATAACAAAAAATTCTCCATAAAATAAGGATGGGCTAGAGCACATAAGAGAGAACGCCCGAAATCATGACAGGAAACTTGCCGCTGTCACTAAAGTGGACAGTATTTAATGACTGCATTTTCCCAGTACTAACGTATGGTGCAGAAACATGGAGGATAACTAAAAGACCAGAGATGAAATTAAGGAGCATGCTGTGTGAAATGGAAAGAAAAATGATAGGTGTAACGCTAAGAGATATGAAAACAAGAAGAGTGGGTCAGGGAACAGACAGGAGTAGCTGCCATTCTTATGTCAAGTAAAAGAAAAAAGTGGACCTGGGCAAGGCATATCATGTGGAGGACAGATAACAGGTAAATAGTAAATGTGGCAGAATGGATACCAAGAAAAAATAAATGTAACAGAGGCAGGAAAAAGGTTAGATGGAGCGATGAAATTAAGAAATTCAGAGACATAAAGTGAAACCAACTCACTCAGGAGAGGGTAAATTGGGATTTGTTGGGGGAGACCTTCATCCTGGAGTGGACTTAAAGTAGGCTAATAGCGATGATGATGTTTCATATTGTACAGCCACTTTTCAAAAACGTAGAACTTGTTTTTTACTGAGCAGGTAAGTTTGAAATTAAGTATCAAGTAAACTAACAACTCGTTGAGCTACATCATCATGTGTGAATAATAAACGAGACAGGGCACAGACATGTCATTCAAACAGTGCTGATACAAACACACTGAACTCGCTTGCACTGTGTGGAGACCATCGCGCGTTGTGATGAAAGTGCGAGTGAAATAGAGCACTGTGGACCCACAATAATGCATAAAATGCAGTCACTTTGTAATTGCTCACATCACTTGTTCCTTCTTTATTCTCATCCTCTGGCACTGTAGCTTGCCAAGGTAATCATTAAGGGTGACATGCACAATGAATGCACTCAACAATAATAATAATAATAAAAAAAAAAACGCTATAGGCACCACTGACTGCATGAAATGTATGGTACAGCAATATATTGTGAAGCCTTAGAAAAGGAAACCCCACAAGAGAGTGGCACAGATGAAATTTTCCAAGCATTACATACATATTCAAGAACACAAAATCACAGAAATGCAGCTTCAGTTTCAGAACTGACAATTGTCTCAGGAGTGAACCTGCACAGGTTCCACCGGTGAAGGCCACTCCTATCGGTCTCGGGACAACCATGGCACAATACACTTGAAAAACAGGTGTTTAGCACAGCTGGCATAGCACTAACACCACTAGTAGCAGCACAAGACCCAAAGTTTTCATGCATTCAGAAGTAGGTGTTGAGGGTTTGGCAGCACTGTACACAAGAACTGAAATGTGAGTGAGTCTAGCAAGGTTCGCAGAACTAGAGGTGCAATAAAAAAACGATTACACAAGAAGCTGCTCAAGCAGCATACAGCACAAGTGACACAAGTCGGCTTGTGCTATTTCCTTGTTATTTCACGCATGAACCATACTGTAGAGCCCCAATTTCAGGCGTTCAGGATCAGGTACCAAGGGTTGTCGGTACACAAAGGGTGTATCACCGTGGACAATCAAGTTAATTATGACACCAGACATGGGGATGGTGCCCTAAGAACTCAATCCACACAGCCTGTCCGGGAATGAAGGGCCATGCTTAAAGGTGAGCAGGGTGGCTTGAAATCAACACAGGTGTTTAAGACTAGCAAGTCTACAGCCTGCCAATAGCTTTCTCTCCTAGATCACCTGCTCATGCATGGCAGGTTACCAGGGCTCTGTGGTCCAGATTGCACATTGGTGCCTCATCACGGGGCAGGCCTTTCCCGCTGTTGCGAACTCCTTCCCAACAAAGCGGCTCGAAGTGATCCGTTTGTCTTAAATGCATGCATGAAGAGTTTATAAAAGGGCACACGAGCGCACGTGGCCTGTCCAGTCGTGCGTATGTAAACGAGCGGTAAGCATACACAGTTCTTGAGGCACAACTAGTCCAAAGGGTTCCACTTGTTTCCACAAACAGCTAAATGGTACACCACGACCCGGCCAAACATGTCTGTGCTTGAGCGAAAAACTATCCGCATCTTTTCCACAGGGGTGTCCCGCTGCAAATAAAACTTTTGCTCTCGTCAAGGAGGCACCCTTGCAATGGCTCATCAAGAAATGGCACAATCACAATAAAAAAAGGATATCTGCAATGCATTGCTATCTTCTGGGAATATCTCAAAACACGCTGTCGCACCGGCAGCACCCGCTGCCTCAACATGCACTTCTTTCCCAGCAAATCCACCTTGAAACTGAAGATGAATTTCAGATGGCACGACAGGAGCTGAAAAATCTAGGCCGATCCACTGAGGTGTTCCCTGAAACGACAATGCATGGGCTACTTAAAGCTATTCAGCAGTCCACACTCGCGGTATACCTGGTCAGAGTTCCAACAGGTGTCTCGGCAGCCGTCAGTGAGGTGTTTCTTGCCGAAGTTGCTCACATCTCTGTTGAGCACGGAGCTCACCCTGCAAGTAAGCATGCAGGAAGAACCCAGCGCAATGAACACTTCTGGCAACAAAAGAAATGTCAAATTTGCCGGCTATTTTGGGCAGCAGTGCACGTGCGATTTCCAAATAGAAGAAGTGGTAGTCGATCAAAAATATATTACCGGACGATCGTATCTTTATCAATCAAATTCATCATCCGCTTTACAACAAAACTGGGGAGCAGAGAACGCCTAACCCGGAATCTCACAGTGACATAGAGATATGTGCGTCACCAGGCTCGTAAAAAAAAAAAAAAATTTAAGAGCTTTCCTTTCTTTTTTCTGTCCCTCTCTTTACGTTGTCCTCGTGCCTCTTAAATCTACTTCAATTAAATCAATCACACTAGGTATATTCGATTCAGCCAAGGTTGCCCGCTCCTTCTGCACCTGTGGGTGCAGCGTTTTGGTGCAGCCTCCTCGCTAATCAGGCGACGCGTGCAGACGGCGGCTAGTCTAATGGAGATGGTTAGGACGTACACCGCGGCGAAGCAAGTAACTCTGTGAAAGTGATAAATGTTTGACATTTTTCTCTGAACGCGTGCACGATGACGGCTTGTTTTCACGTTCACTTTTTCTTTTCACAAATGGTAGGATGCAGATAGTATCGCGTCGTTCGCGTCGGCAAATGCGTGGATGCGCATAATGTAAATATCACGTCTTGTTTCGCTCGCCCGCGCGCAGGTTTTGTTGTAGCATATCACCATCCATAGTTGTAGCGAGCACAAGCACGCTGCTTGAAACAATTCTCGAGCTGGCCCTGCAGCAGACGACAGGATTGCACCTCAACGTTCGATTCACACACTTGGGCGGCGGGGGACGGAGCTCCATCTGCACCGCGAAAACGGGTGCTCGGAACTGCTGCACCGGGTGTCGACACCACCGGCACCTTTTCTGAATTGACAGCGTAAATTCATAGCCCAGTTCTTTGCCCCTTATGGCAGAAAGCCCTTATTTTTTTTTTCCCCATAATTTTTTTTTTGCCCGTTCTCTCTAGTTTTCCCTTATTTCAATTGCGGGCATGTTCAGCTTCCCGTTGTTCTCCCTAAAACCCAAGGCGCTTCATGTAAGGTAGTGCCCAAACGTACACCTGCGTGGATATTTCCGCATTCAATCAGAACATGTTCCGTCGTTTCCCCATCTCCCTCACAGCATGTGCATTTTTCTTCTTTACTGAATTTCGCTTTATAACTACGCGTTCTAAGGCAGCCCGATCTCGCTTCAAACAGTAAAGCCCTTCCTCTTGAATTATCATAAAATGCCTCCCCTTTATTTCGTTTTTGCCCTCTCGGTAGTTATTCAGAGTCGGTTTTTTCTTTCCATCGCTGCCCTCCAGTAAATCTTCTCCGCCTCTCTGACTTTTCCCTTTACGCTCTTCGTTGTCAGTTCTCTTAGAGCCGTATATTTACTGGTGAGCCTCCTAGTTCTCTTTCTCCACTGCGTGTCAACGCTCTTTCTACATAAATAGCGGAACACCTTCACTGCCGACCTACTCTCTTTCATATTCCTTAGCCTCTCTTCAAAACTTATTTTGCTCTGGGCTTCCCTTGCCTCAAAACTCGCCCATCCCATATCGTCCTTTACAGCCTCATTTGTTGTTTTCCCGTGAGCACCCGACGCAAGGCTGCTCTGTGATCTGTCTAGTCACACACAAAACATCGGACCGGCACCTTTCAACTCGTATTCCCGCCTTTTCGTGAAAGAGTGTTCTCACTCCTGTCACAGAAAACACGCTTCTGAGAAGTTGTCAGCAGCTTCAGCCATCTTGAAGAGATGTCTGAGGCTGCTAGCGCTGTTCTAATGGCAGTTTTTCTCTCACAAAAATAATGCCACCTTGTTTTGGCAGTTGTTTATAAACCTGCTTGGCTACTACGAGATTCCGGACGAATGAGTACTTTTCCGTCTTGGACATCTCAACCAATCTGTCAAAGAAGCTTGTTAGCCTTGTTGTGTACTGCATCCTGTGGCTTGCTGTGCAGGAATTTTTCGTGGTATCCCTTTGCCGTGAAACGAAATCATTGCAGTAATGCCAGATTGGTCTTCTCGGAATCGAGTGCCTCTTCTAGAGACAGACGACCAAACACCTTGGGTGCTTCACCACTCAAACACAAGCTCAGAGCCGTGGCCCATTTGTCTTCTGGCCATTCTTGACCTGTAGGAACGTTCTCAAATCTCTTTACGTAAACGTCTAAGCATAGGCCGGCAGTGTGGGAGAACATCACTCACCTTAATTTTTCCAGGACCCGCACTCACCTCCACTCGCACTCACTCACAACCACTTCCACTCACACACACTGACTCGCACTCTCTCATGAGTGCGCCGACCTATGACTGGCAGTGTGGCCAAAGCACCGCGCAAGTACACAGGGGAGCGCGACGCTTTTCTGGGAAACTGCCAAGCTGCAGTGCTGCTGTGCCAGACCCATGGGCTTTCTCCATTGTGAAAGTTGAGCCAAAGTGGCGCTTGGTATTTTGGCTGCTATTAGCCAACATTGTCTAAATTTAGCTCCTATAAAATATTACGTCACTGCAAGATAACACTGCAGTGACTCACTGCACAGAGAACGCGTTTGTGCTGTGAATATGGGGATTTTGCACATTTCCTTCTATGCTTGCAGATCTGTCGCCGCAATAGTCTGCACTTATGTGGAGGTTCAGGCCACATTCTGGTTGCACTTCATTGTGAGCGGAGGTATTTTAATTTAGTTAAGTGTGGCATGATGAATGTAAACTTGTTGCAAAGTGGAATAAGCAGGAGAAGGCGTATATAACCAAGAGAATGAAACAGATATAAATGACTTGTTCATGCTAACATGTCGTGCCCTCCATTTACTTCTTTTATTTCATGCGTTCGATTTGCTTTCCAAGACTGCCTCCTGCGCTCTGCTGTTTCCTTGTGAGCATGAATGTAAATGTAGCAATATATTCGTATGCTTGCCAGTTCAGAGATAGCAAATATACTCGCTGATCAATTAATACATATTTGTAATTACATAATGAAAAGAAACAACTTATTACAAAGATGCAAACTTTTCATGTTTTACTGCCATTGAAGACAATAGGAGTACTGATATTTAAAGGTAATAAAAATATTTGTAGTGTATCAAAGGTGGTAATTTTCACGAAAACTAAATATATCTGTCAGTATAACCTGCAAGCACATATGCCATCATCATCTTAATGAGCAAACAGACAATGAAGCCTAGGAAAGCATATGGGAAGTTACTTGTGGTATTGTAATTGTGGAGAAAGTAGAAAGGAATTAAACTGTACGAAAAGACAAACCTGCCTTCGGTGGGAACCGAACCCACGACCTTCGGATGTCGCGTCCGATGCTCTACCAACTGAGCTACGAAGGCGGTCGTCCCCCCCCCCCCCATCCACTTCATCGTGTATTTATGTACGTGTTATCCTGGGAGTGTTAGGCAGCACCACTCGTGGCCAAGGCGGCGTGTGTGAAACACACTTTCTTGCCAGGAGGCATCACGTAGAACGTGAACTTAGATGAGATGGCTGCTGCCCAATAAGCCCTCGCATGCTACCTATGGCACCAAGTCTGCCGCAACGAGGCCCAAGCTATGAAATAACGAAAAGGAAGGGGTCAAGGGCTCGTTCTTTATTTGTTAGAAACAACTTAATGAGCAAACAGACAATGAAGCCTAGGAAAGCATAGGGGAAGTTACTTGCGGTATTGTAACTGTGGAGAAAATAGAAAGGAATTAAAGTGGACGAAAAGACAAACCTGCCTTCGGTGGGAACCGAACCCACGACCTTCGGATGTCGCGTCCGATGCTCTACCAACTGAGCTACGAAGGCGGTGGTCCCCCCGTCCACTTCTACTTTCTACTTTCTCCACAATTCCTTTCTACTTTCTCCACAATTACAATACCACAAGTAACTTCCCCTATGCTTTCCTAGGCTTCATTGTCTGTTTGCTCATTAAGTTGTTTCTAACAAATAAAGAACGAGCCCTTGACCCCTTCCCTTTCATTATTTCATAGCTTGGGCCTCGTTGCAGCAGACTTGGTGCCTTAGGTAGCATGCGAGGGCTTATTGGGCAGCAGCCATCTCATCTAAGTTCACGTTCTACGTGACGCCTCCTGGCAAGAAAGTGTGTTCCACACACGCCGCCTAGGCCACGAGTGGCGCTGCCTAACACTCCCAGGATAACACATACATAAATACACAATAAAGAGGACGGGGGGACGACCGCCTTCGTAGCTCAGTTGGTAGAGCATCGGACGCAACATCTGAAGGTTGTGGGTTCGGTTCCCACCGAAGGCAGGTTTGTCTTTTCGTCCACTTTAATTCCTTTCTACTTTCTCCACAATTACAATACCACAAGTAACTTCCCCTATGCTTTCCTAGGCTTTATTGTCTGTTTGCTCATCAAGTTGTTTCTAATAAATAAAGAACGAGCCCTTGACCGCTTCCCTTTCGTTATGCCATCATCATGTGCCTTAAGTTTTTGCTAGTTTACGTAACACTCATACGTTATGTGATAAATTACGTCTACAAATATCCCACCGGTGGGCCATCTGCATACGATAGCATTAGACAAGTTGATTTAAGATAGGATTCACAGATTATATTACAAGGCTACCTATTGTAACAGTCAAACTTTTACATAATAAATGAGTAAATGGCTGGGCCAGTAATAGCTATCTATTGATTTCAATCTGGTTAGAACTAAATTCGTGTATCAGTGGAAAATCTTCGAAAAGGAGAAGGGGCCGGGCAATTGCAGGTGACACATATATAAGATTCAATGCTTCTGGAGTGATGTCTGGATGTTCCCTCATCATATCACGCCCAGACCCCACTCCTTTCTCTCTTCTCATTGCCCTACATACACAAAGTAAACCCCCGCATGTCTTTAATCATACAGTGTAATCTTAGTAATGTTGCTTCCGCATTACATCACCTCCGGTCTCCTCTCCTTCCTCACTTCTCACATTGAACATACAGCGTAATGTTGTTCCCACATTGCATCACCGTTCCCAATGTTCCGTTACTTTCTCTCTTCTCTTCCTTCATTCTGTGGTTATGCACCTCTGCTGCTTTGCTAGGCATTACGTCCTCATCTACAAGTTCGCTGTCTTTTCCTTCTCATGAACTCAATTTATTTAGGCTCGCTGCACTGGTAGCTTTCCAGTTTATTGTTTTTGTTCGAAGTTGCGCTCGTGCCTTCTCGCCTTCTCGAACCGCATGTAATCTGCAACAGTTTATAGTACTGCTACATGCCAGGCTGCAAGACCGGCTACCCTGGCCTTAGGGCACATGAAGGACGCACGCAGTTGCCCTTTAATGTCCCAAAGGGCGAAAATCTCAGAAAATAATGGGTAAAAAACCTGCAATGTAAAGACAAGACTCTCTCATAGATGTCAGAAGTCTATGAAAAGCACTTAAGCATAATCTAATAGCCTCCAAGTGGCTTGTGTAGAAGTTGAACTGCAGTGCATAGCAGGCACGCTACCACTAGCCTACGGCGGCTTCCAGACGATATCTGTAGTAAATAAACCTACTGCACCAGCACTTGTGATGATAGTGCTTGTCTAACGTCAACTGTGCTTCTAATGTTACATATGCTCTACTATCACCATAGGCCGGCTGTGTGCGAGAACACTCACTCAAACTCACTCACCCTAATTTTTCCAGGACCCGCACTCACTCGCTCACTCTCACTGGCACTCACTTGTGCTCACACTCACTGGCACTTGCGCTCACATCTATGAAATGAGTGCGAGTGAGTGCGCCGACCTATGTGTCACCACGCTTCTCATTAAACCCTGGTATGAAATTGTGAAGATTTACATTAGAAGGCATTCTAACTTCTCAGCTTTCGTCAGCCACCACTGACTCTCCAATGCCTTGAACCCAGGCAAGTTGAAGACGCAGCTGTATTGTCTTCTGGCACTCTTCCTGAAGTTGTTGCTCTAATAATGTTAGCTCGATTTTCTTTCTCCTAACTTTTTTTTTCTCCCTCTCTCTCCCGAGCTTGCACCTCCCGTTCTACCCAAGCTCTCAACTCAACTCACTCTAGCCCCATGCGCAGCACCAGTGCCGTTAAAGGTACCGACAACCAATTTTTAGGCTACCTGTTTTCTTTATTTCGACAGAAAGCTTACTGGTCAGTGTTCAGTCATGCACTGATAAAGGGGAAAATTCCGCGCAAAATTTGTTTATCACAGCTTTTTGTCTATGGAGTCGTAAAAGCAACACATGTTGCAAACAGTGGCTGAAGGCCGTCGGATGTGCTTGCACCAGGCACTGGCGTAACAGAGCACATGCGCGCGCTTGCCTGGCAGATGCTGCGCGCATGCACCGCTGTAAAGCAGGTTTTCAGCTGCCGCAAAGGCAGTGCCACTTCTCAGTGTTGGCTCCTTTTATGGCATAGAAAGGAAATAATCGAATGGGGATATGTTTTTTTGTACTGACTGCAATTTTAATCCCGAGTTATGGTCGTATGAACCAGCAGCAGATGACGTACAGCAATTTAAAGACTCCATAATGCAGTATCAAGGCTTCACCACCAGGCTACGCAACGTTTCAGCTGCCGCAATTTTTAAGCCCAATTTAGAAATACAAATCACATTCAAATCGCAAAAGGGTGCTCAATTCCATCACTATGGTTCAAGATCCTTCTAAATGCACAAAAGTCCGTTCACGAATTCTGGCCAGTCGTCGGTTCCTTTAAACCTGCCGTACTCACCTTTGATGTCAATTTTCTAATACTAGTCAATGGTTACCAAAGAACAAATGCAAGCAACCATGCAATAAACGGCTTCGTCCTGTTGCCTTGGACACCAATGTAACAAGCGGGAAGAGAGAAGGACAACAAAATGCTCTCTCTCTTAGAACGAGACACTCGTGTTTTTGTGTCATCGAGGCAATAACGAAGCCGATTATGCATCCAAGAGAGGGTATATTTACACAAGGATTATGTAGGTCTAATAGCCAAGTAAAAGAAAATACAACAAATGGTAGGAATAAAGTTAGTCGGGTAAATAAAAACTGAAAATGTTCACTGGAATGCAAGGTGGCAACCAAGACACTGCAGCAAGGTCAATGCAGAGAGGGGAAGGCTAACGTTGAGGTGGCAAGGTGGATGTGACGCTCGCCATCATGTTCAGGAATGCTGCTCACTGCAGTGATCGTCAACTTGGAGCGCACATGGTGTCTGGTGGCTTGCGCTCGCTGCTGTTGATGTTGCACTCACCTGGCGGGAATGTCCTGGCGATGTTCCGCCCACGCCAGGCCCGAAGCAAAGGACAGCTGGAATGGTCCCAGGTGAGAGCCCACTGCGACCTCGAGTCCGCAACTTGATAGGCCACTGCTCCCGCGTCCTGGTTCCTTGATCTCCAGCCACGTCTGCCAGGCTCTTGGTCCTTTTCTTTTTTCTGCCGTGCCGCCTCCTCATTGGTTGTAGTGACACCAGCATGTGCCCTAATCACAATGCGTCGTCTTCTTTGTCGCTGAACTCGGTGGCGTGTACTTCAAGCACCATTGCATTTTACTTGTCATGCACGGCCACTTCACTTCAGTCATCGCAGTGCCCCAGTGACATCAGCTGTTGAAAAAAGAGCGGGTGTTTTCCAGCCGGGTTTGAAGGCAAACTGCAAATTCCCCGGTGCGCAACGGTTGTTTGGCTCGCATATGCTCCATGATTGATTGGCATAGTTTTTTTTTACTATGTTCAAAAAGTGTTGCAGGGCCCCCTTACATGGTGGTTTCATTTTTTGAAATTTTGCAACTTTGACAAAAACCTTTACTTAAAAATGTATAGTCTGATCAAAACATCCATTTCTTACAGTCACTAGATTTGCCTTTTTTAGCATGAATGCATTGGAGCTTGTGTCACAGAAAACCTGCTGCCGACTGCACTGACAGTGAGAAATAAAAAAGGTCAGGGAATGTTCGGATTAGAGCCAAAGTTATGGGGCAGTTTCTGCCAACAAATTAAAATAGTTTAGTCGAAAGAGAAGGCATAAAACTGGGTCAGAATGGGATTCAAACTTGGACCTTGTGGATGCAAGGATAGCGCTCTCTGAAACTGCCACCCCTGCTCACCAATTCAGGCTGAATAAACAACGGTACGTACATAGCAAGAGTGCACTGCAGTGCTTTCTGCTCTGGCAGCTGCCTCTGCAAGAGAAGCCGATGCATGTTTAGCTCAAAAAGAAGCCACCGCAATGTAAATAGGACACAAGGATTTATTTAGAAAAATCTCATGTACTATGCACAGAAGCAAAACAACAAAGAAACGCAGCATTATATGATTTAACTCCACTGTACTCTTACACAACAGCTCGGGTATACGATGCATCACATTTTGCAAGAGAGAGCAAGAGCTTTTGTTGCTCAGGTTATGTCGGATTACAGGCAATACACATTTGTGTCACAATTTCCTGGCGCGCAACGCATATGCAGCAACATTTTCAAGATTCCACTAGTAGTTCTCAGCACAAGGAACCACCTTTGCAAGAATACTTCCACAGCAGTTGCATATGCAGAGCCACCAGGTGGCAAATTTAGTAGAACTTTGGACTTCAACATCAGCAATGCAAGTCATGCACAGACCTGGCAGCCACAATGACATCTTTTTACACAGTAAGTTGGACACTGTGCTAAGGACAGCATTTTTTTATGGCATACAGCTGCACTAGGGTATTACTAATGGTTCACTAATGTGAATGACAAAATTAACATGCTGATTGTGTTCACTTATAAGTGGCTTTAAAGAATGCTTCCAGAGTTCATTTGTCAGTTATTAGACCTGTAAACCTTTCATGCATAACACAGACGTGCAACAAAAACTTAACAGAAAAGGCACTTTTTTCCCCAACAGCGATATGGTATAACAGCAGCAAAACGGGAGGGAGGCACCACACATGAAGTGGTCACCACGTAAAGTAATGTGGCGGCACACCATGCCTCTAACAATGCCTGCATGTCAAAATTGTGCTGCTTTAAGTTCTCTTCCATTTGACCTGCCTTCATGTCCTTGTAGTGCAGTGAGGACAAGGTGACCAGAAATTGTTGAAACGGAAGGTTGCCAGTTGCAGCCATGTTCCCTGTTCAGAGGTATCACGCCACACCCTGTGAACTCGCTTGGATGTCTACCGCCTGAGCAAAGGTGGTACAATTCCATAGGAGCTCGCACGCACCTTGGTTCATGAGAGCATGCATGTTTCTTGCCACCTTTTATGCAATCACTACACAGTGTTGCCTTCATTTCCCGTTTTATGCTAACCAGCATCCTTCCCAACTGGTGTACTTATTCAAGGATAAACCTACTCTCTACATGATAAACCTATGCCATACCCCATCAAGATGTTCATTATGAAACCTTCTAATGCCTAGCATGTCAACTATGCTGTACCACACGTTTGCATTAAGATAACGTTACACGCTGCACAGCTTCCATATTGTGCAGTAAAACTTGTTCAGTGTTTGACTTGGCTCCTGCTGACTTATGCAGCACAAGGTTAATGTCTCTTAAGTAGAGGAAGTGGCATAGCATGTATGATACAGTAGACGTGTGATGTTTCATTTTAGAACAGCAGCACTTGTCAGAGCTTAGGCTTGCTGTAGTCTTTGGTAGTGGTTCTCCGCAAAGCATCCCTGTTGAAGGACGTGATTGAGCAGAGCAGGGCAGAGCGGTCAGTCGAAGATTCCGATGATCCTGACCCAGGAGTTGGTGGTCCTGGTGGTGGTGGAGGTGGTGGAGGTGGTGGCGGGGGCGGAGGTGCTTGAGCCTTTATCACAGGAACGTCCTCGGTTTTTGTGCCTGGAAGCACAGGCATCACCTCAGAGACTTGCAATAGAATGTTCTTGCAGACTAGTTGCCTTATACTGACATGGTGCACAACTAGAACAAAAAGACCCCACACTCTATCCTGTCTCCTTTTCTTTCTGTACTGGTTTCGCAGCATGTTACTACTTCATACTTGCAACTATTATCACAGCACTAGAAGCACTCCAAAACATGGGGCCACAGAACAGTTAGTCGACTAAGTTTAGATTTAGAACACAAAGTTTAAAATTCCCAGTCATTACACCGTCACAACCGATGACAAGCCAACATGTTCATCACATACATTCCTTCTTTCCTCTCTAAGCACTGCAACTCTGTCCCATCACTAACCTACATTTCCCTCCTCTCCCATGCACACAAACTTGGTCCCCTCCTTCGCTGTCACATTTGTGCCATCTTGTCCTCCTTCAGGCGACTACAGTTTGCCCTCTGAGAACTCTACGTGCTGTTCCACCTCACACGCTCTTGGTACTGCCACTCTGTCCTCACAACGTGCCATAGTAGGGGACTCTGGATTAATCATGGCCACCTGTACTTCCTTAAAATCTTCAAGACCAAGGAAGAGGGAAAGGTTTTGCTCATTATTTTGTTTTTGCTGGTTCAGAATAACATTGTTTTTCTTTTATTGCTCAGAAATAAAAACTATTCATAAAAGCGGTTGTTCTTTTTTTTTTGGGGGGGGGGGGGGCTGCAAACATAGTGGTAAGGGGGCTACTTTGGCTACCTCTAGCTTTAGTTCTGGCTCCTTTCCAAATGTGCCCAATGGTGGTGGCCCCGCTAAGCACCGTGTTTGCCGCAAAAGCTTTTCATGTCTGATGCGCTCATAGCGCTGTCCAATAATAAAACGGAGACTTTCATTTTTCACAGCATAATTCTTATTATGCGGCCAGTTCAGCACAGAAACATAGCAGGCAGTCTGGATGCAACCATAACAGTATTTAGAGGGACATTCAAGTGAAGCAAAAGAGTGGTTCATACTGACAAATGATTCCTTGGGGACCCTGATGCTGTTAATTTCATCATATTATGTTCAACATTAGAAGATGTTTCATTTTTGAATGTGGCACCTATACCAGGAGCACATGACATCATAAACTCCACTTCTTGTTTTACATATTGTGGGTGTTTTTTAGGATCATCTTTGCCATCTGTAAATGATCGTAATCACGTCTGGCTCACGCGGTGTTCTTCATCATCACTTGTGGGGCTGACTCTTGACTGCAAGCTATACTTTGGGTGTGGTCAGTTCGCAGTGCCTTGGAGGCTAATAAACATCAGAGTAACCAGGACGTTACAATATTCTGGCCAAATTGTCTGAACTAAATTTTCTGGGACATGCAAGGTCATGATCCGGGCTTCCTTTGAGCGCATGCATCAGCTTTACTGAATTACGTATGCCTTAGCAAATGCCATCAAAATCTGCACCAGCACACAGATTTGTGTGTGAACCCCAGGGCTGCATTGCCACCTCTACATTCTTATTTCACATCTTTTAGCCCTTCATTGGAGTTGTGCTTTGGCATTGCGAAAGCTTAATTAACTAGCACAACAAAATTTGTTTTTCACTCATGTCCCTTTGAAGGGATCAACTGGCAATACAAATATATTCAGAAAATTAAAGCCTGCAGTATTTTTAGGCCTTAAATAATTTACTTATGCTACCGACAATTCTATAAATGTTATTCCTTCACTATCTTACATTATGCATGACATGATACAGTACAACTTGGCTGATGCCACATGACATATACAGTGGAACCTCATTCATACGTTTTTGAAAAATCACGCAACACTGAACGTATTATCCGGGAAAACGCATGATCCGAACACACGAAAAAAAAAAAAAAAAAAATCTCGCAGTTTCGCCGGAAAAGCATGCATTGGTATAAATATTCAAGTATTTTACAATTTCACATAATTCAGGCTGTAAAACGTCACGAAACAGCAATAAACGTCTGTTTATATAGCTACTGAAGCATGTTGGAACGCGCCCAAAGGCACAGCAGTGACCGCGTGCGCTAGCAGTCAGCAACAGCGTCGGGAACGGAACGCATGCATGTTGTCCCTTGCTTCTGTGTTTAAACTACTCTGCATCTTCAGGCAAATTATTTAGCATGTAACAAAATGCGCGCTTTCACATCATTTTCTTGGCCTGCCCAAACCGCGCGCGCGGCCATCAATACACGGCGCGGACGCACGGGCCATGTTGTGCCCAACGGCGCGCACTCTGGTACATAAGTCGTGCGCACCAAGACAACGCCACCTAATTTCTTCTGGGTGGTTATTTTTTTTTTTTCCCTAGGTGGCGTCGACCAAGAGCACTAGCCTTGTATCAACAGGTTACATGAACGGGCACATCACCTGCGTCGCACGGCCCAAGCCAAGGTCGCTAGGCAAGCGCATCGCGTGCAGTCTCTAGACACTACGAAACGTTCCGCCGTATTTTTTCCATCCCCCCCCCCCCCCCTTCCTTTTAACCTGCGATTCATCTACGCCACCACCGCAACTTACCACCTGACAAACGAACATCAATCTGTCAGCAGTTCGCGGCTGTTCAAGTGGTGCGTGAGTGCAGCACGCGCCGAATGCGACCCGCGCTTTTGCTCGACAAAACCGGCCGAAGCACGCGCAATGTAGTACGCTTGCCAGCGCGAGGTTACGCTTGTCACCCGTCTACTTGGTACAGGATTACATGACGCAATGCGCTGAGGACTCTGATGCGATGGGATCACCCGTGCGATCTAATCACTGGTGATATAATGTTGCGATAGACTGCGTCCACTCGCTCTCTGTAAAAAGCACAGGATGCGCTCCGTATTCCGTACGCGTTATCGGCTTTCGAACTTGCTTATTTTTGTTTTTAAGTAATGACCGTCGTCTCGCATATTGGTAACTTGAGATCAGAAATGGCAGGTTCAACGATGTTTTCGAAGCAGTGTTGGGAGAATTCCTCTGGCAGTGTTTGTGCACTAGCTATCTAAATGTGCCAGACATTTTTATTTGCGCTTTTTGGGCGTGGTCATAGAAGGTGAGGTGAGTGGAAACGGGCAGTCGAAACTTTCAGCTTTCAAACATTATCAAGATGGCGGCGCTCGGTGGGGGAAAAGACGAGAGACAACCCGCATAAACACCATTTGCGCTCGCGACTGCGCTTGCGTTCGCGAATCGGTCCTACTGAAAGAAATGGCGGCATGCCTCGGTTATCGGCCATTAAAAGTGCGCTCTACGTACACTTCCAACAGCTACCGCACGCGTGCTGTTAAAGTTGCCTTGATCGCGAGTGTCAGCGGCGATACCGACGAACGCGGTGTGTTACGTCTAGCTAGGTGATAGGCTAGTATCGGAAGAGAGCACGCCAGCATTTTCTTGTGACACTGTCGGGTGAGTACTGCGGTGTAGCCACCGCGGTGGGCAGCTACTGCTCTCGATCGCACGAGCTTCCGAACTTCTCGGTTGCACGCGGACTCGAGAGGCCAGAAAACATATCATCCGATCGTAGTTGGACGATAAATTGAACGTTGGTGTGAATAATCATATTTTCCGGGAACGTATTAAATGGAAGAAAAGAAGCGTAACTCTATGAGAAAAGTTCGTGTTAACGCGATCCCAAACGTTGGAACTGGGAAATCGTATCAACCAGGAACGTATCAGCGACCTTCTACTGTATCAAGTGGCTTGGTTCACTACATGTATTTGCAGAAAGATGATGGTAAAAGCACATATTTCAAACATACATTGGCAAAAGTGCACATAAATATTCCACGTTTATTCCAAATAAATGTGGAATAAATATTCAGTGATTGAGGGACACATACAATGTCACACACTGTTTCATACACTGTTAGCTGCACAAGAACTAGCACTGACATCACTGATACAATGTTGTTTTACAGAGATGATGTTATGCGGAGTCTAGCTCTAATGACAGTTCCAGATTTAAAGTTTCCAGACAACCCCTTTACCAAAATGAGGCCATGTCGCCCCTTCAGGGCACACAGTCTAGTGACTCACTCGTGGAGCGTGTGCCGACAGTGGCCAGTGGTCGACTGCTCTCCGCTTTTCTCAGCTCAAGCAGCCTCTTCTTGCGATCATCATCCTGTGACAAACGTGCCTGGGCTTTGGTCAGCTTGGTGCGCTGTCGCAGCTGCACAAGAATTGAAATTCGATGTGCGGATTCAGCACAGATGATAAAAGATGTCACTGTGTGAGGCCGCAGCACCAGTCTAGAAGTGATAGTGCTTCAACAGCCTCTGCCAATCATATGCAAACCACAAGTGCCTTAACAAGACGTGAAAAAATTCAAGAGGCAAGGACCTACTCGTTGGACACCACATGTTCACAAATGATTTTGTAAATATCTGTGAACAAAGCTTGTTTTACAGTAAGCACAGCAATTAGAGGACTTCTCCAAGTAAAAATACTGTCACAATGAACATGTTTATAACAGGTACAAATGCAATAATATTCCATGCACTGGGGGATTAAAAGAAAGCAGGTGGTCTTCTTTCACACTGGGACAGGATTGAGGCGAATGCATCACAGGCATATAGAGAGGTAAGCGAGCGCAGTGACAGATGTAGACCTAATGCCTCTAGGAAGTATGCAAGAGTTTAGTGGTCAGCTGTCGGCTCACAAAAATCGCGTACTATACAACACCATGTGGTAAAAAAGCATGTTCCAAATTAGCACTGTGGTGACGAGTGGCATTGGCTAACACCCTTACAGTTATGCATAGAGACATACCAAAAAAATTCTGCAGATCTCATGCATTGTGGGAATCGGTGTCATGCGAAGCAGTCAGTGATGGAACTGCCTTCGACGAACTCTTTGACATTAAATCTTACTGATAGGATTGAGCTCTTTGTGCAAAGGTTAAAAAGGCAGGTCACTGACCAATGTCACAAAACAAATGACATTTCGAGATCCATACGGATCCCTCGTTCACAAAAGAATGATGGCTAAACAGCAGGCTCTTAAGTAGCCTTGAGCGCGTGATGCACGACGGTATTGGTGCATGACACATGATGGTTTTTAACAATGCTTTTAATTGACCACACGGTATTCTGTCGAACTCTCGACTAGAGAACATAGGTAGGTGTATTCTTAACGTGGCCTAACCAGGAACGCCGACAGCACCATGGTGACTGAATGGTAGTTCATTGTACGAAGTAACGTTGGCACTCGTGTCAATACACAGCCCAAACCTTTCTTTTCTGTAGGCAAAATGCACGCTACGGCATGCTGATGCACGTATCATAAGCGACGTTTGTTGAAGTACTCCTACGGGATCGAGCAAAGTTGGGCAAAAGCATGCCAACTGATAGCAAGATCACGGCCGCTGGATGAAAGCGCACAGGTACGGCCAGCTGCGTGCGCCGGAGACGGCGGGAGAGGACTAGTTCGTTCGGTGGCCGCCGCAGCGCCACCAGTCAAGGATAGAGAGAGCGCCTGGACAGCGGTGTATGCGCGAAATCGTATGATGTTTCAGCGGCGCTCGCGGTACTGCATACGCACGTGCTGAATTCGATACCCCCTCAGCGCATTTTTCTACGCTACGGCAGTTCATTTTTCTCATAATGGCAAATGATTTTTCTTTCCTGTAGGAGTCCAGCTGGCTTTGACTAAGCGCGCCCGTCGCTGTGACAGACAATTTTGAACTTGTATTTAAAGCGTTAATGACAAGCTTTTCCCTCTTGTAGGAGCGCAGGATTATTACACCTTTGTTATGTTCTTTTACAAATGTACTGGCGCATGCTTTCGGAGAATTTTTTTTCGCTTCTCGCTAAAAATGTGCTTGAATGGCTACCGTGACCTGATTTTGCGTTTCTAAACTAGAACGGCAGTGGGTACATGAGGTTTCAGTTAATTCTGGTTTATTTTGCAGTTATTGTTACATAAAAAATGTCTTGCGTGAATTCCGTTCAAAAGACGATGAGAAAAGTTTTGTGGTCTTGTCTGCGCATGCAGAGATGAAAATGCTAGGTGTGCTTCAACAATCAATCGTACTATTGAGCGAAACTCTACCAGTAAGTGTTTACTGGTGCAGTAAACAAATACTAGAGGTGTTTACGCTCATCGCCCTCAAAGGCGAAGAACTTTTCGGGAGAGGGGCTTGTGTGACAGTCTCACCAGGCGTTGCACAGTTGCATTTATATTTCCCGTCCAGTTAGCCAGCAACGGTCGCAACAGCTTCTTCAAAAAAACATCGCAGAGGTGGCTCGTGTGCTCAAGGGTTGTCGAACCACACCGAAATGCTGGACAGGTAACAAAATGTGGGAGGAGGGCTGAATGAAGAAGTTTCCAGAGGTTTCCACTTCTTGGAGCTTCTACGGGCTTCATCACCTCACTGACAAAATTGCATGCCAGCTTGCAAATTTGTACGATCTCAGTCTTGGCATATCGAAGTTTTCCTTTATCAGTTTTTTTTTCTGTGAACTCGTAAATGCCACTGCAAGGGTTTGGGTCTTGCAGGAGAACCTTGCAAGCATGACAGGTCAACTGCAAATAACAAAATAAAGCCAAGGCAAAATTTGAATCAAAAGTGCTATGTCAGGAGTGTGCAGGATATTTCATCGCTTACATCACTCAGCCAAAGAAATTCAACATATAAATTCCCTAAAAGAGCTAAAGCGGTAATTTTTTTCTCCACCAACGTCGTTGTTTAGAAGTAGTAGCGTTTTTGACTCCGAATCTTATGACAAATATTGTGAAAAATTGCACTTCTCCTTATACGGGTAAAAGCTTCGTAATTATTATTATGTTGTACTGAAGAGCATGCCGGCTACATATAATGTGTTCTATTGTAATGATCTAGGCTGCTACACGCCGCAATTACCCATTCGATAATTACGAGCAGCGTATATCTTCTGGTTCTAGTTAAAAAAAAATCAGTTAGAGTCCCAGCAAAGAAAAGAAATGCTTATCAAATAAGAAGCGGCTCATAGAAAGCAGGGAGGCGCATACTTCCTTAGCGTGTGTACTGAAAAATCTATATTGGCGTGTCGCCTTCAGTCAACACAGCGGCCTGAACTTTATTAACTCAACTTCCTGTAACACAATTACTGCAACACCATGCAATGCTTGAACCTTCCGACTCCCTAAGCGCGCTGGCCTGGCAAAAGTACAGTTGTCATATGCCAATGAAAATTGGCCCGCGAAGCCCTTTCATCCAGTGGGAGGGCCTTTCGTGAGGAGGGTGAAGGGAAAAAAGAAAAAGAGCCTAAGCATGACGACTTATTCTTGGTACATTTGATTATTTGGTTCTAGGAATAAACGGAAGAACGGTCGCTGGGCACCCACCTCGACCCTTTTCCTCCAGATCATTGTCTGACGGTGTTGGTGAGCCAGGCTTGTCGGCGTTCAGCATTGGAGGGAAATTCATGGTATCCCAAGCCAGGATTTTTCTTCGCGTCCGACGTGCACAGTGGAACGCAGCAGCTCTTAGGCGTACTACTTTACTGCTTTAACAAGCTATTCAGGCTATGTTTGTGTTTACAGGAGCGAGAACACATGGAATTCAGAACTACTAGCACTCCACACAACGCAAAAAAGGCGCGCTCACCCCAGCGCGCGAACTTCGGAGTATCACCTACTACTAGCGCCCCCCGCGAAAGTTGCGGCCGAAACTGTCAACGCCGCTCTCCCTCCCTGGACAATGCGCGGCGGCTCCACGCAGCAGGCCGCACCTGTGCGCTTTCATCTAGCGGCCGTGGCAAGATATATGTATGTTTATTATGCTGCCATATAGCACTTAACATACATTAGAAGTTCAATTCATGTTACAAAAGCACCATCATCACAACTGCTGGTGTCATAGGTTTACTTGCTATATATACCATGTCGGAGGAGCAGCCATAGCCTAGCCGCAACGTACTTGCTAGGCACCTTGGGGACACGGGTTTGATGCCCCCCTACTGCTTCGTAGGTTATGTGTATGCCTGTGCGCTCATTATGCTTATATTTCAATCACAAGCCATGACAAACAGTGTGCCTTTCGTATTTTTAGGTGTGGATTCTAATGATACATTAGATGTCTCTTTTAGCTGGCCCTTGATTGACATAAAATTCAAACACCTGTGGCGCATATACCTGCATAACGCAGGGCAAACACTATGGGTATGAGGCACACATGATTGCAGCATCTTTAATCGTAACATACATACATACATACATACATGACAAGTATATCATTTTATAGATGTAAATATCAATGGTTCATGTTTCTCATACGACACCCTATCATCCTAATTTTGGTGTACGCCAGGTAAACGAGACGACCAGGAGAACACCAAGATGTAGGTGGACAGATGGATCGATCGGCAGACACATAGGCCAGAGTTGCTCAAGTTTACCAAGAAATGCTTCGCAGTTAAAAAGAGGGTGAAGATATAGCTGCCAGCAGAGCATTATAGACCCTTTTCATAAATAAGGCACCTGGTGGTGGGCTTTTTGTCAGTTTCGCTTTGCAAGGAATTATGGGTTCGCGGCGCGCCATCATGAAGGCTTTGCTGCAGAGCGGGGGCAAGGCGCGAGTGTGCTGGCAGCTGGTTCCCGTGTGATCTGCCGAAGTCTCATTATCTGTGTTTGCGATCGTGCTTTTTTTGCAACGTGTTCGTGCACCGAAGGGCTTCTTCTTTACAGTGAGTGGTATTTTGTGCCCACTAAAGGGTTGCTAAGGCGGAGTGGCTCAGTCGCCGGACGATCATAAACCTGCAAGTGTGTGTTGTCAACGTCTATGGTAGCCACCATCAACACCTGGCACCAGTCCCGAATGAGAAAAAAGGGCTCGCCGTATTTTGGCAAGGTTTGCGATGCCACATCAACTTTTCGTGTTTCCTAGGAACAAGAAAGGTGAGTCGCTACCGTTCTACATGTGCGTGCACATAAACATTCTGCCGGTGCTGTGTGCGCAGTGACGTTTGCGTTCGCACTGTTTACGGATGTTTTCGTTTTTTTTTCTCCCGCAGGGAACACCGAGGGGGCACCATTGTATTTGGAGGGTCGTCGTACACGTTCCACAGCAGGAAAGAAGCACTTTTCAATAAAGTTCATTGAGCAAAGCTTGGTTGTTTTTGTTAGGCATTTCCTGGGCCCCTCTGAGCAGCATGGATTAGTGTCCGCATAGCTTGTTGGCAAAAAGCTCACAGAACGTGACCACAGGTAAAAAAGAGAAAAATCGACATGAGAATTAATATGACGAATAATGCTAGTCTTAACCTTAGTGACGAACCCTGCAAGAGCATTTGGAGAGAATACTGCGTAATCACCTTCCTGGCAAGACTGTCAACCTTTCTTGCATGCACCGATAAATGCTGTCGTTATTCACGGTACTGTTCGTGGCTGCGGTCACCGCCAAGGAAATGCACGCATCCTTAGTTTTGTTTGCAGCGTATTATATTTGTAGTCGCCCTTGCCTCCGGCTGCCCTTGCAAACCTTCAGGCTCGCGCATCGCAATCCACCGCATGTTAAAAAAACAATAAAAAGGAAAAGAAAGCTCAGCTTGCCGCACTGAAACTTTCCTATATATATGTGTGCAGCGCGTTCACGAATGAGAGCCCATCGGCAAGTGTGTTCTTATTCACTTATTGTACGGAGGCGTTTGTTTACAACTACGTTTTTAAAACGTGACGCCGTACGAGGCTAGGCTTTAGTGCAGTCGTGTCGTCTGTAGGAAAGAACTGTCGCCGACCTCAGAGGTAATGAAAAACCTTTTGGCGTGCTATAAGCTTCGGACATTCCAGCCCTTATAATAATACACCAGACAAGAATCGGTTCAGATAGTTTGGGCTACACGAGTTGGTTACAACTCAGCGGTGGTCTGTGGATAAAAACTTGGCCAATAATCTATAAGGTTGTAGCCAAATGAATAAGTGCACATGCCTCCTTAGCCACAAAGTTATGGTCACGGCCATTACGATATAGTAAGAGTGAATACACGCACCATTTTCTAATCGCGTGTGGTGCGTCACAGCTCCTCTGGCTTCTAATTAAATTTATAACTTTTTCACTGTTCTTGTCACGGCAACCTCAATGCTGGAACGTAGGCCGTTTGGACTATCATACAACAGGTTTGAACAATTAAGCACCCCAATAACAAACAGGAGCAATTCAGTATTGGCGGTGCTGAGGTATCATGTACTCGTGCATTGACATTCACCGAGGCTCGCGTCGTCTGCTAGTCTGCCCTCATCATGGCAGCTCGCTGTAGTTCGTGCGTTCAGCGCTAGAGGTGCCCTTTTATGAAAAGGGTCCATAGAGGATATTCATAACGCACTGTGCTCTGGCAACACTGGGTGTGTCCGCCATGTTCTTCGGGGTGCAGTTATGGAATCATCCGCTAGCGTTAGCATTAGGAAAGGCTGGGAGGCTGTCGCTAATGGCACTTTCAGGTCAAGAAAACGCAGCAGTTTCCTGCGACATCCAGGTGCATAAAGTCAGTGGAGCTCACCGTGAGACTATAAGTTGAGAAGAACACAACAACAGAGTCTCACGCTCTTAAATGCCCACCCGCAAGGCTGCTACTACGGGTGTACTGCTTTGCAACAAAAACAGCACACCAAAATTGCTCCTTTTGTGACACGCACTTCAGATCTGAGGTAGGCGTTCAAGGAAATTAAGACACATAATAGTATGTGTAATAATATAATATGTGTAAAATATGTGTAAATATATATAATATGTGTAAAACACATAATAGCTCGCATGACAATGCAATGTCTCACGTTATTTACCTATATTGTTACGGTGATACGCGTTTATTTACAGATGGGGAATGCGAAAGGCCTAGGGACCGAACTGATCACGGTTCAAGCTAACGTCGTTTTTCTCTACTTCAGTGTCCACCGTATCGTATCAGTTCCCCCCTTGCAGAGGATGCCCGCCGGGCGAGTCAGGATGTACTCCGCTGATGAAAACGCTTAAGACGAGCTACATTGACGATTTTCGTCTTGTTAGAGCGGCGGCCAGCCGATAAGAGCTGAGATATCACGTATGTGACATTGCTGAGGCGTGCCAAGACAACGAAGGGGCCGGTGTAATGGGCTAAGAACTTTTGGAACAGGCCGCGCTTGCGAAGTGGTGTCCATAGCCACACCAAATCACCTTTCTTGTATGACATGTGCTGATGATGTTCGTCATAACGGATCTTAGAGAGTTCTTGTGAAGCGAACGTACGAAGGCGTGCGATGCGTCGGGCCTCTTCTGTGCGACAAATTGTTTCGGCCAGAGAAGGTTCATTGGTTTCAGAATACGGAAGAATAGAATTGAGAGCTGTGTGGGGCCTGCAGAGGTACAGGAGATAAAAGGGACTGTATCCGGTGGTTTCATGTTGTGCGGTATTGTAGGCGAAGGTTATAAAAGGCAAGACGGTGTCACAAGATTTGTGAGCTGCATCAACATACATTGAAAGCATGTTCATAAGAGTTCTGTTAGTCCGTTCAGTTAAACCGTTAGTTTGAGGGTGGTATGGGGTGGCATGACAAAAACGAGACCCATAGAAAGACGTAGCAACTCTTCAACCACATCAGCAACGAATTGTCGGCCATGATCACTGACAATGACACGAGGGAATCCGTGCCGTAGTATGATGGATGACAGCATAAAGTGAGAAACTTCACCTGCCGTTGCTGCAGCAATGGCCGCACTTTTGGCGTAGCGTGTCAAATGATCGACGCATACTGTAATACATCGGTTGCCTGTAGTCGATCGTGGGAAACGGCCGAGCAGGTCAACACCAACGACTTCAAATGGCAAAGCAGGGGGTGCAATAGGATGAAGAAGTCTTGAAGGGCCTCCAGATGGACGCTTGTAGCGAAGGCGTAGCTCACAGCTCGCAACATACGCCGTTACACTGTGGCGCATCTTCGGCCAGAAGAAACGTTCTCGCGTGCGTTGAAACGTCCTGGAAAAACCCATATGTCCCGACATAGGGTCATTGTGCATTGCTTGGAGGACGTCACGTCGTAAGCTTCTCAGCACGACTAGAAGCAAACGGGCGCCTTTGCAAGAATAATTCCTTTTATAAAGAATGCCTTCCTTGGCAATGAAAAGGCGCTGTCCATCCGCTTCAGAAACGAAGAAATGAGCTAGACTGTTGTCTCTGCGTTGCTCCCTGCGAAAAGTGTCGAGGTCGGGGAATGGAGGATCAACTACTGTTAAATGTTCGTCGAAATTGTATGCGTCACATTCGTTCGTTGGAAAGGGGAGTCGTGATAAACAATCAGCGGCGGCGTAACGGCGGCCGCTCTTGTAACAAACTTCAAAGTCATATTCTTGCAATCGTATGGCCCAGCGAGCAAGACGGCCGGATGGGTCACGCAGTCCAGTGGGCCAACATAATGAGTGATGGTCCGTGACAACAGAGAATGGGCGTCCGTAGAGATACGGGCGAAACTTGTGGACGGCAAAGACGACCGCGAGACATTCTTGTTTCATTACAGTGTAGTTGCACTAAGACTTAAACAATGGCTAGCATAGGCGGTGGGGAAGTGAAGCGGCGACGAGGGGATGTAGAGCGGTGCTTGCATGCAGTTGGGGGCGTCAAGCTTCGTATGGAGGTGGGCGAGTCATCGCGGCGGTTTTGTCGGAAGCTGTTTGCTAACGGATGTGTCACTACGGGACACGTCCAGGCTACGGGCTACGGGAGTTCTGCTGGAAGCCATTCCCGAAGTATGAGTCCCATATCCAGCGAACACTACGGTGCTGGCTGTTCCATCGAGGAAACGCCGGCGGTTGCTCGCAGTACCGTGGCAGTGCACGGCGGCGCTCAGGGCAGAATCGAACCACATGCCCACGGACACTGCAATGGAAGCCCACGGGGGCTCATGCACATCACCAAACCATGGGCGTGGATCCACGTATTTACGATGGTCATCCCATGTTGACACTTTGGCATGTGGTTGGTTGAAGGCATTCTGCTGATAATAATGGCGAGAGAAATTGTAAGTTGGTTGCTCCGGAGCTCTTGATCCAGGCACGTAATAATATCGCGTAGTATCCATGGGCTCACACGTTGCGTCATAAGGCAAACAGCCGTCGACAACACATGCCCTAGTCGCAGTCGCAGCTTCACGTCTACCAAGTTCCTCGCATACGATCTGTCTTATTGCTGAAGCGAGATCGCTGGACGCTATAGGGTTGACATCAACACTCGTGACAGTGGTCACGTTGGCGAGTCTACCAAACTTGGGTGTAATGCGTCTTGCCCTCAAAGTCTCAAATGTACGGCAGTGTTGGATCACGTCTGCCACACACTCCAGCGTGTCCTTGCCTACGAGGAAGTCGTAGACGTCCTTGGCTATTCCTTTAAGAAGATGCTCAACTTTATCTTCCTCTTTCATGCGGGGGTCTACAGACCTGCACAACTTCAAGATTTCCTCTATGTAAGTTGTGCAAGTCTCGCCTGGCACTTGGGCACGCTGCATCAGCTGTTCAGCACGCTTCTTCTTCAGAGACGGGTCCCCAAAGCAGCTCTTGATTCCATTTTCGAAGTCTTGCCATGTGGCTATACTTTCTTTGTGTTTTTCAAACGACACGAGCACTGTGCCTTCGAGGAACATTGGCACATTGGCCAGCAGGGTGTCTGAATCCCAACGATTGTATCGACTCACTCGACTGTAGTGGTTCAGCCACTCTTCAACATCTTCTCCGGCTTTTGCGGCGAAGGTCCATGGCGTCATGTGATGTTGCCACTTATCGAAAGGCGAAGACCGCGTGTTGTCGCCGTCAGGAATTGCATCCACGGAAAGCGGTGGTAGTCCGGCCAGTCGGCGGCTTTGGCGCAGTTTCAATTATCTTCGCAATCTGTTTTGTAGCTGTTTTCAACACAGTGATGGTGCAGCTTGCTCTACTGTTACTTTGAAATTCCAGGATTCCTTGTGAATTTCTTCCTTGTGAATTTCTACACTTCCATCACTCATATCATTTTCTGTGTAATCTGATTATATCTGACTTTTCCGGGGCACAGTGAAGTCCACTGGCACTGGGGAATCGCCCACTGTGGTGGCTTCCCGTCGAGCTTGTTCTTTGGTAGCTAAGGAATCTTGCATGGCCCAAGGATAAGTACTCTCTGCATATAGGGATGTGTACATACTCCAGCCCTTGCGTAGCGGCGTTGAACAGCAGGGAAGAAATGATCTCCCCTTGTGGGGTGCCCTTGTTGGCACCTGAAATAGTTTTGATTTGACTAGGCCAACGTTTATTGTAGCCGTCCTTCCAGTGAGTAAAGCCTTTATGTGTAAACGAACATTCTTTTGCCACATCCAATCTTGAACTTGGAAAGGATGGCGTCGTGAGAAATGCTGGTGAAGGCTCCTTTTCAAATCTAACGGTAAGAAGCCCTAAGGTTTATATCTTCATGGTCACCCCTCCTGCATATGTAGGGACACTGGCAACATTGGTTACTGGGTTTTGAGAATATTAACTTAAAAATGAAAATTACTCTCCGTTGCAAAGGAACACTACCAGATGTGTATAAAACACATTTGTCAAGTGAAGCTGCATGGGTATTTCTTCGTTTTTCATTATACTCAGAGCCGGACATATCACCAAGAATGGCACCACCAGTCATTTTTTCCAGACTTTCAGACCAAGTTAATATTATTCTTTTTTCATGGTGTAGAAGCGTGCTCGTTTCTGGCAATGCAAGAAATAACCTTATTTTCACCACACCCAAAAAATTATTTCCGAGTGGTAGACAGTCCCTTAAGAAAAAGAAATAATATGTAACTTGATGCAAGAGTCGAACCTTGGACAGCGCGGCACAGACTCCAGCAGAAATGTAATTCTTTGTAGGACAACTTATGACAGCTACGCTGGACGAAAGTACGCAGTTTGAATATCTCTGCATGGAACATTTACTGCTGCACTTTATTCCATCTGCATGGAAAGCTAAGCACACATTTTGAATCCGCCTGGACAGAACATTTCCCACAGACGAGACACCTCAACATTTCTTTATCTTTCGATCTGGACGAAACTGCAGCCTAGGCCTTAGCTAAGCAAATCCAACACACATAAAAGAAAAAAATCCACGCATATCCACGAAGTGAATGATGATGAGTGGGCAAAGCTC
The DNA here is from genome assembly GCA_013339685.2 of Hyalomma asiaticum. NCBI lineage: Eukaryota > Metazoa > Arthropoda > Arachnida > Ixodida > Ixodidae > Hyalomma > Hyalomma asiaticum. Next base: position 117,049,072 of record CM023486.1, read on the forward strand.
CAGAGGTTCATCGTAGATCGTGCCGAGTTCTGGATTAATTTAGTTAACGCGCACGCTATGAATCCTTATGGTTCAACTACGCACAAATGAAATCTCCCACCAGCACTTCATTGCAAGTCAACATGCAGTGCCTATATATATATACATATGGGTGGCCGGTGAACGGTTCTCCAGCGCGAGCAGTCGGTATTTTTCAATCAAGAAACTCGCTAGAAGACGCTGCCTGCGTCAACGTTGTCTCTCGCGGGTGAGGGCGCGTTCTCCTTCTTTGCAAGCTGGTAGAGTGTTTGTCGAAGAATGAGCGTTTCCATAGTCAACGCACACCTTTCTCTCTCTCTCTCTCTCTCACAAGACAGCAGATGGAAGAGTGAGAGAGCTCGCGCGCTGGGAGGCACGCGCCAAGGGCGAGCGCGAGCGTGGCTACGAACTAGACGAGGTGGCTACGACGAACAACTACGGCAGACAAGGCATGATAGTTCTTCCTTCGACAAGACGACCAGCTTATTCATACCATAGATCTGACAAATTAGTAGGTTGTTAGGTTACGTAACCGTGTGATATGGATGTTGCTGTGCTGTATAGTCAACGGGTGTACTCTTGTACATGAACATTTAACCATGCTTCGTGCTGTATGGACAGACAACTGAGTTCTCTAGAATACCGTGGTATTCGTTTCACATTTTCTACCTTCCAGAAAAGTTGTGAACAACTTCTTAAAACTGGGGGTATTGTGATGTAATACGAAACGAAACCGAAACTGAGTGATGGCAGAGTAGACGAAGAGGAACCGGCGTGTACTCGTGACACAAGAGCGCGTGCCAGCGTTCGAGGCAGCTCAGCATTCGATGAAGACGAGGTGGCTACGACGGACAACTACGGCAGACAAGCCTACGCCTTAAGAAGCTTCGCCCCTAAAACCGACAGGACAAGGCACTACTCTTAATTGATATAATTTTAACCCTTTCGGCCCCGGCGGTGTCAATTGACACCACAAGAAAATGTTCGTCAAGGGGCCTTGAAAACAGAACTACAACTGACGATTTTAGTGGCAAGATGACATTTAGGAATCCCTATTGCCATCCACATGATTACTAGCTGCATGTTTTTACGAGGGCAACAAGGAAGAAGAAAATGCCGCCGCGAAACCCTTCCACGAGATGCGCCATGTGAGGTCTTACTTTGAATTGTTCTACCGCAATGAATATTCGGATCCACGCAATGCCAATTTTGTATGTTGTTTGCTAAAACTGCCTTAGTGCACAGCCGCCTGGAGTTTTGTTATGGCTGGCACCAATTTTCGGTAAAGCCTCGTTTTCTATATGGCCAACTTTGACACCATCAGGGCTCAACGGTTGTGAATGAAACCCATAGAGTTATGAGAGGCGCACTGTTTTTTGTTCGCTGAGTCTGTTTATCGCATGCATGTTCAGGCCAATAGTGTTGTTTCACAAATAACACAAAAATATCTCCAGATAAGTCAATGTGGCTGCTAGCGCACTGCTTTGCAAGGTCAGTAAGGGAAGTATACTGGATGCAAAGGTTGAACGCCATAAGGATAAGGAGGCCACGTGCCTTTGTTTGACCACCCCCGTGGAAGAAAGAGCAGGCTGTGATTATGAGCACGGTATTTGAATACAATGGATAAAAATATTTATTATACAGTCACAGTTTTCCTAGAGAATGTTCATGAAGTGTTCCAGTAGATTGAAATACGGTGACATGTGGCAAGGCCAACCGCCGTTTCAAAGGCGTGCGAGATGGAAGGGATGAAGCTTTTTGATGTTCCTGGGCATCCACCCATGTACACTCGGCTTTATGTAGAGCGCACACATACACACATGCATGCATACGGCATGCATACAGTTATGCGCATACGGTGCTGGTTACCGCCCCACCCCCTTACCTGACCCCAGGTCTGGAACCATGGCTGGGACCCATGGTCCATTTGTGTCTGCAATTACCAAGGAGACGCTTCACAGTGTTCGACCACGGCTGCTCGATGAAAAAGACAGGGTGTGGCACGCCGCGGAGCAGGCAATGGGAGGGAGCGTGGCAGCGGAGTTGACAGTTGTCGCAGCATTTCGCGATGGGGGCGCTAGTGGTAAGGGAAAGCCCCACGCGACGCGCGGGAGGGAAGGAGCAAGCATTCAAAAAGAACGGGAAGGTCGAGTCGGATGTTTTGTTTTCTTTTTCCTGATGTGTAGTGTAACCGTTATCTGTCACTCAAGACACTTTGCGCGTGCGTGATCTTTTGTGTCATAGGTACAATGCCGCGCAACTGTTGTGTGCCGCTGTGTTCAACGAATGCAGCGAAGGACCCCCAAATACGCTACCACGAGTTCCCCAGTGACGCGAAACGCAGGGCAGCATGGCTGAAAAACATTTCTCATCAGGAACCCGGCGGGAAAGCAGAAATGTGGCAGCCGAATGACAGGCCCCTGGTGTGTGCTTTGCATTTTACAGAGCAGGACTACAAGAGGACCGCTAAGCTGAGGGTGCTTTTGCCAACTGCGGTGCCGACAGTGTTCCACTTACATGAGCACGAGGAGTATGCCAGCTTTGAGGAATAAGCGACCAGGGATACATTAGAGCACAAAAAAAGGACGAAACACAGGAAAAGAAGACGACAACACAGTTGGAGCGTGTTTCAGGTGCGCTAAGTAACCAGTATGGCGTGCGTATTCACACTATGTAATACCTGTTCGTCATTCCCCCCATAATCATTTGGCTCTAACGCAGGCACAGTGTTAGGCTTGCAACTCTCAGCTGCAGCTTCAAGAGGCGAACAACGCGCTGTATGGCCTAATGGGGAATTTTAACAACGGCAACCTGAAATACCCCAAGATGGAAATTATTGCCATCTGCAAGCTGATACGCATTTTTATCGACAAAGTGATGAAGATGGCAGAAGTGAGAAGTGGCAGAATTTGTGACCTGCTATTGTCAGTACTTCTGCCGCACCTGTTGTTATGCCGAGAGCTGAGTTGCGGGGCAGACGGCCACGCCATGGAAATTTGCGAAGTTTTCCTCATAAAGCTCTTACGAGCGCTTCTTGCAAACTGGGCAGGAAATGTGAACATGCCAGTTGAGCGTCTCGTGCATCTCGCGCAAAAGCCTCTCGGTAGGAAAGTACTGCGCCTGTGAATCGAACAACATTGTGATCTTTTTCCTCGTGCAATAAAATGATCATGATTTCCCTGTTCTCCCCATTGTTTCTTTTTCTTCGAGTGGAAAACTGAATCCTTCCGTACATACAAATGTCAATGAATGACTCTCCTGTCAATAGGGTGGACAGCTCAACGGCAACGAAACAGACAAAATAATACGGCAGAATTCCCCACTCGCCCAAGCAATCACTTCAATTGCAAATGGACACTTGCTGTATTTAGGTACAAGCATCGCTGATGCCCATTTGTTGGCGATGCTTTCTAACATCGTTAAACCTCTAGCAGTTTAGTACTAAAGACTTTAAAACCAGCGAGCGCATGCCAGCAGCGCTGTTAAGCCGCGACACGCCTCCGCGCGCACATGTAGGCACCCCAGCTCTCCCTGACCGGTGTTGCCGCAGCGGCCGTGCGGAAAACTAGGCGCGCTACGCCGTATTCACCACATGCAGAGGGCCACACCATGTGTTTTTCATCCAGCGGCCGTGGTTCGACGCGTGCACCTGGCTATGGCTTAAAATAGGCCCTTATAACAGTATGGGCATATAGCACCAACATGTGTCATTTTACAACCCTTGAGCCCTGATGTACCATTTTGACACCATAGTGCTAACTCGCTTGCCCGCAAGGTGGATATTTGCAAGGGATGTTATTTAGCCCTTATACACACGAAAAATTACGTTGAATAAATTCTGCACTGGAAATAAAAGATCCGGGGCTGAAAGGGTTAATGTCTCACTACACTCTCTATATCTTTCGGTATCTGCGTGAAGGGTGGAGTGATGCAATAAAAATTATGTCAGTTCAAGCAACACCATGTCCTATCGTCTTTCTTGTGTGTGTTGTTTTGCGCTAAAAGTAGTAGTATCATGGATTCCCATCAACTAGTCCGCCAACACATTGTGCTGGAATTGCTATTTTTCACAATCCTTGCAACTAGAAAGAGTTCTTCGAGCAGAGATGGCACAATTGTTGCCAAAATGAACATATGCTCCCGGTAGCAGTTTATAGCAACTGCTCCAGCATTTGAAAATAATCTTGCATGCAATGCTTAACGATGCTGCCACTTTATTCGGTCTCAGGATGTTAAGGCACACACCTCCACAGTGCACCAGTCACAAACGAGACCCTGGAGTAAACATGGAGAAAGCTGCTCAATGGGTTTCAGTGAAAACACACCTGTTTTTGATCCTCCTGCAGCCTCTTCTCTGTGCGTGAACGTGCCACCCTCAGTGCGTCTCTCAAGGAACTGGGAACTCTAATTGCCAGTTTGGCTGTGCTTCCATTGGCCGGCACCACATTCTGGAAAAAGCTGATTCCACCAATCTCAGATTACTGTAGCCTTAATTAACAGCCAAACATCCGTATACTTTACATTCTGCACAAAAAGAGAACCAGTCTGCAGCTATTATGTACACCAAGATGTTTTCCACGCTCTCATAAGCCGCCTTGTGCCAGATCTGCTTGCACAGGAGAGGGAGAGCCACAGTAGTTCAACCAGATGAGCAAAGTAAATTCTGTAATAGATAATCAAAATTCTGTGTAGATATCAGCATTCCATGTTGTGGGCAGATACTCTGTACAAAGTTTCATTACTATCTGACAAATTTGAGTGCCTGACAGTTTGTTCACAACATCTGAAAATGGTCTGGATGTTGTGCACAATCTCTCAGGCATTTAATATTGTCAGATATTAATGAAACTTTGCACACAGTATCTATGGACAACATGGAATGTTGATATCTACACAGAATTTTGATTATCTATTACAGAATTTTTGTTTTGCAATTTGAAATGCCAATAAGGGAAATGTGGAGTACACAACGAGCACCTCTGGCTTTTTGTTAGAAATGTAGCATGCATAGCCTGTTATTTCCAAACTTAGGTAGTTTTCAACACACTACTGCCACTGCGCAGCGGGATGTATTGAGGTGCTGCGTAGAAATTTTTTTAGTAAGCTACAGAGTGTGCACAAAAGGCCCTATATTTTGTTATCACAGCTGTTCTAACAGAAGAACCATTACAGCTGCAATAAAACTCATTTCAGTTTTGAAATCAGCATCACAAGCTCTACTGGTGGCAGAAATTTCCAAGTTCTCCCCTTAAATAAATAAATAAATAAATAAATAGGACTGTCTTATTTGTCAAGCTGTCAGCCTTGTCAGGCTGCGAGGCAGCAGCCCTTTTTTCTTGTTTGTGTGTTCGTTATGTCGCTGGCATTGATTCTGACATTGTAATGAATGCCAAATGAGTTGACTGATTGACTGATTGATTCTAGTTAAATAACACCCACTTATAATTATCTAGCCTGAGAGATAAAGGATGACATAGGTACGAGTTTATGGCGTGGATTGAGGCAATGGTAAAACATTTTGTCGAATAGGCCACTGTGTTTTTCCATGGCCTCTGAGATGTGGCATGTGCCTGTTACTGCGAAACACATCTGCACTGCCAGCCGCCAAAGTTCTCACTATACAAGTGCTCACCACGTTACTTCCCCCCTCCCCGCCATCATCCTGCTGCATACAGTGTGCTTTTCCTGCCTAGACTTGCATCATTACCATCTCCTGTCATTTCACCTAGTACCAACACATGTGATGAACATCCCTTAGCCGTCACATTACTGATGATCAGAAGACATGCACTACCGGCACCATGCGTGCACACAAAAACGTAAGAACCATTTTCTGTTCCCTTTAAATAGACTCCTTTCCAAAGAAAGCACCATCTGTTGCACAACGTGGTAACTACTTAGGTATGTGAAGAATTTGTCTCTTTTTTTCTTTTCTGTGGTTCCCACAATTGAGAGGGCACCTTGCAAAAATACTGGCCCTGGTCGGTGCCTCCTCCATTTTTTGAGTGCTTAGGAAAAAGAGAGAAGTACAATGGGGACCGGCCGTCGGCCCTAGTATGGCTTTTTGCCACCATGCACCACCACCGGAGCAGGATAAATGTAATGCTGTCGCTCGTGGTGATAATGTCATTGATTGCATTCGTTTTCTTTTATGTACAGCCAAACTCTTGTACTTGGGAACCCTGAATCGCTCACCGCCTTGGGCAGTCGAGCCATTTTAGAAGTATACGTGTCATTGGCGGCTCGCAGTAGCCGCCAATGGTTTGATGCGGTCGCGTATCATCTCCAAAGTGGCTGAGCCAATACGAGAGCACACCACAATTGCGTGGCAATTTTCCTGTTACTGTTCACTTTCCTGAGAGCCGATTTTTAAGGCAGTACTTGCCTGCGGCTAATGCTGAAAGTCTGCATGCTGAAAGAGCCCCTGTGCTGTCTACTCGTGTTGCCGACTACACTCGGGCGGGGGAGCATGCGCTAAATAGCGTGTAACGTGGTTCGACCACGTCAAGAGGAATACATAATTTCACATTTCATTCATAAGTTCTAGAAAATCCATTTGTTGCCACTGACTGGAAGTCACTGCTGGTGCCAGAAAATAAGTTGTGCAGTGTGATTCCACCATTTAAGAGCTTAAAGTAGTTACACCATGAAAGTTCAAACACAGAAACAAAAACAATGTGAACAATGCATTCTGCCAAGCTCTTCTGCTGGAGCACTGCTGCTGGTGCAAGCGCTTTGTGAGTGTTCATTCGCAGCCTACTCACATTTAGCGATATTTGCCATGCTTTGCTTAATTGTTACCTTGGGCTGAAAGTGAAGGGTAGTCCAGAAAGACATTTGGGACCACATCTTTCTTGCGAAGTTTTCTGTTCTGAAATGGCGGCTGCATACTCTAGTGTAGATTGAAGGCGTATCAGGTGACCAATTATCCTGCCTTATTACTGTAAGCCACCCATCTTGTAAACCAGTGGTAGCTGGTGTTTCATGGAATGACAGCCTGGCAGTTTTTTTTTTCTTTCTTTAGTTTGATTTGCATAATGGCACATAACAGTAAGACATACTAAGGCATGCAGCAAACATGCTCGCAAAAGCCTGAAAAAGAAACAAAAAGGAAATGCCCACGTTTGTGCTCACTTCACTGCAAGTGACATCAAAAGACCATAGTCTTCTGCCGCCCCTGATAAGTAACAACCGCTCTTCTCACCCCTCCCGCCACTCGTGCTGTTTGTTCCCCTCTCACTCCTCCTATGATGGATGCAATGGAGGTTTCGCTGAATTCAAACTTCCTGCGTTTGCTTTGCTCTTGTGCTATGTGTTGAGAGATTTTATTACTTTGGCATCGCTTCAACACCATTTCTAACGCATTCATTTTTCATTTACTAATGTAAAAACCAGACCAAATTAAACAAACACTGCGGATCACAGTTATCTACATACATCTTAGCTCAAATAGCCCAGAGGTTTTCTTTGCGCTTTATGATGTTGACGTGTATGACCCTGTGCCACCAGTGCTATTAGCTTGATTGGTTATGACCGGCCAGTTGAACCGGGTTCGGCCAGGTGGCTGAATCGAGTGACAGACAGACAAGGCTTTTCGCGTTCAGGTAGCCCAAGAAAGACTATCGCCTTTAAAAACACTGACTAAGAAATCAAGTTTCGCATGGGCTGAGCGGCCAGTGGAATACAAACGTGCAGAAGCATGAGAACACAAATGCAATCAAACATGAATGTAAACACAAAATTGCGAGCTTTAGCTTTGCACTCCACACAGCAGTTCAGTGCCAGCTTTCTGCATCCTACTCGTACACTGCGGCCACGTGGGAGCTGGCATGAGGAGAGCGTTTTCCCAGGCACTGAAAGGAGGCACTGCCCTAGTCTATGTCCTCTAGAGGTGCACGGTGGCTCAGTGGTTTCGATAATAAATCTTTATTTTCGCCTAAAAACGGGGAGGGGGGGGGGGGAGGGATGACCCTGGCATGGCCACTGGCTTGACATATTATGGTAGCCTCTGCCTGCAGCTTTTTGTTGGAGGAAAAGTTCATTGTATAAGCTGTATATAACACTCGGGCCTCAATCTGCATGTGACCCCTTAGGTAGACCGGCATCCTTTTATGCCACAGCGGTTACACTGCAAAATCACGCAATGACCATACGGAAATTGTTGAGGCATTCAGATGCAGCATCTATCAATCAAAGAATGAAGCAAGGCTTACTCACGGGTGCATAAGCAGGTTGGCCACCGAAGGCAGTCCATTCTTGCATGCCTCCGTGGAAATAAGTGCCTCCAGCACTGACCCTGTGAGACCGACATACATACAGAAAGTTTCTGAAAAAAACTCCCATCACTTCACTATGAGCAATTCTAAATAGTATAATTTGTCTGAAGACTACATCTTCAACTCAAGTGCATGCATTTAGCTAATGAGCCAAAATGCCAAGACCACTCACAAGCTACCATTCGGTGACAGTTTGCTGTCACCATAACATGCACCAATATAGTACTGTGGTTTTCAGTGCCAAAACCCCGATATGGTTATGAGGCACACCATAGTGGTGGGTCAACCACCTGGGGTTCCTTAATGTACACCTAAGTATAAGTAACCCGTGCCTCTAGTCATTGAAATGCAACCACTGCAGCTGGCACCGAACTTTCATCTTTTGGGCCAGTAGCCGAGCACCATATTCGCTCTACCACCACGGCAGCCCCATGTGCGTTGAAGGTGAGTTAACTTCGCCGAACGTTTTTGCTTTCACAATGTTATACCAGTATGTTCATATTTTATGCCATGGCCTACTTAAAACCAGCCAAGATACGGCTTGCCACACATACATCGTCACTCCCGTTATAAGAAACTCAGGGAGATGGTAGCACCAAATTTCCCTGAACACTGATTTGGTTTGATGGTCGTCATCTTATGATGGCTCGAGCAGTGATGCTGGCTGTGAGACATTGCAATAACAACACAGACAGCAGCTTTGTAAATCACCGTTCAATGCAGGATGGCTACCCACTGAAGCTCTGAAGCGGAAGCGGAGGTACTTCTAAGAATGAAGGAGATACGTATAAAAGACAAGGCTGAAACAATTGCTGTTATACCCTACGCTCATGGCGTCTCGCACAACTTGAGAAAAATGGGAAGTTGAGTTGGTGTACACATTCTTTTTTCCGAGCCTATCACTTATCCAGTCTGTGAAACCACGTTAATCAAATGGGCAGAAATTACGTTGAAACCCCCATGAACCATCGAGATCATTCCGTGTCTTGTGCTAAAGGTGTAGTGTATTCAATTCCTTTGACTTATGGCTGCACATACGTGGGCCAAATTGGCAGATGCCTCAACAAAAGACTATTAGTGCATAACTATAATGTAAGAGTTAGGATCTCTGGCCATCTAGGAATACATTGCCATGATAGTACTTGCACATCTGAGTTGCATAACACTAGCATGCTGCGCAGATGCAGCGACAAGATGACATGTGAAATAATTGAAGCCAAAAAAATTGCACATCGAAAGGACAGCTGCGTCAGCGCTCCAGCCATAGCTGTACTGGATAAAAAGCTGCGCATTTTATCAGGGCTTCAGTAATCTTGCTGAGCGTGCATTTCAGGCCTTGTTTCCTTGTTCACTGTTTTGATACGTAATGTATATTAAGGGTCAGAACAATAAGACATCAGATGTTAGTCGGCTCATGTGTGGCGTCCTGCCTTCTTTCTTTGTCTCTGTGTAGTGTGCGCTGTTCTTGCCCGGTTCCGTACAAAATGTGACACATTTTGGCATAGTTCTGGTCATCTTTTTTGTAACCGAAAAATGAACTAAAAACTAAATGCATTTCCTGGCACCACCTTCGTGCAGTTACAGCAAACATGAACCAACTCTCTCGTTGAGCCCATCTGCACTGCCGATCGATAGCATATTTCAGAAATGTTGTTGTTTTGTGGGGCTTAACGTCCCAAAACCAGCTCTGATTATGAGAGACGCCATAGTGGAGGGCTCCGGAAATTTAGACCACCTGGGGTTCTTTAACGTGCACTGACATCGCGCAGCACACGATCCTCAACATTTCGCCTCCATCGAAATGCAGCCACCGCAGCCGGGATTCGACGCCGCGACCCTCGGATCAGCAGCCGAGTACCATAGCCACTAGACGACCACAGCAGGGCATTTCAGAAATGGAGCTTATTTGGCATTAATACATGGCTGGTAAAGCATCACGACTCAAATCTAAAGCAACCATGAGCAATATGAGGAAATGGATGAGCTTATCAGCGCTGGATGACAACTCAATACATCTGATTCTCACTGTGACTGGTGTTGCCACATTGCCAAATGTACGGCGCCCCTCGTGGGCACTAGCACCGAACACTATATCCCGGAAACAGCACACGCACGTACACAGCTTCATTTATGTATGTTCTCTGCAAGTACATCGCGGTGAGCGCAACGCGAAATCCTTGAGTTCGGTGCCTTAGACTATACTGAAACTTGCTAGTATTAGGTAGTATTAGATACCACTAGTGTACACTAGATGTGTATGCGGGTCCAGCAGGGGCTTTGCACAGAAGAATCTTCTATTGGAAGGTTACTAGTTACACCACTGTGTTCACTTAAGTGAAGGGCCACCGACCAGATGTGCTTCGCACTGGAGACCCTGTAGGCTACTGCATTTGAATGAATGAATGAACGTACTTTATTGCATACATAACTTGTACAGAGTGCAGACAAACTGACTGGACCCATAGGAAAATGCTAGTGTGTGTGTCCCATTTGAAAATGTACATAAAAGAAACTGTATTAGTAATAAAAGTAAACAGAACTAGAAAATGAAATCAGATATCATTATGCAAGAAATAACATCTGGCAACTAACAAAAGTCAATCGAATTTGATTAAATAAAAGAAAAAGAAAGAAAAGGACTTATACTGAACACAAATAAGTTGGATAAAAGGGTGCACAGATCTGCAAAATTAAACTAAACAAGCATCAATAATAGTTCCTCTGAATAGCTTAATAAATGGAACTAGGTGACTGCAGCATTTTGCAATGAAAACACAAAACACACACACAAAAAGAAAACAGTATATGTTAGTTAAGTCGGGTTTTTTGGCGCAAGAGCAACTCAGGCTATGATGCGGCAGCCACAAGGTGTTGAGATATGACTATCAGAGACATGCAGACCTAAAGCTGATGTAAAAGGCTACATTCTTCTAGAAAATCAAGGACAACAGAAATGGGTACAAGCGAGTCATCTCCTAGAAGCAAGGAGGGGTGGAGATGTATGTGTGTTTTATATAGTGCGCTGAAGCATTTTTGTCTTTGCTTCTCAATGTGAGGACATGAGATTAATAAATGCATCTGTTAGTGGTTCTTGACAGCCTTCACATTTTGGTTGGGGTTCGTTTGCAAGTAAATAGTTGCGTGTCAGGTGAGTGTGTCAGATTTGCAGTCTACATAATGTTTCTTGCATAAACCGTTCTTAATAATGACAGTTTTTCCATTCCCCAAGCACTGGTTTCACTAGGTGGAGTTTATTAGTTGTGTATGTATCCCAGTGTTGTTGCCATTTTGTTAGTAAAGCTAGTTTTATTACCCGCCGGCTGTCTTTTAGAGATATTTTCGCTTTAACGACGTTTCATGAACTGCTAGAGAAGCAAATTTGTCCGCCTTTTCATTGCCGAGTATTCCAACGTGGCTTGGGACCCAGCAGAAACGGATCCGCACTTCCTGATTGTTTACTATTACCATATTTAAAATGTCACCTATTAAGGGCTCACATTCAGACCTGAAAAGGAGAGTGTTTAATGCGCTTAATGAGTCCATGTATATTATTGTCTTGAGCTTACCAGTGATTATTTTCCGAACTGCCTCTCTCAAAGCAAAGATTTCATGTCAGAGTTAAGCGCGGAACTTAAAAAATTATTAGACGCGGACAAGACAGGAGAGTAGCACACACACACGTCCTGTCCTGTCCAGTCCGCGTCTAATAAGTCCCGCGCTTAACTCTGACATCTTGCATCAACAAGGCCAGAAATATACCTTAGCAAAGACTTCAGCTGTAAAAATTGACATGCATTGAGGCAGCCTAATGCCAATTGCGCTTTCCCCTGTCACAATCCCAATGCCGACATGGTTTTTTGTTTTGAAGCCATCTGTATAATATTCACTGTAATATCTGTACTTACACTGCAGTGCACGGAATTCTTGTATTATGCATTCTGGCGGGGTGTCACTCTTCTTCAGATGGGCAAGTGACAAGTCACAGATTTGTGTGAGGTCAAACCATGGTGGCAGTCTGGGTGGTTTTGGTGCAACGCTCAGTACATATTCAGGGATGACATAGGTCTGGCATAATTCTTCGAACCGTAAGATGAGTGGCTTGATTAAGTGAGGTTTGTTCAGGTAGTTTAAGCGTGTGGTACATTTAGAAAGTAAGTCGTGGCATATGTGTTCAGGTGATGACTTGATTCTAAGTACATATTGACGCGTGCATTCAGCGAAGAAAACAAAGACGATGAGGGTTTTAGCGCGTTCCTTCTAGGGGGGCAAGTGCACAGCGGGGTTAGAAGAAGAAGACGTTTTTTGGGATAGAGCTCCAACAAGCTGTCCTGCGTTTCTTGTCTGTTTCTTGTCGTGCTGTAACGCGACACTGGTGGAGGTGCTGGGTACGGAAACCTGCCTGATGCTCCAGACTCCATCGAGAAGCCGCTCATCTAGCCCAGACCTATCGTCTCCGACTACAACTCCCGTGCATCGCTTCAGTCGGCGCTTGCTGGGCCTCCCTCCGGAACTCGCACCCTTACAGCAACACTCTTCGGGACATCGCCCACATCTGCCAATGGCTAACGCCACCCCGACACAGGCTCCTACGGGGATCTTTGCGCCGCTTCCATCACAGGTGACGCTTCATCAACCGCTTGTCCCCGACCGCTTTCGCGGTGGCGCGCACGAAGATGTAGAAGATTGGCTTGACCACTACGAACGAGTCGCCAAGATCAATCAGTGGTTGGCTCAAGAAAAGCTCTCCCGTGCGTATTTCGCCCTTGAGGACAGCGCCCGCACATGGTTTGAGAACCGCGAGGCCACCATATTTACATGGAATGAATTGCGAGAGCAACTTATTGACACTTTTGCAAGTATCGATCGACGAGACCGGGCCCAGCAGTTACTTGAATTGCATATTCAAAAGCCGAATGAAAGCGTAGCAATGTTTGCTGAGGACATGGCCCGTCTGTGTCGTAGGGCTGACCCGAACATGCCGGAGGATAAGAAGTTGCGCTACCTCATGCGCGGGGTGAATGAACAATTATTCGCCGGGCTTGTACGCAATGCACCAAACACCGTGGCCGATTTTATAAAGGAAGCCACAGCTATTGAACGAGCGCTGCACCAGCGTTGCCGACAGTATGATCGCTTATGCACCAGCACCCCAACCAATGCCGCCGCCATGACTGTGGATAATCAATGTTCCCTGCGTGATCTCATTAGGGACATCGTCCGAGAAGAGTTGCAGAAACTCTGCACTCCGATGACGGGCGCACCTGTGGCATCAGTCGCCCAAGCAGTACGGGACGAGATCAGGCAAGCGTTCTCGACAGTGGACTATGGTAAAGAGCACCACCCCATGACTTACGCCGCCGCTGTCCGGAGTCCACCAACCGTCACGCCGTACTGCCAGCCACCGATGGCGCCTCCGCCGCAACCGCATGAAGACGCTCTGAGACGTCCCCCCACCATGCCGATGTCGCCATACCAACCGCCATTCGCTACACCTTGGTCGCCACCACAGGAGGAACCTTCGGGACGCCCGCAGTTTCGAAAAACTGACGCATGGCGCACTACCAATCGCCGGCCACTCTGTTTCAACTGTGGCGTCGCTGGCCATGTTGCTCGCTATTGTTGGTACCGCGACGCATCACACCGACCACTTAGGTTCGACGCACATCGCCGCACCCAGGAAGACTACATGACACGCCGAGACGATGCCGCTTTTTCAGGAGCCCCAGTAGCCCGCTCTCCCAACGTCGAGTCTATGCCGAATAACCAGACCGACTTCGGCCGCCGGTCACGCTCACCGTCTCCCGCTCCTTCGTCGTCGCCCAGTCGGCGTACTTACGCGGAGCTCCGGGGACGAAGGTCGCCTAGCCCCCGCCGGGGAAACTAAAGGCGGCGACCTCTGGGGGCAAGGTTGCAGGCCAGCAGAAAGACGACAAAAAGCCTCCCATTCTGCCGCTTCAAGACGCCGCGACGCCGACAAACCATACCTCAGACGAAATTGTGAGCGCTGACCTTACTATTTTTGTTGATGGCCAGCGAGTAACAGCCTTGGTGGACACAGGTGCCGATTTTTCCATAATGAGTCAGAACCTCGCCATTCGTCTCAAGAAAGTGAAAACGCCGTGGACGGGACCCCTTATAAGGACTGCAGGCGGCCAGTTATTGATGCCTGTCGGAAGATGTACAGCGAGAGTCGGCATAGAAGATTCTTCTTTCGTGGCCACATTTGTAGTCCTTTCGACGTGTTGTAAAGACTTAATTATAGGGATGGACTTTCTAAGAGAGCATGGTGCGGTCATCAGCATTCCAGACCGTGTGGTGTCATTTCAGCAAAGCCCCGATTTCAGCGATTACTTATCACCGCAACGCAACTCGTTGCGCCTGAGTGATGATGACGTGGTCGTACCGCCGATGTCATGCGCACTTGTTTCCGTGTTGTGCGATGTACCATTTGATGGTGAAGGCGTGGCAGACCAAATACGCTCGCTGCTGTTTACTCACGGCATTTCAGTTGCGCGAGGCATCGTCAGTGTCACTGCTGGGCGGACAAATTTATTATTAACTAATTTTAGTGCTGAGCGCCGGCGCCTTCCAAAAGGCACGGCAGTCGCTTACCTTGACGATATCGCAGATGTTGCAGAAGCCTCCTTATCGGTACTTGACGAAGCACCCAAACCAAGTTCAGTACCCGTTCTTGACGTCAGCAACACACTGCCACAGGACGAGCGGAAGAGGCTTCTCGAGCTGCTAGCGGAGTTCCAGGACTGCTTCGCATCGGCATCCAAAGTCGGCCGGACGCCCCTGACCCAACACAGAATAATTACCGAGGATACAGCGAGACCAATTCATCAGAACCCTTATCGTGTGGCTGCAAAAGAACGCGAGGCGATACAACAGCAAGTAGCTAAAATGCTTGAGGATGACGTGATCCAGCCTTCAAAAAGCCCCTGGTCATCGCCTGTAGTTCTGGTCAAAAAGAAGGACGGCAGCCTACGCTTTTGTGTTGATTATCGAAAGCTTAATCAGGTTACCAAGAAAGATGTGTATCTGCTCCCTCGTATCGATGACTCACTCGATAGACTTCGAAACGCCCGTTACTTCTCTTCAATGGATTTGAAGAGTGGATACTGGCAAATTGAGGTGGACCCGAGAGACCGCGAAAAGACCGCTTTCGTGACACCGGATGGACTATACGAATTTAAGGTCCTCCCCTTCGGCTTATGCTCAGCGCCCGCGACGTTTCAAAGACTAATGGATACTGTTCTTTCGGGCTTGAAGTGGAAGACATGCCTGGTGTATCTGGACGACGTTATAGTGTTCTCGGCGACCTCTCACGAGCACCTTGAACGGCTCAAAGCGGTTTTACAAGCCATACGGTTCGCTGGTCTCACACTCAAGCCAGAAAAGTGCCACTTTTGCTTTCAAGAACTGCAGTTTCTCGGTCACGTTGTCAGTCAAGCAGGCGTTCGCCCGGATCCCGACAAAGTCGCCGCTGTTGCCAATTTTCCTGTGCCGACTGACAAGAAGGCTGTTCGACGCTTTCTTGGCCTCTGTGCTTATTATCGACGGTTCATCGCAGACTTCGCCCGTATTGCGTCTCCGCTAACTAGGCTCACGAGAGACGACGTTGCGTTTGTGTGGAACAACGAACAGGAAACTGCTTTCAATGATCTCCGCCAACGTCTGCAAACGCCGCCAGTGCTTGCCCATTTCGACGAGACAGCTCCTACGATGCTACACACCGATGCCAGCAATGTAGGCCTGGGAGCTGTGCTTGTGCAGTGGCAAGATCATACGGAAAGAGTCATCGCCTATGCAAGCCGCACGCTGACGCGAGCAGAGGCTAACTACTCAACAACCGAGAAAGAATGTCTCGCAGTAGTATGGGCGATTATGAAATTCCGTCCGTACTTGTACGGCCGTCCCTTCAAGGTCATTAGCGACCACCATTCCCTGTGCTGGTTGACACGCCTTAAAGATCCTAACGGGCGTCTAGCGCGTTGGAGTCTGAGGCTCCAAGAGTATGATCTCACAGTCGTCCACAAGTCGGGGAAGCGCCATACGGACGCGGACTGCTTGTCCCGATCGCCGATAGAATCGGCTGCTCTGCCAGATGATGACGAGACAGCATTTCTTGGTGTTCTGGACACGTCCACCATTGCGCAGCAGCAACGCGAGGACCCAGAGTTGCTTGAACTAATTCATTACTTGAAAGGAAAATCTCCGAAGGCGCCCAGGATTTTCGCGAGGCTGTTGTCGTCGTTTTGTTTAAGAAGCGAAGTTCTCTACAAAAGGAACTTTTCATCGATCGGTGCCACCTATTTGCTCGTCGTTCCTACCGCTCTTCGTCCTGAAGTACTGCGAGCATGTCACAACGAAGCGACTTCAGGTCACCTAGGCTATACGCGAACCTTGGCCAGAGTGCAGCAAAGGTACTACTGGCCCAGACTCAACGCTGCCGTGAAACACCACGTACGCGCATGTCTCGATTGTCAGCGGCGCAAGTCTCCTCCGACTAAGCCAGCCGGCCTGCTGCAACCCGTGCAGGTCCCACGAACACCATTTGACCAGATTGGAATGGATATTTTGGGTCCGCTTCCAACATCTACCGCAGGGAATCGCTGGGTTATCGTCGCGACCGATTACCTGACGCGTTATGCGGAAACGAAGGCCATTCCGAGAGGTACAGCAGCGGAGGTGGCACAGTTTTTCATCGAAAACATTGTACTAAGACATGGTGCACCTACGATAGTGATAATAGATCGAGGAACTGCATTCACGGCGGCTCTGTTAGACCACGTTCTGGCGCTCAGTGGGACGGCTCATCGCAAAACAACCGCATACCACCCACAAACCAATGGGCTCACAGAGCGCCTAAACAAAACGCTTGAGGACATGCTTTCCATGTACGTAGACGTTGAACATAAGAATTGGGACGAAATCTTGCCCTACGTGACGTTTGCGTACAACACGGCTAAGCAGGAAACAACACGCATGACTCCGTTCAGCCTCGTTCACGGGCGGGAGGTACGGACGATGCTGGACGCAATGCTACCACACGAATGTGACGACTCTGCAACGGACGCCGATATATTTACGCAACGCGCAGAAGAAGCCAGGCAGCTCGCTCGCCTGCGGATTCACCAGCAGCAAGATTATGATGCAGGCCGCTATAATGCTCACCACCGAGTCGTAACATTCGAAACCGGCGACAGAGTGTGGGTTTGGACACCCATACGGAAACGTGGATTGTCTGAGAAGCTGTTGCGCAGATACTTTGGACCTTATCGTGTATTGCGCCGCATTAGCGACGTAACCTACGAGGTCGTCCCCGACAGTCCTCATTCTACGAGACGCCAGCAGCACCGTCCTGAACTTGTGCATGTAGTGCGTGTGAAGCCGTACGTCGGCGAGTGAAAGTGCGCCAGACTCCGGCTCCCACGTAGCTGTACCTTTAGATTAGCATCGGGGCGACGCTCTTTTAGGGAGAGGCCAATGACGCGTGCATTCAGCGAAGAAAACAAAGACGATGAGGGTTTTAGCGCGTTCCTTCTAGGGGGGCAAGTGCACAGCGGGGTTAGAAGAAGAAGACGTTTTTTGGGATAGAGCTCCAACAAGCTGTCCTGCGTTTCTTGTCTGTTTCTTGTCGTGCTGTAACGCGACAATATGACATGGTTAGCAGTGCTCTTCGTTGACACAACGGAGGTTCGTTAGAGTCTACGTACAGACTCTCCACTGGTGATGTCCTGTAAGCACCACTCGACAGACGTAGGCCGAGGTGATGTATGGCATAGAGACGTTTAATGTATGACTCTCGTGCTGAGCCGTACACAACACAGCCATAGTCTAAAATGCTGCGCACAACAGACAGGTAGATCAGCAGCATACATAGTCTGTCGGAACCCCAGCGCTTGTGGGATTATACTTTCAGGATATTCAGTGCTTTGTTCGCCTTACTTTTTAAAGAAGCTATGTGGGGCAGGAAATTCAGCTTTTTGTTGAAAGCGATACCTAAAAGCTTATGTTGTGGTTTAATCGCTAATATGGCATTGTCTAGATTCAAAAAGGTGTAAGCCTCTTTTCTGGGTAAAGAGAACAGCGACAGTTTTTTGCGTGGAGAAACGAAAACCGTTTTAGTCAGCCCATTATGCCAGCTTGTTGATGGTAATTTGAAGTTGCCTCTCGCATGTTAATAGGTTCGAGGCGCGACAGGCGATTTGTAAATCATCTACATAGATAGAGGACATGACTGCGTGTGGTATGACCTTGTTAACGGAGTTCACTTTGATAATGAAAAGAGCTGCACCGAGTATGCAGCCTTGAAGTACATCGTTTTCTTGAACAAATATTCGGGACAATACAGTGCCCAGACGTACCTGAAATGTTCTGTAAGATAAAAAGTCACTTAGACAGTTTAGCATTCTGCCACGAATCCCTAGGTCAGCAAGGTCTCGAAGAATGCCATATCGCCACGTCGTGTCATAGGCTTTCTCTAAGTCGAAGAAAACTGCGAGACAGTACTGTTTATATAAAAGGCATCGCGTATTTCCTGCTCTAGTCTGATAAGATCGTCAGTTGTAGCACAACCCTTTTTGTAACCACACTGGTGTGGGTCTATTAAGCGTTTTGAATCAAGGATAAATGTGAGCCTGATGTTTATAATGCTCTCATATGTTTTTGTGAGACAACTTGTTAAAGGAGTACTGACACGAAATTTTCACATTCTCGTATTGTTGCTGTAAGTGAAAGCACTGGCGTGGAGAACCCCAAAAAGAACATCATGGTGCCTCGCAACGCAATGATTATATTTTTAATATGGCTCCCTTAAAAGCCCACTTTCGGTTTCGATTTCGAGGGGGAGGTTTCCTAGTGACGTGTCAACAGAGTCGGACGTACGTCTAAGTCACGTAGGGACAGCAATTCGAAATAGCGTCGCTTCAACTTCGTCGTCTGTGGTTAGTTACACGTGGGGCACGCAAACAACAATTTCACTGTCGTCCAGCGACTCTGACAGCGATTTCAGCGATTTTTGAAAGACTGCGCTCATACGTCATCGCAGTGTCCATTACGCTGGGGCTGGCTTGCAGTGCTGTTCGACGAAAACTTTAAAACCGAACTAAATATTTTGTAAGTGTTTCCTGGCTTCCGCGTGCGGAGGGCGTTAACAATACATGACTATAAAACGAAAAATGTATACTTTGCGCCGCCGCAAAATCGTGTCAGTACTCCTTTAATGCAATGGGCCTGTAGCTGCTAGGAGAAGTTGGGGGCTTGCAGGAACAACTATGGCATTTTTCCACACTTCTGGCATTATACCAGTTTCCCATATTTTGTTGAAAAATTGGAGAAGTGCTTCCGTAAATGCTCGAGATAAGTGTGCAAGCATTGCGCAGTGGACGCGGTCAGGACCTGCTGCTGTTTTTTTGCCGGCGGAGAGTGCTCTGTTCAATTCATGTATAGTTATAGGATAGTTATGTTTCATTTGAGGCGGCTGCAAAGGGCAGTCTCTGCTTTTCTGCGGACTCTTTGTATTTAAGAAATCTATCTGTGTAATTTGCTGAGCTTGAGATGTTGTAAAGGTGTTCACCTAATAGGTTAGCCTGTTCTTGTATTGTTGTCTGTGCCTCTGGACTTGCCAGCATTGGTATCGTATGATGAATAATCTCCTCTAAATTTTCTTACTTTATCCCAAAGACGTTTAAATGGGATAGAGCTGTTGACTGATGTTATATATTTTTGAAAAGAACATCTTTCTGCCTGTCTTCGTATATAACGTGCTTTCGCTTTCACCTGTTTGAAAGAGATTAGGTTCTCGTATGTGGGGTACCTTCGCAGGATACCCCAGGCCCTATTTTGCCATTTTTTTGCTTTTCTGCACTCGTATGTCTACCATGCAGTAGCGCACCCAGGATCTCTGCCAGGGGGGGGGGGGGGGGGGGTCAAATTTTTCACGAAAGGCTGGGCATGCGATTACACAGTTGTGTGTGTAAAAAAAGTAAATAAAATGCCAAATAATAGTAACATCAATGATGATGATTATTTTTATCATTTTTTTCGGCGTTTTGCAGAGACATTAGCACCGCATTCTTCTAGGACATAGGAGCAGTTACGGGGTGGGAGGGGGGTTAGGTCGGCCTCAGGGGGGGGGGGGTTGCAACCCCCGAAACCCCTATCCTTCCGTACATACAAATGTCAAAAGAAAAAGAAGACTAGCATAAGCAAACACCTTTCAAGGGTGGACAGCGCAACGGCAACATGACAGACAAAATAATACGGCAGAATTCCCTACTCGCCCAAGCAATCACTTCAATTACAAATGTACACTTGCTGCATTTAGATATAAGCATCGCTGACGAGCATTTGTTGACGACGCTAACATCGTTAAAACTCTAGTTCAGTAGTAAAGACTTTAAAACTAGCGAGCGCAAGCCACCATGCCAGCAGTGCTGTTAAGCCATGACATGCAGCATAGCCTACATGTGCGTGCTGCGCACCTCCGCATGCACGTGCAGGCAGTCTTGGGCAGTAACTAGTTACTAGTAACGCGTTACCGGTAACTAGTTACTTTTTTCAGTAACTTATAACTGCAACTAGTTACTTTTAATTCAGAGTACCTTGTAACTGTAACACTGTTACTTTTTACACGGTAACTGTAACTGTAAATACCGTTACAGTTACTTCCTTTAAAAAATATCCAGCAGAAACACTCCTTAAAAGCAGAGCTCGGCAGTATCGCGACGTTTCTCTTAAATATTTATGACTAACTGTACCTCTGTGTCTATAGATAAATTTGCAAAATGTATTTGTATCTCACTAGCGGAATGCTTTTACGATGTATCGTTTGCATCGCAATGCTGTGCAGGACACGGACATCCCTTCGCTCTTTCTTTATTTGTAGATGTGTTGATATGTTTCCAGAGCGGAAATGACTTTTTTTTTATACGAAGGCAAGCAAATCGCCGCCGGTCGGCGAGGAAGAGTTCTCCCCGCCCCCATGCAGAAAAAGGTGCGCGACACCGCAGTACGGTCGGCCTAAGTGACGAAAGTCACTGTTGTTCAGAGGCCGGTGCAGCATCCTTAATTTTTTTGCTTGGGCAGCCGTTTCTTCATGACGACCCGCGCGGAAACCACCTAGAAACAGACGCTTTTCAATGCCTCGCACACGTTCAGTTCTCAACTTCCAAAAAGCACTACCCAACGTGCCGGCTGCAATGGCTTGAAGGGGCCTATCCTTTTTGTCGCGTCTCAGGATGAGCTCCCATTCCATTTATGAGCGTGCAGCAGTGCTTCGTGGCACCAGGCAATCCCAACATATTAAATGCGAAGCATTTCTTAGCGAACTTCGGCGAGTTTGAGCGTATCTATCTATGTAGCCACCTACGACTTTGTGCTCTCCTGGCTGTTTCGATAATGGGGTACATGCTAAAATTGGTATGCAACAACATGACTGCATGACGAACATAAATGACTGGTCATAACATGAAAATCATGATGTGCATGTCATGAGCGGCATGATTTACGTGCCACGGTCTTGGTGCTCTCCTGGCGTTTTTCTTAATGGGATGTATGCTAAAATTGGTATGGCACAACATGACTGCATGACGAACATAAATGACACGTGATAACACAAAAATCATGACATGTATGTCTTAAGCGGCATGATTCACGTGCCACGGTCTTAGTGCTCTTGCGTCCGTTGTGTTAACTTGATATATATATATATATATATATATATATATATATATATATATATATATATATATATATATATACCAAAATTGGTATGACGAGGCAACAATATATGACAACCATGGGTGACACGTTCTAAGAACATGAAAATTGTGACATGCATGTTATGAGGGGCATGCTTTACATGCCACGCGTTTCGTTAATGGGATGTACACCAAAATTGCTATGGCACGTGCACGACTGCATGACGAACGTAAATGACACGTCATAATATTATAATCATGACATGCTTGTCTTGAGCGGCATGGTTTACATGCCACAGTCTTCGTGCTCTTGCGGCCGTTTCGTTATCTTCATAGGTACCAAAATCGGTATAGCGAGACAACAATGCCCTTTCATTTTACGTTCCTGACGCATGCTTCGCATTTCCTTGATTCCCACTGCACGTGGGATCTGCCTTTCTTTGTAATTAAATTCCCGACAATCAATAAAGAAAGTTGTTAGAGAAAATTAGGCGTAAGCAGCGATTGCTGTTGTTGGGCTATTGCGTGAGCTCATTCCTTTCGTTTTATCTGGCGCTTTGCTACGAGCAACTTCAACTAACCGCATGCCTTCATACGTTTCGTTGAAAGAACTACATAATTTCGTTTTCGGTGTAATAATGTTGTACAGTAACGGAAAAGTAACGACGTTACTTTTTAGCAGTAACTGTGACTGTAACCAGTTACTTCTGGAAGCTGAGTAACTGTAACTTAGTTACTTTTCTGGCTCAGGTAACTGTAAATGTAACACTGTTACTTTTTACTGGTAACGTGCCCATGACTGCGTGCAGGCTCCCTAGCTCTCACCGATCGGTGGCGGCGCAGCAGCCGTGCGGAAAACTAGGCACGCTACGCCATATTCACTGCACGCGGTGGGCCGCACCATTTTTTTTTTTTTCATCGAGCAACCATGGTAGAGAGAACACCTATATAACCATACGTAGAAGTTAAGCATGGTTCATTCTTTCGGGCGCAGAATGCTCTTTCAATGCACAACCTACCAGTCCAAGTTCCTTTGCCTGTACGTTGCGGCTGAGGCACGATCGAACAGCCCGGCTGACAAGCCGGTGCCCGCGAACAACACTGCATCCACCCATCCGTCACTATCCCGCTACGGTCACAAAGAGAGTGAGCAAGTATACATTTGTAATCGAAGTGATCGCCTGGGCGAATAGGGAATTCTGACTTATTATTTTGTCTGTTTCGTTGCCGTTGTGCTGTCCTCCCTCAAAAGGTGTTTGCTTATGCAAGTCTTCTTTTTCTTTTGACAGGAGAGTCATTCATTGACATTTGTATGTAAGGTCACATATGTCATATCCCTCACTCAAACTGAAGGAACCAAATACTAGCATCCAAAAACAGAAATAAAGAGGTCTAAAACCATGCTTTATTGAGCGAATGCATGCATCATGAAATATAATAATTACTTTCTTAGTAAGTGCTTTCAGTATGCTTAATAATCACACTTAATCATCGCAAGGTTATTCGTTTTTAAGGAATCGGCATTAGACGACCTACACTTGTTTTAGCCCTTTCAGTAATACTTGGGCTGGCCACACTGACACAATTGCAACAAGGCAGTGTGCGGGCGGGTACTCCCCCTCCCCAGCCCAGCTTTGCCTCTACTGTCAGTACAGTAGAATCTCGATGATACGATTACGGTTGATGCGAATTTCGCGATGATACGAATTTTAATGTTGTTTTGGACGGACTGCGTTGTTTAAAATACGCCGTCATTCGGTGTTATACAGTTTCCCCAGCCATTGCGGATGATACAAACGCGCGAAATGACCGCTTCATGCGAGCGACTGACTCAGATTTCTGACTGCAGATTTTTTTCCGTGAGTTCCTTACGACTTTGGACCGGAAAATGGCAGCGAAAAACAGAAAAATTTTGCTTTTCGTCGACCAGTGTTCATCCCATACCAGAGACAGCAACTTCAGCAATGTCGCCGTAAGGTTCCTGCCCGCAAACACCACGAGCCGTCTACAGCCGCTGGATGCGGGAATAATTCAAAATGTGAAGCACCATTTCAAAGGATTGCTTGTGCGGAGGCTAATGGCCAAATTGATCGCAAGGATGAAAACTTGCGAATTAGCCTGCTTGACGTGTTACATTTCTTGGCCATATCTTGGGATAATGTGACCCAGGACACGATCGCAAACTGCTTTCGCCCAAGTGTGGATTTTTCCCGGAATCGGATGCGGCTCTGACGGAAGAAATCCAAGAGCCTGACGACGATTTGCACATCTAGGGTTGGGAGAACTTTGAAACACGAGCTTCGGTGCGAGACTTCATCACCGTGGACGACAACGTAGCGACCTGTGGGCTGCGATCCATCGAAGAATTGGTCGACGAGGGAAAGGATACCGAGTCTGAGAGTGATGGTGAAGATGCCGGTGAGTGTGATCTCCTACCGTCAATGTTGAAAAACCTTGACGCCCTCGATGTACTGCGTCGCACCGTAACCACAGGCAGCGCGAGTGAAGAAACTGCAGCACGGTTTTATTCCTTTCAGGCGGCTTTCTTCAGGGACAGCAAAGATTAAAAAGTTCAAAAGAACATCATGGACTTTTTCAGCAAGAAGCAGTTGACCTCAGTAAAGTTCTTGTTCATCTTTATAATCAGATTTAACTTGTGTTGGCTCATACGAATTCAGGATGATAGGAATATTTTACGTGCTCCCTACGAATTCGTATCATCGAGATTCTACTGTATATTAACTCTGTGCTCGAGACCACACAATGTTCCTTGGGGAATGCAAAGTACTGTGGAAGTACAATTAAAGGGTTTGTAAAACACACACAAAGAGACAGCACTAATCTTCAACAATATTTTATTTTGGCATGAACCGATAAATATGTATTGCACATGCAGAAACGAGAGACTAGTTGAAGTGTGGCTGGTTTGTTGCACCGCATTTTGCTGCTTTTCTACGAAGTACATCACTTTGTACACACCAGGGACTTCCCTCTAAGGAAAGCATCACTCCACGCACAACTGGGATTTGATCTTTTCACTGGAAATGTAAATTATGATGGATGTGCGACATGAAAAACTTTCACTGAAATTTACCCAAGTTGCTGAAGGCAAGTAATGGCACATGTTCCAAGGTGGGCAAGACATGCAAAACACTTGGGCAATGCCCATTAAATGTCATTGTTTGAGATGACAATGATGCCGCCTTACTCAGTTCAGGAGGGCATGGTGCTGGGAAGCTGTCACAAGTTGGAGTGTTGCAAGGCCTACCGAACGTCATTTCATAAATCATGTGGCCAAAGCTATACACATCCATGGCCTCTGCAGTCTGTCAAAAGTGACAAAAAAGCATGCTGTCAGAAATGGCTCTGAAGATTAGACATGAAACCCACAAACTAGTTCATAATCCCTCATTTTCAATCAACGGTGTAACACCAAGCGCAGGGATTTATATACCCCCTCCGCCCTTCCCTCCCCCATCTCCCCATAACACACCTGCATGCTGTTCCCCACACCACCACCAAAAATTATTCCAGTAAGCCAGTAACTTCCTATCCACCACCTTCTCCCCCCACCCCTTCATTTTAAAATCCTGGATAACCCCCAGGCCAAGCACACAAGATGAATTTCGATAAGCCAATTAAAGATACAGTCAAACTTTCGTACAGTAAACCCTCGTTACGATGAAGTCAGAGGGACAATGGAAAATTTTGTTATAAATGGTATTTCGATATATGCGACCACTCATTGTGAGCTTAAAAAATTGTGAAATTGTGCTTGCATGCACAATTGCAAGGAACTGAAAACGTGATAAAGGTGCAAAAATGACAGCCACCAGTGCAAATCACTTCTGCGACTGTAGCTGTAGTGACATCAGGAACGGCAGGGCCAGGCAATGCGAATGATACTGGTGTCACATGGAGATTTCTCATTGCGATCACTGCTGATCTCAATTTGTTTTCTTGATCACCATCAACAGTCATCGATTGCAGCTGCACAGTCTGTACTAATACTGGTGTCACAGGGGTATTTTTAATTGCGATCAACGGCAATCTGCATTGGATATTTTGATCGCGACCAAGAGCAGTCGTGCTACATGGGCCAAAGTAATCCAGATTGACCTTGATGCTGACGTCGGCCAAATCGTGATCTGGGAGCCTAATCACGATGCACAAATCGCAATCGCCCTTATGCAATCGGGCCCCACCACGATTTAATTGTGGTGAGGCACTGCTACACTCGTCTTTAAAATACACGGTCATTTTAAAAATGAGTGTAGCAGCACCTAATCCCGATAGAGCGTAATCCGGATCAGCATTGCTCGCAAATACATAAAGTGCCCATGTGACACCGGTATAATAGGTGGATAGCAAAAAAACCAATTTCTCGCACACGATTGTGGTCTTCTCTGTCGTCTGCACCGACCTCCGGTTCGAGCCGTCGTACAGGCATGCATGCGCTGTCGCTTTCTACGTACGCGTGTTCCGTCACAAGTCATGTTTCTTTTTTTTTTTCTCTGGACTTACTGCACGACATTTTGAAGCGCCATGCAACTAGGATGACTAGAATAATGCAACTTAACTGAATAACAAATGAAACCTCTGCCGGATTGTTAGGAAAAGTGCCAAGGGCATGCGAACGGCGATTCCTTCATTCAAGCAGACACATCTGAACACCCGCACGCTGTTTCGGGTGTTATGTTCCCTTGGACCTTTCACCACTCTATGACTCAACATTTTTCGTGTACTTGATAAGAACAGGCAGCACAGTAAGGAACGCTAGTGCATTGAATCAGTACACTACCTGCACTGTCGTGAGTAGTCCTCAAGGTATCTGTGAAAATGTCTTGACATTATTGAGCAACATGTATTCATGTGTCCGAACGATGGTGAGGCAGCCACCAACAAGACTCAGAAAATACGAAAGCAAGCTTAAGGAAAATATGTGACTGTAGGCTAGGCCGGTAACAAAAATTAACAAAAAAAAAAGTTTAACTCATGTCACACCATACATTCCAAAATTCTTATGATTTAAGGGTACGACTGGATGACTAACATGAATGTGAAGTCACGAGGGCAATAAGTTGACATGCTTGCCATTTACATCAAAAGTTAGCGACAACAAAATCACTTGTGGCGCATAGCCGCATTCCCTATCCAACACCGAAACAATAACTTTGTACTTTGTGTGGTAAATAAACTTCTAATAACAGTGCAACAATGTGTATATGCTTCACCTTATCAAAAAATATCTGAAAAAAACATGATGGACTAAGGATGTCGTGCAACCTGGCTTGCTCTCGCGTAACACTCAGCAAGTTGTTCGTCAACGTTCCTGTGCATTTCATGGCATAAAATCTGCATTAAAAGACTGCTTCACTCGGCACCAACCAATAGGCCCCGCTTTCAATGTTTCGCAATGGCCACACATTTATCCTTACGCCCTTGGTTCTGTGAAGTGGGACACATTTTCCATCATTTCGCAAAGCAAATCAGAACACGACCACTGGGCAAAAAGTAACAACCGCGTTGCAGACATGTACGTGTTTCTTCACGAACTGCACTCAACAACAGGTACTTTAGGGGGGTGAGGAGGTACTCCTCGAACTGGAAATGCCATAGCAGATGATGTGCCGTTTTGCTATCCACCTATATAGATCGAGCTCGGTGCCGACATCAGTCAAATGGCGACACGCAGAACGTGGTCGTCCCGATTCTGGTCGGGCCTGATCGTGATTAAGAGATGCGCAGCAGCATCTAATCCACATCACCATTGATCGCAAATGAAGTGCCTGTGCAACACCGGGTCAACTTGAAGTTGCCTTCGCCTTCTATGCCAGCGATTCTCTGCACTGCCTCACAAGGATCACTGGTGTTGCCGACAGCCTTTCTCTAAATTTTATCAAAGAGCTTTACTTATCTCCACCTTTTATCGGCAGAACTTCCTGCTCTAAAGTCTGACACTTCATCTCGGAGATTAAAGGAGCGATTCTAACTGCTGGTCACAAAAGCACCTGTGGGGCACGAAGCACTTTAACAACACGCAATTGGACGGCCCGCGGTAGTCCAGCATGAATCCCAACGCGTGCGCAGTTTGCACTCGCATGCGTCAGGACCCAGCTCAGCCAGAGGTGAATGCCGATGTGCACCAACATAAACGAACTTGATTTGCTTGAGTGAGCTTGAGCCAGCACTGGCATTGCACACACTGCACAGAGTAGTACGTTTGCCTGACCCATTGCGCTCACCGGCTCCGCGCACATTCCCTTTGAAATCGTGCCTGCCATGCGTGCTGGTGATGAGAAGGGTCGCCTTCGTTGCGCTGCTCCACTGTGGAGCTGTGCGGTTGTGGCTCGCTAGTTCGCTCTAAGCGGAGTGAGCTATTGACACAAGTAATGCGGGTTAAAATGCATGCGTTTGGGTCGGGACCAGAAAAAATTTTGAATAGGCGATATAGTATAGAGTTTCATTTCATTATAACAAGGGATTACTGTATAGTGGACACAGACATCAAACTGTTTCTGTACCACTTTGAAAATATAGCACATTTTTTCATAATTTATTTAGAATGGGGTTGAATGACAACAAGAGATATGAAACTCCACCACCCCACAACACGGGCACTCAGTTGACAGGCTTTGCTACAACACCACTGAAGAATGTGCTGGTGCCGTTGGTGTTCCAGACAGCTGTGGACTCGTATGTATACCCACAATGACCATTAGAATATCATGGTATGGATGGATTTGTGGCAGCCTAGCCAGTTTGACAACACCCTGCATTCAATGCACTGGCTCACTGTTGGTGCCAGTGCTCATGGGGACTTGGTTGATCGCAATGTGGAGGTTTGCCAACTTCAGCATTACTTTTCATTACTCCTTATGTTATCTTTAAAGCAATCACATGAAAGACAGAAAACATCTGAAGCTTATTTATCATTGTTTTTCTTTTTACAGTGAAAGCTGCAATGACATCACAACAACGGCTGTTTTTGGCACCGTAGTTGTCTGCCGCAGCCGCCGCCAGTGTCCTTAACCACTATCGCGCTAAACTAAGAAAAAAATAACCAGGACCAAGGAGCATTCGAACCCACGTCCCTCTGCGTGGCAGTCAAGCATGCTTGCTGGGCTTTGAACCCAAGTTGGGGTTCAACCCCAGCCTGGGTTACCAAACAAGCACACAGCTTTTGCTGGTGAGCATTGCTGTGCATTGTCATTGGCTTTGTTTTGCTGGGCGCAAGTTCGCCCAATAAACAGTTTGCCTGACATCATCTTGAGTTTTGCGGAGCACTGCGTGCGTCACGACCATAGCGTTATTTCGGACGCAAAACCCCAGAAATCAACCAATCGATAGGCACTATGCGCCTGCCGTTCACATAATCTCAGTTTTCAGAGTGTCTATGGTTAAATAGTGCACTTAACATATTTGTATTACCAAATGCCATTGTATTGTCACGTGGTCATGACACACGCAGCACTCCCATAACCTAGCATTACCACTTGTAAACTTTGTGTTCTCGGCCATAGATGTGGCACTTGCAGGTGGTATTTCAGGTCATTATGTGGTTGTAATTGTAGCTGTGGTATCATCGATGAAGACGAAACCAAACACTGAGTAGCCTTTATGGCACTTGGGCACGTTGTGCTCTCGGCCATGGCTCTGGTAGAAGATGGTGCTTCAGCACATTATGTGGTTGAGATCGTGGCTCTGGTTTTATCCACGAAGATGAGACAGTAGAGGTCTGGGTAGCACATAATGCAAGGGGTACTGTGGTGCCTCAGTATACATCTCGCTGTGTCTCCAGAAGAACAAGATTTCCTATTTCAAGCAGCAAACTTTCCTTCAGCACAAGATATTTCAAAATATTATGTTTTACAGTGACCAGCTATGGTTTCATTGACGAAGGCAAGAAAATGAGAGGAGGAGGAGGCAACAAGAAGTTTGAAAGAGAAGAATGAGCGAGCACGAAACAAAGTCGAGCTTACACTGTCACTGTGCTACACAGCCCTGGCAATTTTTTTTCAAAAGCCTTCGATCGAGTGACCTATCAGAAATTAATTTATAAGCTATGTTAACACTAAGCGACGGCCCCATAATTAATTGGATAACCAATTACTTAAGAGACTGTGTACAATTTGTTACAATTGATGGCCAGTTGTCTGAATCTGCTGAAGTATTATCTGGCGTTCCACAGGGTTGTGTACTGGCTCCTGTTCAATCTTTAATCTTCATTAATGACCTGCCTGCTAATATGCATGTCAACATCAGATTGTTTGCCGATGACTGCATTATTTATAGCGTAATTAACACACATGAAGGCCACCTAGCTCTTGACTGCACTTTACAAGCTGTAACAAAATGGTGCTCTGACTGGCAGATGACGCTAAATGCTAAAAGATCAACCCTACTCGTAATCTTGAGAAAAAAGAGCAAATCATTATTTCCATATAAAATTGATGACACAGAACTAAGTGCCATCACCAAACACAAGTACCTAGGATTAACTATAACTGAGGACCTCAGACGGAGTAATCATATTAATCACATATCGGCATCCGTGCTCAAACCACTATTTTTCATCCGACGCTGCCTCCGATTAGCCCCCACTGAGACCAAACTATTGGCTTATAATACATTTGTTAGAGCCGTACCAGAGTACACAAACATCGCATGGTTCCCCTTTACTAAACAAGATATCAACAAACATGACGCCGCACAAAGAAAGGCAATTAGGTTCATTTTTAACAGGTATGGGCCCCATGAATCGCCAACTGCACTGATGGAAACTGCTGGCATAGATGCCCTTCAGCGCAGAGCCAGAATAGCTGTATGCACTTACATGACAAACTAACTGCATAACCATGCGGCGCACTGAATACACCTGCGATACGTACTGTATCAAACATTTTTTTCCATTGACCATAACAGAATGCGATAACTTTGTCCTACGTATCTTGAACTTTGTTAAATAGTTCTGTTCATTTTTCTTCCTTTCCCCCTCGTACTCGTCTATCAAACTACACCTGTCTGCCTCTTTCTCCTTAAGGGGGGACATGGTTCTTAGAGATAACATAGGTTATTTCTCAGCCAAATTAGATGAAACTGCACAGCTTTGTTCAGTTTTTTTAGCTTTATTTAACTATCTAGTTATATTTTACACAGATCAATTATTTCCAGAGATAATTAGCAATCTCATTCTGTTGTTTGCTGGAACAATGAAAAATTATCTATGCAACATAACATTATTATAAACCCATATATGGATAGTAGAAAGCCTAAGGAGAGCAACGCTGCAAGGTGATGGGAAATTGAACAACTACTTCTCAATTTACAGCACTAATGAGTTCATGGTCTACACCTAGCCAAAAACATGATAATTTTAAAATTAAAATAAAAAAAAATTTAACTGTAGATTGAAAATCTGCTTGCAGCGTTGCTTTCTATGCATATTTAGCTACGTTGTGCAAAAGGAATTGTAGCTCTAGCTGTCCTAAGTTGACTTTTACAGAAGAAGCAAACAAGTGAAGCGGCCAAAATCAATTTAGCAACAATTTGCGCTCAGACACACCTCATATTGGTGTTACAAATTAATTTTACGGCAAAAGTAATGAGAAGAGAAGCTAGAAACTTTGCACATTTGTGCAATTTTTGCAAAAATAGATAGATTCCGAAAATGTCAGCTTCAAAAAGTCGATTTTTTTTTTTTCAATTTTCGGCCTTCTAAGACCAGTGTCCCCCCTTAATGAATTTTTCTGTTCTTAGTTTTCTTTACCGGCACTTGAAGTGCCTTAGCATGCATTTCTCGCATCACACTGCAACACCACTGTGTAAAAACGTCTTTTTTTTTCCTTGAAGTGTCTGGAAGCGTACAGTATGTTTTTCTCACCTCACGTTATGGCACCACTGTGTGGTATGTTTATTTTCCTATCACCATGACTTTCTTTACTGTGCAAACCCATTTAATTTTAGATTCAACATGCTACTAATCGCTCTTGTTCTGCACTTTATTTTAAACTACGTTGATTGCCAATGTATCAAAATTTGTCTGTTTTTGTATTCTCACATTGTATATGCCCTCCTGCTATGATCCCTTTGGGATTGGCAGTATTTACAAATAAAAAAAAATACTGAACAGTATATTTTTTAATATATAGAATGCTGCGCGGGCTGGGAGGTACCTCTTGGCATTCGCTGCACCCGTGAGCTCTGCAGCCCTGCACCTTCGCCAAAATGCTCGGAAAATGTTAGAGCAAGAGGAAGGGAGGGACTGTATGTATCCGGCTGCGCATGTTCTCCAACTCGCTGAACATCCGACTTGCTGAACAGCTTTTCTTCCTTCCCCCCCCTCTTTTCCTCTGTCTCTCGTTCTTCCCCCACATAAGGTAAGAGTAAAGGCCCAGCCACATGCAACCGGTTTTCCCGTTGCGGAGGGCCATCTGTTGGCGTCGCCGATTTCTGGCCAGCTAGAAAAGAACGCTCTTCGCCAAGTAATTTTTCAATAACAGGGCGGCAACCAAATCACCCGCTTCAATTCTAATTTGCACTGATTGTTTGCTATTCGCATCAACAGCAAGAAACAAACCTTGAATTGAGCTTTCCCTTATTTATTTATTTATTTACACTTCACCTACATCACCATGAGGCATTGCGTAGGGGAGGTACACTTGGGTAATGCCATAACATAGTTCGCAATCGATGTAAAAGATACAACAAATACAACAATACACAAGATACTTTTAAGAAAAAAAGACACTCGAATAATGGTGAATTACACAAATTATAAACAAGTCGCATTGATACATTTTAGACACCTAAATCCTTCAAGAAAACAATCCAATCTTATAGGCAGTGATATTGTGGGCGTTGTTACAGGGAAGAAAAAAAGGTTTCATTATCAGTTTCATTAACGATATCGTTTGGGAGACAGTTCCATTCCTGTATTGTTTTTACGAAAAAGGAGCTACCAAAAGAGAGGGTTTTGTAGGGGTATTCTAATATTTTTCGTGAATTGTCTCGTCGTTTTGAGACGTACGTTGGTACGAAGAGATAATCAAGGGGGTTAATGGCATTTCTATTGTAATAAATACTATGAAGAAATTTAAGCCGCAGTTTCTGCCTCCTTACCATTAGTGGCTCCCATTTCAAGGTTTGTTTTATTTCTGTGATACTTGCAAAGGAGATATAGTTGTTGCTAACGTCCTTTCCCTTAAGGGGGACAAAGTATTTGCGATATTCTACGGTCAGTATTCAGAAACAGGCTGATTTGACAATGGTAAGCCTAAGTCACTGCTGTGAGCCTCAAATGTGGTTGGATTCTCATAGTACAACGGATGGCGCTACATGTAGCATTTCCCACTAGCAGCTGGACATCTGTTTTTGATGGCAATGACGGTTCATTTGTTTTAAAACTAATGCAATAAAGTAAGAACGCTGGCTTCTCAGCACATTTCCAATATTTTCACTAGTGTATGACTCTACTTATTCATACAACGACATAAATATGGCTGTGGGCTTCGAAACTTCCGCACGCAGAGGCTGTCGGTGCGCCAAACCTCGGAGGCCATGTATGCCATCTGTATATTTTCTTTTGTTCTTTTTTTCTGCCTCCCTCCCTTTGTTGCATAGCCTGCGTGTAGTTGCTCCAGCACGCGATCAGTCAGTGTAACAGTGGTGGCCTGTCACGTCACTTGTGGCTGTAGTTACAATATCGTGTGCATTCATCAGGCCTTAAGAGCGCAGGAATGAAGGTGCTGGCAACTTCCTCCTTGTGCCTTCTTTCTTTTTTTTTTTTGCTCTTTTGTGAGTTTTGCTCCGCCAACACTGGGTGTCGGCTCAGCCAATCATAGCCCACACCTTTCCTACCTTAAAAAATAAACAGTGTAATAAAGACAAAGACAAGAGAGGAGACACAGGTACTGTTGTCATTGTCCTTATTGCACTGTTTATTCTTTAGGGTGTGAACCAACTAGCCCAGGCTTCCCCTTTAGCAACCTTTCATACATCATTGTTGCCCTGATATGTAGGCCATCATGAGTGGTGGACTCCGTTCGATGCCTTAGAACCATCCATATTTTTACATTTCGTGCGCACTGTTCTTGCTTTGTGTGCATGTTGCGAGTGATATATGATGGCACAGTGGACTACTGGAATTTTCTACTTCTACACACTTCGTGTACGCGTCTCGCAACGCATCTGACTGGGTGTTAGTGGGCTGACGCGAAAGCAGTGGTCACATCAAGCACTGGCAGTGTCAACAAGCACAAGAACCTGCGCTTTGCAACAAAGCTAATAGCCATTCAGTGTGTTGAGGCGGGTGAGAAAAATTGGGCACTGGCAGATGACTTCCAGATTCCTCGGAGCCCTCTTTAAGAACAAGGCGGACATAAAATCAAAAGCAATGGAGCAACAAATGTCAGGAGCTCGTCACGTGCGCACTCCCACCCATGAGAATGTTGAGAAGTCGCCGTACGCATGGATTTTAGATGTCCTGGCTAAGAACATTCAGGTGGATGGCCTAATGCTAATGGCTAAGGCCAAATGGTTCGCGACTGCACTCGTTGAAGACAACTCTGCCGAAAACACTGGGTGGCTGCACTAGTTTAAGAGCCCCCATAACATTGCTGGCAAAACCATTTCTGGCGAAAGTGGAGCCGTGGGGATACACAGTAACAGATTTTAAAGGAATGGCCAGAAATCTCTGCGAAGTTCTTCAATGCCGACGAGAGTGGGCTGTTTTGGCAAATGCTGACAAGCAAGACGCTCAACATTTGGGGCAGCATGTCACAGGGGCAAGATGAACAACGTATCCGCAAGCATTCTGCTCGCAAACAACATGGATGGCTCTTGAAAGCTCCAGCCCTTTGTGATCGGCACAGCAAGGGCACCACATTGCTTTAAAAACTGCAGACAGTGTCTAGCGTTACGCCCAGACATAACTGCAATAGTCGCCATACTTGCATCCTGATGTAGCTAGAGCCACCGTTAGCATCATGTCCAAACCACGGATGCAGAAGTAACAGCAACCTATGCTATAACTACACCAAGACCCATATAAACATTCAGTCTGGCAACGCACGAGAACATGAGAACCATCAGAACCATGGATAAGAACGCACCAGTGCTTGTGCGACCTGCTCGTCATGGCAGCGATGCCAAGTATACGTCACAACTGCTCCATTTTCTTAACAAAGTACAGATGCACATTGCTGCAGCTTGTCTGCCTTATCGCAGCACACATCTGTAGAGATTGCACGGTACAGGCATAACTGAAACATTTGCTAGCCTTCAAGCTCAGGCATAACAGCAATCATAAGGAGTATGTTGCATGCATGGTGTAACCGCAACCGACGCTGCAGTGACGTAATGGTTTTTAATCAGCGTGATGGCACTTACAGTGCTTAGGGGCTGACCACCAGCACCAGCAATGTCCCCTCCACTGCGGCATGCCTCATAATCATATTGTGGTTTTAGCCCATAAAATCCTAGTAATTATTATGACGGGATTGCATAATCATGCTCGCTAACCATATGGAGCCTAGCTGACCACCTCTCATAGCACTGTCATTGCCGGTAGCCCTAGCGACACTGCTGCGCATTGCAAAGTTGCAGAGCTATCTAATTCTTCATTCTCGGAACAATACAAATGATGACGGTTGCTAGAAGCCTAGTCAAGTGGAGCACCATTGTAAACCATTTCTGTAAGCCCACCTTGTGGTGTGAAATGACGACATCGCGCGGGTCATCGCTGCTGACAATGGCGTTGGATGCCTCTATGAATTTCGTATGTTATGAGCATTCCCGGGCTTCCTCACAGCAAGGCGCTTTATTAGCGCTGATGACGATGTGCGAGCTGTTCCTGAGTGCGCTAATCACTGATGGTGGCTGACGTCACCAGTGCCAAGGGATCGGAGCCGAGCAGTAATGAACATGTACGCCACTGCTGAACGACTTTGTGCCATGCTCCAAGAGCTTGCGCTGGCATTTGCAGTCATTCACCTGCTGTGGTGCCATGGAAGGCGCTATATTTGCTGACCTGTAAGGCTTCGATGATACTGAGGATGGCTTGAGGAACCTGATGGCCCACAAGAAGATTCAAGCTAAGCTTACATATTTCTTTCACATGAAATAAAATACCAATTGTTTTCACGATGACCTTTTGCATATTGCAGGCCAGTAGTTAAGCTAACGCTTGTTACAATCTTGGGAAACAAATCTGAGATGTATGCTGCTTCAAGACTAGGTTCAAATAGGCATATCCTGTATTTCAAATTATCGATATATCAAACTATTTTGCGATCCCCTTCGAGCTACATATATTCGGGATTGACTATACTTCAAAATGCCGATGGACATGACTATGGAGAAAAATGGCACAAAATCTGTTAGCGTGCTGACTGAGGGAAACACCAAGCTATGCTACACTGTGATGATGATTGCATTCGCCAACGGCACCAAACTGCACCCGTGTGTCATCTTCAAGCACAAGCTGCTGCCAAGCACACCAGTGCCGTCGGGAATTGTTCTGCATGTGGAAGATAATTCCTGGATTAACACTGATCTAGCGACCGAATGGGTACATGCAATTTGGGAAAAAAGACCAGGTGCCTTGTTGGCATGCCAGTCGATGCGGGTACTCGGCTTTTTCTGAGGCCACTATAATGACGCATTGAAAGTTTGCCTTGCTGGTAACGGCACGAACCTGGTCATAGTACTGGGATTGACTTCTATGCTGCAACCACCTGACATGTGCCTCAATTAGCCATTCAAGGCCCACATGACGTGGCTATATGCTGACAGTCATTATGCGCCACGCCAATAATACGTTTGAAAGCCAGACACTGCACTACTATGCAAGTGGATCGTAGAGGTGTGGGGGCAATCCCGGCTGACATGCTGTGTAATATAGTCAAACCCGTTTATAACGAACTCAAAAGTGCTGTGAAAAAGTGAAAAATGGTCGTTATATCAGCAGTTAATTGTATGTGGACCTATCCTCGAATAAAACGTGTGAAAATAGCTACCGAGTTGTTTTTTCTTTGCCCAGTTTTATCACAAAGTGCCAAATACCCCTCTAGCTAAACGGTAAGCCTCTTCCCCTCGTGAGGTGATGGCTGTTGCGTCCAGTCGCCAAAACACACACACATGTGTGCACGCTCATTTTGATCACACCATTCATGTAATGGCTTCTTTTTGTGTGTGTGTGTGTGTGCTAAGCACAAGCTGCACCAGGCTTTCACCACGGCTAAGCTTATATGTAATTATTTAGCGGTTCGTGTGGCTTGTTTCATCTGAGAGAAATATCCTTGTCGTAAGTTTGTCAAGTGCAGTACTCTACACCAAGTTTCTTGGCATAAACAAAGTGTGGACACAGAGCGGTCACGCTTACCGCAGAGCGCATTACATTAGCGTTGCACGAGGTGCAGAATTAATAGTGGTCGTCGTGTATTATCGAGGTGAGGAAGTTATAGATACGTCATACGAATTTCATTCACTCAAGTGAAATAAATATACAAGAGCTTAATTCACGTAGTCGTGAGCGAAAGGCCGATTACAGCTATCCTTTTGCAAATCAATAGTGCGGCTGCAAGAGCATATGCATAAGGGAAGTATATTGGGCAATGCTGTAGTGGTCGTGATGCGCTTTACATTTTTCCGATTGTCAAACTGCTCGAACAAACTACACGCTTCGAATTCGCCACGTCGTTTCAAGACTTTACGCCTTCACGATCGCAACTGAAGCCGCGAGCCGCGGTTACGCGCGCCTTGCTAGCGTTTATTCGAGAGCCTCGTCCTTGGCACGTAATTGTTTGTGTGTGCGTGTTATCACAGCGGTATTTACATAGATGACAGCATCACCTATACGCTTGAGTAACTAATCAGATATGTTTGTTTGTGCGCAAGGATTTCGCGTTCCTGGTTGTTTTAATCAGTTTTCACATTTTGTCATAGCTGAGCGTCGATGTATTCTTTTCTACATTCATTCAATACTTCCTACAGAGCTACTGCGACTTCATCTCCTATGGCTGCCCCTTGCAAACTGTTGTAAACACGCCGTCGGTGCTCCGACACCTCGTGCTCGGAGGCAGCTTTCGCACACGCTGCGCCGGCAGCGGCGGAGTGACCGTGCAGGGTCGCGGCGAGCTGTGGGCGGGGCCTCCGTGCAGCGACGTCGATACAAGGCCTGGTTATATCGCCGGTGCCTACTCTACCAACATGGAATAGGTCTATGTTTCGTTATATCCGGGTTCGTTATAACGAGATTCTACTGTACATGAAGTGATGGCTTCGTCTGTTTCACATGAGAGCCTCCTGAACCTGTTCAGGACGTAACGCACAACATATTCTCAGAGCTGAGGAGCACAGCACAACACTTGAGCACAATGAAAAGCTGTTAAGGTTGTGGAGTCACAGCATAAAGTGGCACTTGACTGAGTTAAGAAAAACTCTCTGAGCACTACTTCTGTATATTCGAAACATCTGACACAGCAAAATTTTAATATGTGCAGTGTCAGACTTCGTATGATTATCCCCATTATATCAAGTGTAATTTGTATATGCAGTGCTCAAATGGCCTTAGAAGAGTGAATCACTTACCCTGACCTTCTTAAGGCCAACAACAGACGGTCGTAGCTGGCTGGGCAGGCCTAGCAGCTGGTTATGCAACGCTGTCACTAAACAGTCATCACCTCGTAGGACAATGTTGCCAAGATGCAAGTGTCCTGAAAGTAAAACTTATGCTTTTGAACAGCTGCAGAAATTTTTCTTTTCCCAGGTTTCCTAGAGTCCCCTTGCAAAATACTCTAGGTGACATTAAACTTCTGTTTCGTCTCCAGGCAGGCTAACTGTGGTTCTCGATGTGACCATTCTGAAGTAAACATGCTAAAGAACAACAAAAATGCCTTTGCAATGGTGTGCGAACATTGAAATAGTGTTTACAGTCCAGTTCAAATAGTAAACAGCAGTTCTTTAGCAAAAACTGTGACAGCCATTACAGATTGAGTTAATAGGAATAATAATTTGCAAGTTAATATACTTAATCAAAAAATCTCAACATTTTTGTTTATTTGTTTACCCTGTGGAGTCCTAAATTAATAAACACAATAAAAATGCTCACATGTGAAGGCAGATTGCAAAATATGTATCTTTCCTCCGCTCCTGTCTATATTCTGAACCTTCACTGCTACCCAGAACGGCATAACACCACCCCAAAGCATTCCTCAGGTTGGAGGTTGGGGTTCTTCGGGCATTTCAGCCGTTCGCTGTGTTGTCCCCCTGCTTCTGTCAGAGCGCTCACCTGATGAGGCTTCTTCCTTGTCAGATGCAGGGAAATAATTTTCCTCTTCACTAGACCAGCAGTATACATGCCGTACAATGTGTGTGGGAGAAAATGCCGCTAGGCTCCAATAGAAAAAACCCTTTCAGCCAATACCCTTTCAGCTTTTTCTTTTTTTTTCTACAGATGGTGCCACCTGTAGATAATGCAACGAGATAACCATCACAAACACATGCGCCATTACTACCCAAAAGATGGCGCTACAAATATTCCCTAAGTTGGCACTAGGTTGGTTCCATGTACGTGGTAAATAAATGAACTCCTGAAGAAACCACAAGGCACAGGGTGATATGGTTTAAACACCCTTTGAAACACATGAGGCCTCGACTGAAATCCCATTTGAAAGATGGCTGAAGAAATTTGGATGAAAAAGGTGGGCAGTTGAGTATGTGAATAGAAAAATGTGGACACACAGGGGAGGAAAAGTATGAGAAAACAAGCAAACATTGCAAGATGGTTGCCAATGGTAAAGAAAAAGAAGGACTAGACACGCTGTGAAAGATGTTGAAATGGCACAATGCGTAAAAAAAAATGGAGAAGAAATGAGAAGTGGAGGTATATCAGACTGTAAGGGGAGACTTCAAAGAGACAATGATTTCATGACAATTCAAAGGAGAGTTCCCCGCTCTTTGAGGCAAGATCAGGGTGCCTGGGAACATGAGGCTACAGAAAGAAATTTTCTAAGTTGAGCTACATATGTGGCAAGGGTGCAGAAACCATAGGGCCCATTTTAGTGCGATGTCAAGGTATCACGAAGACCCCACACAGACACAGAAGCGCACATGTACCCACTGAGTGCAGATGGGCACATCAGGACCCTTTCAGGCTTGTAACGAGCACCTGTTCACGCTACCTTTACGCAGCCTCGTGTAAGGTTATCTGTGTGACTGCTCCTTGCCATTCTGTATAAATGTTCTTTCTTCATGAACTAAACACAGTTGAAAGTCTGCACTCAGTGTGTGCATGTGTGTTTCTACATCTCTGGAGCACCTTCGTCGCGCAGTTACAATGTGTTTGCTCATATGAACCAACTAGACCACCAACATGCCTTGCTTCAAGGTATCTACCCAACAATAAAGGAGAGAGTAGGTCTGCCCGAGACACAAGGTGTCAAACACAGTCATGGGAACATAAAGTGATCTGCAGTAAAGGCAAGTAAAGGCACGACCACAGCGGTGGAAACACACACGTGCTTTGCTGTCGGCAGTAAAATGTGAGCCTTGAGAGCTGCAGCATGGAGGATGCTGTGCGAGGGATGTGTCCAGGCACGATTTCTCGTGGCAAGCTACTTTTGGAGGAGACCAATCAGAGTGGCCCCTGCTGCAACATAAGTGCTCCGTCGCATACTCATCGGGGGCTCAGCGCATACTCATCGGGGGCTCAGGCAAAGCAGTGATTTCACAGGATTTTCTCATGGTGAAAAAAATTTAACACATTGCTGTTTCCTTTTGTTCTTGTTCACGTACCTCACAGCAACTGCCAGCCAGTTGGGTCCAGAAACATGGGACCAGAGTGGCGTGCCCTAGCACTCAATCATCGGTCAAACATGTTACAGGAATATGTAAGATATGCTTGGCGACATGTGCCGGAAGCTAAACATGAGGACTCTTTTTACTGCTGTGTTGTGCGAAATGCACACGAGATGCATTTAAAGTAGAATGCGAACACTCCCTTTCCAAAGTAAACTCGGTGTCTGACGTGCAACCGTGGCAATGAAACCTTAGCTTATTCATCCAAGTTTCAGCAGTGTGAGCATGCTTGCACTGCCATTCTAGTTTGGGTGTTTGTTACCTGTAATGTAAGGTGATAATCATGATATTGCTACCACTATGAGTGTAATAATGCTTGTGGTGGTCACCCTTCTGATGCCATGCCACCAGCCTTCTCAACATGGTGGCATGGCATCAGAAGGGTGACCACCACAAGCATTATTACACTCATAGCGGTAACAACATCATGATTATCACCTTACATTACATGTAACAAACACCCAAACTAGAACACAACAACGCAGGGTCCTTTTGCCAGCGTACGAATAACGTAGCGCTCATTCCCTCAACACAACAATGACATAGACGGTAAATGTCACAAAATAGCGTCCACTACAGCAAAGAACCCGGCGTCAAGTGAGAGACGGCACACGAAAAGCAACAAAGGAAAAAAAATACTGTGCACGCAGCAAGATTCAATGTGCCCAAGGTCACGCCACAGCTGGCCTAAGCTTAGACAGGATGTTTCTAGAATGTGCTGGGAAGCTGTGGAATGTGACGCTGAGTCATCGAAACACAGTTGGTGAACGCGCGAGATTGACAATGAGAGAGACAGGAGACGGAGAGTGCGCACCGACGCTCATCGCGACATGTGAGGAAGAGAGAGGCGCCGCCCAAGAGGGGAAGGTGACAGTTTATTCCGGAACCTTCTCTCGGCTTCGCACGCGCTGAAATCATGTGACCTGCACTGAATTTTCGAGAATGCCCGCCGGAGTCAATATAAAGGGTCGACCTGGGCCATCAGCAGCAGTTTTTAGTCGTCTGTGAGTGTGAAAGAAGAAAGAAGACGTGATACGATGCTGTTCCGTGAACCAACCAATGAGCCCGGCCTGCAAGCTTCATGTTCACAAGGCACTTCGAGTGACCCTGGTGAATGGGACTCCTTTTTTGTGTTTCTTCTTCTGTCATAGTGCATGAGCTTGCACACTTGCTATAAATGCTTTTTTTAACTCACACCAAATCCTCAAAGGCGCAATTTCACAAAATAGTGCCTACTACATCGAAGAGCCCGGCGCCACATTACAGATGACGCCACACCGTGCCGAATCCAACCCAAAAAACAAAAGCGGCACGCACAGTGAGGCTCAACGCGTCCAAGGTCACGCAGCAGCTGGCCGAAGCCTAGACGGCGCATTTCTAGAAAGTGCTGGGAAGCTGTGGAATGCAATGCGGGTGAGCGCGCGAGTCAGACAGAGAGAGAGGAGGCGGAGAATGCACGCCATCGCTTGTCGCAACATGTGAGTGAGAAAGAGGTGCCGCCCAAGTGGCTAAGGTTCCGAATCACGTGACCCACGCCAAATCTTTGTGAATGCCCCCCAAAGTCAAAATAAGGAGCCAACCACGGATAGTTAATGTTGTCCATATGTCGATTTGTATGAGCACGTAAGCATACGTAACCGTAGGTGTTAGCCTTGGAGGTTCAACTCTATCGTGTTATCAATGCAATTGTTTTCACTTTACTGACGTCACCAGTGTCAGTCAGTCAGCAGCAGTCTTAGTCGGGTGTGACACAATGAAAGAAGTAAACGGCACTGCTCTGTGAGCCAACCGAAGAGACCAGCCTGCAAGCTTGATGTTGGCAAGGCGCTTCAAGTGACTCTGGTGAATAAGACTCTTTTTGTGTTTTATTTTCTATCATAGTGCATGAGCTTGTACATTTAGTGTTGGTTTCGTGCAATGCTGTAGCCCATCTATGTATACTAAAGAGCAGTGTTTGCACACATTTTTGTGTAAAAGCCTGTTGAACGAGAATCACAGAAGCAAACAAAATCGTCGTCTTGCGACCTTTTCAATATGGCGCCGTGTTTATGCCTTTGTCGCCTGCAGGCATGTGCCGTTCTTCAGTCTTTTCATCGGTATAAAACACGAGGTGCTGGAGAAGCATGGACAAAAATGTGTGGGGTATCAGCACTTCCATCTGCAAATGGCCGTGGTATAGTTCATTCCACTTCCGAGCGCGCTTTACTTTTTGAAACTTCACTGAACTGAGTTGAACAACTCGGCTGGCAGAGACTGTGGCTTGCTGGGTGTGTGCACTGCAAGCGCTTGATTTCAGCTCAGTAAAGAATTGTCCTTTCCATGTTACACTCTGATAAACGAATGAGGACATTAAATTGTATGCACCTATATATTATTGCTGCCAACATCGCTTTACCGTATTTACTCGCACAATGATCGCACCCCTAAATTTTGTCGTCAAAATTCAATTTTTTTCTTGCCCCGGCGTAATGATCGTACCCCGAACTTGCCGCAGCGATATGTCGTGTGCAAAGTCTAGCTGACGATCATTATGTTTACCATCTGTCGAACGTTACTTAAATAACTCTTCAAGACTCACCAAGTGAACTGCACGCACCAAGCAGATGCCTAATTTTTGCCCACCCCTGGCGGAAACGTGCCGTATTAGGATAGCAGTAAAGACAAATGCCATAGTTTTCACCACGCCAACAGCTTCACGAAGACAGGCATATCTAAAGCGCTCGACGGAACGGAAGATAACCTTCTGTGGAACTGTGATGACACTGCCGGTTCCAACAGAGAATCGAATGCACGAAGTTCCTTCGTAATGTGTGCGTTTATTACAAAGGCAAGCCTTACTCTACTTTTAATTTTGGTTATGTTCATGATAGCTATTGTAAGAATTCTGATACGTGACTTGTTTGCGTTCTCGGTGCTGAAAATATTATTTCGCGGAAAATTTACCCCACGTAATGATCGCACCCTGAAATTTGCGTCAATTTTTTTGAAAAAAGAAAGTGCGATCATTATGCGAGTAAATACGGTAGTTTGGTAACACGGAAAGTACAAAAAAGAAACTATTTGAGACTTCGCGGAGATACAGTGGCTGGCTGTTATAACGGCATGGGAGGGGCTTCACTGCAGACTTGGGTTGTATCTGACTGTAGGTGTCCATTAGCTCTGTTACACATGCATGTGTTTCGATTACGTATTCGCAAGTGTTGTAGTGAGTGGAACGAAGTGTTTATCGTGTATCAATGTCTATGTTACATTGCGATATTTTCTAAACCCTGAGAATGTTCACGTGTTAAACACTCTGTTAAGTGAAATAAGTGTGTTTAGTTTGTGAAAATGTATGACGCATGTGTGCTCAATGTGTTGTAAGTTTTTAAGTAATGTAGGACGAAGTCTTATCTGTGACTTGTGTGCACAATTCATTGTCAAAGTGACGTCACGCGCCCTGTGTGGACTTATGTGTTATGACTCCAATATGAACTTATGTGTGACGAACCGTCACAGAGACTTGTGAAACTCCACGTGGTATATTTTGTTTGACTATTTTGTGTGTTCTAGAATATTATTTCAGAAAATTCTTACACTGGGGGGCAGTATCACAAAATAGCTCCCACTATGTCGAAGAACCCAACATCGAGTGTGAGACGGCGCAAAAAACAGCAAAGAAAGAAAAACGGTGCGTGCAGAAAGATTCAACGCACTCAAGGTCACGTAACAGCTCGCTGAGGCCTAAACGGTGCATTTCTAAAATGTGATAGGAAGCTGTGGAATGCGACGCTGAGTCATCGAAACACAGCTGGTGAGCAGTGGCGTAGGCAGGCATGGGCTGACCGGGCTGAAGCCCCCCCCGAAATTTTTCCGGCCGGTGCCCCACTGCCTATCTATGCTGGCCCATCACAAAGGTGTCCACTCGGCGAAGGTGCGGCTACGGGCATTCGCGTCTTTGTGGTGGGCTTAAAAACGAAGAACGCGGCTCTTTCAACTTGCAAAGGAAGTTATCACTCTATGGCGGGGAAAGTTGTAGCTTGTCTGCAGGGGACGGTGCTGGCAAACGAGGGGCATATGTCATTTATTGGCAAAGGATGCGGCGATAAGAGACTGAAAGGGGAGC
Organism: Hyalomma asiaticum; assembly: GCA_013339685.2. NCBI lineage: Eukaryota > Metazoa > Arthropoda > Arachnida > Ixodida > Ixodidae > Hyalomma > Hyalomma asiaticum. Next base: position 117,094,038 of record CM023486.1, read on the forward strand.
TTGCAGTCTTTGCAGCACAGCGCTGCGGCAGGCAGAAGCTTCTGCAATGTGTTGACAATTAGCTCTCTGCGGTGATGGAAGAACATGGCGAGTCTCCGTACCCGGAAACATGCGTGGTTTTGTTGCGGGTGAAACGTTCGCAGGCCAAGGTCATCGAGCTAGCGAACCAAACACAAAGCAAAGTACGCCGCTGTTCCCTGTGCAACGCCTTCTGTGCCGCCCGATCCTTCTTCCCCTCTTATTCCTGTTTCTGTGGGGCGCTGACGCTTTTGGTACGTTGTATGCGGTCGCGTGGGGAATGTGGCGTACAGTGGATGCGTCTTTTTTTCTTTTTGAGCAGTGCCCCTACATGGGTGGCCCAATACAGCTTCGCTTTCGTAATTTTTCTTGACGACTTACACATGGTAGCAACGTGCGCTCACGCGTGTCCCCTTGCGAGAACGATGCCCCAGAGAGAGAAAATTTCAACCAACCTTCCGAGTGGACAGCACTGCTTTGCAGTGCTATCCACAAGCTGGTAAACTACGGAATAACGAGTCGACAAAAAGACCGCGCTGCGGTTCATCGCCGAGCGTGCACAAGGGTCAACAACTCCGCTACCAGCAGGCGGTGGTCGCGACATTCATTCAAGAAGGGGTGACCATATTCGTATCGTCGCTTTCGCGGCAATATGTCTCAAGGACAGCAGCAGCTCTCCGTTTTCTGGGGAAGCTCATCTTCGCAGCGCCAACAAATGAGCGAGACCTCGAATGCTAAGTCATTTTCTTCAACTGATTTGTACTTACATGATACCTTATGTCCTCTGACAATACAGTGGCTTTTTAACGTGCCTACGAGATGTGGATTATATGTGAATTCTCTGATCATATTTGAATAGTCCCTTGCTATTGCTCAGATGAGGTCATACGATGTCTTGTTAATCACAGCAAGCCAGGAAATTAACTTGACATCATTTCATTTCTTGAATACAATATACAGCGTTGCCGAAATAACTACCGAAATATAACAGCCGAAATAACTACAGTCACCGAGACGATTGATCGATCAATCAGTACATGACACAATCCATGAGCGGCCAATGGGAAAATAAAATGAGAAAAAATCTCATTATATCAATTCCTTTTTCGGCTACAGTATCTGGTCGAACAACTCGAATAGAGAAGGCTACATTTTCAAGCAAAAGTGCAAAAGAGCGCAAGAGAACGGGGACAAAAACAAAACACGTACAAAGGACAGGCATTCCAAGCATGCAAAAGAAACTTGCCCACATCGAGCCTCTGCTCATTCAAGTAAATAAATTTATCACGATGCTTTATTTCGAAGAAACTAGTGTTTAGATGCATGAAACAGGAAAATTCTGCTACTGTTAATTCAATTCCAAGTTAAAGCACCGAGAAAGTCCTGCAATTATTCGCCATTGGCATTGTTACAATTGAGGGTTGTATGCACTACCATTATTTGCTTGCCTGGCGTACGGAATCGGGGACGAAAATATGGCATGTCTGTAACATGCAACTCACTGAACGGGATATTACTTCTCTTTTAGGCAGAAGGAAACTCACTATTCTTGGACCTCGCGTAGTAACGGAGCGAGAGAAGTTGTTTACATCAGCCCCCATGTTTTTAAACAGCGACCTAAGTGACAGCGAAATAAGAAAGTAAGAACGTACAAAGCCCGATGAAGGTCATAGGGCGTGTAAGAACCATAAGAAAGCTTTCTTTTACAAACTTCTTTTTAACCTTGACGTGTCTAAATCGAGCGCTATGGATGTAATATTGTCAACTCAGTGTAGCAAGCGATCTCGTAAGGTTAAAACACATGACCTTTCAGTTTGCAAAACCAGTGAGATACGGCTAGTAGTAGTTGATAATCTAGTATTTGTCGATGCTAGTGCTGCATCAAGTGAGTACATTTGTGAACTTCGCAAGTTAGAAGCTTACGGCGTACGTAATTGATACAGGAAATATTGGGCCTAATACCGACCCTTGTGCCATTGTGGCTCCCCGAGGCACGTCGGCGGGCCGAGACACGGGCGAGACACAATCCTATTTTTCGACTGCCGCTGCGGTCAGAGAATCGCTGGGGCTTTCGTTACCCGCGAGTTTTGCGGCAACCTCGCTTTGACAGCAGAGCTGACGTTTGCGCGGCGGCCCCAGATGAGAGTGTGCATTAGTCGGCGACCTTGAAGAAACAGAATGTCGACGCCAAAGCGAACCCAGCGCGCTCATAAGTGCTTGAATAAAGCCATCGGAGCATCCCCGGTATGCTTCGATCACCGAGCAATGCAGTAAGTAGAACTGCTTCTCGTACGCGCACATCTGACCGGCCACAAAGGAGGGACAGCCTACAGGCGCGTCTTTTCACCAGGCACTTCCAGCCTGTGGGCGCCTAGACGGTGCCAAATTGCTTGCACCTGGAGTGCTTCGGAATGGAAGCGGTGGTAGCTAACGCTCGTTACGATAATCTGTACACAAGTGTCGCCGGTTAGGCTGTCCGACGTCCTGTCCGAATGTCGAGTTTTGTGTATGTTTATATTTTGCTTTTTATATTTTTGGAGAGGAGCTGGTACTGCGTTACACTGTGGAGGCGAGTCCCAAACAATGGTCGCATGGCGGGTTGGACTGGTGCGATTTCTACCGGCGACGTTGCCGTAGACAACCATTAGATAGACGCCCTGGTGAGGCGGGCTGTCGGAGAGGAAAACTAGTCTCGGGACAGAGGACAGGGTGGAATTTTGGAGATTCGGGAGACTCGAAGAAAGGCCCTCTGTCGTGTGAAGAAGTAAGCTTCGTTTGCTATCTCTCGTGCAAGCCTGGCCGTTCGGCTCTCCAATCTCGGAGAGACGATGTAGTCTGCGAGAGCACGATGCGAGCAGCAATGATCGGGGAGAATCCGTGAGCCACGGCGCCTTCGAGAGCACCCAAGCACCAGTCCACAGGCCGGCGACGAGACCTATGCGCCGATGGAGCCCACCCAGATAAGCGTTGTCTTCGTTGGCGGCAGCAAGTGCACTTAAGACATTGCGCCGTTAGTTTATGAGCTGTTTTACCCATTGTATCTGCCGTTCATTGATGAGTTTGTTTCCGTTGTTAATTCCTGTGCTGCACTATGCGTTTACGTTGCTCTTTGTTTGCCTTGCATCATTACGTTCGCTACTAATTGTTAAGTGTATACTTCGATCATGTTCACATATTAAATTCCATGTTTTGATGGCTTAACTAAGACTGTTTCCTCTTCCCGGCCCCAGCACGAATCCGGTTTGGTTAAATGGTTGTTGAGGTGTGTGGCCAGAGGGGGTGATTGCGTGAAGCATTTCGAACGGAGTCGTAGCGTAGTTGTGGTACTTGTGAATTGTTGCGGCTTAGAACCCCCTCCCCCTTTGCGCGAAGTAGGGACATCTCAACATTCCGGAGTTCACTTCAGTGAGTTCCAAATCAGATTTATTGATCGCAACTTGCATTCCGCATGCCTCGAAGTAACTGTAGGATTAAACTGGCGTTAGTCCCAAAAGCACCATGGGATTTTTAATTTATCTGGCTAGAAGTGTGAAGTGACAAACCACATAGAAAGCTTGTTCAATATTAAGAGATATTTTAGCACGTTTTTCAGCTTAACAAATGTGTCAGTAATTATTCTTGAAAGGGCCAGGATGGTGGTGTTTGTGAGTTTAGTGGAGACAAAGCCATGTTTTGGGAGGCCTACAATGTTAATGAGGACGGCATTTTTCTGTAACGCAATAGACTTAATTCTTTTAAAAAAGAAGTGGTAATATGTTCACGACAGATAGATCTGGAGCGGCTTATAATCACAATCGCAGGCGAATCTCTGTTCTTCCTGCAAATGTATCGAAAATTTGGTAAAAGAAGCGCCTGTATAATGTAGCGAACAGGTAAGTTTCGGTGAGGAATCCATAAATACGAAATATATACCAAAATGTCGTCCTGTATGTCTACTAGCATGTTAAGTTGGAGAGAGTCTTCCGGAGTTTATCAGGACAACGCCACGATCAATTTATAAAGTGTTTCAAAAAATGTGTTTGTTATAGCGTCATTTTCAGCTTACCTACCTCAGGTATGCTGCCCGCTGTTCCCGGCTGCGCCTGCTATCACGAATTCTTTACAGCATTTCATGCGTATGTGTACATCGATAATTATACTTTATTTTGAAATTATCACAAAGGTAGTAGCGTGCGCAAGTGACGAATCTTCGCGGTGGCGGGAAATAAATGTCTTTCTACTAGATTTCGTCGATACATTGCATTCTGTAAATGTTTTGAATGGGCGAGAGTATCGTTATTTCGGGACCCAGTTGATATGACAACTGAAGGCTGAAGTAGTTCGCAGATGCTGAACGAATGTATACTTATTGGGCGGCGGTCCGCGCAAATGCGCCGCGTGCACATTTTCGTTCCGAAATATATATATATATATATATATATATATATACACACACACACACACACACAGTGAGGCTCCGACTCCGTCCATCCTGTCCGTCGAAAACTCCTAGCCCCCCCCGAAAAAAATTTCTGGCTACGCCACTGCTGGTGAGTGCGCGAGATCGACGGAGAGAGAGAGAGAGAGACAGGAGATGGAGAATGTGCACCAATGCTCATCGCGACATATGAGGTAGAGAGGCGCCGCCCAAGCAGGGAAGGTGCCAGTTTATTCCAGAACCTTCTCTCGGCTTTGCACTTGCTGGAATCATATGGCCCACACCGAATCTTTGAGAATGTCTGCCGAAGTAAATATAAAGGGTCAACCGGGCCATCAGCAGCAGTTTTTAGTCAGTGTGAAAGGGGCCATCAGCAGTTTTAGTGAGTGTGTAAGAAAGAAGATGTGAAACGATGCTGCTCCGCGAATGAACCGACGAGCCCGACCTGGAAGCTTCATGTTGACAAGGCACTTCGAGCGACTCTGGCGAATAGGACCCTTTGTGTGTTCTTTTTTCTGTATCGTAGTGCATGAGCTTGTACATTGGTGTTGGTTTCATGTAATGTTGTAGCCCAACTATCTGTATTTTAAAGAGCCTTGTTTGCACACATTCTTCTGTAACTGCCTGTTGAATGACAATATATTTGTTTTCTTTTATCACCCTTGGCTCTGACTCAGTCTTTGAACCGCTGTTCGCCTTTTGCTAGTGCACTGAAGGGACCTAAAACTTTTGTGGTAGGAGGACGGTGCGTGAGCTTCGGCGTTGTGGTGTTCGGTGTGCGGGCAAGAAACTTGAAGCGCGCGGGCTTGCCGTGATGATGATGATCGGTGTGCGGTGCCGACGAAATGTGGCCACGCACGTGGTTCGTGCACGATCACGAGACATCAGCTCGAGTGACGGGGCCGAACAGCTGAGCAAACGACAGGACGACTGGGACTCGACGAGAGAGGGTCGAGCGCCGGGCCTCGTCCCGGTTTCCTTCAGCGACGCGGCTCCTGCTCGGCTGGGCCTCGCCCCAGGTTTGGTGTCCACTGACCTGTATGCTCCTGTGCTTGGGCCACACCCCAAGCAGACGTTCCTGTTCTTGGGCCACGTCCCGAGCAGATGTTCCTGTACTTGGGCCACGCCCCGGGTAGACGTTCCTGTACCATGACACCGTCCCGATCAAACGTTCCAGCACTTGGGCCACGTCCCGGTGCTGCTGCTGTTGTGACCCTAGCTGGACAACGTCCCGGTTCTGCGTACAGGTACTTGGGCCGCGCCCCAGCGGTGCTGCAGCTGTTCTTGGAGCTGGACCGCGTCATGGCGCTGTGTCCCGTACCCAGCCCACACCTCGACGCATTGCCGTGCCTGAGCCATGTCTCGGCGCACGCTCTTGAGACTTGGGCCGTTACCTCGAGTCTCCTGGATGGAACGAGTATCACTTTAACGACTGCTACTTACCATAAACTCTGAATGGCTGCATTTTGACTGCCGGTGCGCTGGAACCGCCTAGTCTTCGTTTGTGTATCGTTCGTGTTTGTCCCATGTCCGTTGTCTGTCTTATAAACGTGTTCCTCTGTTCCTCTGGGTTCTTCCTTCGTGCGTCTGGCTGACCTGCGCCCACATTACAGCCCACAATTTTGGCGAGCCTGCCAGGATCGGCTTTACCATCTTGCCGACAGCCAGACGTGCAGGACGAACCCATGGATACAGGGACGTTGTACACGATTGGCAAGGACATGGGGTTGACTGGACCGGAACTTAGAGAATGGGTGGACGCGGAACGCGCGAGAGAAAGGGACCTCCGCGCGCAAGCTCGTGAAGATGAGTGGGAGAAGATGGAGCTAGAGGAGAAACAGTTGCAAGCTGAGGAGCGAGTTTTGCAGTTGAAACTCAAATTGCAAGAGAAGGCAGCTCTTACGAATGCGGGAGTTAGCGGACGACCGTTGAGTTGCAATGCATCTGTACTATCTGTAATAGATAGCTGTAGTCCGCACAAGTTATTGCCGCTGTTCAATGAGGTGCGAGATTACGTCAACGCCTATCTGCAACGTTTTGAGCTTGTCGCAGCATCTCAAGAGTGGCCTCGAAACAAATGAGCCCTATCACTCAGCCTGTGCACAGGAGAAGCCTTATCTGTAATCAGTCGGCTTGACGCTGATTCTGCCACAGACTATGACCAACTAAAAGCAACCTTGTTGCTACGATTCCATTAAACTGCAGAAGGATATCGCGAGAAATTCCGTAAGGCGAGACCAGAGGACAAGGAGATGGGCCTCCAGTATGCGTCTCACAAAGCAGGACATTTCGACCGATGGATGGAGCTTGCGAATGTCAAGAAGACGTATGACGGCCTCTGTGACGTCATTATTTCCGAACAATTTATGAAAGGCTGCTCCCCATCATTACGAGTATTCTTGAAAGAAAGAAATTGCAAGAAGCTGAGCATGTTGGCACAGAACACTGATTGCTTTTTAGAGGCTCAGGATCTATCCAATTTGGGCAAAGATAAGTTCTACAAGGACAGTTCAGTGGGGAGTAGTCGCAAAATAGACCCTGCAAAGCGACCAGATAAAAACAAGACCGAATGTTTCTTGTGTAATAAGACCGACCATCGTGCTTCCGAATGCTGGTCTCAGACGAGGCCTAACCACTCGGCAACAGGCTGGTCAGGTGGCCAGAGCGGCTTACCCGGTGAAACAGCTAGAACGCAGGAAAAACGACAAGCGTCTTGCATGTTGTCAACCAACAAAGAAAGTGACGCCACGGCAGTGCAAAACGGATACGTCGTACTTCGAAACGGGGAAACCATCCCAATAGTAAATACGACGTTGACGCGTACTCCGAGAGTCACTGATGTTGGAACTTTGCCCATAACCAAAGGTTACCTCGAGGGCAAGGCTGTAACTGTGCTTCAAGACACGGGGTGTAACACGGTCGTGGTACGACAAAGGCTCATCCCAAAAGAAAAGTTTACGGGAACGTCAAGCCCAGTTTTCTTGCTGGATAGAACCGTGCACCACCTGCCCTATGCAATAGTCTCCCTTGACACGCCATTCTTCACCGGTGTCGTGCGCGCCAAATGCATGCAGGATCCCCTTTACGACGTGGCGCTAGGGAACACTGAAGGCGTCCGGTCTGCAGAGCAGGGAGCCTTGTACCAATCCCTGAACCCTGGTGGGAATTCTCACATGGATAACGGACTGGGAAGTGCTAGCAAACCCGCGAACGCAGCAATACCAATCGTTGCTGATGACACAAAACGTTACTCGGGAAGTGAGACAAGGGACCTGCAAGCGTCCGAAGAGACGACCGTAGCTTCTCATAGAACTGAAGACCAAGAGGGACCTCTGAGGGAAAGCGCTGGTGCAGCAAAGGGGACACGTGCTGACTTCGGTCTTCCTGTACTGAAAGCCACTGCCACAACCATAGATAGAGCGACTCTCGAAGAATACCAGAGAAATGATGCGTCACTACGTCGGTGTTATGAGAATATTGGTAAAGCATTGATTGTAAATAACCGCGAAACATGCTACTTTCTATCCGGAGGTGTCTTATATCGAAGACATAAATTACTCCCGGACAAAGAACTTGAGCAGCTGGTTGTGCCTAGACAGCTGAGGGAGACTGTGCTCAGACTTGCACATGAGGGAATCTTCTTCTCGGACACCGGACCGCATTCTCGCAGAATTTTACTGGCCGGGAGTACAGTCAAACGAAGCGGTACGTCAAGTCCTGTGACATCTGTCAGCGGACTTTACCTCACCATTTGGTTGGCCGTGCCCCACTTGGTACGATGCCAGTTATTGACACCCTGTTTTCCTCCGTAGGTATTGACGTCGTCGGCCCTTTGTCTCCGAAATCCTATAAGGGCAACAGGTCTAACTATGGTGGATTTTGCGATGAGATATCCAGACGCCATCGCGCTGCCCTCGATTGAAAGCAAGGTCGTGGCAGAAGGCCTGATGGAAATTTTCTCATTATCACGGTAATATAGGCGCAGGAACAACACTCACATTGACACGAGGAGACAGGAGAGCGCTTGTCCTTTCTCCTCGTGTCAATGTGAGTGTTGTTCCTGCGCCTATATTACCGTGATAATGAACATGCACCATCTAGCCCAGTATGAAGTTTTGTTAAAATGTTCTCATGAATAGGTTTGCCGCGCGAAATAGTGAGTGACCGCGGGACAAGTTTTATGTCATCAGTGATGAAGGAGTTCAGCTGCCTACTGTCCCGATTAAGCAATTACCAACAACCCCCTACTGTCCGATGGCGAACGGTTTGGTTGAACATTTCAACGACATTGAAGCGTATGCTTGGCCGCATGTGCCAGGAATGCCCGAAGAATTGGGATCGTTACCTAGGTCCTCTCCTGTTCGCGTATCGAGAGATGCCGCAACAGAGTACCGGATACTCGCCTTTCAAATTATTATACGGCCGGTACATTCGGGGCGCAATGACTATTTTAAAAGACCTCTGGACGAACCCAAGGTTGGACGAGGTGACGAAGTCATCTCTACATCATAGACGTGAGGCAACGGTTGGAACGAACTTGTGATATCGCACCTCAAGAACTTGGTAAAGCGCACAGAAATCAGAAGAGCTACTACGACAAGAAAGCAAAGCAGGGAGAACTGACCAATGGCGAAAAAAGTTCTCGTGCTTTTGCCAGCGGACACAAACAAATTAATACTCACGTGGAAAGGGCCTTTCAAGGTTGTGGATAAAAAGAGCCCATTAGACTAGGCCATCGACCTCGGTCATAGAACCATTGTTTTCCACATAAACATGCTAAAAAAATATGAGGAGAGGATGGTTAAGAATCCTTCACCATTGACAGTTGCAGCAGTGTCGCCACTCGACGAAACAGAAATTGACGACTCGGAGAATTCACTCCACACCACGCTTGTTCAAACGCAGACTTGGAAGGACGTGACGTTATGTCCGGGACTCACCGCAGACCGAGAACAAGTCGTGGACCTTCTTTCGACCTATCACGACATATTTTCGGACTTACCAGGAAAGACAGATGTCTTGGAGTGCCGGCTAAAATGAACAACTGACATGCCCATACATGTCCGGCAATATCCGATGCCATTCGCCGTTAAAGACGCCGTTGAGAAAGAGGTTCAGGAAATGCTGCGCCTGGGCATTAAGAAAAGTCAGTGTCAGCTTACCAAGCAACAATTGTGGTCGTCAAGAAGGATGGCACCATGCGCCTTTGTATTCACTTTCGCCAGTTGAATAATGTTGTGGTGGCGGATTCAGAACCAATACCTCGTACTGGCGTAATGTTTCCGCATCTCACTGGACACAACTACTTCTAGAAATTCGACTTCACAAAAGGGTACTGGCAGGTTCCCATGGCTAGTGAGTCGAAAGAGCTTACAGCATTCTCCTGCGACTCAGGTCTCTACCACTTCCGATTTATGCCTTTTGGCATAAAGACTGCACCTGCCGTATTCAATCGATTAATGAGAGAGGTGGTCGGGAGCATTCCGAATGTCTCCTACTATTTTGACGATGTTCTTGTTGCGACTACAACTTGGAAGGAACATGTGACTACACTACAGCATGTTTTCCAACGTGTGCGCGAGGCATATCTTACTATCAAACCGAAGAAAAGCGAGATCGGATCCCCAACGACGAGTTTCCTTGGTCACATTGTGGGACAAGGGAAATTGCAGCCACTGAAAGACACATAGGACAAAATCGTCTCAGCGAAACGACCGGAAAGCAAAAAAGAACTTCGAGCTTTTCTTGAACTCACTGGCTATTACCGAGAATTCGTCCCCAACCATGCAGAGCTGGCGCATCCTCTTACCGAAGAAAGGAAGCCTGAATAAGCTGGACTGGCGCGACAATCACCAGGATGCATTCCAGAGACTTAAAGCAATGCTGCCACAACAGCCTGTGCTCAAAGCTCTGGATCTTCAAAGACCTTTTGTACTGTGCACGGACGCATCGTCGAAGAGTTTGGGAGCCGTACTGCTGCAAGAACACAATGAACACTTGCACCCAGTCTCTTATGCCAGAAGAAAACTTCTACCACACGAAGCGGCATATTCCACCATCAAGCGAGAGTGCCTGGCCATCGTATGGGGTGTGCAAAAGTTTCATGTCTACCTCTACGGTCGGCCTTTCACCTTGCAGTCTGATCACCAGCCTCTCCAATACCTCAACTCAGCACGACAGGTGAACACACGAACACTTCGCTCGAGTTTGTTGTTAATGGACTACGACTTTCGTGTGGACTATATTCTTGGATCGGAAAATGATGGTGCCGACTAGATGAGTCGAATCTCTAATGGCAGTGACAATATCTCACATACTAATTTGTGCACACTCTGACTGGAGGACACGTACATCGACTGTTGCACTCATTATGTAGTGCCGTTCAGTGTATCCGCCCCTGCCACACCGCCTCGCTCGTCTTGAACTGGGGGCAAGTGTGGTAGGAGGACAGTGCGCGAGCTTCGGCATTGTGGTGTTCGGTGTGCGGGGCCGAAATTTGAAGTGCGCAGGCTTGCCGTGATGATGATGATCGGTGTGCAGTGCCGACGAAATGCGGCCACGCACGTGGTTCGTGCGCGATCACGAGACATCAGCTCGAGCGACGGGGCCGAACAGCTGAGCGAACAACAGGACGACTGGGACTCGATGAGAGAGGGTCGAGCGCCGGGCCTCGTCCCGGTTTCCTTCAGCGACACGGCTCCTGCTCTGATGGGCCTCGCCCCGGCTTTGGTGTCCACCAACCTGTACGCTCCTGTGCTTGGGCCACGCCCCGAGCAGAGGTTCCTGTGCAGAGGTTCCTGTGCTTGGGCCACGCCCCGAGCAGACGTTCCTGTGCTTGGGTCACGCCCCGAGCAGACGTTCCTGTACCTTGACCCCGTCCCGAGCAAACGTTCCGGCTCTTGGGCCACGTCCCGGTGCTGCTGCTGTTGTGACCCTAGCTGGACAACGTCCCGGTTCTGTGTACGGGTACTTGGGCCGCGCCCCAGCAGTGCCGCGGCTGTTCCTGGAGCTGGGCCGCGTCCCGGCGCTGTGTCCCGTACGCCACCCACACCTCGACGCATTGTTGTGCCTGAGCCACGTCTCGGCGCATGCTCTTGAGACTTGGGCCGTTACCTCGAGTCTCCTGGACGGAACGAGTATCACTTTAACGACTGCTACTTTCCATAAACTGTGAGTGGCTGCATTTTGACTGCCGGTGCGCTGGAACCGCCTAGTCTTCGTTTGTGTATCGTTCGTGTTTGTCCCGTGTCCGTTGTCTGTCTTATAAACGTGTTCCTCTGTTCCTCTGGGTTCTTCCTTCGTGCGTCTGGCTGACCTGCACCCACATTACAGCCCACAACTTTACTGTCCAAGCTTATGTGGGATCATTTTTGGGGAAGTGGTATGTCGGTTCTTGAAATGTTTACCGGCAATTGTGTCCTGTGTCTGACAGCTCGGGATCGGTGACAGTGACGTCTGTGTCACTGAGATGTTTCCAATTAAATATATGCTGCAGTTTCAGCCATGTTGTCCTGTGCCAATCCACAGGGACAAGCAAAGAGGAGGCAGTTGACTACTTCAAATGTAGGAATTTCGACATAAATTACGAGCGGAAAATTTCAGCTTTCATGCTCGTGAAGGAGCAGTGCATGCCAAATCATCTGTCACTAGTACCAGTGATGTGCTTGCATAGGATACTCTGGCACCGTAAATGTCTGCTAGCATAAAGTGCTTATCCCCTTTCGAGCCAGGTCCCAACACACGGTGCAGAGATTTCTCCGGTCACCATTTCTAATCCTTCCTTTTTTGTTGGCACGGGCACGTGCAACTGAACAGTAACAGTAAATGATCATTACACAATCACAAAAGGCACTTTTGCTTACCATGGTGGAATCCATGCTGGTGCAGCCCCAGCAGAACATGCAGCACCTGTCTGCCCAACCTGGCCACAGTTTCTGGAGCTAGCTGTTTGGGATGCCGGACAGTGCCATATTTCTTCAGGTAGCTGTCTCGGGGTTTGGCCTGCGATGCAATCCAGCAGGTTTCTGAAATTGCACTTGGCTGCTCTGAATACGGTAACATTGTAACGATAAAAGATGGTAACGCAGGAATCGTTGGTAGCCTCGTCAGCACCACAGGTCCTTGTACATCATCTCTACATGCAAGGAAACTTGGAAGAAATTGACATTCAATGCTCTTTAAAGTAGAGCTGAACCTCTATACATTGGTTATAGCAAAATGTACGCAGGGTTGCCACTAAAAGAGTGTTACAAATATTGTAAATACAGTCGAACCTCGTTAATTCAAAGTTGCATAATTCGAACCAACGAATAATTCGAACTGGCCGGTTGGTCCCAGCAAAGTTACATGTATTTGAATGGGGAAAAACTAATTCGAACCTGAAACACGTACCACGGTTAATTCGAACAAAATTGCTCGTTCGATAAGACTACATTTCGTGAAATCCCAAGCCGATAGCCAAAGATTCATGCATCAGCCACCGTGGCGTCGCAAACCCATACCCATCTGCTCGCTTCACGGGCATTGGAAGGCGCCATCAGCTGGCAGAAATCATGCCTCGCGCACTTGCAAGGGCTCCCGGCGCTGTCCTTCTCCTTCTGCAACGTGCGTGAGGAAAGAGGGTATAGACCTTTTCCATGTTTGGAAACAAACGCGTCCCTCACGTCTCCCATGGGACTTCCGCTAAGGGGATCCTCGCAGACACCTGCAAAATCTGTGTAAGCACGTGCTTGCGCCCTTTTGTACTGCCGTTGGGGTTAGGAAAACAACAATAGAAGGCAGGAGCGCCGCACTTGGGGATCCCAGCGACCGGAAGTATTCCGGGTATGCGAACCGGTTTGCGGCTCGTGGGAAAACCGCCGTGGAAAAGGTCTATACCGTATATACCTGCATAATTTGCACCCTCGCATAATTTGCGCACCCCTGATATTAAGCCTACTGACCTAAACAGGCAAAGTATAACAGTGGGCCTGAAAATTAATTTGCAGAAAACTAATGTTCAATAGCCTTGGGCGAGCACAGCGATTCCAGATAGCTGGCGAGGCATTGGAAGCACTAAGTGAATATGTCTACTTAGGCCAGGTAGTGACCCCCGATCCGAATCACGAGGCTGAGGTAATTAGGAGGACTAGAATGGGGTGGAGTGCATTCGGCAAGCATTCTCAGATAATGAATGGTAGCTTACCATTGTCTCTGAAGAGGAAAGTGTATAACAGCTTCATCTTACCGGTACTCCCCTACGGGGCAGAAACTTGGAGGATAACTAAGAGGGTTCGGCTTAATTGAGGACCTTAAGGAACAAGAAAGAAGACAGCGGGGTGGTTAGGGAACAAACGCGTGTTAGGGACATATTAATAGAAATTAGGAAGAAGAAATAGGCGTGGCCGGGCCATGTAATGCGAAGACAAGACAACCGTTGGTCATTAAGGGTAACAGAGTGGATTCCTAGTGAAGGCAAGTGTGGCAGGGGGCAGCTGAAAGTTAGGTGGGCAGATGAGATCGGGAAGTTTGCGGGGATAAATTGGGCCCAATTAGCACAGGACAGGGATAATTGGAGATCCATGGGAGAGACCTTTACTCTGCAGCGGGCGCAGACAGGCTGATGATGATATTAAGCCAGCTTTACAAAAAAAAAAAATCCTCGTATATTTTGTGCACACCGTCCCGCCCGAGCCAGCTTGCTGGCGGGCGCGCATGGACAGATTGGACAGCTGCGTGGCCGCACCCCTCGCTGCGTAGTCGTACGCAAAAGAGACTGCAAGTGCAATGTCCCTTTTTCCGATTCTTTTCTCCGGAAGTCCCCGGAGCCCAAAGTAAGGTCGCTGGAACAAAAGCACACGAGTGGGGGCGACGAAAACGGCTGAAGCAGAGATAAAACGAGCCCATCCCATTTCTGTCGCTCGGAGGCGATAACGTCACCACGATCGGGACGCCTGTTGTCAAAGCGAGAGGAAATGTCCCGCCAGTCTTTAATGAGCATGCAAAAACGCGAGGGGGGGAGTGGCGCTCAGCTGCCACTACCCCCCTCGCGGTGACATGATGTGTCCTGAACAGTTCGGTCATGAACAGTTCGGTGCTCCAACCACGAGTCCAACAAGTCAGGCACAGCTTGTCGTATTGAAGCAGCCGCGCGACCCTGGTAACTTCTGTGGTACCGATGGCGTTGACGTTGATGACTGGATTTCAAAGTATGAGCATGACCTCACATTGATGCTCGCCAATGTCGCCTTCTACCTCTGCTGCACAGCGGGTGTCTGGTTTCAGTCTCACAAGGAAGATCTTACCAGCTGGGACGCGTGCAAAGAGAAGCTTCGTGACCTGTTTGGCAGATCTGCCGGCCACCAGCACGCCGCTTCGAAAGATGTCTCCTGCCGGGAGCAAACTTCAACCGAATCGTATGTGTCGTACATACTTGACATTCTTGCCCTTTGCCATAGGGTCGATGCCAACATGACTGAGGCAGACGAGGTGAGAAATGTGCTCAAAGGTATTGCAGATGATGCTTTCAATCTGCTGGTGTCCAAAGACTGCTCAAGCGTAGACGACATCATCAAGGAATGCCGGCATTCTGAAGAATTGAAGAGTCGCCGCATCGCCCAGCAATTCGTCTGGCTTCCAAACACTGCCGCGACGTCATCTTGCGAAGACGTTCAGCCACCACCCAGTCAGCCGCTTACTACCGACAGCATACTCCGCATTGTGCGACGCAAAGTCGAGGCAGCGTCCCGACCATCCTTCCTGACGCGCCCTTCCGAGGACCCTCGATCAACCATTTCGTTAATTCAAACTTTGTACGGGAGGTGCTTGCTAACGTAGGACTGCAGCCTGTGTGTTCGCTCGTGCAGCTGCATGCTAGTCCTATGCCATACCCTTCGCAAACACCGGCAGCTTTTCGTCGCTATCGTGACCCCGCCCATTGGAGGACGCCGGACAACAAATTCATCTGCTTCCGTTGTCATGGTATTGGACATATCTCCCGGTACTGTTGCAATCAAGGCTTTTCGTCTCGCTAGTTCGGCACATATTGGCGTGATGACAATCGGCCTATGCAGTTCGCAACAAGTGGCAATGGACCATCGGGTGAAGCTACCACATCAGTCCGACGCTCCAGCTGTTCGTCGTTCCTGCATGATAACGACCATCGCTCCTGCTCACCTCTGCCCCGTCGCTACACATCCCCTCGCCCATCTGGACGCTCCCAACCGGAAAACTGACCGATGCAGCTCCTGGAGGTGACGCTGCTTTCGGCCCCAGACCTGAAAACCCTCTCCTCACCCCGACTACGAACCAAAACCTGCTTGCTGTGGAAGTGGATGGCCTGTCTGTTACTGCCCTTGTTGATACTGGCGCAGACATTTCTATTATGAGCTTGAACCTCCGTGTAAGGCTAAACAAGGTCCTAACTCCACCCGAGTGTCAATTTGTACGCGTCGCCAACAGAGGAACTCTTGCCGTGCTCGGAATGTGCAACGCACATGTGTGCGTGGCCGACCACCACAATGCTGTCCTGTTCCATGTTCTTCGACAATGTCCTTATGACAAAATTCTCGGTCTGGACTTTTTATCTGACCATTCAGCCATCATTGATGGCTCAGCTGGTGTTGTACAGCTTGACCTGCCTGATTTTGCCAACGCTCCCGACACAGTCCAGAGCAAACTTTCATGTGCCGAATTAGTTCGCCTGCCAGCACAAGCACTAGTCTGTATCGACGCTGAGCCATGCCCCACTGTGCCAGATGGTGACTATGTGGTCCCTCCCTGCAGTAGTGTTTTGCTGTTGCACAACGTGTATTTCCCATACGCTGTCGTCACCGTAAGGGCGGACAAGACATGCCTTCCTCTGCTGAACTTCGGTCGCAGCCCTCAAGTTATACCTCAAGGTATTGCTCTCGCCACTTTGTCGCCATCGCATGACTGCAAGATATCACCGTTTTTACCAGAAGTGGCCGCTGCCGATTCCTCTGCTCCACATAGTACCAATAAAGTTCAGTCACATCCACTGGAACACCATGTAACGAAGATGATTGCCTCAGATATTTTGCCTTCCTAAGTCAACGACCTCTGTGCTCTGCTTGTCACATACTCTGACATATTTGACTTTGACGATCAGCCTTTAGGTAAAACATCGCACGTCAAGCACCGCATACATACCGGTGATGCGGCTCCGATTCACAGGCGGCCTTTACCGTGTGTCACCATCAGAGCGCCAAGTTATTCAACAAAAGGTCGACAAGATGCTCACAAAAGGCATTACTGAGCCTTCTTCGAGTCTGTGGGCTTCACCTGTGGTCCTAGTTAAGAAGAAAGACAATACTTGGCATTTCTGTGTAGACTACCGGCACCTGAACAAAATCACCAAGAAAGATGTCTATCCACTCCCGCGCATAGATGATGCTCTCGACTGCCTCTATGGCACCACCTATTTCTCTTCAATAGGTCTGCGCTCCGGTTATTGACAGACCGCCGTAGATGAGTTGGACCGCGAGAAGACCGTGTCTGTTACACCTGATGGCCCCTACCAGTTCAAAGTGATGCTGTTTCGATTCTGCAATGCTCCAGCCACGTTTGAGTGAATGATGGACACCCTTCTGCATGGCTTTAAGTGGTCCATCTGCTTATGTTACTTGGACGACGTGACTGTATTCTCGCCAACCTTTGACACTCATCTCGAGCGACTTTCATCCATAATTCTTTCAGTGTTTCATGCGGCTGGTCCACAACTCAACTTGTCGAAGTGCCACCTCAGACGCCGCCAAGTTACCATCCTCAGCCATCTTGACTCTTCTGGCGTCCGCCCTGATTCGAACAAAGTTTGCGCTGTCCTTGACGTCCTTGTACCGACGTGCATCAAGGACGTCCGAAGCTTTGTAGGATTATGTTCCTATTTTCGACGATTTGTGAAGAACTTCGGTGACATTGCCTACCCTCTGACTGATCTCCCGAAGAAAAACGTTCTGTTTTTCTGGGGATTTGAGCATGCCTTCGCCTTCTCACGACTCATTACATTGCTCACCACTTCGCCAATTCTCGCCTACTTCGACGAGTCTGCCCCTACTGAGGTCCACACCGATGCAAGTGGCTACGGAGTTGGCGCTGTTTTGGCCCAATGTCAAGCCGGTCATGATAGAGTTCTTGCTTACGCCAGCAGGCTCCTCTCCCCAGCTGAGCGTTATTACTCTATTACCGAGCGTGAGTGTCTTGCGATTGTATGGGCAGTCAGCAAATTCCGCCCTTATTTATATGGACGGCCTTTCACTGTCACCACTGATTATCATGCCCTATGCTGGCTGTCTACGCTCAAGGATCCGACAGGCCGCCTGGGTCGTTGGGCTCTACGTCTTAAGGAATTCACGTGCACTGTGGTATACAAGTCCGGCCGACTACATCAAGACGCCGACTGCCTGACCCGGTCCCCCCTGATACTTAGTTATAACCATTAGTTTGTTATAGCCAATATCCATGTCATCTATGGGAATTTCAAGGGGAATTTCGACTGCTTTGCTATATCCAATAGTTCGTTACATCTCGTTTCGTTATAACGAGGTTCTACTGTAACCACTAATGAGTGGCAGCTTTTCATGACTTCTGCAGCCTTTACACTGCCTTCTCTTGGGGCGCACAAAACCGATGGGCACCATGCAATGGGCAAGAAAAATTACAACTAAGTTCCCGGTTTTGTCCTGTCACTCAGGCAGAGCATATGTAGCAGCACTCGTTTCATACCTGCCAGGTTCGCAGAGGGGACATTAGGGAGATCTGAAGAGGGGGGGGTTTCGGAGTCGCAATATTTCACATGCATTTTCATGACTGAATTTTTATTTAGTTGCAACAAAGCAGGAATTGTATAGTTTTTGTTTAAAAACCACCAACAACCTACACAACTGATCCCTATCACTAAATCTTCGACGTGGCTGACGCTGCCCAATGTAATCACAGGCAGTGACAACGTTGTTATAGGAGCTTCATGTGATATGAGAAGCAGAAGTGATACCGCATTTACTCGAATTTAACGCACAACTTTTTTCCGTACGGGTCCAAAAATCTTATGCGCGTTAGAATCGAGTTAGAACAAACGACAGCGTTACCATATCGCCGTCATCAAAATGGCCGCCTCCTACGCGCTTCGGCCGCTGTCGAACGGTCACTGCCGAAAAAACTAACTAGTGGCATGGAGGTTTTTGGCGAGCATAGTTTGTGTAGTGTCTATGTTGCCACCGGTCCCATGGGTAATGACGCCACAATGCACATGATGCGTAGGCCGATGATACTCGCCACGCCGGCCTGGGTGTCTTGCGGCCAACCGAAGTCCCTACGTCGCCGATGCAACCTCCGAGATGCCCAGCCGCAGCAGCTTTCGGTAGCGTTCGTGGGTGGCCGTAACGGGAGAATAGACGTTTCCCATCACCACACGCAAAACGGCTAATCATCGAAGGTGTCTCTCATATCTGTGCTGAGCTTGAGCCTATCAGACATGCGCGCAGCATGATGTCCTAGACTGCATTGCGGCAAGCGCCGCTTGCACAAGGTTATGCCCGGCAACGTGCGACAGTTTAATCGGGACGCAGGAGTGATGAATTGGCGCGCCGAATGTCTTCGAGACGCTGCAGATCAAGTGAAGCGGGAAAGGCACAGTGCGGCCGTTCGCGGGACTGCAGGGGTTCAAAGTTAGTGGGGCGTTTATTATGCGAGTGCGTTTATTACGCGAATATGGCATTTGGTTTTATGAATGTGAGAAGTTTGATTACCAAGGACTTTTTTCGGGTCACAAGAAATGTGTACGCGTTATAATCGAGGGTGCGGTAGAATCAATCAAATATGGTACTAAGAGCTTCAATTCTGCGCTTGACCAGCTACACTTTTTCGGACTCTTCACTGATCACGATGTCAATTGGGGTCACGTAGCTTCGGCACTATGTGGCCAGACTAGGAGAAGGATTCGGCCGAACACAGGCACATTTTTGGGAGATTTCCGTTTTGGTCGTACAAAACCATCAAAATTCGGGAGTCTCATGAGAATTTTGATACCCCTCCTCTTTCTAAAAATATGCATGCTATTCATCACGAGCACAGAAGGCAACACCGAGCTAAAGCCCTTCAGGAAAAGTTCTTCAATTGCAAGTCAGGGGTGAGACAGCAGAAACAGATTTGGGAGCAGTTTTTGGAGCAGTGAAATGTTCATTTCGGAGTAGGAGAGCCTTGATTTGGAGCAGCTCACAACATTTAATGTGATGTCTTAAGAGCTCAAAAAGTCGAATTTGGAGCAGCTCAGGCAGTCAAGTACATTTTTCACAACTAGGTGTCAGTACACTTCTCAAAATTTAAAAGAAAAGTTCTCACTGCACCAAAATTGTCGACAGACAATTGTCTCTTAGTTAAGACTACAGACATGATTTCGCCAATTACTGCTTTGACATTTTGTAGATTTTATTATTTAGCTTCTGAAGGATCCCGAGCAGTTCTTGTAGGTTAATTAATTTCTCTTTTGTCAAGAGTGTCTGGTCACTTTGGAATTTGTCAAGATTTTCCTGCTTCACACCAATACGAAGAATCTCATTTGAGCTTTTCACCAGTGCATTGCCCTCTATTGTAACACTACAATACTGTGGTAACCACTAATCGTGGAAGATACTCCAATTTCATTTGTATACTAATGCCATTAAACGAGTCCTGGTTCCACATGTCTTGATTTTCAAAGCATCTGCAGCAAATCTCAGACACCAGGGATTCGACCATGTGATGCACATTGCGCGGCTCCGCTTCCCCCACTTTCCCCCGCCCCCCCCTGTTGAAACAGACATCAGCACCAAAATACTTGCTTTCCAGGCTGTTTTGAAGCGGTTTGGAGCATTTTTTGCAATTTTCATGCTTTTGGAGCAGCTCGGAGCAGGAAAGCAGAATTGTATCAAAACTGTGCAATATGAGCAGCTGTCTCACTCCTGCAAGGACGTGGTCTATGTCGATGCCGCAGAGTATCTCACCACGACAATCCCCAATTCGTTTTTCATTATAAGTGACTCAAAAACTGCTATACACAACTTCGGAGAGGCTAGGGTTTGCAGGGCAGCCCTTGCCATTCTGTCCCATAATCCGCCATCTCACCATTTTAGCTTACTCTGTACATCTGCCCACGCAGGTCTTATTGGCAATGAAGCGGCCCACGCAAGTGCTCGAGCTTTTACGATCCAAGTGCAGGCTGGACGAGGGGACGGTTCCAAAGCCAGTAATCTCCCTCCACCCTTTACCTCCAAATAAAGATTGCTTACGCTTACATATCACGACATTTACGGGCATTACCGCCTTGGTCGCCACACCCTCCCACCTTTACTGCGTCGGTCCTCACGCATGTGCGAGGTTCTTTGGTGTATAGACTACAAACTCGCTCATTTCTCTCCCCTGCCCTACGTCACAAAATTTACCGGGGAACATACCCTAGTTCAGCCTGCAAGTTCTGTTCTGTCAACAGAGGGGACCTAAACCACATTATGTGGCAGTGCAAGAACCATTCTTCTACCCCAAACCATTGTAATCATTTACGTAGTCAGGAGCTGTGGGAGGCTGCCATGAGCAGCAACGACCCCACACTTCAGGAGGCTATCCTGAGGTGGGCTGAGATGGTGGAGGAGGCCTACCGCGAGTAGGATCCCTCACCTTTTTCTTGCAGCCCCTTTCCCTTAATATGGGATAAATAAAGTTTTCTCTCTCTCGGGAGTCTCCCGGACAATCCGAGAGACATGGAAGGTATGTCGTTTTAATGCAAAGTAACTGTATGCAGGGTGCACGTTTCAGTCTTGGCCAGGGCACTCCATTTTACTCACTGCCACATCCGCCTTATATTACCGCAATGTGTTTACAGTCACTACAATTCATTACTAGCTAGCAGCCTCTAGGTCTCTGAAGGGCTTCTGAACCATGTGGGGTAACTTGAACAACTACACTGCTGTAACGGGGAGAATAGCACTTCTACGAATAAGCTGCTACCAAATCAAGAAATTTAGTCCCAGAAACTTGATTTCAATCTTACTTGTGAATACAGGACACAGAGTAGCACCAGGAATGCAAAAGAAGGACTGTGCCATGTGTCGACACAGAAGAGTCACCTGACACAGCTGATCCCTGAGGGAGCCCTGAGGACAGAACTCCTGCACCAAGGCTGCCCCACTTTCGTTCACACAGCCCAGGCATAAAGGCAACACATTCGGATGCTGTAGAGTAGGACAAAGGGCACCACCAGTGAACACACGTGAACACATCTGTTCTCATGAATCTCAGCGAGAAACTGCCTTACTCAGTGACTATGCATGATGTGTCAAAATTAGTGTACCTCTTAACTAGACAAAACTCATATCTGGCAGCTGTCTGGAATGATATGAGGAGGGCGTCAGAAGATACGCAACAGAAATACCAATTGCACCTCTCAAGATGTTATACCCTGCTAGGCTGGATGTTTGTAGTGATTAAGAAAACACTGCATGCCAGGATATGATGAAAGTGACATAAATACATCACAAAACCTTTTCCTCCAACGGCATGCACACCAAAAATGTCAGGAAAGACACCCAAGGCACTTCTAGTACTTCAGTGATAAACCTGTACCTTTCTTTTATACACTAGTATTAGTGCACAACCAGCATAAAGTAACATGGCTGTGAAATGCAAGTTCGAATGCCCATTCAACTCTATTTGTCAAGGGTCTGCTTCACTGCTGTGTGCCAGGCACAAAGCGTAGCACATAAGCCTAAACTACACTAGTGTAAAAATGTGAAAATGATATAGCAGTCCATTCAGAATCTGCGAAGACACCACAAACCTGTATGGCAGTGAGCAGCTTGAGAGCCACTTGCAAGTCCTTGACGGTGAGGTAGAAATCGGGACCCAGGGGAACCTAGGGGTGACACAAATAGAGGTGCTGTTCACCAGAACAAAAGTTTGCTGTTTATTTGGGAGCAGTGATGGCACCAAGTGAACAACAAGCATGAAAGTGTATGTGTGTGAGTCTATGGTCCTTTATGACTCGTCTTCATTGCATAGTTAAAACATTTTCACTGAAGAAGTGATGCCACTGCTCAGAAGCAAGTTATATGACCCCCTCAAAGTACCTGAGGCTTGATCTGCCATTTGCGCTGAATTAAGCTATGGCCATCCTTCAGTGTTGGTAGCCAGCAAGGCTTTATATTGATACCGTACCTCGGGTGAAGAATGAAAGAGGACAACGAAGTGAGGCTCAATCCTGGGCTGAGTGCTAAGCCTTCCGCTACCATCCGTCACCCCGCTCTGTAAAATAAACATCTTTCACCGTAACAAGATTGGTGGAAGTGCTGGGTAACGTATTCGCGCCCCGAAGAAGGACGACGGAGGAGAAACCGCTGGAGCTCCGCCGAAGCCGCAGACTCGCGGGTCTTCCGCCTGTACCAGTGACCATGAACGCCGATGGTGACAGCCCGCCGCCTTCGTCCTGCTCCCTTGGACAACACTACAGGGAACCACGCACCTTCTCCGGGAACACTGGAGAGGACGTCGAGGAATGGCTCAAACACTACCGGCGGGTGAGTCTGTATAACCGCTGGGACACGACCAGCCAGCGGAACAACGTCCCACTGTTTCTTGAGGGAACCGCGTTGATGTGGTTCGAGAATCACGAGGAAAACCTGACTACGTGGGCGAATTTTGTAGACGAGATCAAGAAGTGTTTTGGCGACCCGTCAACGAAAAAGAAGCGTGCCGAGCAGACGCTGGCCCAACGTGCGCAAGTACCAGGGGAGACGTGCACCACGTACATAGAGGAAGTTCTGAAGTTGTGCAAAAGTGTGGACCCGGCCATGACAGATGAGGATAAGGTGGGCCATCTCCTCAAAGGTATTGCCGAAGATGTCTACCACTACCTGATAGGCAAGGACGACTTAACTTCGGCAGATGACATCATCCGACATTGCCGCACATTACGAGGCTCTTAAGGCTCGGCGTATAACGGCAAAGTTCGGTCGACTCCCCAACGTCACCACTGTCGCGAGCATCGACGTGGGTCCTTCGCCCAGCGATCTGGCGTCAACTATTCGGGAAATAGTGCGCGACGAACTTGATCGACGGGACGCTGCCGGTAAATCGAACGCGCATGTCCATGGTGCTTTCACACCGTGCGCCGCCCTTCCGGTGTCCATCAATGCTGCGGGCTTCGACTACTCGAGGGAGCCGGAGCAGCCGCGTCATTATTCTTACAATTATGAGCCGCGGAGCGATTCCGTCAAGAGGTCGTCGCCCTCCGACATTACGGCGTGGCAAGGTCCCACTGACCGTCTTCAGCAGCGTCTGACGCGTGAAGCACCTGTGTGCTTTTACTGTGGCGTCCGTGGACATATAGCACGCTTCTGCTCGGAGCGACGCCGTGCTCCTCTACCGCAGTACGAACGACCACCGGCATCCTCGCGCCGCCCAAGTACGCATACGCGTGGGAACTATCGCTGGCCGCCACGGAACAGCTACTACGGCAGCGACTACCATCGGAACTTCCGCAACGATTCGCCTGATTCTGCGCGGAGTGTGACACCACCAACTTCCCGTAGGTATCGGTCACCATCTCCAAGCCGTCGACGTCTCGCCTCTCTCCTCCGGGAAACTAGACGCCGCGGCCGATGGAGGTGAGGTCGCCGGACATTTTTCACTGCACACAAAAATGCCTCCGCCAGTTTCAATGTCAACGAATAAGGTCGATGTTCTTATAGATGGTGTTCCCACGTCAGCTTTAGTCGACACGGGAGCAACTGTTTCCGTCATGAGCAGTGAATTCAAGTCCCGAATCGGTCGGAAAGTGATGTTCTGTTGGGAAGACTACGCAACGTTTCGTGCAGTCAGTGGGGAAGCGTTGCGACCAAAGGGAGTGTGTACTGTAACTGTTACATTCGGCTCAAAGGTGTTCAAGGCAGAGTTTGTAGTTCTTGCGAATTCTACCCATGACGTGATCCTGGGGATCGACTTTCTGAAAGAATGTGGAGCCACGGTTGATTGCGGTGCCGGTGAAGTGTTACTCTCTGCTTTTTGTGAGGAGCCTACGCGCCGCCAGCAGACTATTGCCGTCGTTGACGACATAACTCTGCCGGCGCAGTCCATAGTTCGAGTGCCTGTTGAAGTCTGTGGTGTCGCACCTGATAACGCTGACGTGATAGTTTACCCGATCCAGCTGACCTGTGCGAAAAAGGATGTGTTTGTACCGCGTTGTGTGATTTCTACGAAAAGTGGCAGATCGTTACTGTGGGTGATAAACTCCTCTTTCGAGCCGATTGTCCTACCTAGCGGAGTGCGGCTGGCTGTGTTTGAACAGGACACAAGCGATAACATTAGCATTGCGGTAATTAGCGACGACCAAAAGGATGGATCCGATCTGGCCTACCCAAATGATGACGTATTCCTAGGTATGGTGAATAAGTCGCTTTCATCGGAGAAGAGACAAACATTGGTTCGAATCCTGTCCAATCATGCATCCGTCTTTGATTTTGCACAGAATGGCCACGAATTTCCCGTACCACCTTCACGTGCTCGCCACGTGATTAATACTGGTGCAGCCCATCCTATCCGCCAGAGACCATACAGAGTATCTCCGTCCGAGCGTAAAATTATAGCTCAGCAGGTAGAGGAAATGTTGGCGAAGAAAGTTATTCAGGAGTCCTCTAGCCCCTGGGCAGCGCCTGTTATACTAGTAAAGAAGAAGGATGGTTCCTGGAGGTTTTGTGTGGACTACCGGCGATTGAACTCTGTGACGAAGAAAGATGTATATCCGCTTCCCCGAATTGATGACGTCATTGATTGCCTGCACTCTGCTTCGTATTTTTCTTCCGTAGACCTCAGATCTGGATACTGGCAAATTCCCATGCACTCGGCGGACAAGGAAAAAACAGCGTTTACAACTCCAGACGGTCTATATGAGTTTAATGTTATGCCGTTTGGTTTATGCAACGCTCCTGCCACCTTTGAGCGATTTATGGACACTGTTCTCCGCGGCCTAAAATGGGAAATATGCCTTTGTTATCTTGATGATGTTGTAATTTTTGGCCGCACATTCGACGAACATAATCGCCGTCTTGATGTCGTGCTAACGTGCCTTGAGAAAGCGGCACTTACCCTGAATTCAAAAAATGCCACTTTGGTGATCGTGCAACGATAGTTCTTGGCCATCTCGTAGACAAGCACGGTGTTCGACCTGACCCACAGAAAGTCACCGCGGTAAGCAGCTTCACTCGACCGCGTTCACTGCGAGAACTTCGAAGCTTCTTGGGTCTGTGCTCATATTTCCGGCGTTTTGTTCCAAAATTCGCTGATGTGGCTCAGCCTCTCACTCATTTGCTCAACAAAGACGTGCCGTTCCAGTGGACGAAAGAGTGCGAGTCGTCCTTTTCTCAGCTGAAGTTCATGCTGACTTCCGGACCTATTCTTCGCCATTTCGACGCATCCGCCCCAACTGAGGTGCACAGTGACGCTAGTGGAATCGGTATCGGTGCAGTTTTAGTCCAGCGTCACGGAGCCGCCGAACATGTCATTGCCTATGCTAGCCGTTGTTTGAGCAAAGCAGAGCGGAATTACACCGTTACCGAGCAAGAATGTCTTGCGGTCGTCTTTGCCGTGCACAAGTTTCGACCGTACATCTACGGCCGCAGATTCTCTATCGTCACAGACCACCACTCGCTGTGTTGGCTAACTGGTCTACGTGATCCTTCAGGCCGTCTTGCACGCTGGGCCTTACGCTTGCAAGAGTATGACTTTGATATATGCTTCAAGAGTGGCCGCCATCATGCAGACGCTGATTGCCTGTCGCGACTTCCCCTTCCCATGACGGAATGTGACGCCGACAATTTTGACGACTGTCTAGCAGCTATAGACTCATCGTTCCCAGATCTTGCCGCCTTCCGTGCTGAACAGCGCAAAGACCATAGTCTGGCTCCTTCTTTCTCATCCGCCGTCGAGAAGCCCCGCCAGAGCCCTTTCGTTGTACAGGATGGAATTCTTTACAGGCGGAATTTTTCTGGGACCGGGGCCCGCCTTCTTTGGTTGTTCCTAAGGCTTTGCGAACCAACGTCTTACAAACTTTGCACGACGACCCAACATCCGGCCATATGGGATTTGCCAGGACATACCACCGCGCACTCGAACGTTTTTACTGGCCACGCATGCGCCAAACTACGGCCAAATACGTTGCGAGTTGTGACCATTGTCAACGGTACAAACGTCCAACTAGTGCACCGCCAGGCCTTCTCCATCCCATACCACCTCCGTGTTCCCCCTTTGAAGTCGTCGGCATTGACTTGATAGGCCCTTTTCCGAGATCCATCCAGGGGAACCGCTGGATTATAATCTGTGTCGACCATCTGACCCGTTACGCTGAAACCGCACCACTCTCTGCCGCCACAGCCGAGAACGTTTCTGACTTCTTATTACGCTACATAATCCTCCGGCATGGACCCCCTCGCGCGATTATCAGCGATCGCGGCCGCCAGTTCGTAGCCGACGTCGTTGAGGAGCTGCTTCGCCGCTCAGCCTCCCAGTTTCGTCACGCCACGTCATACCATCCACAGACGAACGGATTGACTGAGCGCGTCAACAGAACTCTGATTAACATGCTTGCTATGTATGTTGACTCGAAGCACAAAAACTGGGACGCAATTTTACCTTTTATGACTTACGCGTACAATACTGCGCTGCACGAGACCACCGGTTTCAGCCCGTTCTACCTCCTCTACGTCCGCCGACCACGAAGTACCCTTGACACCATTCTCCCATTTTCCGAGGAGGAAAAACCACCTCTTGCTGAGACACTCTGTCGCGCAGAGGAGGCGCGGCGCATCGCGCGTCTCCGTACCTTCGCATCACAGGACCGCTCAAAGGCTCGTTACGACAAGCGACATCGACATGTGTCATACAGAAAAGGCGATCTGGTGTGGCTGTGGACTCCGTACCGCAAGCGTGGGTTGTACCAAAAGTTCCTGGCCCGCTACACAGGTCCTTTTGTCGTCTTGTCGCGCTTTAGTGACGTTACGTACGTCGTTTCCCGACTCGCATCTACCGGCCGTCGTTCCAGAAGAACTGACGTCGTCCATGTTGCCAGGTTGAAGCCATACTATACGCGCGACACTGAATGACTCGCCCGGTGGGCATCGTCTGCAACGGGGGAATTGATACCGTACCTCGGGTGAAGAATGAAAGAGGACAACGAAGTGAGGCTCAATCCTGGGCTGAGTGCTAAGCCTTCCGCTACCATCCGTCACCCCGCTCTGTAAAATAAACATCTTTCACCGTAACAATATGGAATAGCTGTTGTAATGAAGCACACGCACTCGTGGGTATATGCGCATTGAAGGGGAGGTCAAAGAGATAGACCACCACTGCCAGTGAGCCCATGGCATGGACAGCCATTAATGTGCCTCGCCAGACTTTGCCTTGTGCCTCATTATTAACAACGACAAATGTCATCAGATTTGGTGGAGGTTGCTGAAATCTATTTCTCCGCTCTGGAGCTATGCACTCAAACTTTCCCATTCAGATCATCAAACGCCATGACTGATGCAACCACCTTGCAGCCTGCACCTATAACTGTAGACTAGTACGTGAATATTACTTTGGTACCAAACGTAACACCTTACTTGCAAAACTATCCGCCAACTTATTCCGTTATTCAACTCGTACACCTGAAGTATGAAAGGTTCTGCGCTTTAGAACTAACTACGGCTGTCAAATGCTGTGTAATAACCTTCCAAGATTACTGAATTTGTATGATAGAGCAGGCTACAATTTACAGGATTTATCGCAGTCAGAATTCAAAACTCTGTTGCTTTCACCTCTGTAGAGAGCGCTTGTGAATGTTTATAATGTTTCTTATGTTTTTTTTTTATCTGTATGTTACCGAGTGCATACCATTTAATTATTTCAATGCTGCAGTATGTTTTTATTGTTATTATGTGTGGAAATGTTTCATTGTTTTTTATATATTGCATAACTGCATTTTTTTATGGCCTCTATGTGTATACTGTGAGCACTCTTAACGTACTTCATCGTTCTCATCTGTACATAACCATCATCATCCCTGTTCCTTCTCTTCTTCGTGCTTTGATGCTGGTAGTGCCTGCAGAATAAACGTGTCTGCTGGCGTTACCTGGTGCGAAGGTCTTCCTCGGTCTTCCAAAGTGGTGGAGGTGCGTCAAGATCTCGACGTCCTCCTGCGTTTGTGACCTCCCTGCAGCTGCGTTCTGGTCGCCGTCTTCGCCCGCCCACCCCTACAGCTATGGATATATCGGACCCTCGCACTTCCGCTAGCCCTAACCCTGCCACAGTGGCGATATCAGCTCCATTGCCTGTGTCTACAATCACAAGCCCTTAACGCGACCCTCCTATCTTTGCAGGCCTCCGCGGTGATGATGTCGACGACTGGCTCGACACTTACAACAGAGTGAGTTCAGTCAACCGGTGGTCGGACACCCAGAAGTTGACCAATGTCCCATTTTACGTCACCAGTGTTGCCAAGACGTGGTATTTCGATCATGAGTCTGACATCCACGATTGGTCCATCCTTACCACCAAGTTGCTCCAACCTCTTCCCTGTCCAACTACACCTTTCGACTTCGTCGGAATTGATTTATATGGTCCCCTTAACACCTTCTGGTCACCGTTGGAACGTCACGGCGGTTGACCACTTAACAAGGTACGCAGAGACTGCACCTCTTCAGTCTGGGACCGCTTCTGAGGTTGCTGACTTCTTTTTGCAGTCAATCGTCTTGCGCCACGGAGCACCCCGCTTCCTTTTGAGTGACCGTGGCAAAGCCTTCATTTCTAATATCCTTGAGGAAGTCTTGTGGGCGACTCATACCAAGCATAAAACGACTTCCACATATCACCCTCAAACCAACGGCCTCACTGAACGCTTTCACCGAACATTATCTGACATGATTTCGATGTACAATACGCCCTGACCAAAGCAACTGGGATAATATATTACCCTTCGTCACCTTCGCCTATAATACTCCGATACAACGAACCACCGGCTACAGCCCTTTCTTCCTTGTCTATGGACGCACTGCCTCCTCCGTTTTCGATACAGAATTCATTTCCGCTCCTGCCCCGCCCAATGCATCACTGCTAGAAGAGTTTGCCGCTCGGGTTGCCCGTTTCCATGAAATTGCTCGTCGCAACGCGGAAGCTGCCAAGGAAGAATGAAAACGTCGTTGCGACAGTAAACGCCGCGACCTCGCCTTCAATTCTAGAGATCAAGTGCTACTTTGAACTCCAGTTCGAACATCTGGACTATGCAAGAAATTTCTTCACCGGTATATTGGCCCATACGTCGTTCTTCAGCAAACTTCCCCAGTTAACTATCTTGTTACGTCACTGCACCCAGTCACCGACCACAGTCGTCGCAACACAGAGGTCTCTCACGTCTCCCGCATGAAACAGTTCATTCCTCGGTCAGACGATCTGTAAAATGCGGCCAGGTTGGCCGCTTTGAAGAGGGGGGGGGGAAATTAGTGTGAGCACTTTTACCGTACTTCATCTGTACATAACCATCATCATCCCTGTTCCCCCTCTTCTTCGTGCTTGAGGCTGGTAGTGCCTGCAGAATAAACGTGTCTGCTGGCGTTGTCTGGTCGAGTCTTCCTCGGTCCTCTAATACAACAATATACATAATGCCCGATATGTTACCCCATGTATCCATATTGTAGCTAGAGGGTGAGGTTCCCTGAAGCCGTGTCAGTGCGGCTTTTTTTCCTCATCCACATCCATTTACCAATCCTCTGTAAGTGTGTGTGTATAAATGGAAAACAATAAATAAATAAATAAATAAATAAATAAATCTACGCTGGCATCCCTCGTCAATGCGACATGCCCATTTTTAGTGAAACTGGAGAACACAACATGAAAGACTGGCTTTATAGTATGGACATGTAAATGCCCTCAACAAATGGGACAACCAGTCTAAGCTTTCCCACATGTCTTTCTACCTCGCCAACGGTGCAAAACTCTGGTTCTTCAATCAGGCAGGGGATATCACAAGCTGGTTGGCATTCAAACACCTTTTTGCTTAAGTGTTCAACCAGCCAACTGTGCATAAACTCCATGCTGAACAGCATCTGCGCCAGCAAGCACAATGGCCTGGGGAGACATTCCCTAGCTAGGCAGAAGATGTTCTCTATCTCTGCAGACGGGATAACCCTACCATGACAGAAGATGACAAGATAAAGCACATTCTCACGGGTACAGAGGACAGTGCATTCCAGATGTTGCTGGCCAAAGCCCAACTAGTGTATCAGTTCTCATCAGCCTATGCCAGAGCTTTGACGAAATGCACCCCCAACGATCACTTAACGACACCCAACTCAATTCCATCTCCACCATTGCAGTCACAAATAGACAGCCAGACCACTGCTCTCTACCCAATGAGATCAAAGATTTTGCCCATGAGGAGGTCGCCCAGCAGCTTTCGCTGTTGCCCCGTTGCCAGCACCAGCCACACGTCTGACTTCAACAAGAATCCATACGGGAATTTGCGATGCCCGTACTACCATCACTACCACTCATCCACCAGCTCGTGACTGCCACTGTCCTATGCCACCATTCAAGCCACCCTCCAGCTTTGCCGCTGAGCTACACTGCTGTGGTAGCACACGCTCCTCAGCCTCCTGTGTCCTTCTCGGTGCTTCCGCACCAAGTACCCATTCCCGTCCATATAGTACCATCACTGCAGTTTTATATCGGCCGATTGGTATGTGGCATACCCAAGACAACAGCCCTATCTGTTTAAACTGCGGTATTGCTGGCCATAAAACACTTTTCCGCCATCACGGAGTCCCAGCTATTCCAACTGACTTCAGAAACCCCAGCTATGCAGCGCGAAAAACCGCCCCGTCTTCAATTTGGCCAAGAACCTTTGAGACTGATCACCGCTCGGACACTCGTCATTTCCGTTCTCCCGTTGACGGTCACCTTCGCCTATCCATCGTCGAGCACCTACTAAGAAGGAAAACTGACTGGCACAGTTCCGGAGGCAACACCTCACTTTTCACCGCATAATATTATGGATGTTTCTGTCGAAGGAGTCGCCTGCGTAGCCCTTGTCAACACTGAAGCCGCCCCTTTTGTCATGCACGAGGAGTTCTGCTGCAAACTCAAAAAAGTGACTGCCACTCTTTCTGGCATGGTATTGTCCACTGCTAATGCACAACACATTCACCCTTAAGCTGTGTGTAAAGCGGGTGTCCTCTTTCAAGAGGCTTTGTACATCATCGAGTTCTCTGTGCTGCCATCTTGCTCCAATGATCACATCCTCAGGTTCCTATCCCGTCACAACGCTGTCATTGACTGCACTCGCATGGAAGTGTCACTTCTCCCATTGTCTAACTTCCTGTCGGCCAACACGTCTCTTCCTACTGCCAAAATAACCATTGGTGCGGACACAACCATCCACCCAAAGACATCAGTAGTTGTCGCTCTCTCATTTGCTGCCAAACCTGTCGCGACTGTGGTGTTTACATCACCCAACGTATCTGCTTGGCGCAAGAGCTTGTTCTCCCATTCGCCCTCTTCACTGTTGCATCTGGGTCAACTACGATGCTAGTTCCCAACGACAACCGCTACCGAACTTGTCACATTACTCCACGGCGATACTTTGGGCTACGTTCAAGCTGTCGACGACGTTGATGATCTTCGGATTCATGACGACTCATTCCTGATGAGCCCTTGTTACACTGATTCCACCACTTTTGTCTTTTATGCATTGCTGTCAGCCATTTTCAGTTCTGTCATTGACACAAACCTTTCGCCATCTCATTACTGCCAACTTCTTGCTCTCCTTCACCAGTTCCTTCCTTCTTCTTTTGACTGTCATCAATCATCCTTGGGTCGCAACACCAGCGTTCCTCACACCATCGATGCCGGTTCGCATGATCCTTTGCAACAGCACCTGTATCACGTGTCGGGAGCAGACTGAGCAGCTAGATAACATGCTCCAACGTGGAGTTATTCTGCCTTCTCAAATCCCCTGTCATCACCTGTCACACTGGTTACGAAAAAAAGAAATGGCTGCATCTGATTTTGTGCAGACTATCACCACTCAAACAAAATTACGAGGAAAGACATCTATGCACTGCCTTGAACAGATGGTGCTCCCGACTGCTTGCTAGGCTTAGAAGAGTTCCCATCCATGGATGTGCGCTCTGGATATTGCCAGTTTCCAATGGCTGAATGCGATCGCCCAAAAACAGCTTTCGTCATTCCTAATGGCCTCTGTGAGTTTAACGTCATGGCATTTGGGCTACGCAACGTGCTTGCTGCTTTTCAGTGCATGTTCAACACCGTTCTTTGAGGCAACAAACTAAAAACCTGTTTATCCTAGTTGGATGACGTAGTCTTCTCTACAGAATCTGAGATGCATCTTATTCGCCTGCATGACATTTTCATCTGTCTACCTTCATCCGGCCTACAGCTCAATCTGAAAAAGTGCAGTTTTGCTGCCCAGAAGCTCACCATAATAGGTCACGTTATTTCAAAACATGCACCTTGCCGGATCCACAGAAGTGTAGCTTGAAGGACCATGTGGTAAGATCCAGAGAAGCTTTGTGCCATCGCCAGCTTCCCGAAACCGTCATCTATCAAAGCACTCAAAAGTTTCATAGGCCTGTGCTCCTATATTCGTCGTTTTGTGCACGATTTCACATCCATCATTACGCTGTTGATGAGCTTACTTACCGCTGCAAGCGGTATATCAGCATGGTCACCGAAATGTGATGAGGCATTTAGTAAGTTGCACCACCTGTTGGCCTCGCTGCAAATTCTGTGACAATACGTCCCAACCGCGCCCACTAAAATTCACACCGATGCAAGTGGTGTAGGAGTTAGAGCGGCGCAGTGAAAAGATGACTACGGCGAGTATGTCATCGCCTATTACACTTGAACCTCATTATAACGCAGTCTAAGGGAGAGACAAATCACTTCATTATATTCATTATTTTGTTATAAGCATTGTCACCTTTAACTGCAATATTAACCATTTGGGAGCGAAAATTAACGTGCAAATAAGATGACAGCACTGTGGCTTGCGGTAAAGCCATGCAGGCGATGATGTTTTATAAAGGCAGTAAAAGAATACTTCACATAGTACTGTGCAAATCAGCAGCTGGCACGACATGCCACAGTCTGTCGCAATGCGATTGTCTTTCACTTCTGTTTAGCGCACGGCTCGTCCATGTTACCATGCAACCAAAAAGAACGGTAACACTGTCAAACAGTCAGTAGCGAAACTATGCTTGTCGTGAATGAGCAGCATGTGGCAAACTACCGAGCGCACATCCTCGCCACTACGATGCACACGATGTGTAGGCCAACGAACGTCACCCTGCCAATGCTGATTTTACTGGCTTGCAGTTCCCAAATTCGCTTTGTTGCCGATGCACTCTCGGAAGCCACGTCGATCTGCATCAGCGTTCAGTAGCATTAGCAGGCAACCATAACGAGAGAAGAGGATGCACTAATTTCTCACCACGGCACACAAGCAACAGCGCGCTATCAAGTCTTTCCCTCATATCTCTACAACCGGCTGTCTAAATGTGCAGTTACATTGACCTCCGAGATCACCATGATGCTATCTCAGAGACTATGCCTTGATATCCAGCTGCTGCGAGAAAAAAAGAAAAAAGCGGGGATGGCAAGTGAGAACAGCAATAGGACAGAGAAAGGCAAAACTACATATCAGTGTGCGCTGCTGCTTGCGTGCGGCAGTTTCATCGGGCCACGGGATTTTCGAAATGCCACACCAAACATCACGGGAGACGATTTTTTTTGGCACGAACGCACACCGACTTTCGGTTTCAGAGACGATTGTAGTTCGTTATATCCACTGAAAGACCAGCTTTACTTTGTTAAAATGAGGCTTCAAGTGCATGTATGTCTATGGAGCTTTCAAGGGAAATCTTATTTACTTTGTTATAACCATTATTTCGTTATATCCTATTACGTTATAGCGAGGTTCGAGCGTATTCTGTAGTGGAGAAGGAGTGCTTAGCAATCATTTGGGCACTTATAGACACCCGTCCTATACCTATAGACACCCGTCCCTTAAATGTTATTATCGACCATCATGCTCTCTATTGGCTTTCTTCCTTGAAACACCCGTCAAGATATTTTGGCCGTTAGGCGAGTCACTTGCAGGAACACGATATCCGTGTCATATACCATTATTGTCGCAAACAATGATGCCAGTGCACTCTTCCGCTCCCTTTGACACCTGATGTTGCTTCCCTGTCAGCTCCATCAACCACGAACATGCTTTCAGTGCAGCGCAAGGACCCATCGCTTGCTTGGTTTGTTGCTTGACTACCTCGCCGCTCCACCTGTTGTTCCAACGACACGAGTGCTGCGCCGCCAAGCAACCCGCTTCTCCATACGCTACAGCATTCTGCACCACCACAACTATCTGCCTGATGGTAGAAAATGGCTACTCGCCATTCTTCGCCAAACGTGCTCCAACATCTGTGCATATTTCCATGCTGACTCGCGCAGGCGTACTGAAAACTTAACGCAATGCTGCATCAGCGATATTACTGGCGAAGAGTGTACCACTATGTCCAGAAATATATGTCCAGTCCTGCACCACATGCCAACAAAGCAAAATACCTCCACAGCGCATCACTGAAGCACTGCAGCTGCTGCCATGTCCTCCTCAACCATCCGACCGTGCCGGCATTGACCTCTACTGTCCGTTTCCATGCAGCGGGCTTGGCGTGGGTTACCTGATCCGCCACTTCGAAAATGCCACTCTTCCAGCAGCGGCGCCAGCAATGTTGCTTTTTTCATTCTTCATAACTTGGTCCTTCACTACAAATTGATCCCCAAGAATTCCCGAGTGAAAGGGGTCATGTGTTCGTGTCTGAGGTGATGCAAGCGCTCCTCGCTGAATGTAATGTCATTCACTGCAAAACTGCATCCTATCACCAACAAACCAATAGTCTGACAGAACGATTTAATCGCACTCTTGGCGAGCAGACGCACATTTCGTCTAACCACATGAACTGGGACGCCATACTTCCCATTGTTAGGTCTGCTTGCAACACCACGATGCAACCCACAAACAGGTTGTCCCATTCTTTTCTCTTGTATGGACACACATCATACCCACTGGACACCCTGTTGCCGTGACACCCTGCTTCCGAATGCACTACAATCTCCAAGTCGCCTGGTACGCTGAAGATTGCCGTCAGCTGGCTCACTCACTAACTCATGATGATCAAGGGCATCAGAAGACATGCGTCCAGCCACACCCATGTTTGCTCCAGATTCCTTTGTGTGGCTCTGGGTACTGCCTCGTGGCCCAGGTCAGCGCACTTCCATTGTGAAGCCTGCTCGCTACCTCAATTGTCCGCTGATTTCCCGGCAGCCGCATTATAACCCATCTTTCATTTCACGGAGCTGCACAATAAGCGGCATGCGTATACAGTGAAACCCCGATTATACGACGTTCTCGGGACCGCGAAAAAGCGTTGTAAAATGCGGGCGTCGTAAAATCCGAACAGAAAGATTTATGCCCTTGAGTGCGCCGCAATCCACTGGTGTGATTTGCAACAGCCGTAGCAAAACATGACACACAATTAAGGGGGGACGTGGCCTTTGAAAGTCGAAAAATCGCGAAAAACATGCTTTTCAGAAAATCGCATATTTGCACTGTATGTGTCATAAACTACCCCTCCTGTAGTTTTCAGCGCCTAATTCGTCCTAAAACTACTTCATATCAAATATATTATGAGCAGCGGCAGCTGCTGTGCCCCTCGAACACGCTACCAAACAGCACAACTTCAAGCAAGCGCAGTACACGCGTCATTCAACCGACCGGCACCATCTTGGTTTTGTGCACTTTTTTTCCACCGCCGTCGACGGGAGCGGCGGTGGCGTGGTGGAAGCATGGTTCGCGCATGATTAGGGGGCTCGCGGCGGCATTCGAGTATCCCGCACTTGGATGCGAAGCTGCGTTTGCGCCAAGCTCGCGCTCCTCGAGAGAGTGCTGGAACGTGCAGCCGCTACTGGCTGCTGCGCGTGATGACGCGGTGGCCTTCTCCAGCGGCTGCTCTGTGCGTCGTCTGCTACGGTTAGGGTTAGCGCCTGCTTCGTGGTTGTCGCCGCGATGTCTGCCTTTGTGTGTGCCGCTTCACTTTTCGTTATCACAGGAAGGAGATCGCAGGAGAGCGGGAGAGAGATGGTTGGTCGGAAAGGGTGAAAAAATGGGGGAAGACAACAACCGCGCCACTCTATGCCGCTACTCACGGCGTCGACGGCAGCTAGGAGGTCCAGGGGAAGACGAACGAACGGCAGCGGAAAGCTGAAATGAACCGATTTCCCGAGCACTCGGCATGCGGAGGGGTGACAAAGAGCCGGTGCGACGAAAGACGCCCACGGGCACTTCCCTTTTCTTCGCCGTTTGGTCACCCTGCTTTGCGTGGATTGTCGTGTAACGCGGGTTCGGCGTAAGATCGCATCGTATAATTGAGGTTTTTAATGCATTGTGTCTATGGGGCTTTCGTCGGGACTGGACTAATCCATCGTAAAATGCGGGTCGTCGTAAAACCGGAAGGTGTAAAACCGGGGTTCCACTGTACGTTAAGTTCTATGGGAGGGTAAACGGGGGTCAGAAACAACTGCACTACAGCCGGTCCTGCACTATAAGCGGTAACGTTATAAGTGGTCTCTGCCTATACATCGGACGAGGAGGCGAGCCATGTGGGCCTTGGCACCACCAGACTTCTTCGCAATCCGCCGTATCAAATGCACTGTCTCTGCAGCCTGCTGTTTCACCGCCATGAGCCAAGGTCCAGCAGATTCTGAGATGCCAATATGTAAACCAAGCACACGGAGGTTTGAGGCTTAATAAAATGGCTGCTGATTAAGTGGATTACATACATGATGGAATATATAGCTGTAATGCATAAATTTATCTGGCAGCTGCCACCCATCGGCTTTCCTAAGAAACAGCCACACACGCATGCCTGGCGGCAAGGGTTGTACCAAAGGCAGTCAGTCCCATGCTAGCGCCATGATGGCAATCGCACATGCTCTTCTGTTCGCACCAGGGATCTCTCACTCCAAGTGGCTTTCACTGCACTCGGCAAGCAATGCTCCTCCAGTGTTACCCGATTCCTGTCACGCTGTCCCAGATATTACAACAAGAATTTGACCTGCCCAACTCTCAGCTTTACGACAACATTTTGAATTCCTCAGCACAGTGAACGAGATCTGGGAAACAAACACGTTGCACACATCAGTTCACTAGCTTGGCAACCAGTCAGGTCGCGGCAGTCCCCCGTGCTTTTGTCAGTGTCACATGCAAGAAAGACTGGCTAAGCTGCACTTTTCTTACAGCACTGGGAAATGGCAAAAGGACACAAGGAGGCATCCAGAAAGTGAAAAGGCAGGTGCCTCAGGCTCACCCACATCAGCAGCCGTGGCTTGTCCTTGTGGTCACCCTTGTGGCGGACCATAAAGTACTGCTTCCGAAATCGCCATCCTGGCAGGGGGAAACACACAATATGCACACCAGTAGCCCAGAAGGCAGCTGCACAGCCCAGTACTGACAAATTTGTCGAACCTGGTCGCCAAACTCTGCTGTCAGCAATGAGTAAATGATGCTATCATTATTGTGCTTACTGTTGCTTTACATACCAAATGTACCGGAAATCTGTGATGCCAAATTGCACATGATTACATCAATTTTACATCTCGTGTGATTATTTTTCCCTTTTTCTTTTTTATATTGCAGTACATCATGTGCATCCAAAGTAAGTTACAAGTGCATTATCTTTTTACCCTAATTTGTGCTCTTAACATAGGTCAATTACCTTCAGTGCTTTCTAGTTACACTATTGCATATTTATGTGAATACCGACACTGGAACGCCTATAGGCCCATCTATCCCAGACTGGCACTCAGATGGCACTTCGTGCACACTGCACACAAAACACTAGGAGCCACTGCTTGTGTGCTCCCTTCCCTGAGCAATATTCTTCACTTAAAGGCACAACACTGCACAGGCAGACAAGCGGCTAATGCATTTCCTACAGAATTCTATCAAACTGTTACATGTGCAAAAAAAAAAAAAGAAGAAGCAAGGCACAAAGTGTGGGCATCACTTCCTCAGAATGGCAAGGATGTTTGTTTTTTTCAAGCTTCATGCTATGCTTCGATATCTGCTTGCTGCAAAATAAATTTCATATGCCTTTACAAAATCATCTTTGGCACAATTTACAAAAGATACACTGAGAGTTCAAAGCATGTGTAACGCAATCATGTGCAAGCAGGCAACGTCCCTCCTAAGGCTAGCAGTTCATCTGACAAGCAGTCGATTTGGTAACTTTGCCATGAGCAGTTTAAACATATCTGCACAGAATAACATCTTTACAAACACAATTACTGTCTGCATATAGCTCATCATACTGGTGTACAGAGGGGTCCACTGTTAAAGGGAACACTCGTGCGATGAGTGTGTCTCCATTTTATTTCCTTGCCAAGGCTCTGTCACATATATATGTGGCACATAGCTTACAGTTGGCAGTTCTGACTCTCCTCGACACGTCTTTGACGTCAAAGGACATTATTTCCACAGCCACTTGCAGTGGAAGGTGCCAGCAATAGGAAAGATGCATCTTCAAGTGCCCCCTTAACAGAGGACTGCACTGTACACGGTATCATTAAAACATATCTTATGGGTAACAAGACACCGCCATCCACAGAACCTATAGCAATCATCGATTGAAATTCTTTAATTTTTGCAACCTTCTCAAGCATGGACAATATTCAACGATACAAGGTCAGCTCTTCAGCTATTTATAGGGGAGCAGTAGAGCCCCACTGCTACATTCATACGGGAAAACAAAAAAAGTACAATATAAAAACTGTAACATGCGATAAAAATTGCTTAAAACAAGCAGAATAGGACTGATGCTTCAGAGCATAAGTGCAGGAAGGCTTAACAAATAGCAATGCATCAAGAAGGTTTTACAGCATGGAAAGAGCATTTGCTCTCCATTCTGCCAAGCTACCCACTACTGTGTTAAGAGGGCAGCCACTGCATTGCATTTCTAAAGACTTCCAGCCATTGGCGTCTTCACCGGTTTCCGCAAGTTCCGCCGTCTCAAAGCCTGCCTTGCGGAAGCAGTTGACCACTGTGTCTGTCTTCACGTCTCGCCAGGCACCCGTCATCATTTGTATGGCACCAAGGTCAACCTTCAGCCCAGTGCCCATGCGGAGGTTGACCAGCAAGGAGTCGCCTCCTGTAGCCCACCTTGAAGGACTTGATGATGCCTTGGTCAAGCGGTTGCAGCTTCGCCGTCATGTTGGCCGGCAGAAACTTCAGCTCGATGTTTTTGAGCTCGCAGGTGGTGTGGTGGGCCGAGCAGTTGTCCACAAGAAGGCAAGCGCGACGCCCCGACTTGCCCAGCTCGACGTCCCACGCTTGCAGCCATTCCGTGAACAGCTGACGCGTCATCCACGCCTTCTTGTTTGAGGTGTAGCGGACGGGGAGCTGCTTACAGTTCTTGAAACAGCGCGGTGCCCTTGCTTTCCCGATCACAAAGGGCTGGAGCTTCCGAGACCCATCCATGTTGGCTGCCAGCAGAACGCTCATGCGAACTTTACTCATTTTGCCCCCGTGACATGTGCTACCGTGGACGTCGAGAGTCTTGCTCGGCAACATTTGCCAAAAGAGACCGGTCTCGTCGGCGTTAAGATCTCCGCGGGAGAAAACTTCGCGGAGATTTACAGCCACTCCTTTGTCATCCGCTGCTGGATGTCCTGGCTGCTGACGGCTTCGCTTTCGCCAGAAATGGTTTTGCCAACGATGTTGTAGCGCTGCTTAAATCGGTGAAGCCACACGGTGTTGTCGGCGAAGTTGTCCTCACCGAGTGCAGCGGCAAACCATTTGGCCTTGGCCATCAGCATCGGGCCATCCACCAGAATGTTCTTCGCGCGCACTTCTAAATACCAGGCATAGAGTGCCTTTTCTACATTCCCGTGGGCAGGAGCGCGCACACGAAAGGCTC
Source organism: Hyalomma asiaticum (assembly GCA_013339685.2). Taxonomy (NCBI): domain Eukaryota; kingdom Metazoa; phylum Arthropoda; class Arachnida; order Ixodida; family Ixodidae; genus Hyalomma; species Hyalomma asiaticum. The sequence continues at coordinate 117,134,517 of CM023486.1, forward strand.
CCGACGTTCGCTGCTCCGTCGCCTTTGCCTTGATATCTGCCTTGTTCTTCAACAAGGTACTCAGAGTGCTCCGTGGCATCCCGAAGTTGTCCGTGACGGTCGAACATTTCTCGCCCGCCTCAACACGCTGAATAGCCTTCAGCTTCGTCCCAAAGTCAAGGGTCTTGCGCTTCTTGATGCTGGCCATAGCTACACGAGAAGTCGACAATTCAAGGAGTCCGTAGCGGCTTTGCACACCACGCATGCAAAAGAGGAATGCTGCACATGCAGTGGTACGTAGGCGACGCGACAACGGAAGCGGACTCGGCCAGCAAAGCGCTCGCGAGGCAATGGCCACCTAGGCCACCTGCGAGGGCAACAGCAAAAGGCGCGAGCTGTGGTTGGCTGATCAAAACTCGCAAAACAGCAACAAAAAATAAAAGAAAAGGCGAAAGGAGGTGGACGTCGGCTCCATCGTTCCTGCTCTCCGAGCCGACAGTTACGCGGAGAAAGCATGAGAGAGAGAGAGATAAACGAAGAAAAAAAGCAGAAAAAAAAAAGCTGTTCCGCAAGTTTGAGACCGTGCAGTCCGAGCCCTCTCTCCCTTACGTTTTTTCGAGCGTTTCGGGTGTCGGCAGAGGTGTGGTGCCGCGCGGAGGTTGCCGGGCTCTGCGAGTGCCAAAGCGCACCTTCCAACCCGCATGCGGAGCCGCGGAGGTCGCGGCGAGTGCCGAAGCGCACCTTCCAGCTTGCGCGGCGTTCGATATATCCGAAGGCGGGTAAAAATACTGTTCGATATAAACGTGCGAATTTCTATACTTTTACAAAGGATTTTCAAGGGGATAACTTACGAGTTCGATATACCCGAAAATTCGATATATGTGGGTTCGATATATCCGTGTTTGACTGTATAGCTTCCGCTTGAGCGATAGTGGCAAGTTTCCATTCATGAGTTGCGAATGTCTCCTGGATGACCGCCATTCCATGCATATAGTTTGGTGTATATTTCTTTTAAATGGGTGAGCTTTTTTTTTATTGCGTTAGTTTGCCCTGCGGCATCAATACACATTACACAAAAAGGTGCAGTTGTGTTTCCCTCATGAAGTCCAGGAGGGACCTATGGTTCGGACCGTATATCCATCGCTACAAGTCCGGTGGCCTGGCGTATTGAAGTCCCGCACGCCGCAGGTGGCGTCAATGAGCCGCTTGTAGCCTAGGGCATGTCCATAAGAGGTGGTTCAGGTCTGCTTCCCGCACCGGAGCAGGACAAAATGGGCAGCTTGAAGTTGTGTCTGTGTAGCCCCACATAGTGCGGATCGAAGGCGTCACAGTCGCACTCACGCGAAGTCTTCGGAGCGATACCTCCTCTTGACGAGTAAGTCCACTCGGGAGGTCATGACCACGCGGAGGTATGAGAGCTCGCGTGGTGCGCCGAAGATTTTCTTTGTGAATGTCCACAGTGTCAGAAGGTGGCAGCAGGAGCAGAGATAAGGGGTACATGATGGTTACAGGATGGCACACGGCATCTGCTGCGGCATGAGCCAGAACACTAGACCGGCGAATCCAACATGCTCGAACAGAGCACGGATAAGCTGCAGCACAAAGGTGAAATTGCACTGCTACACCCAAAGAAAGGTCAACGCGATGGAGTGCGCGCAACGCTTGCGTCGAGTCCATATAAAGGAACACACTTGACGGGTGTTGCATCTCGTCGAGCGGTTGAACTGCGGCAAGACCATCGCAGAGGGCAACTAACTCTGCTAGTACGGATGTAGTGGGGGTGTCTAATGCATAAGAGCAGGTCTGGTTGGCATGTGGGTGAGATGGGCACACTAAGGAAGTGTGCAGTATAGAAGATGCCAACTCGGCGTCCACATATGCTCTTAGTTCAAGTGCCTGAGGTGTCGAAGATAAAGGGCCGAGCGGTGTGCACCTTGAAGTAGAGTTTACATTCACTTCTTGACGGATATATCCAAGTGGCTTGTTGGTGGTTGCTTGGCAATGATCCCATGGTGGTACTGACAACGTAGGTTCGTCAGCCAAAGGGGCTATGGGGTTCATGTAATTCGCTAAGGCAGCAGCCGCAGGAACATTGCTGTGTTTTATCATCCTTGCCTTGCGTCTTTGGTGAATGAGCTCATCTAGCGTATTGAGCTGTGCTTCTGCCTGGACTGTTGGAATCAGTGTGAACCTTGGAAGGCCTGTGATCACACGCATGGCTTCACGATTAAGAGTTTCCAATCGCACCAATTCTGCTTTGGTGAAGTGCTGAAACTGTGCTTGGTACACTAATCGAGGCTGGAATACGGAGAATACCAGTTGCCGTGCGATACGAGTTCACGCTCCGCCACTGCGCTGAGCGATGCGACAAAAAAGATGAAGCATGCTGGAGGTGGTTCTACGTGCAGACCGAAGCCAGAGTGAGGCCGATCCAGATGCAGAAAAGTCTACCCCAAGGACGTGGATTGCAGACGTTTCCGTGAGAACACGACCATCAAGCGTAAGTCGTACAGGGGTTCGGTCAAGCTCGTGGCGGCCCCACTTATTGGCAATGCTCATGTAAGTAGTCGTTTCTTGTGAGAGCGTGAGTCCCACTGAAATGCACCAGGCAAATGTTGCATCTAGTGCTGCCTGCAGTGCCCGCACTTGATGGTCCAGAGAAGAGTGAGTCGACCACACTGTCACGTCATCAGCAAACATAGAAAATTTTAGGTCTGGAATGCCTGATAGCTTCCAAGCCATCGGTAGTAGTGCAACGTTGAACAATATTGGCGCAAGAACAGACCCCTGTGGCACTCCACATTGCGTTTTGAAGCGGGCGTAGCTGTTACCTAAGATGCGGAAGGTAAAGGAGCGCTCTCGAAGAAAGGAATCGATGAATGCTCGGACACGACCAGACAAGTGAGTCCACTGAAGAACCTCAAGGATTGCTTCATGGCTTACGTTATCATAGGCTCGATGTATGTCCATTGCAATCAAAGTTTGTACACGGTGTGAGCGGCCACCTGTAAACATCGCAGAGGAGAGATATTCTAGGCCATCCTCGGTTACAAGTTGAGGCCGAAATCTGATCTGGGCGGGATGGTACCACTTGAAGTGTTCCAGCCACCATGTAAGGCGCATAGCCACCATTCGCTCCAGGAGTTTACATAAAGTTATAGTAAGCGCAACCAGTCACAGGTTTCCGAGAATGCCAGAGGGTTTGGCTTGTTTTGGGATGGCTACAACAACCTCATGTTTCCATGACTCTGGGATTCCCTCGATATCCAGACACCATTAAGGGTATCTAGAAGCCACAAAAGTGCCGGCCCTTCCATGCTTTTGTATACTTCATATGGTATCCCGTCAACGCCTGGAGCTGTCCGAGGTTTAGCCTTGTCGATCGCTGCCAACAGCTCGGCCATAGTAAACGCTGACTCCATACCTTCGAGATCTTCAGCGCTTGGGACTGCTCCTGCATGTGTTGGAATGAAGAACGGGCATGTGAAGGCAGTTGGCGCACTGTCGAAGTTTGGATACAGGGATCTTGCAACCTGTGCTGCAAATAGAGCAGGATCTTTCCCAGACACCAGGCACGCACTGGATACTGAATCAGGTACTCGTGCACCTCGTTCCATCGCCCGAAAGGTACGCCAGATCAAATAGGTTGTCGAAGAAGGGCCAAGCGATGCACACCATTGCATCCAGTTGCTTCTAGAAAGATGTTTGTCATGTCTGCGAGCTACTGCAGTTAGTCGGTTTAGGTTGTACCAATCCACAAAAGAATCTGGGGAGCGGGAAAGAGCGTTCTCTGCACGACGATGCTCTGCCCACAAGCGTGGCAGTTGTAGATCAGGTGTAGGGCGGCACTCGTCGACCCAAGAAATCACAGTAGCTTTGGAAACTATAGTTCGAATGGCATCTAATGGATCTTCGCTAGCGGCCGTCGCAGTTGCTGATATCCACTCATTTAGCTTACAGAAGAATAGATCCCAATTCGTGACATGACATTTACGGCGCAAAGCTTGTGGTCTATCCGTGTGCAGTCCTACATGTATGGGGTAATACAGTAGACTCCCTTTAAGGGGGGACACTGGTCTTAGAAGGCCGAAAATTGCAAAAAAATCAACTTTTTGAAGCTGACATTTTCGGAATCTCTATCTATTTTTGCACAAATTGCACAAATGTGCAAAGTTGCTAGCTCCTCTTCTCATTATTTTTGCCGTAAAATTAATTTGTAACACCAATATGAGGTGTGTCTGAGCGCAAATTGTTGCTAAATTGATTTTGGCCGCTTCGCTTCTTTGCTTCTTCTGTAAAAGTCGACCTAGGAAAGCTAGAGCTACAATTCCTTTTGCACAACGTAGCTAAATATGCATAGAAAGCAACGCTGCAAGCAGATTTTCAATCTACAGTTCAAATTTTTCTTTCTTTTAATTTTAAAATTATCATGTTTTTGGCTAGGTGTAAACCATGAACTCATTAGTGCTGTAAATTGAGAAGTAGTTGTTCAATTTCCAATCACCTTGCAGCGTTGCTCTCCTTAGGCTTTCTAGTATCCATATATGGGTTTATAATAATGTTATGTTGCGTAGATAATTTTTCATTGTTTCGGCAAACAATAGAATGAGATTGCTAATTATCTCTGGAAATAATTGATCTGTGTAAAATATAACTGGATAGTTAAATAAAGCTAAAAAAAACTTAACAAAGCTGTGCAGTTTCATCTAATTTGGCTTAGAAATAACCTATGTTATCTCTAAGAACCATGTCCCCCCTTAAGACGAACTCGACGGGACCATGAGAATTTGTTCGTCTTATCAGAAGTTCGTCTTATCAGAAGTGCCTCCAAGAATGGATTGGCCACGTTCCCAGGTGGATTCAAACATCTTACTTCAAAAAGTCAATCAAGTAGACTTGCAAATGAGAAAAAAATACAAATGAAACCATATTTTTACCCAACTTGAAAACTGTCTTCAAGCACTGGCAAGCAGCCATGAATAACATTTCATCTAATGATTTTAAGTATCCTCCAGTATCTCCATGCTACTGGGAAAGGTTGTTTATTAGAGAACTTAAGCAGGCACAAGCTACCTCCCATATTCTTCGAAAGCACTTCAAGCACCTCTTCAGTGAGCATGTCAGTTGTGTTGCCAGTCAATGCGTTAGGCATTGTGACGGATCTTTGAGGATATTCACATATGCATTCATGTCCACCAAGACTCCTTCACTGCCCAGACTAGAAACTAGGCCTGTCTTTCTTCAGGGCAGTTTTACTGCACTTGCCCCAGGAAGTGCTGATCAGCCAAAACGTCTAATGTGTACACTTTGTTGTGGATAAGAAGCAGCATTCACTTTTTTATATCTGCCCCCTTTTTCCTGCCCCTTTGTGGGAGCCCAGGTCCTCCCTTTATGTTTTGTTGTGCTTTGCTTTACCTCTGCTTTACTAGGGGGCAACTTTATTCAAGTACCCAGAGTCTCTGTGCAAGCCTTCTTAGATTCTTTTGCCTTGTTTTCCTTTGTACTCTCCCTATAGGTGCTGAAGAGGAGGTGGGGAGACAATAAAAGGGCCCAAAAAGGCAGGGTGCCCCTAGCAGTTGGGGTCCCCAACAATGAAACTCTGTGGTTTTATTGGAGGCACCCCAGTGGCTTTGCTTACTTAGTCTTTGGTTCTTTTGTACTCTCCTTGGTGGGGAGACAACAAAAGAACCCAGGTGCCCAGTGCTTGGGGCCCTCTACAATAAACTTGGGGAGGCTGTCCACGCACTGGGAAAGTTCTTCTTAACAGAAGGTTACCTGTGAGGGGGTTCGTCTTAAGAGGATTTCTTTTGCATTGAGTCTATGGGAAACCAAACAAACATACCTATTTTGTTCGTTATATCCGAGAATTCGTTATAACCGAGTTCATCTTAACGGGAGTTCACTGTAGTCACTACCCCAACAATCTGGTTCTTGTTTCCACCTGACTGATGCATGGCCAAGCCACCAAGTGAGGTCGGGAGAGTAAGCAGGAACACCTGCATGATCGCGGCATCAAGTTGGTGCGTCTGGTGAATTCAGCAGCTCGAATTGTGCGTCCACGAATGCTTCCATCACCATTTGACCCCTTTGGCTCGCAGTGGAGTAACCCGAGGCCATATGTGGTGCATTGAAGTCCCCCGCCACTAATATTGGTCGACTAAAGTACGCCTGCCGCAGATATCGCAACCACCCGAGATTAATGTGCGAGTTCTGTCCACTGTATGGACGCACATAACAGGACACCAGGATCACGTCAGTGCAATGGAGTCGAACCAACACGGCAACCACTTCCTGCTCCAGATTGCACCATTGTGTCGGGGGATGGGTGACTGTGCAAATTTGGTGGTGACATACACAGCCCAGGGGTACAATCGGGAGCGCCGCAGCGCTTGTCTACAATAGAGGGGTCAGCACATGCGTTAAAACCATAGAGGCGCGACAATGAATTGGTCTCCTGTAGAAGCAATGCCCACACAGACAGTTTGTTCATGTGCTGATGAGGCTCGCCAACCTTTGTTTTCAAGCCGCAGCATTCCATTGTAGAACGCCAGGGAGAGACTGGTCGTTCACCTGGGAAGTCATTTTGGGAGATTAGCTGCTAACACCGCCAGTATGTTTTGTAGTTGTGTGGCTACAAACTGCAGCAGTTCCGTGGCGGACAAGGCACCATGGGAGACAGGCACAGGCTGAGACTGGTGACACGGAAGACACTCCTGCTCACACGCTCGTGTGCTAGGGTGGTGTTCGGGTGATTGGGTGGTGCGCTGACGTATTGCGGCACGACGCTGCGTCAGACGGCGGACTTCTTGCAGCGATGCCAAGCGTTGATCCAGCTCAGCCAAGGCGGGATCCGAGTCCATTTCCTCATTCGAAGGTGGCGTGGCCACATCTCGCTTGTTTTTGGGACGTCTCAGTTTTACTGCCTCGAAGTACATCAAGTGATTAGGAGTCGTAAGAAAAGAGTTTCTGGTTGAGTGTCATGCTTGTCCTCTTCTTCTTCAAGTAGTGCAAAGCGATTGGTTGTGAGCACCGCATTAGTAGCACCTGGGTTTGCCGTCTTGGAGTTTTTGCGGTGTGCCTTGCGCTTAGCTTTCGTGGCTTGTTGCTTTGTGGGGCAAGCCTTGTCTGTTATTTCATGGTCATTTGATTTACACAAGCCACACTTATATGCAGGAGCATCAGCCGCTGCCATGTCTGAATCAACTCCATACGGACACGAACAGCGCATATGTCCAGTACGGAAACAACTGTAGATATGAACCACTGATGGCCGGTAGGGACGAAATTGCAGTAAGCATCCATAGTAAATAATACGCTCAGGGGGAGTTGGAGGACCCCTCAGAGTGACGAGACACGTTCGACCTTTGCCCATGTAATGAGCACTAACCATTTGATGTGAGGCACAAATTATACACTTCACCAACTCCTCTGGGCTTTCACCCATATCCACGCCAGTGACAACATAGCGGCGAAGGTCAGTGCCCGACGTCAGATAGGCTTCTACGGGTACTGTTTTGTCTTCAGATGTGGCCACAGCCTGCAGCGTACGTAGGCGATCCACATCCCCGAGGGAACGCACCCAAACCAATACAGTGTTCGTGGATTTGTGGATGGCAAACCCTTGAGTTACTTGTCTTGAGACAGGAATTCAATGCCTGTTGAAGTGCACGGTTTGAGAACGATGCAACATCGAAGCAAGCTAGGGGCTTAACGGCCACTTTGTAAACAGGCCCCGAAGCACGGAACGTGGAGAACTCATCGTTAGGAGCAACACAACTCCGTTTAGACGCCGGAGGAGCCACCAACGCAGCAGATGCGGGAGACGAAGCGTCTATTCGGCGTTTTCCAGAGCCAGAGGCACTCGGTTCTTTATGCGTTGGTGTACAAGTGTCCATATCGATAGTCGTTCCCTCAGCACAGCCCTGCGTTTCGGTCACTACTGAAGCTGCCTCGCAGTTCACTGACATTGCTGTCGCACACAAGTGACGAAGCACTGCTGAACGCGAGACGAACGCACCTTGTTGAGCTCGGGTCCGTCCGCCGCTGCTGCAGGAGGTTAGGCCCAAGTCCCACCTCGGAGTCTTCATTGACCCGGGGCTACCCCCAGGGCATTCTGTCGGGTTGCTGACCACTTGATGGGGTACCAGGAGTTGCCTTGATGCCACACAATGCACAGAGACACGATAGCAAGAGTACAATCACAAAACGGTTCCGAAAACCACACCGTGAAACGCTGGCTACCAGTGGCGAACGCCAAATGGGTGAGTTCTCCTGTCAGTAGCTGTCCTAGATATGTGTCTTCTTGTACTACTTCTAATGTCTGGTTTTCAATCGTGAAGACATGTCGTGAAGACACCTAGCATTACCTTTGTTTTCTGCAGTTCAACCTGTGGGAACCGGGTCGCGCTCGACGCCATGTTTTACGCGGAATGCCCCTACATTCCCCTCTCCCAGCTGGACGAGGCTGCGACCCACCACTGTGGAGGGCCACCGTCTTTGCTCCATGTGGTTTTAACTAGGCTGCCATTGGGCAGCGAGTAATTTCTGAAATGTTTGCACGTTCGGGTTTTGGAGATGCTCAGCAGAACTCGCTGGGACTCGAAGGGGTGCGCACATACTTTTGTGGCCCTCCGGCCGACCATGCCAGCGGTCGAATTGAGCGCCTTTGCAGGCCCCAGCGACCACGGCGGTGACCTGCGACCGACACCCATCTCTGTATGTTCTTTTCCTTCTGTTTTCCTTTTCTAGGGGCGCGCGGTCGCGGGTACGCTAGCCGGGGGTTAGGTGGTTCCTTTCTTGCATGGTTTTTGTGTGTATTCTGTGTTCGTGTTGTTTATTGCTTCTGTCCTTTGTGTTCTTGCATGTTCGTGTGTTGTTTATCATTATTGTCATCCTTTGTTTATATTTAATTCAATCTTGATTCGCCCCTGTTTTGTTTGTTTTGTTTAACGTGTTTATTAAATTACCATGCACGGAGAGTCGTGCCTAATGTTCTCGTCTTTCGCCGCGTGCGGCGGTTCGCGCTGCCCTGCCTCGAGACGGGCCGTGGGCTGACGCACGTGGCAGCGCGGCGATGCATGGCTGAGATAGCTAGCGCGCGGACGCAACTGCCACATTCTCTGCTCGTCGAGTGCTCGAACCCACGGCACAGGGTTGCTAGCGGTGATCCCGCTGCTAGTGTTAGTAGTAGTAGTAGAACAAAACCCCTAAAAACTTTAATCCTACCTTACCACTTTCCCAGCTTAAACCTGCAATGATCTTCTCCAGTTGATCTTCTCTACGTCGTCAGCGAAGTGCAAGTTACTCAAATATTTGCCGTTAATCCTGACTCCTCTTTCATCCCAGCCTAGTCTTTTGAAGATTTCTTCCACACATGCAGTAAATAGCACTGGAGAGACTGTATCTCCTTGTCCGACACCTTTCTGTATTGCGATCTTCTTGCTTTTCCTATGAAGGATTAGGGTGGCTGTAGAGTCTTTATAGATGTTGGCTATTGTATTGATATAACCATCACATATTGCTTGACGATGCAATGCCTCCAGAACTGCTGTTATCTCTACCGAGTAGAAAGCCTTTTCATAGTCTATGAAAGCCACGTAGAGAAGTCTGTTGTATTCAGCAGATTTCTCGATTGCTTGATTGATTACATGAAGGTTGCCTATAGTGGAGTATCCTTGTATGAGCCCTTCTTGCTCTCTTGGTCGATCAAATTCAAGTGTGGTTCTTATTCTATTTGAGATAACCTTTGTGAATGTTTTCGAATATAGATATATCAAATTATTGGTTATATTGAACAGTTGAAAAATCTGCTTGAAATTTTAATGCAAAGGTATATGGATGGCGAGCACATATATTGAACACCTGTGAACCGCCGCATTTGATATATCGAACTTTGACCCGCGCCGAACCCCTCAGATACATAATACACCCTCCTTACATAAGTTGATCATGTTTCAACCGCGGTCTGACGTGTTGCGATCCATTTTTTGCACGCGATGGTGTTGAAAATGCAGCGTTGCTTTGGGGGCTGCACAGCGCTTGTCAGCGCACTAGCTTGTCTGCTGCACCTATTTTAGATTGTAACGCGCCGCAGCAACATTTTTGAAAAAGGCTGACAAGCAAAGGCACCAAATGAGCTGGATACAAAGCGGCTGTGGCTCCAGCAGACTTCACCGCCAGCGTCGGCCTGCATGAACGCGATCTGCACGTTCCGATGGTTGTCCTTGCGCTACCGCTTGTAGTTTGCAAAAGCATAACTTTTGAGATTTGGGGCTGCATAATGTCACCTATGTCATATCTATGGCACCGATCTCGAAGGCCATGTTTTTGTTACGGTTTGCATACCTGCCAAGTCTCCCAGATTACGTGGGAGACTTCCTGATTTTGACCGTTTCTCCCGATTGTACGGGTAACGGGAAAACCTCCCGGAAAGTCAGTTGTGCACAGTCTCTATTCGAGTCTGTCAAGATAGCGTGCACGACCGCCCATTTCCTAGCAGCGCCTTGCACCTGACAAAAGACCGTCTGGGCATTTCCTCTCTCACTGAGAAGCAGGTGACAACAGGCCTCACACGCGATGCAATGTTATTGCCGTTCATGTGATGAAGACGGTCGGGTCATTTCATCTTTGCTTCAGCTGCATTCGCCCCCAGCGTTGGTGCGCTTTCACTCGCACGCGAGACATACCATGCGTAACCGATGTTATCAATTTGGTCTTTGTACAGTGTGGCGGCTGCAAAAACCCGCTGTCGCTGTTCATGTAATTGCTATCCTTGTAACTGCACAAAGATTCCAAGATCGTAGCTGATGTTGCCAGTGTCGAGGGATCGGACTCAACCAGTGATAAACGTCTATGCCGCTGATAATCGACTTTGTACCGTGCTGTGAGAGCTTGTGTCAGCGTTCGCAGTCATTTGCTGCTGTTGTGGTGCAATGGAAGGTGCTGCATTTGCCGATTTGTAAGGCCCCAGGATGGCTTGAGGAACTTGATGGCTTACAAGAAGCTTACATATTTGTTTCGTACAAAATAAAATGTGACTGTTTTCACGTTGATCTGCTGCATATTGTGGGCTAATAGGTAATCTACTGCTTGTTCCTATCTCAGGAAACAAATTTGCAATATTCGGCGTTTTAAGACAGGCTTCAAATAGGCATATTTGGAACTTCGAATTATTGATATATCAAACTATTTCGCGATGCCCTTCGAGTTTGATATATCCGGGATCGAATAGAATGTTTGCATTTCTCCAACTTACTAGTACATTTGAAACTTTGAGGCATTGTGTGTACAGCGTCACAAGCTTTCTAGTTAAGTCTCCTTCATCTATGATCAAGTCGGCGGTTATGCCATCTTCTCCAGCTGCTTTCCCACGGGACATGCCTTGAATTGCTCTCCTAACTTCGTCTGCAGTGATGCATGGAACTTTGCTGTCCTGATCGGCGCTTATTGCACTCCTGGTGGGGTGTCTCGTGTTTGAGCTGTAAAGTTCCAAATAGAAGTCTTCGGCCACCTGGGCTACATCACTGAAGTTACTAAAGATGTTGCTCTGCCCATCTTTCACTGCATGCATTACGTTCTTTGCCGCACAAAGCTTCCTTTCAGTTGTTTTGATGCTGATTCTTTTTCTGACGGTTGCGTCTATTTCTTTCACATTATGGTTGGGTATGTGACTGCCTACTTTTTTCGTTGAGCTTAGACAGCTCGGCGAATTCTATCTTATCCCTTGAGTTAGTTATTCTCATCTGTTGGCTCTGTCTGATTAAATTTTTAGTAGTTTAAAAAGCTTATGCTCATCTTGTCTCAGAGCTATGCCTCCTACTTCGACTGCTGCTTCGGTGACAACCGATGGACAGTTAGAACGACGGAACTGATACCAGGAGAGGGTAAGCACAGCCATGGACGACAGAGAGTAAAATGGAGTGGCGAAATTAAGAAATTCGCAGGCATCAAGTGCAATCAGCTCACACAGGACAGGCAAGGATAGAGAGGATTGGGAGAGGCCTTCATCCTGCAGTGGACACAAGATGGGCTGATGATGATAATGATGATGAAATGCAATAATACAAATGAAACGAGCACAAGATTAGATGAAGGAACAACTGAGCAATCAATCATACATACTAGAAAGGGTAATCCAGGACTAAATGTCAGATAACTTCAGTTTACTCTTAATCAAAAGAAAACACGTCTCTTGTAAGGATGTGGTGCATGACTGTCGGAGTAGGTACAGTAGAACCCCGCTGTTACGTTCCCGGCTGCTGCGTTTTCCCGGCTGTTACATCGCTTTTGGCCGGTAACGGCATAGCTCCCATAGGATTCAATGCATTAGGAACCCCGCTGTTACGTCGCAATGTGGAAACGTTCCTGCATGTTACGTCGCGAATCGGCATTCCAAGCGGCCACTGCCGACGGAAATATTGACTTTTCACGTAGCTTGACTTGGCTTGACTGTAGGATTAGCTGCACAATGGGCAACACCAATTACGTTTCCAGCTTCCGCCATCTAAATTATGGCACAGCGATGCAAACTGTTGGTGACGGAATCGCGTACAACGATTACGTTTCCATCGATGACGCCACTGTCACCTCCGAGGTTTTCTGTCGACAAAATCGTAGTCGAGTGTGCCAATGCGTACACTGAAAGCGCTAGCACTGAAATAAAATTGTGTGCCGATCACCACTTCTTTCATTTTTCCATTTTTCCCATTTCTTGGCTCTTACGTTTATATTTTATGGTCCCGTGAAAAACGTATCAGCGGGGTTCTACTGTAATATGTTGGTCCTTTTGTTTGCCTTCAGATCCAGGTTTCAGGCCTTACTTTACTTTTTAAGACGTATAAATCAACACTTGCTGCATCTTGCATCGCCACCCACTGTGCTTCTCTCCCAGCTTAAAGCTGGCATCTGCTGAAGGAAAGTTACTTTGCAGGAAGGTCACATCTGCTGAAGAAAGGTGCTCATCGAACAAGTGTCAGCCCAAAAGAGAATGCTCGAACGTCTTGTTTTCACCAATCACTGTTCTCATGACTTCTGCTTGTGATGTGACCTCAAAGCAATGCAGCGCGAATTACCAAGAAGCCACACTTCAACGTAAATTTCTAAAATACTTAGAACAAGTGCAAAAATGACAGCACATACTTACCGATATCTGGGAGTGGGTCCACTACTTCCCAGAGATCTTCGGACCGAAACAACATGGAGACGTGCTGAAGGGCTGCCTCTGGAACATTAAAATTGCAAGTGTGTGTGCTGTTTCAACTGCACAAGTAACCAGTTTACTATTGCAGTTTATAATGCCTAACTAATCACCAAATCTACAAGGGAACTGATGAAATTTTGCTCAGTTTAAACCTGACTTAAGTGAAGATATTTCCAAAAAACCGTGATCCTTACTACAAAATTCCTAAACCAAGAAAAGCCTTCCAATTGCAGAAAGTATTCAGGTTATCACACATCAAATTTAATTAATGAGGAAACACAGTCTGTGAACTGATAATTACAAAATTTATCAAGAGAATTCCTGTTGCATAAAGTTTACAACAAAGTTTGCACAATGCGACATGCTTCAGTTTTTAAATATCAGGTTGTTCAAGGCTGAACACGTGTGCTGGAACTAGAGGCCACGAGCCAAAACACGGTTACTAAATTTCATCTGAAGCCTTGCTAATATAATCAAGAATTGAATAGCTTTTTCCTGCTTGAAGAGACACTAGAAGCAAGCAACTTACGCCACAGGTGGGCTATTCTTTGAGCTTGGTGTGGTGACATGCAATATGCAGCAGTGTTTGCAGTGCCTTGATGTCCTCCTCGCCCAGCAAGGAGGACCCCATAGCTAATCCCTCATTCTCTCCAGCCTGCTCCCGCATTTCGCACAGCTGGCTCGACCGTCAGCAAGTCTACGTCAGCGGGCCACTCTAATAGTTCTAGTGGCATGCTGACCACTAAAATTCCAAACTAGGCATCTTTTCGGTACAATACCTCGACTTGACCAAATCATATCCACATGAAGTTCATTCCAATTTCCAGGCTGAGATAGTGAGGCTCTAAACAGCTCGTTACACCACCCGTATGCTAAGCTTATCCCAGTGATAAAGGGCATGGATACAAGCTCCCAAAGCTTGGGAGGTGGCCCTAAAATGCTAGCAGCCCTTCCGCATGTCCACAGATTATCCCATGGCCTGAACGTGCTCATAGCACTAACAAAGCTTCCCAAGATGTGCCCACGAATTCGGAAGGTTGTGGAATTTTTTATTTCACAGAGTTCACACGGATGCCAGACAAGTCTCCGTCACACAATGTCAGATAAAGAATTTCCTTCCTTACACAGCATGCGCACGATGTCCAACAAAAATATGTTACATGTAGCATCCAGCTTGATAAACGTTTAACACATGTTTGTGCAGCTAAATTTGTTCTTTTCATATTTCCCTAAGCATTTTTTGTGTGGTCATTTGGTTTCACCACCAGGGCGGGCCTGTCTTAAAGAAATTGTAAGCGCATTTCGTTTGTTTCTAATGAATCCAGTTGTGGGTTAGTGCTTGTGGTCTCTCCGTCCCTTCTCCACGTGCGTGTCGTGCAGTCAGTTATGTTTCACTCTGTGAGATCTCTCCCATATGACTACTTTCTCCCCTAGTTGTAGATGCACAGCAATAGACAAGCTCTTTCATCCCCTGCAGGCATCAATACAATGACCATTCTGTTTACATATTATATCCACTTCGTATGGCAGAAGTGGTGGCTGCAGATGGAACCTTTTGTTATGGGTACCATGGCACGTCTGTCACCTTTGCATGCACATTTCACCATTGTGCTGCCCCCAATCCTCCATCCCCTGGTCACTGCGAACAGGTTGGCAAGGGTCAACCACTCTGCACCAGGTATTTGTTTCCGGTGGTGGCGCTGCGTGTGGTCTCGGTGGACACTCACGGGATACCGGGAATGCATGCAGTGGCAAGAAGCTTGCTCTCTCCGTGGTCAGCAAATGGTAAGCATGTGTTTACATCCTCGGCCACACAGACCCTTTGAGAATCGTCGGACAGAGCTCGCTTCTGGTGCCCTTCACCTACAGTGAGCGCTTCCCTTTGTTCACTGGCCTCTCCCGAGGCTAAGCTGGCAAGCTGTGCCTCCACACCCATGTGCTACACTCTTTAGGGGCCCCAGCTCCTACACCAGGCCCTGTTGCCACCGCGAGAGAGGACCTTCTCCCCTCACAGGCAGCTGTTGTGAGCCACTGCTCATAGCGGTGTGCAGCAACGCCTTAATGGACTCGCTATTATGTGCGTCGCGGCAAATAAAGTGCTGTTGCTGCTAAAAGAGCAGAACTGTGCGTTTCTGCCACTGAATGCTTGGCGCCTTTGCCGATAGAGCGCACACGTGCAGCAGAACAGTGACGGCCGAGGTGGCCTTGTGGCTCACTAGGCGTTAACCCCAGTGGAGTCCATGCTCCTGTGAGATACGCCATATGCCACCACCACATTGGCAGGCCGCAAGTAAGCTGCTCAAATGAAAGAAGTTGAACCTGGCATAAACCTTGTCCAACATGCTCCAATGACCACCCAGACATGAAACAGATAAAGGGGGACACGGGTCTTAGAAAAGTAAAAAAAAAATGGTAAAAAAATCGCTTTTGCGAAAAACGCATTTTAGCCATGTCTGTACCTTTGAGAGAGAGAGCGAAAGGCGCGCGTTGACTATGGAAACGCTCTTTCTTCGATGAACGCTCTACCAGCTCGCAAATAAGGAGAACGCGCCCGCACCCGCGAGAGACAACGTTGACGCAGGCAGTGTCTTCTAGCGAGTTTCTTGATTGAAAAATACAGACTGCTCGCGCTGGAGAACCGTTCACCGGCCACCCATATATATATATATATAGGCACTGGATCTTGACTTGCAATGAAGTGCCGGTGGGAGATTTCACTTGTGTGTAGTTGAACCATAAGGATTCGTAGCGTGCGCGTTAACTAAGTTAATCCGGAACTCGGCACGATCTATGATGAACCTCCGGAGCTTCGCCCACTCATCATCATTCACTCCATGGATATGCGTGGATTTTTATTTTCCTTCGTAACTCTTGTTCCTCTTGTTCTTCTTTCTCTTGATTTTTTCTTTTCTTTTCTATCTTATTTTTTTATTTTTGCCAAGCCGCTTTACGCTGCGACCTGTTACAAAGGGAGTGGCGCCACATCATCATCATCAACAACGCAAACCATTCTCAGCACGTGCGCTTCCTTTCTCTTTGCCGGGAGCTCACGCAGTGAACACTCTTCGTTACGGCTCAGCCGCAAGAACACCGCACAAGCCAAGGCAGCAGCGCGGCGGGCTCGCAACGCAGCAGCAGCTCGGGCTCGCCGCCTGCGGTGACAGCCTGGGAGGCCGAAGCGAAGAGGGCTCGCCATCAAGCAAACCTGGAGCTGCGGGCCAGGGAAGCAGAAGCGGCCCGCAGCTCCGGGTTGCATCATAAAGCAATCATCTTTCAAGGGAAACGAGTGCCTGAGCACATCGAGGAACGCCCTTCTCGTACTTTGCAAAAGAACATCTCTTGTGTATATATAATGTATATAGTCCATCAAGATGTAAATTAAAAAGAGCCAGGCCTGCGCGGAATCACGGGACAGTGACAGCATAAGCTGAAGGAGCGACCTTCCTAGAGGCCATTGTAAACGCTTGGGGAAACTAGTGCAAGTACAGGTGGTGGGTATCCCCTGCGCCATAACTCTGCAGTTTGGGCTTCTCTCTGCACAGCGGTCTGCTGTGCCCAACGTTGCCCTACTGCAGCTGCGCGCGTAACTCTGCGATTCACTTCTTCAGCAGCGGTCCGCATCTTGCGAGGAGGCGCCATCAGGTATATCGAAGAGCCATGTCAGGTTGCTGTTGGGGCTGCGCACGTCACCTGTCGCGTGACGCATGGAACGATACGACAAAACTGCTTCACGAGGCAGCGCTTCGTAAAAACACATTTCGAAGGCTATGCAGAGGAAATCAGCGCCAACAGATGGCAGCAGTTGTCCTGTTCTTCACGAGGAGCGATAATGGTTACGGGCACGGGCGGCGGCGGCGGCGGACAACTACGGCGCCGTTGTTGTGATCCCATAACAGCTTACGCTGTAATAAACATTGTGTATGTAATGTATATGTAATAATGTTGTCACGCTTGGCGGGTTACCCGATTCGCGGGTTACCCAATTGCGGGTTACCTGATCAGGATTCGCAGGTTACCCGATCATCTCCCAGCAAGCTCCTCTAACATCATTCACTTTGTGGATATGGCGGTGCTTTTTTTTTCGTATTTTTGTTTTGCGACCGCCGCGGTTGCTGCCGCTTCATCGGTGTCGTCTGCGCTCACGTTCACGCTGCCAACGTGCAGTTTTCTGGCTTTCTGCTAACATGTCCGAAGACTCGGCTAGACAAACCTCGTCGGCGTTGTCAAGCGTACAAAAACCAATGCGTTGATGGTACGCACGGCTGAACGCGGACGAAGGCGCGCTGCCGAAACAGTCCGGAGCGGCCCATTCTACGCTAACCACCTCGCTGCGATGCATCTTACCGTCAGATCATCTGCCAGTGCTTTCACTGGGGCCTGAAACAGCATTGGTATGGCATATTATTTAGTGGACGGGACCGCCGAGTGCGCGAGAAATGCGGCCAACTTGGGTGTGTATGGCATCGCAGTGCACAATGAAGCGGAAGTTGCCGAGTAGTGGGCACTGGCAAGAAAGTGGTGCTGAACTTAGTGTTGTGGACATAGTTGTGATAAAAAACGTTCTTCGGCTTGTGCTATGCCCCGAGTTTGGCGCAATAAGTGACCTTGAAAGTGGCGGGCAAGGGATCTGTTCAAAGCCCGCGTGCTTTGTCGTACCTGTGTGATTTGCGCGAAAAGGGTTCCTAATCTCCGAAGATCGCTGCTGATAGGGCGCTAAGACAGCTATAAGACACAATTTCTGAAGTCAAAGTGCGCGCAGCGAAGACCGTGGATAGTATCTGCAAAGGAGCAATGGCAGCCGTTTCTACATGGCCTGACAAGGCAACACCAAACAGCAAGGAAACTGAGCAGTGCGGCACAGCTATGGAGAGGTTTAAACTTGTCATTAAGAGCTGCAAAATGAGCTCTAGGACAGTAGTGCTACTATGAGCAGGCTTACAAAACTGCAGAAGCCAGCAGTGGACCCTGAGTGCAGCCCTTGTTTTGCCTCCCGTTGACGTTTCCAAGTCATATTACAACGCAACAGACAATTTTATTGCGATAGCAATTATATGGACAGTCTCGGCTGGTTTTTGCCGTCCCCGTCGCCGCCGTCAGGAACCGTATATGTATAAGTATGTATATATATATAAAAATCCCAAAGAAAAATAATTCAGATAAATGCTTCCGAAGCGCGGAATCGAACCAGGAACCTCTCGCTCCGTAGCACGTGGCGCTAACCACTATGCCACAAAGAGCAGATCCTTCAGGGAGCTAACGGCGAGCCTTATATACACACCCTTTACCGCTGGCAGGAGTCAGAGATGGCAGGCGCTTATAAGCGTTTCTTCATTACCAGCGAGATGGCGCCAGGAGCGCCACGGGCGCAATTAAGAGTCGTCGGCCAGCTCGCTCGCTTCTTCTATTTGCGCAGGACCCTTCCGCTGTCTGCTCGCGTGGTTGTCTCGTGGTGAGAGGAAGAAGGATGTTTTGAACTTTCACCGTGATGTCCGTGCTGATGTTACGGGAGCGTACGAAAGTCACTCGAGCTCAAGGGACGCCATGAAACGAACAAACAGAAGATGAGCGCGAACTATCAAGTGTCGCACCTCACGCACGCTAGTTTCCTTCGCTGCTTCGTCCGCCTTTGCAACAGGAGCGCTGTTCAAACTGAGAGTATCCATTGTGACAGCTTATTCGCGCTCGTTCGATGTATATCTGTGCATTCGTTTCATGTGAGCTTCACTTGATAGTTCGCACTCATCTTCTGTTTGTTCATTTAGCGGCCTCCCCTAGCTTCGTATGTGTAGCTTTGTGACACAGAACATATAAAGCCCTTCGTATCAGCATGCGCTGCCACGGGAGGCACTCACTTAGCAAGTGCATGTTTGCTACAATTAATATTGTTCCTGAAGCTGCAAGCCTCACTTCGTATAGCATTACAGTTTCTTGCTATCGCATTCATTGCTTCGCCCTTGCGGCGAAACTGTTGACTTTTTTTTTTTGGGGGGGGGGGGGGGGATTTAATAAATATGCCATGTGCTTTTTAGACATCAACTTTGTGCACTTTTTTTTATGACAAGGCCACACTATTATGCCATTTTTATATTTATTCAGCTTGCATGGCACTGAAACAGACCTGTGACCAGCCAGATGTTGTTTCTCATGCTCGTTCTGGCCAGAGTACCTGGCTTTATTACAGGATTTTTCTAGTTTATTATGAAGGTATGGTCTTGTATTTAGTATGGCTGTTCTCGTGAACAATAAAGCTATAAGACATATAATTGCTAGTTCTGTAGCACCACACTCAACCTTAGGTTGTTTTTTTTATGTGTTACCGTTGATTGAGAATGATATCATTTTGAGATTGAGAAAGTTGATATCATTTTATTTGTAATAAAATTACCTATAGGGTGATGCTATTTTGATTACTCTGGAACCATATTGTTAATTGCAATTATAGATAGTAGTGAGCAAAACTTAGAACAGGATAACCACTGTAAGTGCTGGTCTGTTTTTTTATCTATATAATGCCTACAAATTAATAAAAATAGCATCACGCCATACAGCAAGCCCTCAGCATTGGGGCTATGCATTTATTTTTTGGATCTGGCTTGATTAAGTTGCCAAGAAGCCCCCAATGAAGTATGTATGAACCCGCACACTGTATGAACCCGCACACTGCTTATGCGGGTTCCACACCGGGGAAGCATATTCTAGGATTGGGCGAATCAATGTTTTCTACGTCACTAATTTAGTGTCCTTCAGAGCATCAGACAAAGACCTGCGGATGTAACCCAGTTTTTTTAACGCGTTACCACAGATGTAATCTATATGATTCGACCAAGGCACTGTGGGTGTAAATATTATGCCTAAATATTTGTACTGAAAAACTCTTGTTAGTTGTGCACTATTGCAAGCATAATAAAAAATTACAGGGGATTGCCAGTCAGTGAAAGATATTATAACAGCTTTATTGAAATTGATATTCATTTTCCAGGTAGCACACCAATCGCAAAATGAGACAAAAGCTTCATGTAGGCACTGATGATCGGCGATGGAACCAAATGGATGATATATAACACAGTCATCCAAGTAGAGCCGCATCTTAGAAGTAAGTGATCTGGGAGGTCATTAATAAATTACAGATAAATTAATTAAATTACAAATGTTATTATCTTCTTATCAACTGAAGCTATTTAAAAAAAAACTGCATATTTGAAATCAGCATGAAAAACTACCTTCGATAGTGAAGTTTGGTCAAGATTGAGTCAAAAATAAAAAAAAAATTAGACCCATGCCCCCTTAAAGGGACAGGCAACTACTCAGAATATGAACTGAGATTCCGTCATGAAAGATTGAGTATAGTAGTATTTGTTCAAACGATTCCTCTTATCCTGATTCAACGCGGTTTGTATTTTAGCAAACACACGAAGCTGCACAAGGGTGCGGTCACGTGACCGTCTACAAGTATACACTGCTCCTGGTCTTTTTATTTATTAGAGTTGACATACAAGTACACTTTTGATATCAAAGACTCTTTTTCTAACTTACGCAACATGCAGATAAGCTTGTGATACATCTGCCATCATCTGAAAAAGTGTATTTTTGGGTGTGGCCGACATGGCTGGGCTCGTTTGTTGGCACAGGAACGGCACCACCAGCGAGCAACGCAGGATGCAGTTGGGAAAATACTGCACTAATATGACAATGGCCTGGACAACAATGCAAACTTATTGTGCCAGGTTTTTATTATCAAAGCTAGTAGAAAAGGTCGAAATGTAGATGGCTAGTCACAGTTTCATTCACTCCTGTGAAAACAGGGCGACGGTTCTTTACGCGGCGGGCTATCAACATCACAATCGTCTCCGACGTTGCTGGAGAGCGGGCTCCACCATTTTTAGAGGCTTCTCAGATTGAAAAATTTTGTTTTCAAAATAGCTACACACTTTGAAAGCAACCGCTGTGTAAACAGTACCAAGGATGAGCTTTTTGTTGCACTGAAAAAAAGAGCGTGTTTAAAAATCAATTGTCAGCCCTTTTAACTCTTCTCCTAATGCCAGACAGACTGACTACAGCAATCTGCTCAACATTGTTAACGTCGATGGACAAGAACAAACCAATGGTTGTTACAGACAGCATATGCTAATCCCTTTCATAAACGCTACTCCCCCTTGCAAGTTTCCGCAGAACTCCTTTGGCATATACTCACGCCCATGTGGTTCGAGTTCGCTAGACCACGACGAATTTTTCGGCTACTAGGAAAGCTTTCATTTCTGAGAAATCCTTGTAGCCTTGTGCTACAAACAGGTGCATGCTAATTTTCCCTTTCAAAAATGTTACTCCACCTTGCCAGTTTCTGCAGAACTCATTTGCCATATATTGCAAACAGAGTGCATGGTGCTGACACTGCCTTCACTTCAAACGCAACCAGTGCAGTCAACATGCACACAAATGGCAGTGGCATGACGTCAATGTGTTCGGAGACAAATGATGTTGGCCCCTTTTTAGAAGGCGCAGCAAAGAAACATATTAAAGGAATACATACACAGAGCTGGACCTGCTGACAATACAATATTAACAAAAAGGACACATACGCACCACAGAAGTTCTGACTGTAGTTATTTGGGTCCAGGAAGCGCTTGACAGCCAGGCATTGTGACAATAAGGGCTCTGAAAGCACCTGGTCCAGATATTCCTAAGTATATTTTAAAATATAAAGCATTAGGTGTGGAACTTTGCATATAATAACGATGTAAAAATTATGCAGTAACAAGAAATAAAAGCTTGAAATGCAGTAAAATTTTGTTAATGTGGCCCCCATGATTTGGAATTTCAGTTAATTCAGACACGGTGTCTTGTCCTGTCCAAAATGTGCATTGTTCTATGACTGAAAACTCATTGATTCGGACAGATTCGACCGTGATTTGGTTAATTCAAACTCCCAACCGACGTCTGGCAATGGCAGGAAAGCAGTAGAGGATTCTGCCGCAGCCTCGCTTTGGATATGATTCGGATTTGCAGCTGAAATCTATGGCACACCTAAACAACTTTGAGATCGAATTGTTGACTCTGAGATTTAAAACGAGGTACGAATGAGCTTTGAATCTTGGAGACACCCACAAAAAATAGAGAAAAAACATTTGGCACTGGTTTACAACCAAAATGAAAGTCAGTGCATCGCTACTGTCATCAGCAACAGGCAACTGACGGACCTAATACGCCTGCATTGCAGTTGAGTCGGATTGTTCTCCTGTAGCGTGCTGTTGCTTTTAAAGGGCCCATGACAGCTATTTTTTTGTTGGAGACTTTTATGTTCTAATGAGTAGAACAGTGTCTTGTAATCACGGCATGGAGTGGCAAATTCTCCAGTGTGAAGTCTAATTAGTCACAGCATCGTTAATTTTGTTCAGTTTTAACGAAGCTTCGAAATGCGCGCCAAAAGCTGCAAGAAACTAGCGCCGTGGCTGTCGGAAGTGAGCGCATGCACCGATCACTTGAGCTCAAGTTTCGGTGACGTTGCGGAGAGCGCGAGCGCCAGACCAGCTCGCCACACTCGCTTTGCATCATAGCGTGTGTACAATGTACGCTTGAGCGACCAACACGGAGAGGAAGCAGAAAAATACGGCTTTTGGCGTGGCCTCCGCGATCGGCTGCGAGAGCCGATCTTGTCTCTCTGTGACGTCACGATATCAACTTACAAAACTGAAACGTCACAGATGGCCCACTAACTGCGTCACACTATTGGCGATGTCGCCAGGTGCTGCAAGCTCAGATGAGCATTCCCGCTTACTTTGAAACCGTATTAAAATTACTTAGAGGCGACGTTCGCCGCTAATACTTTGTCAAGATTGCCTTCGTATGCAGGAAAGCCAATTAACGCAAGCATCTCGCGTTTGAAATTTTGGTGTCATGGGACCTTTAAGGGGGGACGTGGCAATGGGAATGCTCAATTTGGTCAAAATCTGTGATTTTTCAATTTATTTTTTTTTCATGATACTCGGACCTTCTTTTACCATGTGGTGGAATATTATAATGAAATACACGGTAACACGGTAGTAGCAGGGAAAATTCCACTTTATCTATGTGTTGTCGTCCAAAACCGCAAGAAAATCGGGCTTCTGAAAAGCCGCCATCTTGGAATCATCATAAAAAGGAGAGATTGAACCTGAGGATAGTCACACCATCGTGTACCTCCAACAAAAAATACAACCAGCAAACGCGAGCAAGAACTTAGCTGCTCAAAGTTAACATTTGACTGTTTTCATCAAGTAAAACTTTGAGCTCCGTTTTCTCAACTTCCATTTTTTGAGCAGTTGCTGTCAGTCATCCCAGTGCCATTTCATAACTAGTGAAGCTAAATTCATTCTTCTTTTTTCACTTAGATCCTGAAACATTAGTGAGTGCCGTAAAGCTATTCATTTCCACCTGCACATCACACAAACTTTTATAATTGTATTTATGCAAAAGTTGTTAGTTACAAAATATGTCGAGGACATCTCAAAAATTTTTTCTGTACTCATTTGGGCATAAAAAAAATCAACAAACAGCTTTACGGCACACAGCGGGCCTTAGTGTATATGCTTAAGTAAAAATGGTACTGAAATTTTGTCTTATTAGCCGATTAATTAGGGGGTGACTGTAAGGGTCAATAAAGTGATATAACTCAGAAACTATGATAGATAGCTTAAAACCGATTTCACTTCAGATATCACCATAACAAACTACATTAGTGTGCCAAATTTCATCACTTTATATCCATAAATAACAAAGATAGTTTTCACTGCCATGTGCCCCCTTAAATTGTTCTGAAAAGTTTGTGGGGTCTCATATGTTGTTTTTATCACCGTTTAGCACCGTGGTTTTTATTTTGCTCGATTCCTACTTTTGTACATGTGTATCACCACCACGCAAGCGATGCCGGGATGGTGTCCCTTGCGTCTCCTGCCCCAGCCCCAGCAGCGAAGAGGGCTAAATACAAAGCAAAGTATTTGGCTGCAAAGGTGCGAATATTGAAGGCGTTGCAAGAGGGAGCACCTCTGCAAGAAGTGATGGAAAAGTTCAATGTCAAGAAAAGCACACTGAGTAGCTACATCAAGAACGAAAACCAGATTATGCAAGCATATGATGGTGACATGTTTGGCGAAAAGAGAAAGGGGCTTATGAAGGGCAGCGCACCCCGAACAAGAAGCCCAGATGCAATGGCCTGCAGCCTCACATGATGCACGGATGCCCTTGAAGCAAAGACGTTCACACTGACCATGAACATTGACGCTTTCAATGCATCAGAAGGGTGGTTCGAGCGCTTCAAGAAGTGACATGGGTTGGTGTTCCGCAACGTGTGTGGTCAAAAAAGTGCCATTGACGAGAGCATTGCACAGGACTGGCGGTCTGGACTTTCCGCTCGCCCTTCCACATATGGTCCGTGCAACATTTTCAACGCTGACGAGACAGCACTGTTCTCCAAGGCGCTGCCTGGCAAGACAATCGCGTTTAAGGGGGACCTGTGCATGAAACGGGGTAAAGAGTGGGTGACGGTTCTTCTGGCTGCGAACGTGACCTGCACAGAGCAGCTGCCGCAGCTGGTAATTGGAAAGACTGCGAAGCCATGATGTTTTGAAAACATTAAGCACCTGCCTGTCGACTACCACTTTAATCAAAAGGCTTGGATGACCGCCAAAATATTTCAAGCCTGGCTGCATCAGCTAGACCGCCACTTTACGGCCAAGGCTCAGAAGGAGCTGTACATGCTGGACAACTGCAATGCATACACAAAGGTGTCCGGGCTCGAAAACATAGAACTTCCATTGCTGCCTCCTAACACAACAGCTTCCCGACAGCATATGAACCAGGGAATTATACAGTTTGTGAAAAGTCACTATCGACAGCACGTACTTGAGCGGGTGTTGCTCTGCGCAGAGGCAGGCAAGAAGTCTGACATAAGCCTACTCAGCGCAATCCACATGCTCACGTATGTGTGGAACAACCAATGCCTCCTTTACTAGATGCCTGTGACGTGAGAGGGAAAGCTGGTCCCCTACCATCTCCTGCTCTCTCCTCCTCCACTGTCACGTGATAGTCTCACTTGAGAGCATTTGATATGGCAATTGCTGCAAGCTTTGATCCACTTCACCTTGCCTCCGAAATAAAAACAAAGGTTACTAGCATCTCGGAGGCATATGACTCGGAGGTGGCGAAGCAGAAAAACATTTTATTAAACGTGTCTTTATTGCATTTGGAATGCTGCTGATCTGGCTGTGCGATCAC
The DNA here is from genome assembly GCA_013339685.2 of Hyalomma asiaticum. Classification (NCBI taxonomy): domain Eukaryota; kingdom Metazoa; phylum Arthropoda; class Arachnida; order Ixodida; family Ixodidae; genus Hyalomma; species Hyalomma asiaticum. The sequence continues at coordinate 117,159,940 of CM023486.1, forward strand.
GAGCTCAGACCTGGGCGATGCTGCTTCGTTCTCCTCGTCTTCGCTCGATCATCCAAGTGCTGATATATAGTACCTCCACCCTCCAGTAATCCCATAACACCCATCCATACATTTCATGTTGACCTGTTCAAACGCCTAGTCGCTCGGGTGGTTTCAGAACACAGCATACAGATTGGAATAGGTGGCGGCTGTTCTGTAACGAATTGAGGATGACCAGATGTTCGCTGACTTCCTTTGCATGACCCTGCTTCAGTGGGCAAATATGGGCACACATTAGAAGACAAGTCGCAAGTCGTGGATGTATGTTCAGTTTGCATTGTTGCAGTTAAACGGTTGTCTTCGAGTGGGTCCTTCCCCGAAAAGACATAATAGGGTGATTTCTGAAGTGCTTGTCCGATCACCGTATGTCTTCCTTTTATATGATCCACATGACACCCATACCACATACCATCCTTGGTTATTGTTGCAAACGACCTCTTGTCACATTCTTCAGCTACTACAGCTGGTAGCCAAGTTGGGTTGTTAAGGAAGTTCTTTATCCACACCTGGTGTTTAATCTGCTCTCTGCTTCATCCTCCCGTTTTTGGTGTCTTTCTGAGGATGTATAGCATCCAGATGGGACGGAAGCAGCCTACCAAACATTAGTTCTGCAAGTGTCTTCTGCATTGCAGTGTGCCATGTCGTACGTTGCCATGACAAAAACCACGACAGCCGGCAGGAGAGGCTTCCATCCGTCAGTTTCTTGAGTGCCATCTTTGTCTCGGCTACCATACAGTCTGCTTGTCCGTTTGTAGCCAGGTGGTACGGAGCTGATGTTATGTGTTTGATCATGTTCAGTTTGAAGAAGTGTTGCATTTCTGATGACAGGAATGCTGTGCCGTTATCAGAAACTATCACTTGAGGTATGCCAAAAGTTGCGGACAGGGATGAGAGCACATCAATTGCTGCGGAAGTGGGCTGGGACAGCACTCGTCTTCAAGGGTGTCCGCAGAATTTTTTGCAGGGGGGGGTGGCTAGTTGTTGGCACCGGAGAGCAGGAGGGGAGGAGGAGGGCAGAGGCATGTTCGCAGCAAAAAGGCACTATTTGCAGAATACAATTATTTAGTTATTTATAAATAAATAAAATACACACATGAAAGAAAAAATTACAAACAGCAAATTATTGCGTGGCATGGAGAGACACATTGGAGTTTACTGACTAACAAACAATTCAAATTAGTAAAAATATGTAAAAAGGTACTATCATTTCATGGAGAAGTGTGCTCAGTCTTGCTGCATGCGGGTTCGCGACTCACCCAAATTGATGATCAGCACACAACACAATATGTTCACAAATGCGCAACTACAGTCACTTAGTCAATCTTCCATGAACAGCAACTGCAGATGCCTCGGATTTTTCTGGGTGAAATGCGTGATGACACGGGTGACAAAGTCATTTCTGTGATTCATTACACGCTTTCTGTGCGCACTCATCATACAAAAGCCATTCAGCCTGTTGTTTGTCACTGTTGAGCGTAGGCATCATGTTTTCACTCTTCTCATTGTACTCAAGGAGCATTCGACAGTACAGGTAGTAACTGGCAAAGCCAATGGCTTTTGCAACACCGGGGAAGACTGTCTTGGCCTCATGTAGAAGCTCGCAGCAAGTTATTTCTGATAGGTCCCCAGTTTTTTTGCACCACATCTCATACCACGAGATGGCCTCTTCCTTGACGATGTCGTTGCCGTAAAAACATTGGAGTTCTTCGGCGAGGGCAGGGAACTCAAAACAGTTCAAGTGCCTCATTTTTGATGGATGCAGCTGGAAAAGTTTGAAGCTCCTCTCATTGCTTTCAGAAAAGCGGTGAGCATAGGAAGCAGTGAGAAAGTCCGAGTATGGCACACATGGTAGTATTCCTCCGGCGACTAGATCCCGTAGTTGGCTTGGTGGGCCTGACGAGAGACTTGTCTCGGTACAGATGTCACCACATTTAAGTGATTGGCTGCCTTCCTTGCTGCGTTAAAGGGCCACTAAACAGGCTCCTACTTTTCTTTTTAAGCCGCCCAAACAAGCTAACTCAATCATAGAGAAGGTTGCGGCGATCACATTCTGTGAATATGACAGCGCTGCGCGCCACACAGACGCCGTATTTCAAAAAAAAACAATTCCCGCGCCTCTTTCCTGCGATTGACCAGTTGCGCTCGCATCCTAGGTGTCATCACGTTCTACCGCAAACAACTATGTGCAGTTGCAGCTCGTTGAATGGTCGAAACCAGGTCTATGTCAGATCCTGTGGCCATCCCACCGTGTGAGCGCCGGAGCAACCGGAACTGCAGCGCAAGCATCAATGACGTCAATTGCTCACATCATGTCACGTGTCAAAAGTGGGCAGAGCCACGACGGCGCACCGTGCCGACCCTCTCCTCTGCAGAGAAGAGTGGGGAGGCCGACCGAGAAAACGAAACCGACGCAAGCGGCCACTTAAACCCGTGTAACTTCTTTATTATTGCACCAACCACAAAATTCTTGCAGGAGCATGTTCACACCGCACAGGAGCTGAGTTATATCTTTAAAACAAATTTTGGACCTCGGGGTTGTTTAGGGGCCCTTTAATGATGTCAGAGAACTCCTCTACAGTGTTTGTCTGGGGGCCGCGAAAAATACATTGCAGCTCAGTGATGTGGTCATGCACAGAATGGAAGTCCATGGGCACACCTTTAGTGTTTCTCTTCTTCCCTTTTCTCCGGCAAATCATACCGCAGACATACTGCAGCCGTTTTCATGGCAGTGTGACTCTCTGGGTGTTTACAGTGTGTAAATTCGTTTGAAGCGCTAATTGACAATCGTTTTCATAACCAGAAAATGAAGTAAAGCATAGGGTCGTATGAATTGCACTGCTCCATCAATAAAAAAAAAAAAGCTTATTTAACTGACTATTCTATTTTGATAGGTATAGCCATACGCAAAATTCTGTTGTGGTTTCATTTAAATGGGACCAAAATAATTATGTGGTCCTATCTTATTTCGTTGAAATGGATCACATAATGACACTACTGGGCACGGCTTTTAGTGCACTACAGGTGTACAATCTTTTTGAGTGGTGGATTTATATAGAATAGGTCTGGGTGACAGGGTGGTCGAAATTTCATCATTTCGGCAAGGAGTGTCTACAAGCAAATGCGATGCCACGGGAAGGTGTCACACATTCCTTACTAAAAGTGGCGTCCAAATTATTTCCTAAATGTAGCTGGCAATTTATGAGAAAGCGGCAGTTCTCACGATGATACTGCACAGACCTCGTAGTTCAAGATAGGAAACTGCAAGCGTTCCTCTCAGGATTGTTAGCTGTCTTCAGCCTGTCATTTCTTTCACTGGCGTGCCATCACCAGCAAGATTACCCCATAGCGTGCAGAGTGCAAAGTTTGCTCACAACTCTGAATGGCGCTTCTACGGATATGAAGAACCTGAGTGTGCTAATCAACTTTTTAGCTCGAGCGAAAAAAATTATTGTCCAAATTTCCAGGGGGGTGCAGCCACCCCCTCTTGCCCCCCCCCCATCAGGACACCCATGCAAAGCATCCACCACTATTACTAAACTTTGGTTGTTCACCGGCCCTGCGAAATCAGCATGCACCCATGGTTCATTTGGCCTGAGCCACTCTGGCGGTGCGACTGCAGGAGGAAGACGAATGAGCGATGTCGCAGGCATCCAGTAGAAAAGGCATTTGGAACAACACGCCACTTGAAGTAGTCACCAACTGCTTCAGGCATAGCGGCTTCTTGCCCGAAGCTGCTGACCCAGATGTGGTGGCCGGTGCTAAAAGCGGCAAGGAGCAAGAGAGGCACTATGTATACATAATGCCAGCTGACATGCCCCTGTGCGATTACTTTGTAAAAGACAATGATGCTGCTGTTGCTGGCAAAGTGACAGACAGCGATATCGTCATCGAGGTCTTGGATAGCAAAGGGGTATTGGCTGACGAGGACCCAAGTGATTCAGACAAACCTCCACACCACACAATGATGCAGGCTGTGCATGCGTTGGCCGTTTTGGAGAACATTCGCATAGTTTCCTCTGACAGTGTGCGCGGACTGAGCCACCTACAGAAACTTTGCAAAATTGTGATTTCTTTGCGCGTTTCCTCCGTGAAGCAAACCATCACAGACTTCTTTAACAAATAAATGTGTGATGGTGTCAGCAAAATTTTTCAAGCGTTTTGATCATACTCGCGATAATTCGGGCCCTCAGTTAATTCGGACATTCCTTCCAGTCCCGTGAAGTCCAAATTAACGGGGCTTTACTGTACCACTGCTAATGCCTTGAGACTTGTAACCATCATGACACACACAACAGATATGTTTGCTCTTTGATGGGCAATGATCAAGTGTTTAATGATGCTGTTACGAGATGGTAATCGTTACACTCCCCATCCACTTCACATGATGGGAAGCTGTCAAAAACAAGAAATCTTGCTAGAGCCAATGTTTCAGCAAGAAGACTAATCCTTGCCAGTGTGACATCAAGTTTTCTTGTTCGACGGCTTGTCATCACTTTGAGCGTTTTTATCCCATCTTGTTTGAGCTCATCTGCTGTATGTAACATATGCTTTACCACTCGCATCATCCTCAGACATCCCGAAAACAAATATGCCGATGCTGTTAACATATGTAATAGTCATGCACTTGGAACTCTACTAACTTTGTCATGCTGCTAATGTTGAGAACAGGGGTTCCCTTCCCAAACATGGTGGCCACATTTCAATGCAAGTTAAATGTAAGAACACCTGTATGCTTACATAGAGATGCGCATTAATGAACGCCAGCTGGTCAGAATTTATCGAGTTATTACTACTACGATAGTAATTATAGGTACATTTGAACTGAGTTTTCACCTTCAGTGTCGCCGTCATGTGCCACGTATAAGTATATAAATCCCAATTTCGAAGAAAAACAACCCAAAATACAATTTTTTACAAAGGTGTCCAATCAGGGAGCTGAATGTGCAACCGGTCCCCAGGTATACACCTCACCCAGCCACAGAAGCAGCTCCTCCTACAGCGCATGAAGGAAGCCATTTATATGCGGTATTTGAAGACAGCAGTATGCCAATATCTCCGAGCTGCCTTCGGCTAAGGAGACCAGTGTTTACAAATGGATCACGAGGTGGTGCAATGCTCTCGCTGCCTTGTTAGCATGGGTTGGCGATGGTGTTTCTACTCCGTAGCAGCACATCAATCGAAGCGCTTCGCTGAAAGGCTACTTGGGCTGAACAAAAAGTGCACTTGCATGTGTGTCCATGCTCCACGAGCAGGAACAATGTGCAACTGCATGTTACGCCGGCTGCAGCTCAACGCCGTACGGTATCCCACAGTTTGTGGCACAAAGCAGAGGCACATCGCCCCTAAAGCTGCTAGTCTTACTTTGTACAATAATCAATGCGTTGGTATCACATTCACTGCTTTGTGCTACTGGCAAAACTGTGACATTTCATTATTATATCATTAACTATTGTTGTATAAGTGGCAGATGCTGTTCTTTAATTTGTATAGTGTTTAAATGGCTACTTCCTGACCATTTTGGTTTACCAGTCAGTCAACCAACTGAAAGCCTAACTGCAAGTGATGTCACTAACAATGTTAAAGATGTTCTGATGGCATAATCTGAACTCTGGGCCGCTATTACCACAGTTCAAACCTTCAACCACTGTGCCACAGGCATAAGCATCATCAGGCAGAACAGAGCACCTTTACAAATGTCCCACATGCAAGCATTCACATTCAAACACTTCGTACATTTTCCACTACATTAACGATTTTGATAAGAATTTCCTTCTGCAATCCATCACAGTGACACACTTGGGGCATTTTCACGTCTGTCGTAGTGTTGTTAAGTCAAGTGAATGTGCCCCCAAGAACTCTAACAAATAATTCACCGGTGACAATGCTATACACGTCCACAATAGTCATTAGATGGTTTTCTGCTGTGATTTCTTGTGAAACATGCCGCACTGGCATTACGTTGCTATTGTTTTCCTTAAGTTTGCTTTTCGTCAATAGTACTGCTGACATTGCACAAAATGCAAATTATTGGTCCCCTTGTGCTGAAAATTGTTTCATTTATCTACTTTGTTTATTTCAAGCTGTGATACCGTTAGACCTGAGGGTACTGTAATACAGCAATAAAAAGATCAAGATAAAACTCTACCTGCAGCTTCTGTTGCCTCTCGGCTATGAATTCTCTACTCATCTTATTGAACAGTTTCTTTGGTGGCAGAGGCAACTCCATGCCTGACGCCTGGAGCTGGCTGTGGAGGGCATCAAAGTCGCTGTACCTCCTCTGCACCATCCACGTTGCCTCGTGATGAAACCCACGCTGCACTCGCACATTGTAGCACTGGGTCCAGAATGAAATTATGTCAATGTGTGCAAAGCTGCTTTACATACGGCACAGAAGTAGGCCAACACAAGCATTCACATCCAATCATGGTGAAAAAGCGCGCACAAACAAGAACTGAAGAGAAGAAACAAACACGAGTGCTCGTGTCATCTATTCCTTCTCTTCAGCCCTTGTTTGTGCGCACTGTTTCACCATGATACTATACCAACTCACCCAACTTGTTACCTTGCTCGGTGTAGCTGTTTTGTAGTTGTGCCTGTAACCACACCTTATGGGGGCAGTTTAATTCTAGGGACAAAAGTTGAACTGTTGCTCTCCTAAATGCACCAAATCTGTCCAGAAAACTTGAGTAAAATTTTGAAACATGCAAATAGAAATTATTACCAGATGCAAACTGCATGTACACATCTACTTGTTCTCCAACAAGTTGAAAAGATCTTGTGCTTCTTGATTTTTAGTTCTGGACAAAAGTTTAAGCAAAATCATGTCTTTCTCCCTGTTTTCAATAAACCTCAGTTGAAGTGTTCGGTGAAGCGGACGAAGATTAACGCAATTGATCGCGTCAAAGCAAAGGTGCAGGCTGTGCAAGACACTTGTTTAAAGTTGCTTTCCTTTTTCGTGCGCACATGATATAAATTATGAATGCGGTAAACCTGCGCTTAATTTTTGTAATGCGACTGAATCGTGAAGCATGTCAAGTGTGCCTGAAAATCATCAGGGAATTCGTGTTCCGTCAAGGTGCGGTCGAACGCCCTGTAACATAGGTACCACCTTTCTGTAAAACAAGAAATACGAAGTTCGCACGCACGAGATCCTGTATTTCAACAAAAATGTTACTTCGCTGTTGATAGATACGTTCCTTTGCAATCGCGCTATTCTGTTAACATTGACGCACGTCACGCACTACGGGAAATATCAGGTAGAAGCATGAGGAAACCAACGTTTAAGAGAACCACGATCGAGCTGCCACTACTGCAGCCCTGCTGATAGTTGATCGTTACAGCCCACACGTGTACTACGTGTACCACAACGAGCCACAAACGTTACCATCAGCTGCGGAATCGCGCACACATTGTTCGGCAGAAAGACTTCTCGACGGTAAACTAAACAACAAGGCAGGGATGACAGGCAGTGCAAACAAACTGGCGACGGGTAAAATACTCCGACGGGGCTGTCGTGGGAGGCGTATCCTCCACGAAGCCAGCTGGGGAGATGTAGAAGACATCACAGGCAGACGAACGCACTCACGGTGTGGCCTTGTACATTTTCAAATGATTCAATCACGCACGAAAGTGGCAGCGTATCATCGAGTAAAATCTTCGTGCTGCGCCTCTCTTCAAACATCGCCATGGCAAGGGGCATTCATGTTTCTGCGCGACCGGCAGCTGAAGGTGGCGGCGGCGGCGCCGCTGTCGGTTCTCACAACTTGGAGCGTGCTGCTGGTGCTGCTGCTAGCAGTAGTGGAGAATTTTTTTTTTTTTGGGGGGGGGGGGGGGGGCTTTTCTTTTTGTGTGTGTGTGTGTGTGCGTGCATGCGTATGCGCGCGCGCGTGCTAATTTTTTGCATCACCGCGGTGAACGCAGCCCTGTGTTCGCAGCCTCAAACTGCCTCATTTTCAATAATGCATACACCGCCATTGTTGTGCCGAGGACGCCCTTTGATGGCCCGCCTGGTCTGTTGATGTTTCGGGTGCGCGCCTAAAGTACGGCTTGTTCGTCTCGCAGTCATGCCGATCTCCCTGCGGTGGTACAGCGGAACAAAGTACCTGGCCGCGAGCACGATCACAGGCCACTCCTACGTCTGAAAAAGTTCCCCAGGACGGTGCCGACTTGTCGGGGAGCACCGCAAAACCGCTGTCTACATGATGGGTGAGTAGCGCGTAGCCTATGTGAACGGCATTATTGCACTTTGTTGGTTTCTGGTTTGTATACATCATACGTTAGGAACGCCGCATGACTACGTCAATTAAAGTGTCTGACCATCTCTGCGATTTCGTTCTCAACTGTGCCATATGAAATATGAACTGTTTGGGGATAGGGGCTGATCGAACCATCTTGCGCTTTCAGCATCCGTGTTCTTAAACACGCTGACACCGAAGTTCTACGTGGCTCTCACGGGAACTTCGTCGCTGATCTCCGGCCTGATATTGGTGAGTTGGACAGAAATCTCGCTCACCTCTGCATGTGTTCTTACTTCAGGGAAGCGTCGTTTGTGGCCGTTTGCATGGCCAGCTGTTGTGTTTGCTGGCTAGAAGTACATTAGCGTGGCATGACCACACTTTTCTGCTGCGGTTCTTTGAGGTACGTCTGGTTGCACGGTACTCGCCAACAATCATGATCAGCCATACAGCGCACTTTGAAGGGGCGCACTTACGAAATGTGCCGGTTTTACAGGTAAGTGTGCCTTTTTCCAAAGTCCGCCATTAATTTGTTTAACCGCTTCGGCACTAGGCCCGCAAAACCCTCTGTTTAAACATATTCAGCAGAGGGAAATATATTCAGCAGCAGGGGGGGGGGGGGGGGGGCTACATGGTGGTGGAGACCCCTTGCAGGTGAGACATGCCTGTGTCACATTCAATCTGTGGCAATGATCAGCCATTCATCTCTGAAGGACAGCACAGGATTTGTGCTCGCAAGGCATGCGCCGACTTGCTCAGAGAATCCTGAAGGTGTATCACTAGGATTAGTTTATGCCCTGGGGTTCACAGCTGGTAACTTTCAACACTAAAACTGTGGGATTCAGGGAACAAAGGGCAAAATACATGGTGGCAAAAACCAATAGGAGGGCATTTATTGCACCTTCCGTACAGTAAGCCAACTCACACAAATAGTGCAGCATGCTGGTAAAATGTGCTCGAGATTCACAACATCAAGACATTGAGCTAGTAATATTTTCCCTGCCGGAAACACACACCGATATCAATCTCGGGTGAAGTCTCGTGAACAGAAGTGCACTCAACGGAACAGAGAGACATTCACAGGACAGTTCTGTGTAGCTTCCTGCCAAGCATGACTGTAGACGATGTCGTTTCAAAGTTGAAGATGACAATACAAGTTTGTTTTGTACTCGAGCAACCACATTGTGGTGCCACTGTGAGGTCATCTGCGGCATGTGTTGCACTGCTGCTTCAATACACCACCCTTGTGTGGCCCACAAAGACTCGGGGGCAAGCAGTGAAGGTAACAGCCCTCACAACAGCCATATGTAATGTCTCTATATCACAGCTCCAACAGGCACTGAAAGAAAAACCCAAGTGGCCAGATACAGGCTCATTTGAGAATGTCATCACCGTTGGCATTGTACAATGATGGCCATGGATTGTGACAGATACATGGAGGAACCCCCATCAGAGCTGCATAGATGGAGGAAGGCAAGTGACTTCTGCCACACTTTTGCAGCTCTGAAGGGGTTCCTTCATGCAGTTGCCTTTCAGTGGGACCTTGCCATCGACTAAAGTGGCTCCGCTTGCACAAGCAAGCTGAAGTGTGCCCGTGGGCTGGTGGGGGAGCCCTCGCAACCAGCTTCTGAAAGTGTTGCATCACAGCCGCTCCTAAGTTGATTCCTTCCTCCAGGAATTCGTGCACAACACAACAATGACGACACATTACTTTCAATCAGATTATGAATGCACTTTCAAAATTTTACTTGATGCACCAGCTGCAACAAGTTGCGCCATATGTTTTCAGAACTTTGGAGAATAGTGTGCATTGCAGGGTGTATTCATTGGTTGGCGAAGTGGTCAGTCTGGCATGGTCCACAATTCTTTTTCAATTGTTTGGCAGTTGTTTCATAAGCATAGAACATAAAATGTGCGACTTGTCATGTAGATGATGGTAGCACTAAAGTTCTTTGTAGCCTTAAAGGGGCCCTGCGACACAAATTGAGTAGGCCGTTTTTATCACTGATTCTAGAACTGTTGCACGCGGGGATGTCGCAGCGAGAGTAGAAATGCGGAAAGCAGAGTGGTTATAATTTTATTTCAGCGAACAAACTGCCCAAGATCGCCTTCTGTTTGAACTGAGGCGACACATAGCGGAGATTTTTGTTACAGGAAGTGACATAGAGTGACGACATAGGAGGGGCCAGGCCGGGCGTTCTGATTGGCTTGGCGCTCCAAGGTGCTTGTTACACACGTGTGGTGTCTGCTTGATCACGCTATTCAGTACCAAAATGTACTAAAATAGTTTTTATGCTTCGTAAGATAGAGAGAAAGTATCTGACATTACTTGCAAAACGACACCAGGTGTGTTGACAGCCGGACGCTATCTGCGCGCGCGCGCTCTGCTCCCGGCGTCTTCCAGTGTCGCTCTATAAGACGCGCGTTGCTATTGGACGCCTCCACTGACGTCAGCGGGAGAGCGAAATACGAAAGGGAATGTTGGTTTCATGCTGTCTGCTCGTGTTTTGAACTTCGAGGGCTAATAACTCCAGTTCTAGACCACCGATTTGCATAATTCTTTTTGCGTTCATCTCAGCATTCGATCCTACACACACTGCAGTAATGCAGACGGCAGTTGAAAAAGTGTCGCAGGGCCCCTTTAAAGTGATGATGACAGAGGTTAAGTAAACTTAGCTTCATTATGTGAAATATAAGTTCACTGGTGTCACAATTTTCTTACTACTAAAGTCAGGCAAATGCATTGTCAGATCTTTGGCTCTCTGTCATTGTGTAAATTGGAAGTCTTGTGCCTGTCAGCTATCCGTAGGGTTGTTCATTTTCAGGTTTTGTATTCTCTCAAATTTGGCTGGTAAAAGTCAAATGTTACTTTTCAGTTCAATAATCAAGAAATCTGGTTTTTGTGGAACTATACTGAAATTCATTTTTTTTTTCTTTGTTATGTTTACAAATTTAAATTTACAAATAAAGTATGCAATGTCTGCAGTGTTGCACATAGCCTGTGAAATGAACTATGTGTCACCACTTGCATGCACTTCAGCCGCCATGATCTTAGTTGTGAGATGTCCCTGCTATGCTCAAAGGAGGAGGAAGTTCTACGCCCTACACAACACTTCTCAACTACCAGGACCACCATTCCAGGTCTTACAAAACACCACAACTAACCTCATTCATCCGCTTTTGGCCATACATCTCAACCATTGACCAAACAACAAATTTGTGCTGGGGTCGGGAAGAAAAGAGGCAGCAGTTATTGTTAAGCCAACAAAGACATGGAATTTAATTTCTAAGCATAAGTGAATGCACAGTTGGAATGACCTAATACAGTGTTAAAAAAAAAAGAGAGAAGACAATAATAAAACAACATAAGCACGACATACAACACAACCGCAGCTAACATTCGTCACTATTAATAACAACACAGATCGGTCAGTAGCTCAGCTCCCAAGCTAGTGGCACAGCGTCTCAAGCACTGTCCCAATCAATAAATAAAAACAAGCTTATCTCAGACTTCCTCGGGTGAATTGTCTTGTCGTCGGCAGTTCGACTGGTGGCTCGGGTCAGGGCTTGGATGTTGTCCTTGAAGTCACTGTAGCTCACAGAATCCTTTCGATCATTGCTACCTACTTCAAGCTCTCGCGAGGACTGCTTCATCTCTGACATTGGAGAGCCAAACATCAGGGCCAGAGAACACCTATATACCCACTTTAGGCAATGAAAACTGTACCTTCCATTGTAGAACACAAATAAGAGTAGCGGCGGCGTAGTGAAGTGCATTAGGGTGACGGGAGATGGCGCTTCAAGCACTATCATCATCATCATTGGGAAAAGCCGCGTTTCTGCCGGTTTGCGCAGGGTGCCCTGCTGTACCCCCCTTCCTCTCGCTCTCTCTATCCCTCCCTCCCATTTTTAGCCCCGCTGCTGGCAGGCAGTTGACTTTATCAGGGGTGAGACAGCTGCTCACATTGCACAGTTTTGATACAAGTCCGTTTTCCTGCTCCGAGCTGCTCCAAAAGCATGAAAATTTAGAAAATTGCTCCAAACTGCTTCAGAACAGCCTGGAAAGCAAGTATTTTGGTGCTCACGTGAGTTTCAACAGGGAGAAAAAGTGGAGTCATGCAACGTGCATGGCGTGATTGAATCTCAGGCGTCCAAGATTTGCTGCAGACACTTCGATTTTCGTGTCAGCATACGTGGACATGAAAATCAAGACATGTGCAACCAAGACACGTGGAATGCCAATGTCTACATGAAATTGGAGTGTCTTCCACGATTAGTTGGCACCACGGTATTTCAGTGTTACAATAGAAGGCAATGCGCTGTTGAAATGCTCAGATGAGCTTCTTCGTAATGGTGTGAAGCAGGAAAATCTTGACAAAATCCAAAGTGACCAGACTCTCCTGACAAAAGAGTACACAAATTAACCTACAAGAAGTGCTAGGGATCCTTCAGAAGCCGGGAGAACTAGTCAAAAGGAAAGGAGGACAAGAAAGTAGGTGGCGTGGGCCCGCCATAGGCGATAAGCGGGCATGGAAAGTATATCGGAGGCTATGACTTACCCATGCATCATGTTTCCTCTGGATTTATTTTGTTGCTTTTTTTTTTCCTGTTGTGGTTTACTGTTGTTGTGCAGCAATCATAAAATCGTTTGTGTATTGCTCCCCACGTCGTGCCGATCATTATGTGGGGCTACGGACAGGTCAAACTGCTTGTTGGCAGCTTGACTTGTACATTGTCCTCTCTCTGCATAAAATCCTGGAAATGAAGATTTGACTTGATATTATTACCATCTCATAGAGTGCTTTTAATTGAGCAGAACATAACTCCCATAACAGGGTACAGGCATCACAACAACAACAACAACAAAAAAATCATGAAAGAAAACATTCAAGCACAACACCACTTGGCACCAAAGCAAATTCTGATGCATATATGCCCTGTAGGGCCTCTTCAAGTAGCTGCAACCAGTGTTACATGTTTACAGTGCTAGAATATAGTACTATTGAGTGTGTGGTATTGTTGGCACTAGTGAGTCCAGCTTTCTGCTTTTACTGAGACCAAGCATTTCCCTTCATTGCTATCTGCAATGGTCATCATTACGTAATTATGCATACATATAGTATAATCAGTCTCTGCTGAGGTCTAAGTGGAGTGAATTTCTATTGAGCTTGGTTTCTGCAATGTATTGAATGTACCCATCCTTGCCGCAGATCTTCGAGTGGTGGTACTTCCGCAAGTACGGAACATCGTTCATCGAGCAGGTATCTCTGAACCACCTGTCTCCGTGGCTCGGGGGCAGTGCCGAGGAGGCTGAAGGAGAGAGGCCTCCCGATAGGGGTCCCACGCCGACCTCTGCTGGCGAGTGCAAGGTGTGGCGCAACCCGCTGTCGCTGCTGCGGGGCGCCGAATACTCGCGTTTCTTGGCAGCTACTCGCCGCGAGCCGCTCACATTCTACGATATGAACCTCTCAGCACAAGACCATCAGACGCTATTTGCTTGTGAAGCAGATGCAGGACATCCTGACTGCGAAGGTGGGGCATCATCATCACTGTGCATTTGTTCTAGCTTAACCACTGAGCCTCGTTCACGAAGTTAAGGCACTGTGCTACTATGGCAGAGCCAAGGAAGGCTCCAAACCATTTTATGCAACTGTTTTAGCTACCATTAGTTCTTTCCATGGCAGGGGCACCCAGCAGACATGTTCCTTTGCCTATGTCATAAGTGCGTGTAGACAGTGAGATCAATCCGAGTGGTTATCATGATCTACGAATTGAGAGATTTTTATAATGTTTGTGTGGTTACTAAGCGGCAACGGCAGCTCTCTACAAGAGAACAGTCATATGAAGCTGCCCTTTTACGTCTGGAAGCGTTGATATTCTTAGTGACATTTTTATTTTTGATGCATGTAAGCAGTGGATCTTGTATTTTTGTTAATATTTAGAAAGCACTGCATAAAGGCGCTATGTCAGTATAACCTCGAAGCCCTGTGAATTGTGCCAATCGCCCAGTGGCACCAGCATGTTGCCTTATCAGTTTGTGAGACACATCATGTAAATACTGCAAGTGTTTTGTTTTCTTTTCCCACCTATTGGCGAATGCGGTGCATGATCTCGAACTGAAAAGGATATGACAATGTGCTGGCATTGTGCTCTGTTTCCTGCTTCAGAAAAATTATGCTCGAAGTGTGCATGTTTGCTTCACAAGACAGCCATGGTCACTGCTCTGTGAAGCACAGAAAGTGCTTTATGCCCTGCACCACTGACGTGGTGTATGCCATTCTTCTCTTTCGTGGGAGAAAATGCATGGGACAGACTGGCAGGTTCTTAACCATCTAAGGGAGCATCACAACAGCGTGTTTAATGCAGTTCCACGCCATCTGGATATGAATTGCCATGATTGTGGTTGTGTGCCCTACCTTGACAAAAGCGAGGTGCCGGCTAAACACAGTTCACAAGGGAGAATTGAAATGACTGGGGCAATAGAAAGCTCTCCATTGAATACCCTTTAATCTCAAAAAGTAGTGTGAATGGCAAGCATTCGACGTTCATTGCCAGCATCTGGCCATCATCATCAACGCTGCAGAGTTGTAGACAAACCTTGCATATCCTCAAAAGGACAGAAAGCTGAGCGTGTTGGTAAGGGTCCATAGTGAAAAGACCAGGCGTGCAGAACACGGACACGAGGGGAGAGAAGTGGACAACACGAACTCCGGGCATGTTGTTCAACACTCCTCTCCCCTTGTGTCTGTGTTTTGCACGCCTGTTCTTTTCATTTGCGTTTTCTAA
The DNA here is from genome assembly GCA_013339685.2 of Hyalomma asiaticum. Taxonomy (NCBI): domain Eukaryota; kingdom Metazoa; phylum Arthropoda; class Arachnida; order Ixodida; family Ixodidae; genus Hyalomma; species Hyalomma asiaticum. The sequence goes on from CM023486.1 coordinate 117,174,999, forward strand.
TTTTTGAATGTTTTTGGCTGATGACAATTCGCATGCGTGTCAGTTCCATATATGATCTTTCATCAAGAATAAACTGTTGCTAATCAGTGCTGTGTATGTGTCAGTCTTTTGTGCCTCTGTCCATTTCCTCATAAATTCACAATGCATCCAAACTGAATGGCTTTCAATGCAGTTACAGAATGAAGTGGTAGGAAGAGTTCAGCTGAAAGGTCAATCCACTCTGTCAGTGCCGACACCAGACTTCCTGAGCTAGCCTGCCTGATAAAAGGCATTCACTGTTATCGGATAAGGTCTCTCAGAATGTTCAAACTACACTGGAATGCAGCAGGTTCTGGCTTTTGCTTATGTGCAAATACACAGCGCAATGTAACTCCTGTTATGTTCTGGTTTACTGCTAGATGCCATTACTGTAGTTGCAGCGTAGTTCACAATAGAAAAAGATCATGGGATCAGTGTTCCCTGTAAGGGCAATTACAGAGACGATGCTAGCAAATTCTGAATAGAAGGTTGCTTGTATGTTTTCCTACTGTTGAAATAACATTTGTATGTGCTTGCACACATATTTTTCAAATAATGGTAAATTGAGAGTGCTTGCACATGCAACAGTAGCTGATGGTGCTGATCTCCGTCTTTTTTTTTTCTCTTGTAAATTCACTAAGGCTGAAATGTGGCCCACAAATGGGTATATGAAACCTGAGCAAATTGAACATTTGAGTGAGTTGTAGACATCGAGCCCCACTGCGAAGTTTGACAAAAGTGCATGGCCGGGCATGGGCAAATTGCCTAGTTTTGTACAAAGAAGAACTAGCACAGTGATGCACATACTGAACTGCAAGACGTAAAACAAAATATAAGAAATGTGCAAAATTCGCTGTGGAAAGAAGCTGGTCATCGGTGACTGAACCAAGTGAGGGAGCATTAAAAAGGTGCTCAATTACTGCATCCGAGTGCCAAATGACAAGCACCTCTTCCAAAGTGTAGCGGCCTCACACTGGGTGGGCAGTGCATTGTTCTCTCGCGAGGAGTTTTCCTGGCAAAATGCCAGCAGCAGCCTAAGCAGCAGTCCTGCAGAAACATGCCTTACTGGATTGTCGGTTCTCTCATGCACTTCAGAATTGCATTCCTGTCATATTAAAAGCAACTGTGGGGAGAGAAAATTCTCTCTGCATTCTCTCCCTTTCTTCCTGAATGTTTGGTGCATGCTGCAGAATTGTGCATTGATCAATGACTTTCTATCCCTCAGTGATGCAAATGGCCTGGCGAGAGAGAGACCCCAAGACACGCATCCAGCATGCTCATACAGCACTTGAGAAGAACCCAGAGTCAGTACTGCAGTTCCTTTCTGTGTTTCTACATACAATGCAGCTCTAGTAAACTGTGCCTAACCAGCTCTGGAATTGTTGACTTAGGTGTTCAGTCCCACTTAGGAATCATTTATTATTATGGTATTATTATGCTGTAAAGCATTTTGAAGTTTTGGGTTCTAAAAACCTTGAGAAGTAAAGCGTGATCAGACAAACCATGTTGCAGCTAACGAAAAACAAAAACAATGTATTTGTGTCCTTGAACCTTGAGTGCTTGCATGTACATGTATCTTCTTAATGGGAATGAGTGTATTATTTTTATGCAGGTGTGTAACGGCCTACATCTTGTTGGCAGAAGAGGAGGCACCAAGTGTATTAGAGGTATGTACGTGTTTGTGCCACTGGCCATTTGCAGTGCTGAGTTTCTTGGAGGATCATGGGACTCCTAGGCTGCCATGTGCAAGCCACCATAACAGATACTTTGTACACACACTTAACGGAGGGGAAGCTGGCACAGCTGTCACAGAGACATTGTCATTGCGCTGCAGATTTAGTTTTCTCTTACTTTGGTTTACGTGTGCATGGCTCCCTTTCTTTTCACTCTTAATATCATCTGGAACTGTACGAGGATGCTAGATTCATGCCGTGGTCTCATAGGGACCAGTGTGTCAGGAGAGGGCTCTACCACTATCGACTTCACGAATTAAAGTACTCGCGTTACATTGCCAAATAAGTGAAACATTGCATCAGAAAGTGGTGCCTTTGTGTACTGCCACAATTGTAATAGAGCTGTGCAACAATAGTGAGCAAAGAAGTTTGTCTGATGTACCATAAACAGTATATAAGTCAAAGGCACAAAGTCAGTAGGCATTGTGAAATGAACAATGTTGATATGTGATAACTGCACTGAGACAAATTTTAAAGAGAGTATCAAATGACCAGATATAAAAAAATTTTTGCCATGCACTATTAGCAATGGCACAGTATAATTATTAACTCACAGGGAACATTTTGTCTTGTTGGTCCTTTCAGTATAGGCGATCCGCAAAACCCCGTGGACGCCATCTGCCGCCACGGCTGAGAAGCGGTGGTGGGTCCGGGCGAGCAGCGTTCCCGCGAGCGTGTACGCGAGTGCACGGATGGATGTGTTTTCATCGTGATTAACGACTCTGTCGGGCTTCAGCGATGTCGAAAAATAACTGCTGCATTGTCGGCTGCTCAAATATACACAAAAAATCGCCAGGAACGCACTTCTACAGGTTTGCGGTGCTATTTCATAAGTGAGAGCGACTGCGGCGGTGGATTGCGGCTGTACGACGCAGAAGTTGAGCAATCGCGCCTTGTTTACAGCAGTGTAAAGTCCGAGGACTTCGATGCATAATAATAAAGCAGGCTTCGAAGTGTGGCGGAAGACAATACGCCTAAAGAGCGCCGAGCAGCGAGACCCTACGATGCTGTTTTTTCTAAAGGGAAAAACCCAGAACATCACGTGCCACGCGCTCGCGATCCTACTTCGTCTTCTTTCGCGCCCGCTATTTCTTTTTTCTTGTTAACAGCAGTGTTAGAACAATTACCGTGTTTTTATTTCTCCATTTATGTCGCTACGTCTTCAGCGAACCCTACTACGTTTACACTTGGTCGCCTCGCCTGCACTGTAGACGCTACAATGCACATGAGGTTGTTAGTACTGATAAGACGCGGTGCCTAGGCTCTCTTGAAAAACGAATGGCGCGAAGCGCAATGCCAGAAAATGTGGGGCAGGTGACGGCTCCTTTACAAAAGCGCCGTGGAATCACATGTGTGCTGCACGAAATCGGCTGCATTCTACCTTTAATGGCACTGGAATGCGATAACCGGTGCAGAATGTTCGCTGTGCGCTCGCCTCAACTATATGCATATTGGCTGTAAAACATGGCACCTGTGCGCATTGAAGGCTTTGACGATCACGTAGAATCTAACGCCATTTTGCAACACTTGCAACATTTCCAACATTTGCTTGCAAGAAACCTAGCGAATATGTAGCCAAGCTGCTATGACAAGCTAAGTGACCACCAGCTCCGCAGTGACTCAGTCTCGCGCCACTAGCGCAAGCTGCCGAAATATATTTTCACAAGTTTATCGTGCTGGTTTCAAAGTTTTACCAATGCTGACCCTTCGCGTGGCCGCACCCGTGAAATCCATGCGCCGGTGCGACAGCGATCCCTCAAAATCTACTACAGTCTACGCTCGTTATAGCGGACCCGCGTACAACAGACTTTCGGATATAATGGACCATATTTAAACCCAGGTTTGGTCCATGTATTTTATCAATGCAGCCAACTTCGCTTTGAACGGACCCCGCTACAACGGACTATCGGCTACAGTGGACAAAATTAATGGCAATTTTTTGCCAAAGTGGCGCATACAACGGACTTTTGCCCTGTCGACGCGGACTGACAACACACTTTACCACGCCGGCGTTTTAAGCAAAAATTTTAAGCTGTGGCTGGCAACGTTGGTGCCCATCTAGCCAAGCCGAGCCAAGCCCCTGGCATGTGTTGAGTTGCGCGTCCGCACTATCAGATGGCGCCACCGCCGAAACGATTGCAGCGAACCTGGTATCGGCGGCAAACAAAAGTCAGCTAACCCTAATAAAGAGAAAATTGTACGACCACAGTAGTAAAGAAAAACTTGTTCTTTAATAAAAATACTATCAGCCACGAGCATCATAAATTACTATTTCATAGAAAGGGAAGGGGTCAAGGGCTCATTCTTTATTTGTTAGAAACAACTTAAAGAGCAAACAGACAATGAAGCCTAGGCTTCATTGTCTGTTTGCTCTTTAAGTTATTTCATAGAAAAGTTTTACAAACATGATTCGGCGCGTCTCCGCTAGCGCCGCCAGCACCGATGCTCGCTCGTTCGCTGCAGATGATCGTAGCAGACGACTCGACGACCGCGAGCACGCTGTAGAAACGCGAAGGCGCGAACTACTGACAACAATTATGGCGCTTGTGTTCTGCTGCACGAAATCGTGCGATGCATGTGGCAGGAGCGGCGAGCACTTCTACACCATTCCGGCAGACAACAGGTATTTATGTACTTACTATGTTCACAAGCCAGGCAGCCGCGAGGGCAGGCGAGGGGCCCTCGCCACAATTCATCCAGCTACAAACACACGCACCACATAAAGAAACAGGCAATTAGACGGGAAAGCAGTGCTGGGGCAATTAGTCACCAGAATGCAGAAATCGTCGATAGAAGTAGCGCGAGCAACCGACCCGAGTTCGCGAGCGCCATGGCGCTACCATGTTAGACTCCCTTTTGGATTGGCTCGCCTCAAACAGGATTTAGCAATCCAATCGCTTGCCGCGACTCCCAGGTGCCGCCACCGTCGCGAAAAAACAAAAAAACGTCCCCATTGGCTCTATGGACATGCCACCCCCTTGGCCGAGCTTCTAGCCAAGCCAGCCTGAGAGCATAACAAACGCCATTTTGTCGTGGTGTTCCGTGGGGATTTGTTGTGCCACACTGAGAGCAAGTACTGAGATAATGGCCTCCAGAAAACGAAAGCAAATTTCGCTCAGTGATAAAATGAAAATTGTGAATGCAGTTGCACGCGGAGAAAAGCGGGCGGATGTTGCCAAAGCGATGGGGCTATCGAAGCAGACCGTGAGATCCATCGTGCACAACAAAGGTATCGCCGGCAAACAATCGTCGGTGGAACTTTGCTCTCGAGCGCTTCAGGCTCCGTGAAGTGACCTGAGGGGGCCGCCAGTCACTGATAACGAAGTTCTTTTCGAGTTAGGTGTGAATAAAAAGCTTTTCTTTGTTCGTTTTTTTCTACCTTGGGTGTTCGTCGTTCTCTCCGCGATCGTTTCGTTAGGCATCGCGACAAATGTTATGGAAGTGAGGCGTTCCGGAGCTCCCAGCCCAAATACCGGTGAGTTCCACTGAGAAGTTGTAATGAATAAGTTTTTACGCGCCAGGTGTTTTGGTATGAATGCGCGTGCTAATTCAGCTTAGCAACGGTCTTGGATTAGCCAAGGCAGAAATGCGTCCGTGCGAAATTTGATGCCGATCGACAATAAGGACGAGCCCCAGCTGGAGCCAGTTCTTTTTGTAACATGACCGGCTTTGTGACGGCAAGCTGTTAGATAAATAGCTTTTGGACTGACCCTCGCTAATGTTTACATGGGATCTGCAGCCACCCAGCAGGCCTTCCTGCACTTAGTACAACTGCACTTGCTGATGTAGGCAGAACGTGTGCTACAGTTATAAAAAAAACCACTGTCCGTCATAGCCGTGCCATGGAGTCTATATTCGGCAGCAGATATTTAAAAAGGACTAAATCACGCAGCTGAGCGACGATAAACACGCGGGCGCCGCACCCCCCCCCCCCCCCCCTCTTCCGTTCTGTGTCTGGATATTACGGACTTCGGATAAAACAGACAATTTTTCGTGGATTATGAGGGTTCGTTGTAACGAGAGTGGACTGTATATAAACACATGGCACGTAAACGAAGCTACTGTGTCGAGAAAGAACGTTGGTTCACACGTCAACGCATGCAGGCATTAGTGGTCGGGACGTTATAAAGAAAGTGGTGCGATGAGCTCCATTTCGCTGTCAGCTCCATGTCACCATACGCTTGTCTGTGGCAAACACTTGGCGCGTATGGTGACATTGTCGTCCCACACGGCTGTGACAGCGGACACATGTCCACTATTACAATGTGCAGCCCCTTTGCGCACACTATATCGCCGCAAAAGTAACCATGTGGGACGCGCACAAGCGGCAAATCGCACGCGCGCACTTCCATCATGCTTGCAGTGAAATGAACCGTCTGCTACGCGACCCACCAGCGGTTCCAACGGCCGCCGCTACGCGGCTTTCAGTGGCGCCCCTATAGGCGCTGCGCACTGCGTATAGTCCAATCACTCCATATGACAAGGAACAATTTCTCGTTACTAATCTAATATCATGCAAGTTGTCCTTTGAGATGTGCAGCTGCTGGACTCTCTGCGAGACTTCCTGCTGTACTTTGTGATGCGACTAAAGTTACTAGAGACAAGTACATTGATGCTTTAGCGAACAAATTGTCAACTTATTTCAGGAATATTCACGACTTAAGAAAAGCTAATTTTTTCATAATTAACACTAATACATGCCTCCTTATCAGTCATGATGCTCTTATGCCTGTCGCCTTGTTTCCTGTATGCACATTTTTGGGAGAGGTCGTTGATGCTCATCGCGGATATCCCCATCTCGTTTCTCATATTAGGCGGAATGGTATGAGGATATTAATTAAAGCTAGACCGTTCTTCAATTTACCTACCCTGCTAAAGATATATTGAGCCTTTATCCACAGTCGTATTTCATACTGTATCACGTCATAGGCGAATCACCATCACATGCTTCCATTTCAGCGTCTTCCATGCCGAGCCATTTCTATTGTAACCCTCAGTCCTCACTAGTTCAAGGGACACTAAAGGGCAAAACAATTTTTCGTGTGCTACTAGATTACTCTTTCATAATACCAACATCACCACTCTCGCCACAAGAGAACGCTTAGTAAGCGAGCAAATGCACAAAAAGGAAAGACAGGTGATGACGCCTTAACATTTCCGCACCAACTCGCTGTGACATCGTAGATTTTGAAGCTGCTTTTTGTGCATCACAAATTTATTATTTGCTAAAAATCAGTCACATGTTGCAGGTTGGCCAGAGACTTAACGTAGCAAGTTTCATCAAGTTTCATTGAACTAATGTGGTAAGAAAATGCTTTGAAATTCATCACGTCACGCTTAAGTTTAGGTGTATAGGTATCGGTGCGAAATTTAAAAACGAAATTTTAACTTTTGTTTTCTCTTCTAATACTCAACCTATAGGTGGTAAAATCAATCACAATGGGGTTTTCAAGTAATAGTCTATCAGTCTGAACTGATTCATTGGTCCTCTTTAGTGTCCCTTTCAGTAACATGATGTATCACCATTGTGTAATTTCTTCTGATATAAACTGAAAATTCTGGTGTCAGAGTGACTGTAAATGTAACTTTAACAACTGATGTACCGAAGAAAACATTCTCTTTAGACTTCAACCCTACTAGGTGTGCCTCCAAAAACATGTTGCATGTGCTAGTAACACTGCACCGTGGTGTTCGAGCAATCAGTGAGCATAGAATGGGGCCGTAGCTGCTGCGTGCATCAGCCCGCTATCTGTTTTAGGCAGGGCAGCACGATCTGGCGCACGCGGACAGGGAGGAGAACCTTAGGCGTCACTTTCCCAGCATGGTAATTTAATGGCCTGTTGGTAATACTGCGAGTGCTACAAGCAAACAGGTCGAATGAAATATAAACAAAGGACAATAATAATCAATACATTGTGAAACATGCATACAAGGACCATGCAGGCGGAACCACCTAACCCTCAGCCAGTGCACAGCGACCGCGCACCCACAGGAGAGGAGAATAGAAGGAAAAACACATCAAGTAAGAGATGGGTGCCAATCGCAGGCCGCCACTGCTGGTCGCTGAGGCACGAAACTGCTCAAGGTTGTTAGCCGGAGGATCACAAGTATGTATACACCATTCTGGGTCCCAATGAGTTCTCCCAGAATCTTGCTATACTTGCTATACCATCTTCCTGAAAAAAACCTGCCCAGCTGTCCAATCATAGACCAGTCAAGACCCACGTGGGCACAGTGGGCGGCCGTTGACACTGACGGATTGCGGCTCCGTCCAGCTGGAAAAGGGGAACATAGGAGTGTTCCAAGGAAAACAAGGCGTCGCGCGGGACGCGCGGCGTTCGAATCTCCACATTCCTTCCTCTTTAAAAGCCCCTCTTTAAAAACAATACTGGCCCTCTGGTGTTGGAGAGCACACACCTTTAAGCATTACTAAGGTGCAGGCGCTTGGATCCCCACAAGACATGCATCCACTTTTGCAGCTAAGTTTTGGAGTATAGTGCAGACTGCGTGTAACGTAAGTCACAGCAGTTGCAAAAATCTGCACTATGAGCGGTACTGCGCTATAACCAAAGCACGCTTCTTTTTTTTTTTTTTTGGCCTTTGCCTATGCCAAAAGGGCGACCCACCTTTTAAAAGCAATTCCTTGCACTTTTCACTCGCAGACACATTCAACGCAATCACAACACAGCCCGTACGGAAACCAACCAAGTCCTCAAGTCCTACATCAGCGAAAGAACACTGTTCTTTTCGTCTGGCACTGCTTGTGAACAGCGCTTCGAACAATTTCGTCCTTCACAAAGCTTAAGCACTGAAGCGATTTCTCTCTCAAGCTGTTCTTTGCGCAGTTTGCTTTCACTTTCGTGAGGTATTCCAACGCGTCTTTGCACGAAATGGCATCGGGTAGACATCGTCCTCGCAGTCCGACTCATTGTCGGTTGCAACCTCCGCACTACCGCGCACTGCTGTGACAGTTACGTCATCTGTGCTCGCTTCCGCAGACAGCAAGCTCCGACTCCCCGACGTCGACAAATTCTTGGAAGGTGTCTGTGGTGGCAACAAAGTTGCTCTCAACGGGGCTGGACCACGCGTCGTCAGTGTTGAGTACTTCATTGGCGACAGTGTCGCTCTGCTCATTGTCTTCCAGGGCCTCTGCATCGCACACAAAGCCTGCCCCTTTTGAAGCACTCGCTTATGGTATTGGCCTTTACCTGCCATCATGAAGCGACCACCATATTGTTACGAGGAAAGACGCAAGAGGCGAAGCTATATACAGATGTATTTAGAAAGGAACGCTGAGGAGCTTGGCCATGAACAAGCAGCCCGAGCAAGCCTCGCTAAAACGTCCTCCTCGTCGTCTTTCTCTATTCGCCTCTTGACGGTCGGTGGCACGGGTCCGTAGCACTACCCCCCCGGCGTCAAAAGCGCCGTCCCGGCGTGTGGACGATCATGGCTCCGAAACAGTGTGGTAGGCCTTGAGCCTACTGACGTGCACTGTGTCGCAGGACCCGACAGGAGAGGGCGAGGAGGCATTGACCGGGGCAATCTCGTAGGTTACGGGCGTCACTTGGCGGAGCACGCGGTAAGGCCCCGTGTACTTAGAAAGGAGCTTCTCGGACAGTCCCACATGGCGAGAAGGTGACCAAAGGAGTACGAGGTCGCCAGGCGAGAAGTGTGCGTCGCGGTGCCGGACATCGTAGTGGTGGCGCTGCGCGGTTTGAGAAGCATTCAGCCTAGTACGGGCGATCTGGCTTGCATGGTCGGCGAGAGCAATGGCATCGCGCGCGTACTCGGTCGCTGAGGTGGCCGCCAGAGGAACAGTGGTGTCAAGGGGCAGGGTCGGCTCGCGTCCATACAACAGATAAAATGGAGAAAATCCGGCAGTGTCGTGACGGGAAGAATTGTACGCGAACGTGACATAAGGCAGAGCAACGTCCCAGTCATGGTGGTCTTTCGAGACGTACATTGACAGCATGTCATGTGAGAGTTCGGTTCAAGCGTTCCGTCAAACCGTTTGTTTGAGGATGGTAGGAGGTGGTCAGTTTATGTTTCGTGGAGCAGGAACGTAATAAGTCGTCGATAACTTTGGAGAGGAAGTTGCGGCCACGGTCAGTGAGCAGCTGTCTCGGAGCGCCGTGGAGCAAGATGATGTCACGCAGGAGAAAATCTGCGACATCGGTGGCACAACTGGTCGGAAGAGCCCGCGTGATGGCATAACGGGTGGCGTAATCCGTTGCGACGGCTATCCATTTGTTCCCGGAGGATGATATTGGGAATGGGCCAAGGAGATCAAGCCCAACGCGAAAGAACGGCTCCACTGGAATGTCTGTCGGCTGGAGATAACCAGCAGGTAGCACTTGAGGAGTTTTTCGACGCTGACAATATCAATTGCGCGCCTTAAATTCACTTTTAAGAGGCTGCTGTTGCTGCTGCTGCTCCTTCATGCTCTGCAAAACTCTCGCAAATGAGCTTTTTGTACAGCGCTTTTATGGTTGCGATGACACCCTGGTTGAGAGGTTGACATCGTGCTGTCGTGTTGGCAGGCAAAAATTTTAAGTTGACTGCAGTTACGGCTTGATGTTGTGGGCCATGCAATTGTCAAGGATAAGCACAACCTGTCGCTTCTCTGCCACCATATCCTTATCAAACTTGGAAAGTCAGTTTGAGAACAAATCCTGCGTCATCCACACCTTTTTATTGGATTTGTAGGTCACCAGCAGGCACTTCTGCTTTTCAAAGCAACGTGGCCTTGCCTATCTACCAATGACAGACAGGCGGTGCTTGTCGCTTTCATCCATGATAGCGCAAAACAATACAGTTATATGCTCCTTTGAGCTCTTGTGGCCAGAGCAGGCATTGCCTTTCAGCACAAGGGTGCAGTTGAGCAGAAGGTTATAAAATAAGCCAGCTTCATCGGCATTATATATGTCTCTGTTCATATAGGTGGACTGCGTATTCTGCAAGTTTAAGTGAAACCAGACTTCGATAGACTCATTGTCGACATCGCCGCTTTCTCGGCACATCACTTTGCAGCTGATACCATGGCTGGATCCATCCGTTAAGTGGGTTGAAGTCATCGTGGCCTAAGAGAGCTCCAAGAGACTTAGCCTTTTGTTGGAGTATGGGGCCACTTACTGGGATTACAAGTGTAGCTGCTTGGGCTAGTTGGCTTGCGTTCACGATGGCGAGTTTCACAGCGCACGAACGCTGAGACAGCTTTCAGTTCCATCAAGGAAGCTCTCGGCAATGCAACACTCCTCACACACCCAAAGTGCGACGCCATGACGTCACTCACCGTGGACACCTCGGAAGTCGCCATTAGAGCAGTCCTGCAGCAGTTGATCGATGGAGTTTGGCAGCCGATCGCTTTCTTCTCCCGGAAGCTCTTGGAGACTGAGCGCTGTTACAGCACAATCGGCCGTGAACTGCTGGTGGCCTATTTGGCTGTCCAGCATTTTCGCCACTTCCTCGAAGGTCGGCAATTCCATATCCTCACCGACCACAAGCTGCTCACGTGTCTTTCGACTGCTAGCAACTCTTCCCACACTCCACGTAAGATCCGCCAACTTGCCTATATATCGGAGTTTACCAGTGATATCCGACACATCAGTGGCAAAGACAATCCTGTTGCTGACGCACTATCCCGAATCGAAATCAATGCAACGGTAGATGAACGCCCGCCAGTCGATTTTGCAGCCATGGCTACTGCACAACGCGAGGACAGTGAACTTCAAGTTCTGCGACTCCAAGAGAACTCCCTTAAGTTCAAAGATGTCCAACTTCCAGGCTGCACACTTCCACTCATTTGCGACACCTCTACCGGATGTCCTCGCCCATATGTTCCAGCACCATTTCGCCGCAGCCTTACACTCCTTGTCGCACCCCGGCATACGTGCGACTCAACGGCTCGTCACAGCGCGATATCTATGGCCACGAATGAACATCGACGTTCGCCGCTGGACACGTGCTTGCCTCAAGTGCCAGCAAACCAAAGTCCAGCGCAACACAGTGAGCCCACTCGGTACCTTCCCGCTTGCAAACTCACGGTTCATTCACGTGCACCTGGACCTCATAGGCCCTTCGCCCCCATCGAAAAACAGCCGGTATATGTTAACGTGCGTTGACCGGTTCATGCGGTGGCCTGAAGCATTACCGCTCACTGACATCACGGCAGAGTCAGTCGCCCGCGGACTCATCGCTGTGTGGATAAGCCGCCACGGAGTCCCGAAGACCATCACAACAGATAGAGGTCATCAATTTGACTCCACGCTCTTCCGTACTTTGTCCTGGATGCTTGGTGTCAACCACATCAAGAAGACTGCGAACGGCATGGTTGAGCGATTTCACCGCCAAGTCAAAACCTCGCTCATGGCCTCACAATCACCGATACCCTGGACAGAGCGGCTACCACTCGTCCTCCTCGCCCTTCGCAACACGATATGTATGGACGCGTCCTGCTCCTCAGCTGAGCTCGTTTTTGGCACGACCTTAAGGCTTCCTGGCCAGTTTTTCGACATGTCATCGGTACCACCACTGGACATTGCTGATTATGCCAGCCGCCTCAGGAATCCCATGAGAGACGTGTCTCCTATTCTACCACGTCTACACTTACGCCCATCTTTCACCATTCGTGCTCTCCGTGATTGCACACACGTCTTCGTACGGCACGATGCAGTCAGACCACCACCGCAGCCGCCTTACGACAGGCCCTTTAAAGTCGTCAAGCGTTGCCCGAAGCATTTTGTCCTACTTCTTAACGGACGCGGAGACAGTGTCTTCGTTGACCGCATAAAGGCGGCCTTCCTCGACACCAACGCCATTCTTGAAGATGACAGGCCATCCACAAGCACCAGACGAATGCACTTTGCAACAGCAGAACCTACCAGCTGCTTATAGGGATCGCTCCTTCGCACACTGGCTACCTCGCTAGAAGGGGGCCCTATGGCGAGCCATCAGCGTCTCGACGACGACGATGTTGCGGCTCAGCTGCTCTGCACGTTCAAGCTGAGCACAAGATGTAGAACGGGCAAGACGGCAACACGGCGGCAAGAGCAACAACGTCTGTGCTAGTGCATAAATAAATGTGGGCAACCAAACGCCTCACGTCTTCCCACACTGTATTTAGCCGCCACCGATGACTTCTTCAGCCCACTCTCTGTGTCCCTTATAACGCATTCCTTGGTCTCCAGTGATAAGGCACGGCATTTTTTCACACCGCTTGAAGACACTGCCAATGCCATGGTGACAGGAGCTTGACAACACACGTGCTCAGGGCACTCAGATGGCAACTAGGACGTGGTGAAGCGCACATAACAAATGCAACAAGGCAAAAGAGGGAGATCGAAAAAAAAGAGCATGCTACCACGTCTGTCTTGCACTCTGCGCAGTGCGCACCAGGATTGGACGCTGCCATGGTGGCGAAAACATGCTCCCTCCTTCCAAGGTCTCCCTCCCCATTGTACCCTCCCTTCTCCTCTGCTTCGTTTGCCTTTTTACAGCTGGTCTCCACGAGCACACCCTCCCTCCCAGCGTGCTGGCACACCAGGAAACCGTGCTCCATTCGCAGATTTCATGGTAGCGCGCTTAAAAATTCCGCGCTATAATCAGTATTTTCCTTCACGTGCCTGTGCAATAAACGGTCCACCTATCATTGAGTTCTGTGGGCAAGATATCAGTGGCAAAAAAAAGAAAAAAGAACGTTATAACCAGTGCCATCCTAAAAGCAGTTACATTATAAGTAGCCCGCACTGTATTATACATTAACTGCTAAAGAATTACCATTATAGTAGCGTTTAAGTAGCTTGTTGTTAAACAATCTACATTTCTGTTTGTTCGCACGTTTATTTTATTTTTAATGTGTACTTTCCTTAATTATATTTCTGTTGTGATAAGGAAGTTCAACCGAACCGCAGTTATGGATGACGGGGTCGGCACCGACTGGCAGACACGATGGCGTCTAGGCTTAACTAAATCATGTTCAGCTCACGCCCCACTAGTGCAGCATTCGCGATCCGGCTTCTTCACTACACTGTGTTCTGTTATGACTAATTATTCAATGCTGTTCTTTTTTGTTCTTTCTTTTTTTAATCCCTGTGCAAATTTATAACTATAGGTTTCCTTTCTGCTCATGTAAACCAGTGTGCATCTGAATAAGTAAAGTGAACTCGATTATGTGTAAGAATGTCCACCATTCTGTCTCACCCCCCCCCAGGCTGAAAGACTGTTTCGGCAGGCCCTCAAGTACGCAGAGGCAAACCATCGCAAGAGCCAACCATTGCAGCACCAGGGAAGCCTTCATGAAGCTGTCCACAGTGAGAAATGCTTGTGTTTTACATTCCTCATGAATGCAGTACCAGCTGTCCAGTATTCATTGAGAAAAAACAGATTTGCTTGTTACTTATGCCTGCACATTTTACTCATACTTTTGCAGAATGGCCTGCTTGGAGAAATGTTTAAGCCAAGGTGTACTAGGTCACTATGATTGCCACTGAAAGTCTCTTATTAAAAGCCCACACATTTAGAATTGTTGTGTATATGAATGTGACAAATCATGTGTAGTTCACAGTAAGAGTTACCGATCATCTCATTCCCCTGGCTGTGTGCAACACTGACGAAGGCTGTTGCAACAATCAACAGACTGTGACAGACTGTTCAGCCCAGGGGCCAGCCATGCAGTGCTTTACCTTGTACACTGCGCCATCATCAGCAGTTGTGTCGACATAGTGAACAGTGTGGAAGAAGGTGCTTCTGTGCATGCTGCTCACAAGATTTTCTACATGTCACCTATTTTATGATAATGGTCCCCCCTCTTTCTCAACCTTCTGTGTTGGCCCAGACAAAATCGTGCCTCTGTTACTGTCAGGACCTGCAACAGATGATAAGAATTGTAAATTTAAATACATTTAAACCTGCCTGTAACGAACCTCGATATCACGAGCTCCTCGATATTATGTAGTTCTTCAATTCCTTGCCACAACTCCATTGAGAAACGTGTATTTGTAGCCTCTGTATAACAAAGTTGCAGCAAGGGACACCCTTAATATAATGAATTTCCCCTTACCAATTACCTAGTAATTTCGCCCCAGTTATTTTTAATTTTTAGTACAAGCACCAGCTGATAGTTATTGGAAACACTGTGAGGCAGCAGGACAGTCATAAAGGTGAAATGATCTGTAGGCGATGCTGGGCAGCCTCAACAACACCACACGCTCACCATATTGAAAGTCTGCCTGCACTTTGGTGTGAGCGTGCGTTAACAGACATTGCATTTTGCAGACTGCACCCGATGACCATTTGCTGTGAATGGAATCAAGGAGGTGATTTGAAACTGCTCCTCAGTAGATTTTTCTCACAAGCTTTTCAATATTATGTTGTATCAAAGATTCAGTTTACAAAATTGAAAGGTTATTTTATTATTATTGGCTTGTGAAACCATGTAAAAACTGTATATGATCATGAAGCACGCCATACCATAGTGGGAGACTGTGGAATGATTCGGATCGCTTGGTAGCCTTTTATTTGTTTGACAAATAAAGGAGTAAATGAAATAGACAGCTTCAGCGTAACACTTTGCGTGCCACTGCACTACTTCCTTTGCACTGCCGTGGCCTAACCGCAGTGTATTTCTGTGCTCTGGCTGCTGCCACTTTTACATGTCAGCAAGAGAGGGTTGCAATAAAAAAAAAAGCAAGTCATTTTTGGTCACAACTGCTGCTGTAAAGCATGGAATGGGTTAATTCAAGAGTACGGCTCACGTGTGGGTTACACGTTTTCTGCAGGAAGGGACTGCAATGTGCTTGTCTATGTGCGCCGAAGATTGGCCATGTGTGCTCGAAAGCTGGGGAAGGTTCGTGAGGCTGTCAAGATGATGCGCGATGTGAGTGAAGCCTTATTAAATTTCCTTTTGTGCAGCTGGCACTTCCAGCATGGCTCAGGGTTCCTGCTCGTACATCAGTCCTTTGTAATGTTGTTTAACAGGTGGAGCAAGAAAAGGGGCCGTCATGTTTGGTCTCCTATTTGTGTTTTATGTGCGTTATTTGTCACACCAGCAAGCGTGAACGTTGCCCATTCTGAAATAATTCCTCTGCTGTATGGTATAGGTGTGTAGGTTTCTGTGTTTGATCATTTCATTCTACATTCACCGCACAGCCTCCTCTTTCGCTTATTCACAGGTGTTGCGACCAACATATGCAGTGCCTTTATGTTGACATGCAGCATCTAATCTACGGGGATTGGCATCCAGGAGAATGTGTGATCACCAGGCGTGTGCAAATATTCAAAATTTTAAATACGAATTGAATATTTTCGTTATTCAAAATGTGTTCGATATGAAAAGTGCATTCTAGAATATTTCCAAATATTCAGAATTGGCCGAATATTCGAGAGCGGTGAGAAGAGCATGAACACACCACTTCTGACCGACAACTCATCACGATAAGAAATCTTCACACATGTGATCGGCATCGTGTGGAAAACAGCACTGTTGTAGGCGTAGTACACAATCCAAGTGCACCACTGTTTAGTGCCAGTGTGGGGACACAAAATGCACTGTGGCAATGCGAAATGCACTTCACTTAATTAAATGGAAGCCGCGTGCTGTTGCCGCTTTGATCTAACCTAACACTTGCCGTTGTCCCACTGTACGCTCTAGCTGCAACAAAGCACACACTGTACAACAAGCACCCCCATGGTGGTGATGGCATGGCAGTCAGCACACTGCACACAACTAGGCCAGGAGTACCGGCTCCATGTGCCATCGACTACCTTTCGATAATGAAACCACAAGCAGCGCCTGCTCTCGTGCCGTACAAGGTCACAGTACATATGTGCAGGACATGGGTATTATATGAGTCGTTCGAAGTAGAGTTGGAATTTCTTCCATGCAGTAGAAATACAAATGGGTGTTTTGCTGTCACCACGTCGGCACTACATCATGGACGACATTTTATCGCCATCGACATTCCCCCCCCTCCCTCCCAGTTCTGTTTTAGTTCTACCTCTGTTCCAAGTGAGAAATTTTTTTCCCACTGGTGGAAATGTTGTGACTGTGTGAAAAGAGCATCACTTTTGTTGTGATTTAGGCCGGTGGTCACCGAGCAAGAATACATACGGAGCAAATACTTCTCCGTGCCGGCGGCAGCCAGGCGGCCTGTGGGGAGGACGGGATGTGGACGCACGGGGTGAAGAAGTTGACCTTGACCGCCTTGCACGCTCCCAGCTGTGGCTCACTGTCGGGGTATAAATTGCTCGTGGTATAGACCACGGTGCTTGATTGGCCCGTGGCTGAGCAGCAGGGTGAGACTGCTGTGTATTTAGGGACCATGCATTCCGGGAGAAAGCGCTCTGGACTCTATGCTATGGTGTCTATTTAGTTTGCTCTACGCTGTACCCCATGTTTTGTAACTAAGTCTTCCTAGTGTCAGTAAACCTTTTGTTTTCGTTTTTCCAACTCCAGCCTTGAGAGTTTCTCATCCCGATGACCTTGCCACTCTACCAAGTGAGGTCTGGGTTGCAAGCGACCCTGCGTCACGACACTTTCCTGAACATTTTGGGTAGTTGATTTCTCTTCTTAATACTGTATCTACACGCATGATGGACGTGTTTGCATAATAAATGCACCTCCAACTTTGGTAGTCACATTCCTTTTTTCTCTCTCTCTTGTAATGAATGCACCCCAACTTAGAAACCCTGTACTCCTGCGAACGGCTTCACAGGCACTTCACTCGATCTGTGATGTTCGGACGCCTTTCAGCATGGCGATTGAAAACTCCTGCGTCCTAATAAAACTGCCGCATGTGTGGCCACAATGCGAGCTGCGATAGCATCATTTACTCGCACTGCTACATTCCTCCGCGCTATCGCAGTTACCTTACACCGCTCACTGCGGCGTGCTGCACAAGCTGGCGCAGCATGGTCAGGGCGTGGACTCAGAGACTGACGTGACAGAGGCTCAGCACGGACATGTGGGAGAAATGTTTTGATGGGAAGCATCCATATTCCCATTATGGCCTCCCACAAACGCTACCGTGTGCAGGTGCGGCTGGGCGTCTCCAAGATATTGCATCGGCGACACGGCGATCTTTTTTTCACTTAGCCGCAAGCCGGTGCGGCGAGGGTCGTTGGCCTACACACTGTGTGCGTCGATATGGGCAGGACCCACGGCAACATTGAAACTATGGAAACTACATGCGCGGCAAAGACTGCCGCATGCTGATCAATCATTTTTTCACAGTTGACAGCATTGCAATTTTCCAGTTTCATGGCACTGAGAGCTATCCATGCGTTAATCAGAAGTGAAAGGCCATCATCATCACTCATTTCCCCTTAAGGACCCTTGTTGGCAGGGCATTACATAGGGCGGGGGGTGTTATACACAGAGTTGAACTACATGCTTTGAAATAGTGCTCTATAGCAATGAGCCAAGAAAGTTACATGTGCACAGCATACAAAAGTGAAGGTTTCGGTGACTATGTTGGCCACTAAATAAATACTGTAATGATTGTTGTGTTCCATCGCACTAGAACACAATGTAGCCACTATAAGGGTTGTCGCATCGGGTGCCGAGTGGCATCATACCAGAGCCGTAGCTCTCTTTTGTTGTTTATTTAAAACAAAATTTCATTGCACGTGTGACTCTAAATAGTACGGAGGGTTGCAACGCCGTATTTTTTTGCGCATTAGAATGTTTCGCTCACCTTGATAAAGTTTGCGTAAAATTTACCCCATGTAACAAACACTCCTCCTGGCATTGCTTCTGTTTTTCGGGGAGAAAGTGTGTTTGTTATGCAAGTAAATATGGTAATTTCCTTTCATAAGTCTCCTCAATGTGCTGCAGCATACTTCGATAACTTTTTTTGAAATTAATAAATCTTGCTGTTACCTTCTGTTTTGCAAATTTGTAATAGTACACGCATATTCAATTCAGTATTCAAGGCCTGTTTTTTGTGTGTGTGTGTGTTTGTTATTCGTATTCTATTCGTATTCAACAATTTCAGCATTCACACACACCTAGACTGATCAGCGATGTGGTATCACCATACTGGGTGTTTTCACCTAGTAGGGACTGATATTGACTTGTTGTGTTCATTGCAGCTGATGAAGGAGTTTCCAAGCATGAACCTCTTCAACATCCATGAGAATCTCATCGAAGCCCTTCTGGAGCTCCAGGCCTATGCAGATGTTCAAGCTGTTCTTGCAAAATATGATGGCAAGTTCGTGCATCTTATTCGGTTCGGCTGACTAGAATGTATTGGGGTATCTCTGGATACGGATTTTTAGATTACCTAACACAGTTTTGATAAACTCAACATGGTACTCAAATTTTTGAGTCTACAGAAGGCCAGTTAGGAGCAACGTTGCTCCAGTGTAAAATTATTTACTAATTGCAGCTGCCCTCCTAGCAAGTAACTATTAGGCAGCTGTGTCTTAAGAATTAAATAATATACTCCGCTTGTTCTCTATTATATAAATTGTATTTTACGAGTGCTTGATCTTTTCAGAAATGATGCCGATATGCATTGTTGCATAGTAGTTCATTTGTAGGACACCGGTTTGCGAGCCATTCTGTTTTATGCCTGTTTATCAGCTACAGGATGCCTGACAGCAGCCGAATCAATCAAACAATCCGTTTGTTATTGTGACTTAACAGGTTAATTGCAAAGCATAAAATATACAGACAAGCAGGGGTGAGACGGCTGCTCATATTGCGTAGTTTGGTACAATTCCGTTTTCCTGCTCCGAGCTGCTCCAAGAGCATGAAAATTGGAGAAACTGCTTCAAACTAGCCTGGAAAGCAAGTATTTTGGTGCTCACGTCAGTTTCAATGGGAAAAAAAATAGCGGAGTTGCGCAACGTGCATCGCGTGATCAAATCTCGGGCTTCCTAGATTTGCTGCTGACGCTTCGGTTTTTGTTGATACGAAAATCAAGACGTGAACCAAGACACATGGAATGCCATTATCTACATGAAATTGGAGCGTCTTCCACGATTAGTTGCCACCACGGTATTGCAGTGTTGCAATAGAGGGCAATGCACTGGTGAAAAGCTCAGATGATCTTTCTTCGTAATGGTGTGAAGCAGAAAAATCTTGACAAAATCCAAAGTGACCAGACTCTCCTCACAAAGTACAACACTAATTAACCTACAAGAAGTGCTAGGGATCCTTCAGAAGCTAAATAAGAAAATCTACAAGAAGTCAAGGCAGTAGTTCTCGAAATCTTATGAGTGGTGTTAACTAGTAAAAGACTATTGTGTGTCGGCAATTTTGGTGCAGCGAGAAGTGATTTTTTTTTTTTAATTTGAGATGGTGTCTGACCCCTGCTTGTCAAAAAGATACTTCACCGGCTGGGCTGCTATGACGTCGTAATAATGGTTGTGAGCTGCTCCAGAAACTGCTCCCAAGTCTGTTTCTGCTGTCTCACCCCTAGACAAGGGTCCCAAAGTACAATGGCTGCAGCCGCACCCTCGGTGAGGGTTACAGACAAATAATACAAGGATTAGCAGCACTATGAACAGTAGAACATAAATAAAAGCAAGAATGCATGAAACCAAAAAACAAGTAATCTAATAACGAAATACATTATAATGTAGAACCCTGTGTACAGGGTCTTTGAGGTATTTCCGATAAATAAATAAATAGAAGCACAAATCTAGTACTACTAAAGAAAAAGGCAGATAAAAAATTTACCATATACTCTTTTAATGAATTCTTGAATGATATTAAGGGACATTTTAGATTTTAATGATTTGGTAGATTATTCGATAATGAGACTACACAGAGGTTTGAAGATGTTCTACCATAATTAGTGTGGAACCCATGGAAGCAAAAGATTGTTAGCCGCAGACATGGTAGTGTTAGTATTAACTAAAGTATCAGGATCAATGAAGTTACTAGAAAGTTTATTTGTTGTTTGTTTATACAGCAACATACAGTGTAGACCGCTTATAACGTAAGTCACGGGAGTTGTAAAAATCCGCGCTATAAGTGGTACCGCGTTATAACCAAAGCATGCTTTTTTCGGCCTTTGCCTATGTCAAAAGGGCAACCCACCTTTCAAAAGCAATTTACTACACTTTTCACTCGCAGACACATTCAACACAATCACAACACCGCACGGAAACAAAGTTCTCAAGTCCGGCATCAGCGGAAGAACGCCGTTATTTTCGTCTGGCGATGCTTGCGAACAGCGCTGCGAACAATTTCGTCCTCCACAAAGCTTAAGCACTGAAGCGATTTCTCGCTCAAACTGTTTTTCGCGCAGTACGTTTTCACTTTAGCGAGGTATTCCAATGCGTCTTTGCACGGGAAATCTGGTTCTGGCGTCGGGTCGACATCGTCTTCGCCGTCCGACTCGTCGTCCGTTGCAACCTCCGCACTACCGCGCATCGCTGCGACGATCGCGTCATCTGTGCTCGCTTCCTCGCAGACAGAAAGCTCCGACTCCCCGGCATCGACAAATTCTTGGAAAGTGTCGGTGGCGGTTACAAAGTTGCTGTCAACGAGGCCGGACCACACGTCGTCAGTGTTGAGGGTCTCATCGGCGAGCGACGTGTCGCTCTGCTCATCGTCTTCCAGAGCCTCTGCATTGCGCACGAAGCCTGCCCTCTTGAAACACTTGCTTATGGTATCGGCCTTTACCTGCCACCATGAAGCGACCACCATGTCAATTGCGCCTCTTAAGTTCACTTTAAGAGGCTGCTGCTGCTGCTGCATGCTCAGCAAAACTCTCTCGCAAATGCGCTTTTTGTACAGCGCCTTTACGGTTGCGATGACACCCTGGTCGAGAGGTTGACTTTTTGCTGTAGTGTTGGCAGGCAAAAACTTTAGGTTGACTGCGGTCAACTTCGGCTTGACGTTGTGGGCCGTGCAGTTGTCGAGGATAAGCACGACCCGCCGCTTCTCTGCCACCATATCCTCATCAAACTTGCAAAGCCAGCTGGTGAACAAATCCTGCGTCATCCACGCCTTTTTATTGGCTTTGTAGGTCACTGGCAGGCACTCTCTCTTTTTAAAGCAACGTGGCCTTGCCGATTTACCTATGACAAAGAGGCGGCGCTTGTCGCTCCCGTCCAAATTGGCGCAAAACAATACAGTTATGCGCTCCTTTGAGACCTTGCGGCCGGAGCAGGCTTCGCCTTTCAGCGCAAGCGTGCGGTTGGGCAAAAGGTTATAAAATAAACCAGCTTCATCGGCATTATAAATGTCTCTGTCAGTATAGGTCGACAGCATACTCTCCAAGTTCAAGCGAAGCCAGACTTCGATAGACTCGTCGTCGACAGCGCCGCTTTCTCCGCACACCACTTTGCAGCTGATGCCATGGCGATCTTTGAAACGCTGAATCCACCGGTTGAGTGGATTGAAGTCGTCGTGGCCTAAAAGAGCTCCGAGACACTTGGCCTTTTGTTGGAGCATGGGGCCACTTACTGGGATGCTCTGAGCCCTAACTTCGCGGAACCACCTGAACAGCGCTGCGTCCACGTCTTCGTATTTTGACGTACGTATTCTCTTCCGTGACAGGGAAGACGAATCTTCCTGCAGTTGCTGCCGCAGTTTGTCCTTGTTCTTGTAGATGGTCGACACGGTCGTGTCGGAAACGCCGTATTTCGCCGCCACCGACGCCTTCTTCAGGCCACTCTCAATGTCCCTTATGACGCATTCCTTAATCTCCAGCGATAAGGCACGGCGTTTTTTCACACCGCTTGAAGACGCCGCCGACGCCATGGCGACAGGAGCTACGCAACACACGTGCTCTGGGCTCTCAGACGGCAACGACACGGCGAAGCGCACACAGCAAATCCAAAGAGGCAAAAGAAGGACGTTGAGAAAAAAAAAAAAGCATGCTACCGCTTCTCTCCCCCACTCCGCGCAGCGCGCACCCGGATTGGACGCTGCCACGGTCGCCACGGTGACGAAAACACGCTCCCTCCTTCCAAGGTCTCTCCGACCGCCCCGACTCCCTCCCTACTGTACCCTCTCTTCTCCTCCGCAATGTTTGACTTTTCGCGGCGGTCTCCACGTGCGCCCTCCCGCTCACACTCCCAACGTTCCGGCGCGCCGGGAACGCCGCCGGGAAACCGGGCCGACCGTGCTCCGTTCGCCGATTTTATGGTCGCGCGCCTAAAAACTCCGCGCTATAACCGGTATTCTCCTTCGCGCGCCTACGCAATAAACGGTCGGCCTATACATTGAGTTCTATGGGCGACATATCGGCGGTCAAAAAAACCCACGTTATAACCGGTCCCGCGCAAAAAGCGGTTACGTTATAAGTGGTCTGCACTGTAATTAGATTAAACCGAAACAAGTTAACGGTTAAGACGTAGCACGAAGAAGGTGAGCGGTGCTGCTGTTGTGAGAATAGCTAAAAAGAATGTGAAGAGCTCAATTTTGAATAGATTGTAAAGGTGAAAGATGACACTGTTATGTATTCCCCCATGATGCGATGCCATAATTGATATGAGAATGTGTGAAAGTGAAGTAAATAGAAAGGAGAGCCTCATGAGAAAAATACGAGTGGAGCCTTGAGCAATGCGCGAACGCCGAATGCTGCCATGTTCCTAATGTGAGCAATATGGTTAGTAAATAAAAGTTTATCATCAAGGAGAATGCCAAGAAATGATACACTGTCACTGATATTAATAAAATACGAGCAATTTGAACGATTTCAAAATTCTGAGCGCCACCTATGGGGAAAAACTAGAAACTACGCTTGGTTGGAAAACAAGGCTGTCGCTTGTATGTAGCTCGTGCAATGCCATGCCATTTGCCTTGTGTGTTACATATTTTTTTTTTTTTCGATCATATAGTTGATTGAAAAAGACAATTCGCCCTTCCATTCTGCACATGCGGGGTGGATGCGGAATTCCTCGAGGTGCTCTGTAACCTGCAATGGTGGTTGGCAGTACTCGGACTGGAACATGTCGACCGTTCATCAGGCACATGACGGGTAGTATATGACGAAAGCTACATAGCGAATTAAATATCAGACATCCCAACATGTTATCAAGGGGTAGGATGGGTGGCGTGGGCATGTTACACGAAAGCTGGGCACCAGATCAGCTGTGTTTACTACAAGCATAATGCCAGGTGGGATAATTTATTTGTACAACAAACATTTTCTCCTTAAAGGAGTACTAACACGATTTTGCGGTGGTGCAAAGTATACATTTTTCGTTTTCTAGTCGTGTATTGTTAACGCCCTCCGCACGCGGAAGCCAGGAAACACGTACAAAATATTTTAGTTTGGTTTTAAAGTTTTCGTCGAACAGCACTGCAAGCCAGCCCCAGTGCAATGGACACTGCGATGATGTATGAGCACAGTCTCTCAAAAATCGCTGAAATCGCTGTCAGAGTCGCTGGACGACCGTGAGATTGTCGTTTGCGTGCCCCACGTGTAACTGACCACAGACAATAGAGTTGCAGAGTTGTCCCTACCCGGCTTAGACATACGTCCGACTCTGTTGACATTGTCACTAGGAAACCGCCCCCTCGAAATCGAAACCGAAAGTGGGCTTTTAAGGGAGCCGTATTAAAAATATATTCATTGCGTTGCGAGGCACCATGATACTCCTTTTGGGGTTCTCCACGCCAGTGCTTTCACTTACAGCAACAATACAAGAATGTCAAAAATTCGTGTCAGTACTCCTTTAATGTAATGACGGAAATGGGTGAACAGCATGCAAGATGCTCCCACGATGCCGTAGGTATCGGTGCGTCATCTCTGCATATCACACGAATAGATAAGACACTCAAAAGTTGCCGCACTGAACTTCGCAAGTACAGTCGACTCCCATTAATACGAAGTTGACGGGGACCGCAAAAAACTTCGAATTAGCCGAACTTCCAATTAACCAAAGCGGGCAAAACCGGACATTTTTATTAATTCATTTGGAAAAGAAATCTGCTTGCGGCATCTTGCCGCAGAGAGGAAGTTCTGCAGGCTGTAGACGTGGCCGAGTGCTTCCTCGAAGTTGCTCTCTGCAGCAAAAAATCGCTGCGCGTGGGCAAGGCCCGCAGCTACATCAGCAGCCGTAGGTTACGTCTCGCTTGAAACATCGTCGTCCAACTCACTTTCGTCAGCAGGCTTGTTGGGCCGAACGATCCCCAGTATTTCGGTGTCCGTCAGTGCACGACACGTTTCAACTTGACTGTCAACGGCAACTATCACCGCTGGAGAAGACGAACCACCTCCATCTCTCGAGGCACTTGCACTAGAACCGCAGGTCCTGAAGCAGTTCGCAATCGTCTCCTCTTTAACACGACCCCATGCTCGCGCTAGCATGGGGATAGCACTGAGGCGGCTCACCTCGCACTGCGTGGAGTTATCCATGCACAAAAGCATCCACTTGAGAAGGTGCTTTCGGTACAGCCATCCATCGGACGAAGAAAAATTTTTAATGTCTAATATCGCCACAAACGATAAGGTTTTGCTGCTACGATATCACCACTGAGCAGAAGTTGGTTGCTCTGGGCCTTCCTAATCGAAATGAGCAACGCTTGCTCTAACTCCGGGTGGACACCGGTGCGCATTCTCATGCATGACATTTTAAATTGGTCGTTCTCAAATGCTTCGAGTACTGAGCGCTTGTTATTGGTGTTCGAAAGTGCGCTTGATGCCGTACTTCCGTGCGATGTCCCGCTTGGCGGTGCTCCGTTGCCTCCATCCTCAACTGCCTTCAAGATCTTAACTTTCATCGTCAAGTCAAGCGCACGATAAGGTCCGCGAGTTGCCGCAACTGTGCAACAATGCCGGTGGGCCGACCCACTAACACTCGAGGAAACATACAGACAGGCCTAGCACGTCAACACGACCATGCGAGGCTGCGATTGCGCTGGGCGGATGGGCTAAGCCTGCCGCCTCATCATTTTCGGCGCTGTCGCCAGCTGTGATGCGGATGCCGCCAGTACCTAACATTGACGCTTCATGAGCTGCGATGCTATCGATGTAAATTCAGCACGCAAAGCTGTTTTTCACTTTAATAATAGGGAATTTCTCATACATTACGATCATCTGGAGCCATAAGATTGAGAAATAACTTCTAATTAACCGACACCTTAGACTTCTAACTTCGAATTACCGAGCATTTTTTTCGATTGGCTTGCATGCAAAACTGACGGGACCCCGACTTCACTTCCACTTAAGCGACTTCGAATTATCGGGAGTTGACTGTACTTTGTTCAGTTTGAAGTGCTCAGGGGGAGCCATCTCGCTGGCGTTAACGACGTACACTGTTCCATAGTTTAGAACAAACACACTTTTAGTATGGATATTTACGTAGGCTGACTCAATCTGTGTGGTGTTAGTGCTTCCTTAGAGAGGCAGGTTGACAAAGTTAGGTGTTTCCGTTGTTCACGGCTCATTTGCAGAGTTCTTTAAAAAAGACAAAAGCACTCGTCGGCGTAAACATTTTAAAGAAGCTGCGACACCTTCGTGTGCGAGCATTCCACAATGTTTTTTTGTTAATATAGGGGCAGCGAGAGGTGCCACAATCTCGCGTGCATTGTAGCTTTTCAGCAATGCCAACCTGAAGCCTGCTGGATGAAATAAACAGCCAGTGGTCAAGCGCGCCTGACGTATTCAAGAATGTTCTTTTTGTCTGCCATGGTGAGCCACCTGGATTTCCAAGCTACACGACAGACATTCAGAGAGTCCAGATCCTCGCGTTCGCCGATGGAAATCTGAAGAAGCTCAAGTTTCCTTTTCCATAGCAAATAGTGTGTGCTCTGAAAGTGACGAGGTCACAAGGAATACGCGCATGCACTGTGGGATTTTCGTAATTGGTCAATTGTGATCCCTATTGTAGAGGTGAACTTGCGCCAAGTTGATCTAAAGGCCAGAAATTTAGATTCATTTGGAATGATGCGTAAATGATTTTTGTGGCACCACTTGGACACACTATAAAGTACGGCATTTAATTTATCAGTGGCTGTTAATACTTCAATCACCAAAGGAAATGGTGGTATCGCCGGCATATAAAATGCAGTGAGCCATGTGTATAATGTCAGGAAGGTCATTGATGTAAAGTAAAAGAAGTAGCGGACCCAGCAGTGAGCCTTGAGGAACCCCTTGATTAATTGTTTTAGTATAGGAGAATGAGCCTGCTATGTATAGTGTCTGCTTTCTGTTCAGCAGGTAACTGTTTAAAAACTTGAGGGATGGACCTGAAATACCGCATGCCTCGAGTTTCTTGGATAAAAGGAAATGATTAATGGCGTCAAATTCCATTGTGAAGTCCAAAAAAAAAAAAAAGCCGACCCAGCTACACATCCTGAATTAATAGAGCATTGGATGTAGACAGAGGAAAAGGAGGGCAAGGCTAGTGGAACTTCCCGCTGAAAGCCAAATTGGCAAGGCTTCAGTATATTAATTTTATTCAGGTGTTTATTTAGCCAAGCTATAAATAGTTTTCGATGACTTTACTAAGGGAAGAAAGTATACAGATAGGACGATAATTGGAAACAGACAGCTTATCACCCTTTTTAAACACCAGAAGAACTTTAGTTATCTTTAGAGAAGAGGAGAAAATGCTATCCATGAACATAATTGTAGAAAGTGGTCCACGAATGACATCTACTACAAGATGCAATGACAGTTAGCTTTGCTAACTGTCATTGCACTGAACACTGCCGGTAAACTACAATTTCGTCTACAAGACTGCCAAAAAAAAAAACTACAGTCAACTCCCGATAATTCGAAGTCGCTTAATTGGAATTTTCGGTTAATTGGAAGTGAAGTCTTGGTCCCGTCAGTTTTGCATGCAAACCAATAGGAAAAAATGCTCGGTAATTGGAAGTTATAAGTCTAAAGTGTCGGTTAATTACAAGTTATTTCTCAATCTTATGGCTCGAGATGATCATAATGTTTGAGAAATTCCGTATCATTAAAGTGAAAAACAGCTTTGCGTGCTGAATTTACGTCGCAGCTGACTGCAGCGCCACAGCTCATGAAGCGTCAATGTTAGGTACTGGCGCCATCGGCATCGCAGCTGATGACAGCGCCGAAAATGAGGCAGCAGGGTTAGCCCATCCGCCCAGTGCAATCGCAGCCTCTCATAGTCGCGTTGACTTTCTAGGCCTCTCTGTTTGTTTCCTCGAGTGTCAGTTAATGAGCCCACCGGCATTGTTGCACAGTCGCGGCATGGCAATGGCAACTCATGGATCTTATCGTATCCTTGACTTGGCGACGAAAGATTTTGAAAGAAGTTGAGGAAGGAGGCACCGCCAAGCAGGACATTGCATGGAAGTATGGCATCAAGCCTAACACACTTTCGAACTTCCAAGAACAGGCACTCGATACTTGAAGCATTTGAGAACGACCAATTTAAACTGTCACGCAACAGAATGCGCACCGGTGCCCACCCGAAGTTAGAGAAAGCGTTGCTCATTTGGATTAGGGAGGCCCAGAGCAACCAACTTCCGCTCAGTGGCGATATCGTAGCAGCAAAAGCCTTATTGCTTGTGGTGATGGTAGGCATTGAATACTTTTCTTCGTCCGATGAATGGCTGTACCGAAAGCACCTTTTCGAGCGGATGCTTTTGTGCATGGATAACTCCACGCAGTACGAGGTGAGCCTCCTCAGTGCTATCCACATGCTAGCGCGAGCATGGGGTCGCATTAAATAGGAGTCAATTGCGAACTGCTTCAGGGCCAGGGAACTGCTTCAGTGCAAGTGCCTCGAGAGATGGAGGTGGTTTGTCTTCTCGAGCGGGAGAAGCGCACACGACCGAACTTGACGACGATAGTCTTCAACCAGCTCTCGGTGGCGTCCCTTTCAGAGAATATGTTGCCGTTGACTGTCAGGTTGAAATGTGTGGTGCGCTGACGGATACCGAAATACTAGAGATCGTTCGGCCCAACGAGGCTGCTGACGAAAGTGACTTGGACAACGGCGTTTCAAGCAAGACGCAACCAACGGCTGCTGAGGTAGCTGTGGGCCTTTCCCTCGCGCAGCGGTTTTTTGCTGTAGAGAGCAACGCCAAGGAAGCACTCGGCCACGTCTACAGCCTGCAAAACTTGCTCTCCGCGGCAAGATGCCGCAAGCAGAAGCAGACGGCAATAAGCGATTTCTTTTCCAAATGAATTAATAAAAATGTCCGTTTTTGCCCCCTGTGGTTAATTGGAAGTTTGTTTAATTGGAAGTTTTTCGCGGTCCCCGTCAACTTCGTATTAACGGGAGTCGACTGTATTCTCCACTCATCAAACTATGCAGCAGGCAGGACTGGTGCGCCCATTTTCTGATTTCATGATTAAAAAAATTCACAGCATATCCACGGAGTGAATGATGATGAGTGGGCGAAGCTCCGGATGTTCATCGTAGATCATGCCGAGTTCCGGATTAATTTAGTTAATGCGCTCGCTACGAATCGTTATGGTTCAACTATGTTGTTTTGTGGTGTTTTACGTCCCAAAACCAGTTCTGATTATGAGAGACGCCGTAGTGGAGGGCTCCGGAAATTTCGACCACCTGGGGTTCTTTAACGTGCACTGACATCGCACAGCACACGGGCCTCAACATTTCGCCTCCCTCGAAATGCAGCCGCCGCGGCCGGGATTCGATCCCGCGACCCTCGGATCAGCAGCCGAGTACCTTAGCCACTAGACCACCGTGGCGGGGCTATGGTTCAACTACACACAAGTGAAATCTCCCACCGGCACTTCATTGCAAGTCAAGATCCAGTGCATATATATATATTGTGGGCGTTTATTAAGCGCGTCTTCATCATCTGTATTTTATCATCATCACCATGCGTTCTGCGTATCTTCTTCATCGCTGGTGTGTGATCATCATCATAGTGTTTTTGCGCTCAGCGCGTTGGCATCATCGAGCGACCTGCCCAGCTACTCAGAATAAAGCGTCGTCCAAACCGAGGCCTCATACGTGGTGGAGGTGAATCTACGATCCCCTGTCCTCTACTCCCAAAGTCTTCTCGCTGGAGCTTCGTTCCGGTCGCCGCTTGCGCCCGCTGTCAGCCACTATGTCGCAGGACCAGCAGTCCGGCGCCTTTCCGGCCGCCGCCCCGCGATCGCAAGCCCTTCCCTCCTTGATTATCAGCAGCCACCACCGCGACCCCCATCTCTTCGCTGGTATGCGAGGCGAGGATGTGGAAGACTGGCTCGACGATTACGAGAGAGTCAGTTCCGCAAATCGGTGGGACAACCCTCTCAAGCTCGGCCACGTCTCCTTCTACCTCACAGGTGTGGCGAAGACGTGGTTTTACAACCACGAGGTTGATTTCACTGACTGGGACCGCTTCAAACAGCAGCTTCGCCAGGTGTTCGGCACACCGGCCGTCCGGTCGACTCTGGCCAAGAAGAGTCTCGAAGCTCGCAAGCAACACCTGGGTGAGTCCTATACATCATACATCGAGGATGTCCTTGCGCTCTGCCGACGTGTCAATTCCTCCATGTCGGAGTCGGACAGGGTGCGCCACATCCTAAAGGGCATTGGACCCGTCGCCTTCAATTCCCTCGCCGCCAAGAATCCGACTACCGTCGCTGACGTCGTTACCACTTGTCAGCGCCTCGACGAGCTGGAGTCTGTTCGCCTACTGCCTGACATCGACGAAGTTCGTCCTGCAGTAGACCAGGACCTGCGGGCACTCATACGCACGCTCATACGCGAAGAGCTGCACGCGATGGGCTTGCAGTCGCCTTCCGCGTTTCCAACTCAGCCTTGCGGTGTCTCATTGCGTGACGTAATCCGAGAAGAACTGGCGTCTTTGACGAGCTCTGCGCAAGTCCATACCCCCGTCAACCACGCACTACCAACGTACGCGCAAATCGCTGCCAAGCCTCTTGGCAACGCCACTTCTGCGTTGCCAATCACAACTTACCCGCCGGTTGCTACTGCACCCCCAGTCACCCTTCAGTCCATGCCGCCTGAAAGTTCATCGGCCCATGTGACCGCGCTATCTCATAGTACGCCCCAACCTGTTTACACCATGCCGTGGCGTCCACCTCGGCCTACATGCTATTACTGCGGCTATCGTGGACACATTTCACGTTTTTGTCGCAAACGCCAGCTGGACGAACGTCGTGGCTACGATACTGGTGAGCGTGATTTTCCTACTGGCGCCAACGCGCCTTATTACCAAGGCCGGCGTTATTATTCACCTCCGCGCCGCTCTCCATCTCCACCCGCTTCTAATGAAACACCAGGCACAGGTTACCGTCCGTCCAGACGCCGATCACCGTCGCCCTTCCGCCGGTCCTCGTCGCCACTTCGGCCGGCCAGACTCGCTTCTAACGTCACTTCGGAAAACTAGTCGATGCAGTTTTCGGAGGAAGAACTGCATGCACGAACTGGACTGAAATTCCTCCGATGCGCCCGGCCAACATGATTTCTGTATTTGTCGAAGGAGTGCACGTCGATGCTTTGTTGGACACTGGTGCGACATTTTCTGTCATTCAGGCTGATTTGTGTTTTCGTCTCAAGAAAGTTATGACGCCTTACAATGGTCCCACGTTGGTTGCGGCCCAAGGGTGCCCTATTCGGCCTTTGGCTATGTGTACAGCGCGTGTACTCATCACCGATATCGTTCATCATATAGAATTAGCTGTGCTGTCCGAGTGCTCCCACCAACTAATTTTGGGATGGGATTTTCCCTCCTCTGCGTCTGCCGCCATTTGTTGTGGACAGCGTGTGGTACACCTCAGTGAAACCGACCACATGCTTGGTGAAGAACTCCACAAGCCCTCCCGCCTGATCGCAGCCCAGGATACGGAACTAACCCCCGGACGTCACCACATTGTTGCCCTCAAGTCCATTGACATCGACCATGGCGATGTCTTGGTGTTCCCGTCCTCCTACTGCATTAGTAAAGGCATAACATTTTCGCCAGGTGTTGTTCGGTTCCACCGCGGGTCTGCCCTCGTCACTGTCACCAACGAAACCCCAGAGAAAATTTTACTTCCGCAAGACACAACAGTAGCGCTCGTTGCCGATATGGAGCCTGTATACGCCTTGCCGCTTCGACCAGTCTCTCCTGGGGACCCTTCTCCTGACGAATATTCTTCTGCCACTGCCCTTAAAGCGATCGTCAGCACTGATCTGACAGCTGCGCAGACGCAACAGTTGCTTGATTTGTTAAAAAAGCACGCTAATTCTTTCGACGTCTACTCCACAACACTGGGCCAAACTACCGTCGCCGAGCACCGCATTATAACAGATGACACATGTATCGTGCGCCGCCGCCCGTACCGTGTCTCTCTAGCCGAGCGGAAAATCATTGAAGACAACGTCGGCGACATGTTGAAACGCAAGATAATTCGTCCTTCTTCCAGTTCGTGGTCGTCTCCTGTTGTTTTGGTGCGCAAGAAAGACGGTTCCGTGCGCTTTTGCGTCGATTATCGGGCGCTCAATAAGATCACTCGAAAGGACGTATATCCCATGCCGCGCATTGATGACGCCCTTGATTCTCTCCAAGGCGCGGAATACTTTTCGAGCCTCGACCTCCGCTCTGGCTACTGGCAGATCCCTATGCACGAACATGACAAAGAAAAAACGGCATTCGCAACACCTGATGGTCTATATGAATTTAACGTAATGCCTTTCGGGCTATGCAACGCACCTGCAACTTTTGAACGCATGATCGACACCGTGCTCCGTGGACTAAAATGGAAGACCTGCCTTTGCTACTTGGACGACATTGTCATTTTTTCATCAACGTTTTCTGAGCATCTCGGACGCTTAGATGAAGTTTTGACATGCCTCGCCCGCGCAGGTCTTCAGCTAAACACAAAAAAGTGCCGTTTCGCCAGTAAAACCATTAAGATCCTGGGCCACGTCGTAAGCAAGGACGGAATTCGACCGGACCCTGACAAGATTGCCGCGGTGCTTCAGTTTCCGCGCCCTGAAAGACCGAAAGACTTGCGCAGCTTCCTCGGCCTTGCCTCCTATTTCCGCCGTTTTATA
Source organism: Hyalomma asiaticum (assembly GCA_013339685.2). NCBI lineage: Eukaryota > Metazoa > Arthropoda > Arachnida > Ixodida > Ixodidae > Hyalomma > Hyalomma asiaticum. Next base: position 117,207,656 of record CM023486.1, read on the forward strand.
CGGAATTTCGCCTCCATAGCAGCCCCATTACACAGCTTACTCTCTAGTGGTGTGCAGTTTGTATGGTCTGAAGAATGCGAATCGGCATTTACACGACTGAAGGGCGCCCTTACGTCTGAACCGGTGCTTTGCCATTTTGATGAAGCCGCACCGACTCTCTTGCACACGGATGCTAGCGGCCACGGCATCGGTGCTGTCCTACTGCAACGCGACAACTCTTCGCGCGAAAGGGTCATAGCGTACGCCAGCCGTGTACTCACCCCTTCAGAAAGGAATTATACGATCACGGAACAAGAGTGTCTCGCCGTCGTCTGGTCTATACAGAAGTTTCGCCCTTATCTGCACGGCCGTCATTTCACGATAGTCACAGACCACCACGCCTTGTGCTGGCTTTCCACACTGAAGAATTTGACTGGACGCCTGGGTCGCTGGATTTTGCGGCTGCAAGAGTATGATTTCGACATCATTTACAAGTCCGGCAAAAAACACCAAGATGCCGATGCTCTGTCTCGCTGCCCACTTCCCACGTCTTCGCTCGACGCTTCGGCAACCACCGCTTCGCGCGTTACCTCTTCGAACGACCCCGGTACTGCTTCGTCGCTAGCCTCCATACACCAAGTGCCTTTGGACGACGACCAACCGTTCGCATCTCATCAGATGGCAGACCCGTACTGTCGACGTTTCATAGAACATCTATCTGGGGCTTCTCCTCCACCTAACGCGCGCCTCCGCCGGCAACTCGCGCACTTTAAGCTGGACGATGGAGTATTGTATTGCCGCGTTTACCATGCTGACGGACAACGCTGGGTACCAGTTCTCCCACGATCCCTTCGTCTTGCTATCCTCAACGCCTTTCACGATGACTTGACAGCTGGTCATCTTGGGTTCCATAAAACCTATGACCGAATTCGGAGGCGATACTATTGGCCTGGCCTTTCTTCAAGCGTCGCGAGGTACGTCGGTTCCTGCGTTGCCTGCCAGCGTCGGAAGCTCCCAACGTCTGCTCCAGCTGGCCCATTGCAACCACTTCCGTGCCCCACAGCACCATTCGAGGTTGTCGGTATTGACCTCTACGGGCCCCTTCCGATCACTGCTTCTGGCAACCGGTGGATCGTGACTGCCGTCGACCACCTGACGCGCTACGCGGAGACAGCTTCAGTGTTTAGCGGCTCTGCTTCAGAGGTTGCTAACTTTGTCCTACAGTCCATCATTCTACGTCATGGTGCTCCTCGTGTACTGCTGAGCGACCGTGGAAAGGCATTCATTTCGCAAGTACTCAACGAAGTTCTCCGAGCGTCCGGCACCATCCACAAGACATCCTCGAGCTACCACCCTCAGACTAACGGCCTGACCGAGCGCTTTCATCGCACTTTAGCAGACATGATCGCCGTCTACATTCAACCAGACCATAGAAATTGGGACGTCCTTTTGCCATTCGTCACCTTTGCCTACAACACTGCCGTGCAGCGAACAACTCGCTACTCGCCGTTTTACCTCGTATATGGACGTTCCCCCACCTTCGCTCTGGACGTCTCCTTCTTCGGCTCTAAAGCTATTTCATCCCCTTCCTCGTGCGAAGAGTACGTCTCACGACTAGCCCAGTGTCGCCAGCGTGCGCGCCTCAACACAGAAGCCAGACAACACGACCGAAAAGCTGTTTATGATGAATGCCACCGCGTCGTTTCTTTCCGACCTGGTGATGAAGTACTTCTCCTGACTCCTCCTCGTAGTTCCGGTCTGTGCGCCAAATTTCAGCCACGGTTCATCGGACCGTACACGGTCATTGAACAAACTTCTCCTGTTAACTATCGCGTCACTCCCCTTGCCGCCCCAACAGACGGCCGTTGCCGCAATACGGAGGTTGTGCACGTGTCCCGAATGAAACTCTTCACGCGGCGTTCATCAATGTATTGAATCGCGTCCAGGATGGCCGCTTCCACGTGGGGGGGAAATAGTGTGGGCGTTTATTAAGCGCGTCTTCATCATCTGTATTTTATCATCATCACCATGCGTTCTGCGTATCTTCTTCATCGCTGGTGTGTGATCATCATCATAGTGTTTTTGCGCTCAGCACGTTGGCATCATCGAGCGACCTGCCCAGCTACTCAGAATAAAGCGTCATCCAAACCAAGGCCTCATAATATATATATATATATATATATATATATATATATTACATACACACACACACACACACAGTGGAACCCCGCTGTTACGTTCCTCAGAGCTGCGTTTTCCCGGCTGTTACGGTGTTCTTCATCTGTGGTCCTGTTCCCGCATGATGCGTCGCAACCTGAAACGCCGTACCCGCCTGGGCACCGCTATTTTGATTTGACTTTTGACAGTCTTGGTCACGCTTGCAGGAATCGCCGCCCGCTGATGGCTGCCGAGATAGCGCCAGCGCTATCTCGGCAGCCATGCGATCGCTCGGCAGCCGACCGACACTCCCGCCCTCTTGCCCTTGCGTCTTTTCATGCTCGTTAAAGACGGGCGGGGCGTTTCCTCTCCGTTTCGACGGCAGGCGATCTGACAGGGGTAATGTTATCGCCTCCGAGCGACGGAGATGGGCCGGGCGTGTTTGATCTCTGCTTCAGATGCTTTCGTCGCCCCCACTCACGTGCTGTTATTCTAGCGGCCGTACCTTGGGGTCCGGGGGCTTCTGGAGAAAAGAATCGGAAAAAGGAACATCGCACTCGCAGCCCCTTTTGTGTATGACTGCGCTTGCCTGCGCAGCGAGGGGCGCAGCCGCGCGGCCGTCGAAAGTCTGTCCATGCGTGCCGGCGAGCTACTTCGGGCCGTACGGCGACTGCAAAATATGCGAGGATATATATTTTTTTTTTTTGTAAGGGTGTCTGAATGTCAGGGGTGCGCAAATTATGTGAGGGCGCAAATTATGCGGGTAAGTACGGTAAACAAGCACTGAAGACTGAACGTGAAAGCGCCATCGAGCGATCGCGGACCTGACGCGACCAGCCATACTCGCAATCACAAATCACGCGCGGGGTGCCGGAACAGGATGCGGTGATCGCAGTGACGGGGCGACTTGCCTCCTCCAAAATTGCCGCGTCACGCTGGAAATAAGCTTTAATGATCACAGTTTTGAATGCGATCTCTTAGGCGATACTTTCTCTCATCGGGGCGCCGGAGGATATAATGGCGGCCCATTCACTGCGCTCGAAAGCCGCGAACGGAGTCCGAATTACCGAATTTAGAGCTAGAAACCGTCCGAATCATCGGTCGTTTTAACACATTAAATCTAAGGGGGCACTGGCAATACCGCGCGGCTGTCCGAATTATCGTTCGGTGACCTAGATGGCTCACCTTGCTGAAATAAATTGTTTGAAATCAAAGCGGCCCTATTCTCATTCATTTTCGGAGCTTTCCTCACGCTTGCGTTTTCCCGGCTGTTACGTTTTTTTTCCCCCGGTCCGCTGAAAAACGTATGAACGGGGTTTCACTGTATATGGGTGGCCGGTGAACAGTTCTCCAGCACGAGCAGTCGGTATTTTTCAATCAAGAAACTCGCTAGAAGACGCTGCCTGCATCAAGCTTTGTCTCTCGCGGGTGAGGGCGCGTTCTCCTTCTTTGTGAGCTGGTAGCGCGTTTTCGTATCTGAGAAGAAAGAGCGTTCCTTTTGCCATTCGTCACCTTTGCCTACAACACTGCCGTGCAGCGAACAACTCGCTACTCGCCGTTTTACCTCGTATATGGACGTTCCCCCACCTTCGCTCTGGACGTCTCCTTCTTCGGCTCTAAAGCTATTTCATCCCCTTCCTCGTGCGAAGAGTACGTCTCACGACTAGCCCAGTGTCGCCAGCGTGCGCGCCTCAACACAGAAGCCAGACAACACGACCGAAAAGCTGTTTATGATGAATGCCACCGCGTCGTTTCTTTCCGACCTGGTGATGAAGTACTTCTCCTGACTCCTCCTCGTAGTTCCGGTCTGTGCGCCAAATTTCAGCCACGGTTCATCGGACCGTACACGGTCATTGAACAAACTTCTCCTGTTAACTATCGCGTCACTCCCCTTGCCGCCCCAACAGACGGCCGTTGCCGCAATACGGAGGTTGTGCACGTGTCCCGAATGAAACTCTTCACGCGGCGTTCATCAATGTATTGAATCGCGTCCAGGGCAGCACACAAGGTCAGAACAGAGCTTATACCGTTCACGTGACAGCGGTTGCCGTTGATGCAGTGCTGTGTGGCCGCTGCCAAACTCTGTAAAGTTGTCCCATCTACACCAGCCACACAGCGATGCTACAAAACCATGTAGAGCAGCACAGGCTTGCTATGACAAAAGTGAGCTCCTGCTTACTGGAGCCACTGTGGACAAAAGCGCACCTTTTTGTCTTCACAGTCATTGATAGTGACTACACAACTCCAAAGGTACGTGGCCAATGCGCTGGTAAATTACATAAAGCAAAGTCATACAGGGGCATAAAGCATTCCAGCCTTCCTGTCCGTGTATGACTTACTGCGGCATGCACTTTGGCACTTCATTTTCAGTTATCTTCAAGTGCCACATCTGTGATGTGCGTTCATGTCACCCCACACTCGAGGTACACCAAGGGCCATTTCAGTGACTCCATGTATGGCCAAATATATCTGAGCTAGCAAGAGTTCAGTGCCAATAAATAATGCGTATGCTGAGGTGGCCAAAAGACAGGTCATGGTTATTGCATATTTTCCGATCTTGCACGGTCCACTGATGAAATTTTTGCTGTAATGGAATTATGTAATAACATTTTCTTGCACTTGTCAATTTCCTTTTTGTTGCCGGATTTGACTAGTTTTTGTAGCAGTGGCACTGTGGCTGGAAATATTTGTGCTGTGCTAACATAAATCCAATATTAGTTCTCCAACTGCAAAAGAAATTTCAAGCAGCAACGAATGTGCTTCTGTTCTCAACAATGTCTTTGCGGCGGCTTTTTCTAACAATGTTTCTTGTGATAACAGCGACTACCCTGTTTTCGACGCTCCTCGCATGGACCCAATTGTTTTTGACGCACCGGGCATTCAGAGCATTATAGAAAATCTTAAACTTTCCTCCTCCTGTGGCGTTGACAACATTAACTCCAAATTTTTGATTAATGCCAAGTCGTACTGTTCCATAATACTTACCAAATTGTTTGAACAATCGCTTGAAAGAGGTTGTATTCCCAGAGATTGGAAAGTTGGGAGGGTCATTCCTCTGCACAAGTCTGGAAATAAACATTGCCCTGACAACTTTCGACCCATTTCCCTCACCAGTATACCGTGTAAAATCATGGAGCACGTCATATACTCTCATCTCGTCTCTTTTTTAGAATCTAATAACTTCTTCAGCACAGCCCAGCACGGATTCCGTAAGTCATTTTCATGCGAAACCCAGCTCATTTGTTTCACACATGACCTTCACTGCATCCTCGATCACGGATCTCAGGTAGACTGCATATATTTAGACTTTTCAAAAGCGTTCGACAAAGTCTCACATGGGCTGCTATTTCTTAAATTACGTAATCTTAACATTGACCCTAATGTACTTGCATGGCTGATCTGCTTTCTTTCAAACCGTTCTCAATTCGTAACAGCCAATAACATTGATTCACATCCCTTACCTGTCCGTTCTGGCGTGCCCCAGGGGTCCGTTCTCGGGCCCCTCCTCTTTCTCATCTACATAAATGACTTACCGACTAACATTTCATCTTCAATAAATCTTTTTGCTGATGATTGTGTTATTTACCGCGAAATTAACGACAATAACGATGTCTCTTGCCTTCAGTCCGACATTAACAAGGTTCTCGATTGGTGCAACACTTGGAGTATGAAACTAAACATTAATAAGTGCAAGCACATGCGCATTTCTCGTAATTCCATTGAACCTCCTACATACCACATTAACAATGTTACTCTTGAAACTGTGTTCTCTTATAAGTACCTCGGTGTTCACATTTCTTCTAACCTGTCCTGGAAAACTCACATCGATCATATCATAAATAACGCCAATCTCATGCTTGGGTATCTTTGCAGGAACTTTTCTAAATCATCCAGTTCTATTAAATTACTGCTTTACAAAACACTGGTTCGCTCGAAATTAGAGTACTCTGCATCAGTCTGGAGCCCTGGCATTGATTCACTCATTTCAGACTTGGAAGCTGTTCAAAACCGTGCCTGTCGTTTCATACTCTCTAACTATCACCGAACAAGTAGCGTAACCGCCATGAAATTAAGTTTGTCCCTCCCTTCTCTCTCTCATCGCAGGTCTGTAGCTTCATTATGTCTTTTTCATAAAATTTACTACAACAGCTATCTGAAAAACAAATTACTCACAAGGCCCTCGTACATATCAGCCCGCATTGATCACCGCAATAAAGTTGGGATTCCGTCTTGTCACACTAAATGTTTTCATGACTCATTCGTACCCAGAACTTGTGTCAGTTGGAATGCCCTTTCCCATGACGTTGCTGACATAGTAGATATTAATATGTTTCGTAAAACAATTGCTATCTTGTGAATATATTTATACTTGTTACTCTTTGTATAATTTCTTTTTCTCTTATCAAAATTGTTCTCGTGTATTCCCACTGCTTTTTTCCTTTTTTGTCTTGTTGTGAGTTTTCGCCAGCCACTTTGTACTTTTTGTTCCTTTATGATTTGCTGTTTATTGTATTCTTTATGTATCCCCACTCCCCTCTGTAATGCCTTCTGGCCCTGAGGGTACAATAAATAAATAAATAAATAAATAAATAAAAGCTTAGTCTGAGATTTCAAAATAAGGAGCAGCCTCCTTACGAATATGATCAAGGTACAAGTGGATCCCTCATGGAAAATTGGGAAGGATACTCATTCATGACACCAATATAGAAAAAAATGAACTGCCTGTAGCACATGCCAGAAGTGGCGCACCGCTCACCACAGTCGTGAATGGCATACTAGTGCACTGCAAATATAAGTCTCGCCAGATTTTCTGAGCAAATAGGTAAATTGTCTGGTTTGCACCCATTTAAAGATTGTTAGAAAATTGGACTACGCCTGCAAGTTCCCCAAAATTGCTGCATTAGTATAAACTACTCGTGATTGATTAGACAAAGTAATTGCAGGTGCCCATTAAGGCTGTTAGTGAAAGCACCTTGTTACTGTTTTTGACCTACAAAACTCGTGCCAAGCTTTCCTGTTAATTTTGGGAAGTGACATTTTCATACTTGTTCAAAGGGCCAGTTTTGGGACGAGCACCTGTATGTCGCACCTACTAAATGAAGCGTTGGACAATGTGCTTGATAGGTATGTCTGGTAGAGAATTGACCATGAGACTCACTTTTGCAGACATCAACCTTCCCAAGTCGGCAAGCATCTGCTACACAGCTGCTCTGCTCAAAGCACGTGGTGTAGCTGACAAGTTCTCGACAGAGGCTGCAGCGCGACGAGGCTTGACAGGCCCCGAACTGAATGCTGTGGAGGCTGTGCATCGGGCTGTTGAGTTCAACCCACATGTGCCCAAGTACCTGTTGGAAGCCAAGAGCCTCATCCTGCCACCAGAGCACCTTCTCAAGCGTGGCGACTCAGAGGCACTTGCATACGCGTTTTTCCATCTGCGCCACTGGAAGCGGGTTGAAGGGGCTCTCAACTTGCTTCACTGGTCATGGGAGGGGACCTTCCGGATGCTGCCATATCCTCTGGAGCGAGGACAGCTCTTCTATCCATACCCAGGCTGCACAGAAGCCACAGACAGGGAGCTTCTGCCACCCTTCCACGAACTCTCTGTGTATCCGAAAAAGGAGCTGCCGTTCTTCATCCTCTTCACAGCAGGACTGTGCTCCCTGACAGCACTGCTGGCCCTGCTGACGCACCAATATCCTGAGCCCGTGGGTCTTGCTGCACGCACCCTTTTGGCATGGCTCGCTTTGCCCTTGGGCTATGTCCTGGACAAGCTGGAAGCACTCCTGCCATCCAGTTTGCTTCAGCAGCTGTCACGGATCTGACTGCCCACAATCGCCTCATCTCATCACCCATGTGTGCTCGGAGTAGCCATGGCAGACCCCGCCTCATTATGTGTGTGTGCGCAGCCCAGTGGACCTTTTCTGTGGGTTTTCTCTAGGCTGTAATTAAACGAAATACCTAGTCAACAAAAACTGTGTGTTCATCTCCTTTGCACCATCGAGCTGACAACTGTGCAAGCCTAGCTGCAAAAGTCTTGGCTATCTTGGTTGCTAGGATTTCATTGGTTAGCCTATCGACATTAAACGAACTTAAAGCGCTAACTATGGCCACATCTGACACAGGGGTCTTCCAGATAAGATAGAGTGTACAGTGTAGTGGGGAGGAGCTCTGTTGGTGTACGATCAGACTTGTACTCTGGGACGGTGACGGAGTTATCTGTATCCCTGTTCCTCTGCTTGAATGTCACACTCCAGTTCTATACTGACAGGGAAGGACTTTCAGTTGTGAAGGACATACCGCAACGTCGATGAGTGTAATGAGGCTGAATAGGAGATGCAGGCAACGCAAGCACGCACTCCAATTGGGAATGTGGGAGGCTGTGGAGAACGTAGGGGAAGAGCAGCGGCCCTCTGTCGCCTGCCCGCGAAGGGAGAGCGCGCGCCATGCGCGGCAGTATTTCCCATTCCGAACTGGTTGGCAGGCGTCGCCATCACGTGCACGTCAGGAGGCACACGCGGATTGGACCGAGAGTATGACAATGGAGACGCAAGGCAAGATGGCTAGCATAGCCTGGATGGATGGATGCTATGAGCGCCCCTTTGTAACGAGGCGGTGACATGTGCGCCACCAGGCTCGTAAAAAAATTTAAGAACTTTTTTTTTTCCTTCTCTCTTTAAGTTGTCCTTATGCCCTTTAAATATACTTCAATTAAATCGATCATACTATAGCAAAAACGGAAATTCATATCCCAGTTCCCTGCCCCTTATGGCAGAAATTCCATATTTTTCCCTATAATTATTATTGTCCATTCTCTCTAGTTTTCTGCCACCAGTATTCTAACCGTCTCTTATTTCAATCGCGGCTATGTTCAGCTTCCCGTTGTTCGCCCTAAAACCCAAGGCTTCATGTAGGGTGGTGCCCAAACGTACACCTGGGTGGATATTTCCGCATTCAATCGGAACATGCTCCGTCGTTTCCCTATCTTCCTCACAGCATGTGCATTTTTCTTCTTCTTTACTGAATTTCGCTGTATAAATACGCGTTCTAAGGCAGCCCGATCTCGCTTCAAACAATAAAGCGCTTCCTCTTGAATTATCATAAAATGCCTCCCTCTTTATTTCGTTTTTGCCTTCTCGGTAGTTATTCAGAGTCGGTTTTTTTTTCCATCGCTGCCCTCCAGTAAATCTTCTCCGCCTCTCTGACTTTTCCCTTTACGCTCTCTGTTGTCAGTTCTCTTAGAGCCGTATATTTACTGGTGAGCCTCCTAGTTCTCTTTCCCCACTGCGTGTCAACGCTCTTTTTATATAAATAGCGGAACACCTTCACTGCCCACCTACTCTCTTTCATATTCCTTAGCCTCTCTTCAAACCTTATTTTGCTCTGCGCTTCCCTTGCCTCAAAACTCGCCCATCCCATATAGTCCTTTACAGCCTCATTTGTCGTTTTCCTGTAAGCACCCAACGTGAGGCGTCCCACAGTTCTTTGATTCACATCCATTCCTGATTGTATCTCTGGCCTCATGCACACCACTGAGTTCCCAAATGTAAGCCCCGCCCTAGTAAATATTCTAATAGAAAAACTAATAGCCTATGAGGTTATTGACAACTATAGAATTTATTAGTATTAGACTAATAGCTTGTACAAGATTTATAGGAAAACATAATACTATTGTTCTAATAACCTAGACGTATGAGGCTTAATATACACAATAAAATTTTAACTCCCTTAAGGGTGTAAATGACCTATCCCACGGGCACAGAGTGAGCTCATGGGCGACACCCTTTTTGTGTGTGGAACAAAGATGGAGGTTACATGTGCTAATTGCAATCGCACTGTGAGTGACACAGCATTTGATTTTAGCTGCATTTGTGATCATGCATCACACGCTAACAAGACACCGCAGGAACATCATACATGCAAATACACACTCGACCATTTCAAACCAATATGTAGAACAGAGAACGTTCACGTTATTTCACATCTGTACACGGACAGTCCCGTATATACATATTCCAGATTCCTGACCTGCTATGCACTGCCAGTGGGGAAATTATTGTTATGCACAATAACAAAACAAGGATATATAGGACATCTGCCAATCAAGGATAGGCTAACTGGTAACTGTGCATCACACATATCTGTTAATCTAAACCCACCAAATATTCAATGCTAAATTGCCAAGAAATCATACATCTCTAGGTTCCTCATTCACACCCTTAAGGGTGTAAATTTTTGACTATGTAAGCTAATACAAACTAATAAAGCTATTTAAAGGATTACTGAGTTGCAAATTTTGTGTTTTAATAGTCATCTAAAGCCCTAGCCACCTTGCTTGAGAAAATATCCATTAGACAAATTTCAAAAAGTCTTATAGAGCATATTGATAAAACTAGTAAGGCTAACAGAACACTGTATTAGACTAATACAAACACCTATAAGACAAGTAGATTCCTATAAGACTAATACAATACTAATATGAGTAATAGAAAACTTATTAGACTAATAGAAATCTCTATTAGAATTTTTTCTAGGGCGGTACCATTACCGCTTTCCACAGTCCCCTAAGTGCCCCGTACCTGTTGTATCCCCATAACACTCTGTGCTTCATTATAGCAGTGTTCCTCTTTCCCTTTGCTGCCAAGGCTTTTTCATGTACCTCCATGTATGTATTGCCCTCATTTGCCCATACCCCAAGGTACTTGTATTCGCTTACTCTCGGTATTTCTCGGCCCTGTATGGATACCGCCTGGTCTTTGGAACCATTGAATACCATCAATCCGCATTTTGTTACACTAAATCCTAGTCCTAGAGCCACGCCATCCTTTCCGCATATATTCACCAGCCATTGTATATCATCTAGACTGTCCGCGAATAAGACAGTATCGTCAGCATAAAATAAACTCGGAAGCATCTGCTCAATCGTCACGCCGCCCTGTTTGTGTGACAGATTAAGACCAATGTTGCTATCTCCTAGTGCTTCCTTTCTGGATGGATGGATGGATATTAGGAGCGTCCCCTTTATAACGGGGCGGTGGCCGGGCCACCAAGCTCTAGCTTTATTTCTTTTTCGTTTACAACCATTTCTTTTCCCAAATCACACATATTTTCACAACTAATTTTTCTCCTCGTCTATTTATTTTATCTATTATCGTTCCTCTGTGATGAAACAATCTTACCCGCACTACCTTGCGCTTTTGTTTGCTCCATACTTTTGCGCCACCAATGCTCTAAGCGCCTTTTACTTACCTCTATCGCTGGCATGTTCAGCTTTCCCCTGTTACTCCTGAAACCCATGGCCTCCTGTAGGGTAGTGTCCACTGCTACACCTGGGTGGACATCTGTACATTCAATCAAAATATGATCTGTCGTTTCCCTAGCTTTTCCACAGCATGTACATGTGTCCCCTTCTTTATTGAATTTCGCTCTGTAACTTCGGGTTCTCAGGCAACCGGACCTTGCTTCAAACAGTAAAGCGCTTCCCTTTAAATTATCATAAAATTTGTCTCTCTTGATTTCGTCTTTCCCTTTTCTGTAGTTGTTCAATGCCGGCATCTTTTCCATTCCTGCTATCCAATCCGACTTCTCCGCCCATCGAACACAGTGGTGCCTAGCGGTGAGCGGACAAAGCTCCCAAGTGGCCTCCGCAATCGGCTGCGGCGGCCGTCCCATTCGGAAGGAAAGGGTGTAATTGCGGGAAGTGGGCATGGTTGCTCTTCTCGCTGCACCGTGGCGTGCGCAACCATACCTGTGGACAGGAGCAAATGCCGAAGAGAAAAACTTAGAAATGATACGGTGCCTAGAAAACGACATTAATGAACTAGGAGAAGGGTGCGAGATAAGTATAATCGGAGATATGAATGCGCACATAGAAGATATGGATGGGCACACAGACCCAACAGGCGACATGCTACTGGATATGTGTGAAAGGCATTATCTGGTCATTTGCAACAGCACTGAGATCTGTGAAGGGCAAATAACATGGGAGGTAGGAAGGCTGCAGTCGACTATAGACTACGCACTGATGTGGCATAGGATATATAATAGGCTAAGTGTAATGCACATAGATGAAGATGGCTCCAGAAGCCTAGGTAGTGATCACAAACGCATCAGGCTCAGTTTTGGAAAAGAAATTAAAATAGGAAAGAAGGCAAGACGAACAGCCACGATGGGACGTCTACTCAGAAAGGCAACTGGAAGCAGCCACTAAACAGATTGAGAAAATAATCTCCGAGGATACAAAAACAGAATGGACCTACACAAATATGACTAGACTGTTTGAGCTGGAGCTTGCTAAAGTACGAGTCGGGTCCAAAGGGAAACGGAGACACAAACCCAAGAGCTGGTGGGACGAGGAGGTTAAGAGGGCCATAGTGAAAAGTCAGGAAGCCTCTAGGGAACACAGATATTCTAAGCAGAGAGGCAAACCTGAAGATGATACCAAAAGAAAATGGGATAACTTCTTAAGCTGTAGGACGGAGGTGTCCCACATGATCAATGAGAAGATTAGAAAAAAGGGGTCCCAATGGTTGGCAGAAGTAAACAAAAAAGACAAAAAAGCAGCTTCGAAGTTTTGGAATCATCTCAATTCCCTGAGCAATAAGAGAAACCTAGAGCAGAGATTTATAACTACATCTCAGGGTGTCAAGCTAGAAGGGGATGAGGCAATGGAGTATACCAGAACAATAATGACAAAAAAATTTAAAGAGCAAGGACGCACGGCTTCTGCCTTAATAGACAATGAGATATCAATTAGCACACTGGCTCTACTTGAACAACGCGAGTGGGAAAGAGCAGAGAAAAGGGTTCCTAGTACCACATCAACAGGTCCTGATGGCATCCCAATTATGCTAATAAAGAAATTGGGCCCAAAGTCTAAGCAAATAATAAGAGAGGCAGCGAGCAAAACGATACTGGATGGTGAAGTCCCCGAGGGGTGGAAACTAAGCAGGATGAGCATGATCTATAAAGGAAAGGGGGACAAATCCGACATTAACAACTACCGTCCTATAACAGTGACATCAGTGGTGTACAGGCTGGTAAAGCAGATTATCAAGGAAAGACAGCAGGCATGGGTAGACTATGAGAGGGTGCTGGGGGAACTACAAAATGGGTTCCGAAAACAAAGGAGGTTATAGGACAACCTGTTCTCACTGACACAGTGCATTGAGATAGCAGAAAAGGAACACAGGCCCCTGTGGCTGGCATTTCTGGATATCAAGGGGGCCTACGACAGTGTGAACCAAGAGGACCTGTGGGGAATACTGGACACATACTGGAAACATGGAAAATGCAACAGAGGTAGGCAAAAGGTTAGATGGAGCGATGAAATTAAAAAGTTTGCGGGCATAAAGTGGAACCAACTCGCTCAGGATAGGGTGGATTGGAAATCGTTGGGAGAGGCCTTCGTCCTGCAGTGGACCTAAACAGGCTGATGATGATGATGATGAGATGTGGAAGATGGAGTGATTAATCTTCTAAAGGACATCTATAAAAGCAACAAGGTAGTCATAAAATGGGAAAGACAGGAGTCCGAGACTATAGAGATACAACGGGGGCTTAGACAAGGGTGTCCTCTGTCACCCTTGTTATTTATGCTGTATCTAAGGGTTACAGGCCAAATTAGAGAGGAGTGGAGTAGGCTTCAACCTCTCCTTCAGAAGACAAGGAAAATATGTTGAACAATTATTACCAGCACTTATGTACACAGATGATATAGTATTAATGGCCAGCAACAAGGAAGATCTGCAAGCATTGATGGACATCTGCGGTAAAGTGGGAGATGATTTAGGGTTTAAGTTCAGCAAAAGAAAAATCGGCAGTCATGGTTTTTAATGATAATGAAGCTGGTGAGCATAGGATACAAGAGGTGACGTTGGAGATAGTGGATAAACACAAATATCTTGGCACGTGGATAAGCAGTGGAGTTGAGTACCTAAGGGAACACGAAAAATACATTAAGTTGTTTCTAACAAATAAAGAACGAGCCCTTGACCCCTTCCCTTTCGTTATAAGTACTAAAGGCAACAGGAATGCAGCAGTAATGAAAAATAGGGCAGTGTGGAATCATAATAGGCACGAGTTGGTGAGAAGGATTTGGAAAAGGCTGATGGTTCCCGGACTGACATTTGGCAACGCAGTCTTGTGTATGAGACCGGAGGTTCAAGCGAGGCTAGAAATTAGGCAACAGGGTGTAGGCAGGCTTGCACTGGGAGCACATGGCAATACACCAAATCAGGGGGTAAAGGGTGACATGGGATTGACATCATTCGAAGGCAGGGTAGCCAGCAGCAAGATAGAATTTGAGGAAAGATTGAGAGAAATGGGGGATGGGCGTTGGGCTAGGAAAGTTTTCAGCTACTTGTACATGCGGAATGTCTATACAAAATGGAGGAAGCGAACGAGAAAATTGTCAAGCAAATATTTAGACAACAGCAGAACACCAAGCAAAAAGGAGTCATCGACGAAGAAAAAGGTTAAAGAAATGGAGAGGGACATGTGGAAATTAGGGATGCTTACAAAATCAGCACTGGAAACCTACAGAACTTTCAAGCAGGGCATTGCCAAAGAAAAGATTTATGATAATTCTCGGGGCAGCTCGCTGTTCTTTGAAGCCAGGACGGGAGTACTGAGGACTAAGGTGTACCGAGCAAGGTACGAGGGGACCGACACGTTGTGTGGTGCGCGTGGAGAGGAGGAGGAAACGGCCGAGCACTTGATACTTTTCTGTAAAGAACTCCACCCTGTAGTCCAACGCAATGAGGCAGAATTTTTTAAATGCAGACCCGTGCGCATTGAGTGCACTGCTGGAAACTTAAGAGTGCTGTGCTACTCGGGAGACAGTGAGCACGCTTTGGAATAGGGTTGACAGCTCCATTGACGCGGGAGATTTGCCTGCAGCAGAGACAGCCTTATCTCTTGATCACAACCAGCATGTGGAAAGGAGTTGATTGATTTGTTGGGTTTAACGTCCCAAAACCAGCTCTGATTATGAGAGACGCTGTAGTGGAGGTCTCCGGAAATTTCGACCACCTGAGGTTCTTTAACGTGCACTGACATCGCACAGCACACGGGCCTCAACATTTCACCCCCATTGAAATGCAGCCACCGCGGCGGGGATTCGATCTCGCGACCTTCGGATCAGCAGCCGAGTGCCATAACCACTAGACCACCGTGGCGGGGCATGTGGAAAGGAGCGATTCACACCTTATAAACAATGCAGCTGGCTATATGCTGCATGTAAGTGCCTAAAGAAAACAAATTGTAACCTTTGCTTCCAAGCCTTGACTTTGTCCGCTGCAAAAAGTTCTCACGTTGCCTTGTATACTCAACAGAGGGACAAGGGAGGGCTTCTTTACCCTATCAGTATATTTTTCAATTTTGTGAAAATGCTCGAACACTAGTTTACGGTGTGTTTCAGCAAGCAAGAACTGCATGCTGACAGTGTAATTGATGTACTTACCCTACTGAGGCCAAGGTGCACTAGTAGCATTGGTTGTCCTGAACATGCACCTGAACTTACAAGGAAGGATGTCAATTTTTACATCACTACGCGGCTGCATTTTTTTGTGAAGGGAATTAACATGGGACAGTGAAACCGAAGAGAAGCAGCTAAGTATAGAAAGATAAGGAAGAACGTATGAGGTAATCATGGAGTGTGCAGAGAGTGTTCTCTAGTATTGTTCTCTCAAATAGAGCTCTGTACTTGCTTTTCCCCAGGTGGGTGGGGCCAGATAAAAGAAGCCCAAGGTTTGACCTGAATCATGTCCAGCTGCCACGCAGCACTGCTATGTTAAGAGAATGAAAGAACAGAGGGTATCGTACCTGTGTTTTTCAAAAATAGATTTCTTGATTAGCATAATGCGCATTCGGTGTTTCTTGATTTTTGGCTTTCTGTATATGATTATTCATGATTTTGAAGTACTTTGTATTCGGTTAATTTAGTGTGTCCACTGCAGAGATGTGTAGATATGTTTTTGACATGTAAATTTTGTTCAAAGAAAAGTTGGCTTTATGTACTGCCACACCATTTTGGGACACATAAATCTGTTATATTTGTGGAATGTAAACAGTTCCTAAAACGTTATTGCGTTTGGTGGATATCTTGTGTGTAATTTTTATGCCAACGCCGTTTGTAGTAATTTGAATCATTTTTATGGCAACGCTGTTTATAGTAATTTGCACAAATTAAAGATCAAATTTGAAAGTAAAGTGATTGTATATTTTCATAAAAGAATGCTCCCTCACAGGAAAGCTTTGCTCGGATGTACCCATTTTTGCTACAGCTGGTATTGTGCTTGTTTAAATTATCAAGGAATTTCCTGCAAATAAAACAAAGGATGTGGATGCATTTTCTCCTCTTTCTGACTATGGTGCACTTTCACGTGCACGTAAAGCATTTTCTTACTCAAAAAGTGCAATATCTTCCACAACTTGACTGGTGAGTTCTGTTGACTTGGACCAATGGTTACTGCCAATGGTTGGCAAGCGTCGAGCATTCGTTCAAGGCGCATACAACATTCGAAATTACCTGGTAGAGATGTGCGTGAACAGCTGTAAACGTAGTGCTCCTCCAAACTACAAGTTGATTATTTTGGTGACTAGCCATCACTTAACCACGGCTCTCGGGGAGGCAGCCGACATCTCTTGAGCCAGTGATGCAATCATAGCGGCAGCGTGTTTCTTTTACATTTTTTGCCGAGAGAAGCGAAGCCGTGTGGAAAGAATTCCGATCGCATGGACAGAAAGAACTTCTTTATAATTACACAGTCTGCTAAAATAACCAGCGACGCCCAGCTAGCGCCATCACGAAACTTCTGAAACCGCAAAATCTTTCAAGAGGAAGTGCTTGTGACGCCATCGCTCAGTGGCAACCTAAGGTGCCTCAGGCGGCGCATGTGTCTGAGCCCACTACCCCTCTTCTAGTACACTGTAGTTGAATTAATCTCATCTAGGGTTGCCACCTTTCCCAGGAAAAAAATGAAAAAAAAGAAAAGCTCCGTGTGAAATCTTTAGACATGCAATAACATTTATTGCACCTTTCAACATATCATGGCCACGTACACACAGACACAGAACCGAGCGAACAAACTAGTCTGCTGGCTAGCACATGCACAGATGCCACGAGTCTTACAACGTTTCCACATGAAATCAAACGAGTGTTAAAGGGATACTGAACAAAATGTTTGCCGCCGATGTTTTCAAACTAAAATATTGGGTGCTGAAATCCGCAGACACAACCTTCATTTTAGATAGAAACTAGTGGGAAATGATGAACTTAATGTGTTTTTCACAAATCACCACGCCTTGAACTAGTGTGCCTTGAACTTTCTTCTTTGAACGGCCCTGGCGTGCTACGATGCCATCCATCGCCACATCTCAACTTGCTCAGCCCCAACTATGGTTCCTAAAACCACTACGAACGGCACCTGCAACAAACAATAATGTTCGCTGCAGGTAACCCGGATGGCATAAGGCCCATAAAGGAGTACAGTCTCAGTGCCTTTTTCTAAGGGGGAGAGCGGTATATCAAGAAGAGGTGGAAAAAGGGAAGTACCAAATATGCACACATACACTGTTCATCTGCCGCCGGCGGGGGGGAGGGGCAAACAAACAAACAAACAAAAAACAGGATACGATGAACAAAAAACCAGCCAGTGACGGCCGGTCTTATGTGCGGACCGGCGACCAGCCAGTTATCTAAAAAACTGGCCGGGCCAGTCCAAAACTGGGCAGGTGGCAAACCTAATCAGATCGCAGAATTGACATGGTGTAGTCAGATATACAGCATGTCAATGTATGCGAACCAATTCGTATATCTTGCTCATATACTGCAAGATATATGAATAAACTTGCTGCAAGGGATGTATGTCAGCCGTGAAAGCGGCCAAACGCTTACAGATTCTGTTGCATCAGGTACAAAAGAAAAGAAAAACAGCAAAACTGCATCGATAAGGTTCCTGAGACGCAACACAAATATTTCTAAATTTGTTTAAAATACCACTGCAAATAATATGTGTAGCCATCCATCAACAAATACAGCAATGAAACGGACTGCATGGCACCTCATCATTGCAAACGGCACTAGTACATGCGACAGTCTGAAGATTTCTAGTAGTAAAGCGTGCACTAAACCGCTGCCTTCGTCACGCAATGAAATGAAATGTGTAGCAATTTGTCACTGAAGCTAAAAAACAGGAATAAACAAATCCACCAGAATGTTTGAAGCCGCAGCCACGAAGACTAGACAAATCCATGTCATACCCATCATTCCCATGGCAGCTTCACGATTGCAGCAGCAAGATTTCCCTCTAGTGTATTAGTAGGAAACTTTATGGTAGACCACACCCTTCACATTTGACATGCCATAATCAAAAGAAGAGGCGTGCAGGACACGGACACAAGGTGTTGTTCACTTCTCTCCTTGTGTCCGTGTCCTGCACGCCTCTTCTTTTGATTGTGGACTGTTACCAACTCGCTCAACTTTCTGTCCTTTTGAACATTTGACATGTTTTTTTAGAGGCCATGCACCTTGTTTTGTGCAGTGCACCTTGTTTTGTGCACCTGCAGTAACCGCACTCTCGCTTCTGGACCCCTAAGAATGTTCTACACTGGCAAATTTATGAGCACATTAGGAATGCATATTTTGGAGTCCTGGGTGGCTCGCAAGTTTTTTTTTTTGTATTACACTTAGTTTTCTAACATTTGTTTCATATCCAGTAAGTAGATTCATTGAATACTCATTGGGTGCTTGGAACTGTGTTGTAAGAACTATATAATTCATCCCACACTGCAGATTGTCAACAGCATTGCAATAATGCGAGATGTAAATATTAGTGCATGTTTTTTTCTTTTGTTTTAGTATAAAGTTTTTATTTGTATGTAAAATAAAATGCTTATTTCTAATACTCAAGATGGCTGCCATGGCAAAGTTCGTGATCCCCCAGTTATTTTTCTGGATTCATGCCACTGCCATCCAAAGCAGTAGAAGTTTCAAGTACAACTGCAGCAGAGAACAAACAAGGCTGTCTGCTTTGCTTCCCTCCCATGTGTTTCATCCTTTTGGCATGCTGGCACCTTTCAGGCTCGTACAGCAAGGTTTTCATGCAAGAGCTGGGGAAGCTTCTGGAACAAGTTGGGGCTCTCTCTCTTGTTGTCCACTAATAAAGCACGGAATGAATGGGCACTCTGTCTCTAACCGCCTCACTTCTTATCTTTTGTGATGTTTCAATTTTTTTTCTCTCTTTTCTTTTGCATCTACCATGACCAAAACTATGTACCTGCTCTTAAAACAATGCATAAGTGAGCAAAATACCTTCAGAAAATGAGATGCAGAGCATTGACGGAGCTGCAGGTGTACAAAACCATACGGCTGCACCTTTACTTCAGCGGCGTCGCCTGCAGGCCAAATGTGGAAGGCATCACTGACCCTGCCACCTCCTCCCATTGGGAATTCCCCCCCCACTCAGCACACTATAGCCAGTATATTATAGGCACTACACTAAAAGGCTGCAGCTTGTGCCACGAAGTGTACCCAGTTTTGCCGTAACGCTAAATGTTCACATATGCTGCTTTCTGATATACTAAAAATTCACTGAACAAGGATTGGGGTAAGTCAGTCTCAGGGGTGCGAGCATTGCGTTGCTGCTTGTGGCCGGGCATATACGGAACGTGGAAGCGCGGGGTATCGCTATCGCCGTGTGCCGGCCTCAAACAATGTGGAATGTGGTTCGGGTTTGTGAGAAGGCGCAAAGCCACGTGGCGGACATGCTAGGCAGGTGGCGACCACTGTGGAAGTTCATTGTTCAGCTGGGAACGGGCTAGTTGGTAATTGGAAACCGGTTTGACAGGCGTTAGGCAGCATGTCCAGGAATGTCTGCAGTCGCCACATGGTTAGGTTGGCACTCTCCCCCACGGCGTGGTGGGCAGCAAGCGTACCCACTGTATTGTTCATCGTTTTCTTTTGTTAGTGCGGCGTCGGGGTGTCGATCGCCGTTTGTGATTGGCTGTCGGGGATGCAGGGCGGAGCAACCAGGGTATATAAGGTGGCTCCTCTTCCCTGGCAAACGAGCGGAGGTTCAGGCTTCAGCCTGGACAGACGCTTTTTGGCGCAGTGGAAATAAACGTTCTCTTCACCGGCCTGCGACTCTCACTTCGTGCTGCCAGCGTGTACTCGGGTCACCGAGGGGTGCCGACAACGGACCTTCCTTTTTTTAACTGGGTAATAAATCTGGAAGGATATTCTTGGAAGTAAGCATGCATGGCCACTCACACATTGCAAAAATGTGTAAGTGCGCTTTCCTGCAATAATTTTTTTCAAACGAAGACTCCTCCGTTGGAATACTCTGTTCTCTGCAAGTGTGCACACACCTCTGCATCGCACAAGACTTGCCCTTTCCTGTTGATGCAGGAACTGCCCCTCTCAAAGCCTCTGCCCATGCCACTTCAGTACCACATGGACATAGCAAAATGCAAAAAAATGAAAATGCATGTTGGCTTTTAATGCAGCTGCTACAGTGAATAGCCCGGCCTTCAGCTTTATCAATTCAAAGAGAAAGTCAATATATTGCTTGAGCGCAAGCCACCTGGCTACGCCACTGGGGCCCGGCCCTCAGTACATTAAGGCACCCTACGAACGATGTTCTTGCACAATCTCAAATTCTTTATTCACCGTCCACGATGAACAAATGATCTAGCTTTTAGTTACTTCTAGGGCACTGTCAGAGAAATCGCATGGACCTTTTGCAGATTAAGCACGGCAGGCGCCCAAACAAAGGTTTTCTAGAATTTAGCATTTTTTGCACTCTCATTCCCCCGAGTCTACAATCTACACCACTAGCATAAGTGACAAAATCGCTGCACATTTTTGCGCTTATTTTTTTGGATGGGATTTACAGACATTGATATTAGAAAGGTGCAAACCGATTTACGAAGCCCAGTATCAGTCTTAAGATGTTCCTGTTCATTTTTAATGTGAAAGTTTGCTTGCTTTGGATCATACGAATTCAGGATGATACAAATACTTTAAGCGCCCCCATGAAATTTGTATGATCAACTTCCAACAGTAGCTAAAACACAGAGCCACTGATGGTACCTGGTGGCATACTGCCAGGCTTGAGTCTAGTTGAGGCATCACTGTTACGCAGTAGTAGGAGGGACTGCTGGGCTAGTTGGTGTTATGCAGTATCAGCACGTCAGTCTAGCACAGACAGCACTGCAAGACTAGTCATGTGCCCTGCCATGATCATCTTGAGCCTAATTCATCGCCATCCCAGGAGTTGCTTTGTGAGCTTTTTTTTTTTTTCTTTTTTCATTTTGTAGGACTGTGAATGGTCTTAGTTCAGTTTTCCTTTGTTGTGGCTGTGTATGGTATTTACTACCCTAAAAAATACTCAGCCTGCTTTGTATGACCAACCTGGCCAACCTTTCTTTTCATGCAAAGAGGAGAGACAGAGAGAGAGAAAAGGCTTTGCAGAATGCCAATTCAGCAAACTGTATAGGCTAAGAAGCAAGTTTCTACGTGCCAACTCCATGCTGAGCCAGCATATTTTATTTTCAGGCTAATACGATTTAATTCTTCCACTATCCAAACAAATACATACATTACACAGACCAAGGTGAAAAATGCCTTTTGCCTAAGAGACAGTGTGCCAAGCCGGATGAAAGAAAGCTAATACAGGCATGAGCCTCCTCTGCGCAAGAGCTTCCCTTCAGTGCTCCATGCTGCTGCCATGATTACAAAGGGGCTGTGCATGTTTAGATGTCTGAATTACAAAAGTAATCATTTTAGCTTGATCGCATGTTGTTCACAACGAAGCAAGTGTTACAAACCGGTGTCATCTGCAGTGCAGCACCTTCACAGAGTGCTGCGGTTGTCTATATCTTGGTGCTAAAGAAATGCAGGCATGGGCTGCATGTTTGTGACATGTGAAGCACGCATTCAAAAATTATGAATTGCTTCACCAGCTACAATAACGTAGTATAACTAGGAGGCCACCAATTTTCCAGCACACCATAATGCATTTGTTTCTGATGGATGGGAATACAAATTTGACAGGACAGTTGCTGAGTTGGCATTGCCTAGGCCGTCCTGCATGCACTGAAAATGCACTACTCTTCTCGCTTCATTGCTAAGCATCTGTAGTAAGGCACATCAGTAGACTACCTGCAAGCAACATCTGCAGTAAGGCACACCAGTAGACAAAGTGGCACAACAAGTAGATTTTTATATATATGTAACATTTTCTTCTTAACACTAACATGGTTCAATTTTTGTCTCTTAGCCATAAAATATGCACAGAAAAAAAGAAGCCACAGCACACTTATAATGCGACTGAGACGGCCGTACTTTGAGAACATCATAATGAATGGCCTAGACATCCTTGCCGTAATGCAGAGCTCTCAGTTACCCCGTTTTTGGGGCAGCATGCATTGTCACAGTGGGGACTCAGCAACCAAAGTAAAACTCTTGACTCTTGAGAACCACATTGGTGGAAAAGCACTAGTTGTCAAGTCAAATGTCACCACAGACTCCTGGCCCAGCCTGGGTTGGAAGAAAAGAACAGTGAAATGGCACAATTGCAATTTTGTGTGTATAGCAAATGTGACAAGATGCTTGCTTATGACACTTGTGAAGTGTAATGCTGTATTTCTGCATATACACCTATTGTTCATTCAAATAGAGTATTGTTGTACTTATTATACATGACAAACTAGGTTGTCCCTCAAATATTATGAACAAGGCCACCGGTTGCAAAGCCCTAGAATACCATAACATTTACATTCATTTGATTGGTAGCACGCACATCATAGTACTACCTATGTATGTTTTGGCAAATGGGGGCTTCTGTCCTGATACTTTTTCGTTGCAATGTCTGACTATAACCTTGAACACCATGTTTTGAGAATTGTACTACCTACCGGAACTATGAAAAGTATCACAAACCAGTAGCTGTGGATCGCATAACTCTTCCATGCCAGTTGTGCATTTGCACGTCCTCGCACGCTTCTGAGCTCCATCTCCTGCATCAAGATCAAATGATCAAAGTTCTACAGTAGTACAAGTGCTGCACAACACTTTCAGTTAGTTTATTCTAGGATGTTTTCTGGCCATTAGATGCCATGTGACTAAGGGCAACAGTGGCCAATTGTGGCATGTACTTACCCAACCATGTTCAAAGAAACATATTAGCAGACTTTTAATTAGCAGGAAATATGAAGGAGAAAAACGAACTAGGGTAAAACATTAGCTGTGCAGCCAGCCTCTACAAACAAGCAAATGCTCCATGACATTTTTTTTTCTTTGAAGAGTGTGCCCAGCATCTGACCTCTGAGATAGTGTATTGGCAGGGCATGTTCGTGCCTCTGTGCTGCCACAGCTTTGTCCACAGTGAATGCATGCTTCACTGTGCCATGGTGGGCCACCACTTCAGGTGCATCATTCGATCCAACTTTTACTTCCTCCCTGCTAGAAAATCAGTCCATGAGCCATCACAAGCTGCATTTGCCCTTAACAAGCACAATGATGACAGTGCAGTGCTACACTTCAGGCTTTTAAGAGAACACAGCTAGGACATTCTGCCATTCCTTCCTGACTTTCAGGGACAACAACCTGAATCTTAAAGGAAGGCAACTCATATCCACTGCTTTATTAGCTCATTGGCCTTGGGAGTCCAAAAATCCCCCCAAAATCTTATTTTTTTAAAACCACTCATTTCAACACCTCAAATGCCTGGTCTAGAGTTTGCCCCCCACCATGATGGTATTGCTTGAAAGCTGGTTCACTTTCAAAACGAAGTTGGTCGTACAGCCAGCACAAAGGTAACATAAAACACTATAATGATGGCAGCAGCCATAACATTATGCCGCACAAGCACATATAGTCGATCCTTAGTGCATTGCCGACTTGGAAATATGTAATGTGTTTACCGAAGATACATGATGTGATACACTTGAGTGATTGCATTTACGCTTAAGATCACATATGTTTGCAAACTGTGTTTCCTTTACTATTACAACACTCCTGCAATCCATAACAGCACTGCAGGGAGGGGGATGGGGAGGGGAGGTGCCTACACACTTGCCACAGTTTTGTCACATTGCTACAATATAAAAAAATAAGATGCTGAACAAAACAGTAATAGTGTATTGCCACACAACACCATACACAAATGACACAGCAATGAAAGTTTTATGCACATGTCACAAGTAGTGAAAAAAGGAACACTATCAACCCCTTAAGGGCCCAATAAATAAAAATATAAGGGTCCAAAATTGCCAATTTTTTTTTATGATTTGAAATGGTTCAGTAACATGTTCAAAAGAGAAAAATATTTGGGAAAACACTTTCCTGGTAGATAATAATGATCTAGTGGTCATTCCTCACTCCATCATATAGGTAATACTCCATACCATGTGCATTTAGGTGTACGATGAAATAAATTTCTGTAACTCCAGAAAGTAGGGAATAAATTTTATTTTGCCATGCACAAAATGCACTATTCTTTCATAGCTCACTTGATACTAGGCAACGGTGCGATCCGTGTGGTATCGTTCAAAGCACGGTATTCCGCAGAGAGCCTTCTCGCACCACCTGCACCATATACTGGTTTCCTCGCTGTCTGTAAAAACGTCATCACTATCTTCTTCACTTGCAGAATCAAACAGGACAACAGCTTCCTCATCACTCGCACTTTCTTCTTCTGAAGTAGACAGGCTTCCCTTACGAGAACGCCGTGCGGATGGGGCCATGCTTGTTCATAAAGCGCGGGAAATGCAGGCCGCTCATCCCGCCATCTCGTGTCGAAATCTCATCAAATCAAATGTTCATAATGGAACCCGTGCTGACATCTATGTCTTAAGTAGAAAAACACTATTTCATAAGGTGAGCTTCACAAAAACCCCTCGGAACATTGTGAAAGAACCATGACGAGCTGAGCTCGTCATAAGCAAAAAAGTGACGACTGCTCATGACGAGCTCAGCTCGTCATAAGCACTTAAGGGGTTAATAGGCGATATTTATAATGCATTGTGATCCGGCAACACTGGGTGCATCCACCATGTTCTTTGGGGCACAGCTGCAAAATCGTCTGCTAGCGCTAGCATCAGGGGAGCCTAGGAGGCTGTCACTGGCTATGCTTTCCACCCAAGAAAATGCAGAAGTTATGAAAGGTCAGTGGAGTTCACTGTGTTACCAAAAGCCAAAGGGAAAACAATTAAAAGGTCGTGCACTCTTTCTTAAGTACCAACCCGGAAGGCAGCTGCTTAAGGTGCACTGCTTTGCAACGAAAACGGTACACCAAAATTTCTCCTTTTTCAACGTGTACTTCTAATCTACGGTTAATGTTTGAGGACGCTCTTGGTTGTCGAGGAGGTCGGAGTGTCAAATGTTTAAGATAAGCTCATATGACAATACAATGTCCCACATTAGTATTTACCAATGTGGTAATAAATGCACGCCAGATATCGAAACCATGTTATTTCTGAGTGACGCAGTTAGAGTGACCTGGAACTGGGGAGTGCCCGGAACAAAGTACGAAAAACACATCAGAACATAGCCCCCGAGATTGCTGAGCTGCAGGCAAATGCCAACAAGCAAGAACAGCTTGACAATCTCGAGGGAAATGTTTTGATTTGTTTTCCGCAGTCCCGTGTGGCGCCGCTGCAAGCATTTGCCTTCAGCGCAAATTTTTGGTTATTTTAACATTACTCCTTCAAATTACGCCTTTGTGTTGACGTGTAGCAAATGAAGATAATATTGTCATGAAGCTAGCACAAGCAAGAGCTGCCCACAAGCAAGGAATTGGCAGATGTGCAAGCTACAGCCAGGAAAAAACGTTCACAAGCGCGAGCTTGGCAGCGAGCGTCTGACTTCAGCAATGGCTGATCGTCTGAGAGCACGAACTTTGTCGTTCTTGCTTCAAGGGGCCGGTGGCACCACATTCCAATCTACCTTCCATCACTTCTCTCCCCTCAAAAGCGACCGTCCCAGTCCCTGCAAGGGCAGCGGTACAACACTTTGGTCAATGCTGATAACATGAAAAAGAGAAACAAAAACACACAGATGTAGACAGTCCAGAAGCGGCTTTGAGAGTTGCTTACGTCTCGCGGGCGTAGTACGGCTTCATCCGCACAACGTGGACGTCAGCACGGGGGCGACGTCAGTTTGAACTAGGATTAGAGCTTTGAGGGACCACCTCATAATTCACATCACTGAGGCGGCATACAACTTCGTAACGACCGAAGTAGTGGCGCAAAAGTTTCTCAGAAAGCCCACGGTGTCGGATAGGCGTCCACACCCACACGCGGTCGCCTGGTGAGTACTGGACGTTCCGGCGACGCAGGTTGTAATGGCAGGCGTCGATAATCTGCTGGGTACGGATGCGGTGCAGAGCAAGCTGGCGAGCTACCTCGGCTTTCTCGATGATATCTTCAATGGTCTCATCTGTCGTGGCTCCATGGTCAACTGGGAGCATCGCGTCTAAGGTTGTTGTAATGCGACGGCCATAAACGAGCTCGAATGGTGTGAACTCAGTTGTCTCCTGCACAGCGGTATTATAAGCAAACGTCATGTATGGCAAAATTTCATCCCATGTTTTGCGCTTAATATCGACATACATGGAGAGCATGTCGGCCGATGTTCTGTTTAAGCGCTCTGTCAAGCCATTAGTTTGGGGATGATAGGCTGTGGTCTTTCGGTGGTTGGTGTGGATGAGCATAATGACTTCTTTCAATAGCTCCACAGTAAACGTTGCAGCACGGTCGGTAATCAGTACAGTGGGTGCGCCGTGACGCAGCACGATATTCTGGACGAAGAAGCTGGCAACTTCAGCTGCATTTCCTCGGGGCACAGCTTTGGTCTCCGCATAACGAGTTAAATAGTCGGTTGCCACGATTATCCATTTGTTTTTACAGGATGAGGTAAGGAACGGACCGAGAAGATCCATTCCAACTTGCTGGAACGGCGCCGGAGGCGGATCCAAAGGCTGAAACAGGCCAGCAGGCTTGACGGGTAGGGCTTTGCGTCTCTGACAGTCACGGCACGTTTTCACATATCGCTGAACAGATGAAAAAAGCTGTGGCCAATAGTATCGCTGGCGTATGCGTGCTAGAGTCCTTGCGAAGCCTAATGACCAGCACATGGGTCGTCGTGGCACCCCTGGAAAACTTCCTCGCGTAGCGCTGCCGGAACGATGAGAAGGAATGTCTCCTGGCTGTTCTCGAAATTCTTCCTGTACGGTACATCGTTCCGCAGGCAGAACGACATCAAACCCCGTGAAAGCGGGCATGGGACAACAACGTCCAGCTCCCTCAAGATACCGGATAACTGGAAGCAACTCAGAGTCTGCGCATTGATGGTTAGCCATGCTCGCCGCGTTGACGACCCCCAGAAACGGCAAATCTTGCTCCAGGTCGGATGACGTCAAAAGAATGGGAGGATGTGACAGGCAGTCAGCGTCGCTATGCTTGTGGCCGGACCGGTAGATGACAGTTATGTTATACTCCTGAAGGCGGAGGCTCCAACGAGCGAGGCGGCCCGACGGATCTATGAGATTGGCAAGCCAACAGGGCGAGTGGGGGTCACTGATCGCTCGGAATGGCTGGCCGTATAAGTAAGGTCGAAACTTGCTGATGGCCCAGACGACTGCTAAACGTTCTTTTTCGGTTGTCGAATAGTTAACTTCTGCCTTCGTGAGACTGCGGCTCGCATAAGCAATTACACGTTCTCCGTCGTCTTGCCATTGCACCAGATGGCTCCTAGTCCCACGTTGCTTGCATCGGTGTGAATTTCAGTTTCCGTGGCGTCGTCAACACACACCAGCACTGGTGCTGATTGAAAGCATTTGCGCAGTTCTGTAAAGGCCTGTTCTTGGTCATCCGTCCACACAAAGGATGTCTTGTCACGTTAATCTTGTGAGATGTTCCGCAATTCTTGAGTAGCCTTCAACAAAACAACGGTAATAAGCGCAGAGGCCCAGGAACCGTTGAACAGCCTTCTTGTCCTTAGGACGAGGGAACTCTGCAACGTCAGTCAACTTCTCTGGGTCTGGTCGGACGCTTTGGGAGCTGACCACGTGACCGAGAAGCTTGAGCTCCCGGAAGCCAAAGTAACATTTTTCCGGCTTGATGGTAAGATATGCCTTGCTTATTGCAGTCAGCACGCTTCTTAGGCGTACGAGATGTTCATCGAACGTGCTGGAAAAAACAACAATGTCGTCTAAGTATACCAGGCATATCTGCCACTTGAGCCCAGCGAGCACAGTGCTTATTCATGCGTTGAAACGTAGCAGGAGCAGAACAGAGGCCGAAAGGAGAACTTTAAATTCGTACAACCCGTCAGGAGTTACGAAGGCGGTTTTTTCACGGTCACGCTCACCGACTTCAATTTGCCAATATCCTGACTTTAGGTCCAACGAAATGAAGAACTGAGCGTGGTGCAGACGATCCAAAGCGTCATCAATCCGTGGCAAGGGGTAGGCGTCGTGTTTCGTAACTTTGTTAAACCGCCTGTAGTCGACACAGAAACGGAGTGTGTTGTCTTTTTTCTTTACTAGTACTACTGACGACGCCCAGGGACTTGTCAACAGCTGGATGACGTCATCATTTAGCATTTCTTCTACTTGGCGTTTAATCGCCTCCCGCTCCATCGGTGCACACGGTACGGATGCTGACGGACAAGTCGTGCCGACTCCTCTGTAACAATCCAGTGTTGTGCAACGGAGGTGCACTGAACTTTAGATTCTGTCGAGAAACAGGCAGAGAATTCTTTCACGAGGCCCAGAAGCTCCTTCTTTTGTAGCTCGGTTAATTCAGCACTAATGTCAAGCTGACATGACTTGATGCATCAGGTGAAGCAACTTGTAACGTACCGACGTCGGAGAACTCAGCAATGTCGTCGAGGAATGTGACAGAAGTGCCTTGCGGGACGTGCTGATACTCATTGCTAAAGTTTACCGCAAAACGTGCGAGCACTTATTCTGTAACCAGACAAGACCTCGCGTGACGCAGATGTATCTTTCGAGCAGCAGTGAGATATTTGCCTCGGCAATACACTCATGGTTGTCGGATGCATCACGTGTTACAAGGGCCAATACACTGCTTCTTGGTGGCACCGTGACGTCGTCGTCGACGATCCTCAAGGCTCTGACATGAGCTTCGTCACAGGTGTTCCTTGCTAAGGCGTGTGCAATCGAAAACGTTACCCGAGACTTTTGTAAATTAATCATGGCTCCATTAGCCTGCAGAAAGTCCATTCCTAGAATGAGCTACTATGAACAACCTGGAAGGATAACGAAATTTAGTTTGGTGGCAGGATCCATGCTCATGACCGACGTGTCAGCACCGGTGTCGATTAACGACGTTATTTCTTCGTCATCGTCAGTTACGGGAATGTTCGACTTTACGACTTCTCGTACCGTATTTGATTGCATCTGCGTGTCTGCGCCGTTCTGTTGTCGTCGTTGCCGTTGCAATGGAGGATCCTGAGTACAGTGAACGTCAGCGGCCTCACCTCTGGAGGTCGCTCAACTCAGTTTTCCCGACCTGCAGGGCTAGGTGAGTGGCGTCTGTAGCGAAAAATACGAATGAGAACCGGACCCGACCGTCTGGCCTGTTCGAACGAATGGCGGAACTAATAGCGCGAGCCCGCCCGTGGCCCCTGCTCGCGCTAGCCGCCTCTTCGTCGTCTTTATTTGCAACATACTCCCGCGGCCGACGAAATTGCGGAGTGCTTGGTGTTTCAAAAGTACGAGTTGTCAAGATGGGACGCTTAACACTGAATCGAATGCCGTCCTCAGGAGGTGCGCTCACACGACACCGTCGCGACTGGGAAGCAGTTCCGTCGCATTACACAGCTTCCAGATTTCACGAGCCTGTTCGTGGTTTTCACTCGAAGGCGACGTGTTCAAGGCGAAGTGGCCGCTTTGTCGATGGAGTGTAGGTGCAAGAAGTTTTACTTGTGCAGTTGTGCTGGGCGGCTATGGAAAGTGTTGCCACTGGCGGTGTAGCTGCGGGAGGAGGCTTGTCTTGAGGGGCAGGTGCTTCTTCTAGCTGCATGCTCTGTCTGGATGAAGTGGCTCTCACGTTGCTTGAAATCCTCAGATTCTCGACTGGAGGCTCGGTGTGGTCGTGGTCTTCCTTGGCTTTACTGGGCAGCTTTGAACCATCCGAACTTGAATCTCCGATGCGTTTCGACCCCTTGCTTCGCTGCTCCCGAAGCGCAGTAGTTGAGCTCGTCTTGTCATTCCGCGATATCGAACCAGGTGTCTTACTGGTCGATGAGTGAGTCCTGGCACTGCATTTAGAAAAGCCAGAGGAAGGTGGTGCTCGCTTCTCCTTCTCGTCGTCTTTCGTGATCTTCGGGGGCAAAGCGGCGAAGGTCGGCTCCAATCTTTGTGCGCAATGTGCGAAGGAAGAAATGGAGGGAGGGGCTGCTTCACGAGACGAAGAGGTAGGCAATGGCGGCACGGTGGTCGTCACTGCAGCAGGCACTGTAGGTGGCGAAGACTTAAAGCTAGGCGTGTGTTGTTGCACTGTTCATGTCACGCAAGAGTTCGAGAGCACTGCATCATGCGTGGCTGTCAAAACATCAGGCTGTGCGGACGTGGTGCCGTTGAGTGGCACTGCACAGAGCTGCGCGGACTGTAACTTCTCTGGGACTGCGTCGGGCACGTGAGAGGTGACGTCTGCATGGCGAGGCACCATGGTTTGGACGACGCAGGACAAGGTCGGTGCTGGAATCGAAAGGCTGGGCGATGCGAAAATCGGGGCATGATGCGGCGAAGATGCGAGTGGCGCAACGAATGGTCTCGCGGTGCAGGCGAACGAGACGGGTAGCTGCACCTCTGGACCCCGAAAATCGCGTTGAGCATGGCGCTTGCTAGTAAACGAAGTCGGTTCACCGAAACCGCTTTCCTCTCTGGTTTCGATTTGCACTCTAATAAAATTCATGAGGTCCTTTACGAGCTCTGCTTGATCGGCTGGAGACGCCGCAGCGTTGTCCGGTGGCAAAGCCTCCTTTTGCCTTTGACGGTATAGTATGCAGAAGTCCGAGGGTAATGCCTTTAGGAGGACGCGTCGAAGAACTGCGCCGTACTCGCCTGGAGACACTCCAAGACCTTCCAGCGCGTTCATCCGGAAAGTTACCTCATCATGGAGGATCCTTAACTTGCTGACTTCGGACGAACTACGAACTGGTGCCAGCGATAGTAAATGGTCGAGATGGTCATCGACCAGCATGTCACGACGTCCGAAGCGGTCGGAGAGCACTTTCACGGCCATGTCATAGTTCGCCTCGGCAAGGCGAATGCCTTGGATGGCTGCTTTAGCTGCTCCTGTCAGGTAAGTGGGCAGATATTTAAACTTGTCGATCTTGGGAAGCCAATCATTATCATGAATGCTCGCCTTGAATTGATCCCAAAATCCTTGCCAGTCGCGTCATTCTCCGGAAAAGGTCGGGATGTGCAGCTTGGGCAATGCGATGCGGGAGCATGGCGATGTGGTTGGATGGCCAAACGAAGGCAAAGTGGGTGGCTGCTGCGCTGCAGATGCGAGCGGCTCACCGTTTGGCATTGCAGTGAAAGCGAAGGAGGTGGGCAGGGTTGGCGGCCTCGGCTGAGTGACGCGACGAACCTCCGACTGGGCGAAGAGCACCTTTTGCTGGTAATCGAATGCTGTTGCCATGTCGGCTTCCAGGTCAGTGTCGAAAAGTGTGGCCTGGATGTCGTTATCGAAGGCCACGAGCTCCGAATACTTCTGCTCGAGTACGGCGAGGTAGTTCTCGAGCGTCCCAGTCGGGGTGGCGGGATCCTCGAGCAGGGTGCTGAGTCGAAATTGTTTTGGTGATCGCGGTGCGGACGAAGCCGCGCTTTGTCCGAAGCTGGTCCATTGCCGAAGTCGCGGGACCAGACGACCGGGCGGGTTTCGGCACCAAAAAGAATGTAGCGAAAAATACGAATGAGAACCGGACCCGACCGTCTGGCCTGTTCGAACGAATGGCGGAACTATTAGCGCGAGCCCGCCCGTGGTCCCTGCTCGCGCTAGCCGCCCCTTCGTCGTCTTTATTTGCAACAGCGTCTAGGAGTGCCGCGGGAGAAGGTTGGGCTGAGCGATCTGTAACGAGCAGGAGACGACGAACGGGGCTCGTGCAACGAGCAGGAGACGACGAACAGGGCTCGTGCCACCGCTGATTGATGTTCGGATGATTTGCGACAAAGTTCTCTATTTCCGGCGGTTGCTCACCAGGCCGTGGACGAGGTGCATTTGGCGAGAACCCATGGAGCCCCACACGTCAGGTAAGGACCCGTTCTGTACACGTGTCCGGCTTCGCCACAGTGATAACAAAGGGGCCTGTAGTCGAGGGTGCGCCAGACGTCGCACTTCCTAGGTCTTGCTTTGGCGACGAACGGTGAACTGCGGGACCCGAAGCTTACTTCCATTTGCTGTGCTGGGGGTACCGTTCTGTAAGCATTAGGCGGACGGCGCACGGCTTCGGCGTAATTCAGCTCAACTTGCTGGCCCTGCGTCTGTGGCCCCTCGTACTGTCCAGGAACGTGGACGGCCTGTCTCACCTCGGCGCGCACTATTTCTGCAATGGAAAGTGGCTCTACAGGGGCAGCAGCGGTCGCCTGCGTCTTCTGCAGTTACTCCTTGACAACAGCCCTGATGACGTCTCGCAAGGCGCAGATGTTGCCCACGGTAACGGAAGACAGCTTCCTTGGAATCAAGGCGTCGCGGTTGAATTGTCTAGCCCGCTGCTGAAGGGCCTTCTTCATGGCGGTGGCCTCACCATGAAACTCCGCAAGTGTCGACGGTGGGTTTCGGATGAGGCCGGCAAAGATTTCTTGTTTCACGCCTCGCATTAGGTGGCGCACTTTCTTAGTCTCTGTCATCGAAGGGTCCGCAAGTCTGAAGAGGCAGCTCGTGTCTTCTACATATTGCCACCTGCGTGTAGTGGGTCGAAGACTGGAATGGCGCTAGCCGACGAGAACAAAGAAGACCGCGCGCTTCTTCCCCGCTTGAGAGCCAGCCCTGACGGACGTCTTTTGGCCGAAGCTAGCCCCCCAGCTACCAGCAACCCTACAACGCCCCTGAAGGCTCGTGACAACTGGTGGAGGTGCTGGGTAACCATATCGGATGTTGCAGACCCCTCCAGGGAGTCGCTCCACAAGCCCAGTACCCATCAACACTCCCGTGCACCGAGCCAGCCGCAGAATCAGAGGACTGCCTCCTGAAGTCGACGGTACTCTCCCTACCATTTCAACAGGTATGGCCAGCGCTTCCGTCCAAACCATCCAAACCGGTGTGGAGAACGCGGCGTCAAACCGCTACACACTGGAAAGCCCACGTGTACCGACAACTTTCCGCGGCGCAGTTTTCGAAGACGTCGAAGACTGGTTGGTCGACTTTGAGCGCGTGGCTGCCTTGAATCAATGGGATAATCCGGCAAAACTGAGGCACGTCTATTTTTACTTGGAGGACGGAGCGCGCACCTGGTTTCAGAACCGCGAGGAGCAGCTGACGTCATGGCCCGAATTTTGCCGCTGCATCCTGGAGGCTTACATTAGCGCCGATCGGCACGAACGAGCGGAACGAGCAATCCAAGCCCGCGTACAGTTGCCAAACGAGACGGTGACTGCATACGTCGAGGACATGACGCGCCTCTTCCGACGAGCTGACCCAAGGATGGCAGAGGACAAAAAGTTGCGTCATTTGATGCGCGGAGTCAAGGAGCAGCTCTTCGCTGGTCTCGTGAGGAGCCCTCCAAAGACGGTCGCGGAATTCCTGGCGGAGGCTGTCACTATGGAAAAAATGCTCCTGCAGCGGTCCAACCTGTACGAACGGCAAGTGAGTAGTATGTCCACCGCTGACATTTTCACTGGAATCGGAAGCAGCACTGACTACCTTCGGGAACTCATCCGTTCCATAGTGCGTGAGGAGTTGCAAAAGTGCGCCGCAACACCTTCGCCCACCGTCAACTCTGTTGCGAACGTCATCAAGGAAGAGCTGCATCAGGTTCTCCGTGAGCAACGCGACACCCTGCCTCGCCAAAACACACCGCAAG
Organism: Hyalomma asiaticum; assembly: GCA_013339685.2. NCBI lineage: Eukaryota > Metazoa > Arthropoda > Arachnida > Ixodida > Ixodidae > Hyalomma > Hyalomma asiaticum. The sequence continues at coordinate 117,241,848 of CM023486.1, forward strand.
CTCCGGCTGACCACCCTCGTGCATCCTACGCAGAGGCCCTGAGCCGTCCTGCTTCTCCTCCGCCGCAGTTCACTCGTGTACCTCCGACAGTGGCACTCCAGCCGGCACAGCCGATGCCGTACTACGGCACCTTCGTCCATGCCGCCCCTGTCGCCTATCGTTCGGAGCAGGCGGTCCAGTACATCGACGATCGACGAATGCCCCCTCGCAAGTCGGATGTTTGGCGCACCCCTGATCGTCGGCCCCTCTGCTACCACTGCGGCGAAGCTGACCACTTGTACCGCCAGTGCCCATACCGCCGCCTTGGACTGCGTGGCTTTTCTGCGTACTCGCCGCCACCTCGATACGGCCAGCGGCCTCGGGACATTGAGGACTACCTTTCTCAGCAGCACCACCAGCCGCCTGCAGGGCGACAGTCGCGCTCACCATCGCCGAGGCGATTTTCATCGCCGCCGCAGCGGTATCCTACCGCGCGGTCCCCCAGTCCCCGCCGGGAAAACTAACCGAAGCGACCTCTGGGGGCGGGGTCGCTGACGATCGAAATGCTGAAGACCTCCGATTGATGCAGAATCGAAAAGCTCCCGATCCTCTGGCGCCTACTCTTTCACGCGACGACCGGCTTTCTCTTGACATACCAGTGACGATTGACGGATACGCGGTTAGTGCATTAGTGGACACCGGTGCAGACTATTCCATTTTGAGCGGGAAAATCGCGATGCAGCTGAAGAAAGTAATCACGCCTTGGCATAATACGCAGATTCGGACGGCGGGTGGCCACGTCGTAAACCCACTGGGCGCCTGCACGATTAGAGTTCAAATTGACAGATATACTTTCGTAGCCAACTGCCTGGTCCTTCGCGAATGCTCCCGCGACGTTATTCTTGGAGTTGATTTCCTGCAGGAGTACGGTGCTGTTATTGATCTCCAAGAGCGTCGTATCACATTCTCGGCCAGGCGAGCAATCGACTTCCAGGACGACCAACGGCGTGCCGACGTGCTTCGTGTCACTGCAGAGAGCGTAACGCTTCCTCCACGAACAAGTGTCATGGTCGATGTTACATGCTGTGGCTTGCCCGATGGTGAAGCCGTGGCTGAGACCAACTTGGAGCACCTACTGAAGCAAGGTGTCTGTGTGGCGAGAAGTGTTATACAGCTCCGTGACGGCCGATCGCAATTGCTGGTTACCAACTTCAGCAACGAGCATCGGCACCTCTTCCGGGGCACTTCGATAGCGTTTGCAGACGAAGTAGCGAACGTTAGCGGCTGTTTCACGTCGGAAGTGATCGAGAACGCAGACGAAGCTCTGAGTCACGTCGACATAAATCTGGGTCTGTCAACTGATAACCAGACGTCCATGCGGAAACTCTTGCTGGAATTTAGAACCTGCTTCGCAAGTTCTTCAAAGGTGCGCCAGACTTCCATCACTCGGCATAGGATCATCACGTACGAGGATGCGCGACCGATACACCAGCAGCCTTACCGCGTGTCGGCAAAAGAACGTGAAGCCATACGTACGCAGGTCCGAGAGATGCTTGATGACGGCGTCATCGAACCTTCCAGCAGCCCGTGGTCGTCTCCGGTAGTCCTAGTGAAAAAGAAAGATGGAACGCTACGTTTCTGCGTCGACTATCGAAAGCTTAACAACGTGACTAAAAAGGACGTGTACCCGCTGCCACGTATCGATGATTCGTTGGACAGACTACGGCATGCCCGCTATTTTTCTTCTCTCGATCTAAAAAGCGGGTATTGGCAAATCGAGGTAGACGAGCGAGACCGCGAGAAAACAGCCTTCGTAACTCCAGACGGTCTCTACGAATTTCGAGTGCTTCCTTTTGGTTTGTGCTCAGCGCCAGCAACATTCCAGCGCATGATGGACACTGTACTCAGTGGACTGAAGTGGCAGACTTGTCTTGTCTATCTGGACGATGTCGTAGTTTTTTCTGAAACGTTCGAGCAGCATCTCCACCGCCTGCGGACTGTGCTAACAGCTATCCAGTCGGCTGATCTTACACTTAAGCCAGAGAAGTGTCACTTTGGCTATGAGGAGCTCAAGTTTCTCGGGCATGTGGTAAGCGCCGAAGGTGTCCGGCCTGATCCAGACAAGCTTGCCGCTGTAGCCGTATTTCCTGCTCCTACCGATAAGAAGGCCGTCCGTCGCTTCCTTGGTTTGTGCGCCTACTATCGCAGGTTCATCCACGGCTTTTCGAGGATCGCTGAACCCCTCACACGCCTTACACGTGACGACACGCCTTTTGTCTGGGATAATGAGCAACAGGCTGCCTTTGCTGAACTACGACAGCGAATGCAAACAGCACCCGTTCTCGCTCATTTTGACGATGATGCTGATACAGAGGTGCACACCGACGCCAGTAACATTGGTCTTGGCGCTGTGCTCGTCCAGTGTCAGGATGGTGCCGAAAGAGTCATAGCCTATGCCAGCCGCTCACTATCCCGTGCTGAGGCGAATTATTCGGCTACGGAGAAAGAGTGCCTCGCAGTCGTGTGGGCGATCACCAAGTTTCGCCCCTACCTTTATGGTCGTCCTTTCAAAGTAGTGACGGACCACCATGCGCTTTGTTGGTTGGCAAGCATGCGCGACCCCTCAGGACGACTCGCACGGTGGAGCTTGCGGCTACAAGAATTTGACGTCACCATCGTGTATAAGTCTGGCCGTAAGCACGAGGACGCTGACACATTGTCGCGCGAACCTATGCACCCGGTCAGTCGGGAAGCAGAGGACGATGACGATGATGGTTTCCTTGGCGCCATTAGCTCAGCGGACTTGATCAGACGGCAGCGAGACGACGCGGACCTCCGACCGATCATAGACCACCTAGAGGGCCGCGATGCCACCATACCACGTCATCTTTCCCGCTCCATGACGTCTTTCTGTATGCGAGACAACGTATTGTATAAGAAGAACGCCCGTTCGAACAGCCGTGCCTACCTCCTCGTAGTGCCAAGGGACATGCGAGACGACGTGCTCTTTGCTTGCCACGACGAGCCCACATCTGGCCATTTAGGCTTCTCGTGAACACTCGCCAGAGTGAGTGAGATGTATTATTGGCCTGGGCTTTCGGCCAGCGTCAAAGACTACGTAAAAAGCTGTCGTGAATGCCAGCGCCGAAAGACACCTTCCCTTAAGCCGGCTGGCTTGCTTCAGCCAATTGAACCTCCTCGCACACCCTTCGACCAAGTGGGCATGGACATTCTCGGACCATTTCCTTTGTCTGCCGATGGAAACAAATGGGTAATCGTCGCTACTGATTATTTAACGCGCTATGCCGAGACCCAGGCAATACCACGAGCTACGGCTTCTGAAGTAGCGCAATTCTTCATGCGCCACATCGTACTGAGGCACGGTGCTCCATCCACTGTGATAACGGACAGGGGGACAGCATTCACCGCGCAGCTTACAGAAGAAGTCTTTGAACTCAGTAACACTAGACATCGCAAGACGACAGCCTACCATCCACAGACCAACGGGCTCACCGAGCGTTTAAACAAGACCGTTACAGACATGATCTCCATGTACATCGACGTTCAACATAAAACATGGGACCGGATCTTGCCTTACGTGACCTTCGCGTATAACACTGCAGCGCAAGAGACGACGCGATTTACACCATTTCGCCTTCTTTACGGTCGGGAAGTGCAGACTATGCTGGACGCTATGCTGCCATGTCAAGACGCTGACCGGCTGACGCCTGACGCAGAGGAATTTGCAGAGCGTGCCGAGGAAGCTAGGCAGCTCGCACGGCTCCACATCGGTCAGCAGCAGCAAGCAGACGCCCGGCGCTACAACATCGGTCGCCGAGCAGTATCCTACAACCCCGGAGACCAAGTATGGGTGTGGACCCCCGTGCGTCGCCGCGGCCTCTGTGAGAAGCTACTAAGCCGGTACTTTGGTCCTTATACAGTCCTACGCCGCATCAGCGACGTGAACTACGAGGTGGTCCCGCATAGGACGCCGCAGACACAGACCAGGAACCAAAGCCCACCGAGTTCTGATGTTGTTCATGTTGTGCGCATGAAACCTTACGTTGCGCGTTTGTAGCTCTTGCTTCTTTAGTAGTTTCCGTTCGTGTGTTTCGGACTGTGTTGTGGCATCCAGGCAATACTGTTTTTTTTTTCGCGAAGGGGGATAATGCCACCTGCGTGTAGTGGGTCGAAGACTGGAATGGCGCTAGCCGACGAGAACAAAGAAGACCGCGCGCTTCTTCCCCGCTTGAGAGCCAGCCCCGACGGACGTCTTTTGGCCGAAGCTAGCCCCCCCAGCTACCAGCAACCCTACAACGCCCCTGAAGGCTCGTGACAATATGCTGTCACTCGTTCGTTCGGACCTTGAATTCTAGCCTCCATTGCTAACTCCACCCTCTCCTTTCTGTCCACTCTCGCAAAGGCATTCAGGAACTGCCGGCGAAATTCTTCCCACAACGTCAGTGTCGCCTCGTGATTCTCAAACCACGTTTTCGCGGAATCTTCAAGAGCAAAGTACACATAGCGTGGCTTACGCTCTTGGTTCTAGTCGTTGAGGTTGGCAACGTGTCTGATGTGGTCGAGCCAATCGTCAGCGTCTTCTGGAGCATCTCCGTGAAACGGGTTCAGCGTCCTGGTGTGATTGACGACCAGGTGGGATGCTGCTGTAGTCACAGGAGGTGGTTGGCTCGTCATCCTGGTGCATTCGGGTGGAAGATCGTGTTGTGGCTGGAGCCCCTGGAGACGACAATTGGTACGTGCGTGCACAGGAGTGAGCTCGGTCAAACTACTCGCCGGGCTGTGGTCTGGGGTACGCTGCAGAGATCTTCACATCTAACGCCTACCCCGCACCTCCACCAGAAAAATGTCACAAAGCTAGCGCAAGAGCTGCCCACAAGCAAGGAATCGGCAGATGTCCAAGCTACAGCCAGGAAAAAGCGTTTGCAAGCGTGAGCTTGGCAGCGAGCGTCTGACTTCAGCAATGGCTGATCGTCTGAGACCATGTGCGTGTCCATGAACTTTGTCATTCTCGCTTCAAGGGGCCAGTGGCACCGCATTCCAATCTACCTTGTGTCAATATTCGTCACCAGTAAAAAGAAAGACATTTCTAATCGAAAATGTTATAACAAGAAATGAAAACTGTGCCCTCTGCTGAGCTTTGAACCCAGGTCCCTTGAGTGGGAAGATGATATTCTACCACTAGGCTACCATATTCCGCAGGCTAACGATCGCAGCGCCACGAGTGGTTTGAACCCTCTTTTTGCTTTAGTTTCAATACATTGATGATGCAGATGTTTCGAGCACTCCCTAGTTCTAGGTCACTCTAACGCTGTGCTGCTTTCCACCTTAGAGTGCCCCGATGTCTTTGTTCGAGGAAGACACTCCCCTCTCACTTTTCCACCTGCACACACCTCTGTCCTTTGCAGTTGCATGTTTAATGCTTTCTCAAAAGAAGCTGTGGGTGGACCAAGAACGTCTCAGAAAATTGAGACTATATTGCATTTGGAGTTGTGTGCCAGTGTTATTTCACCGCTGATAAGCTAGTACACTGTAGCCATGCTACGTCTGCTGATGTGAGCAGATGGTCTGCTGAGATGATTAGTGTATATAATAGATACATGTGTCAAAGGACGAAAACTCATTCCCAGTGCAGCCAGGTACCCGCCATCTTTTCCTTAGTAAAGGGTGGCAGGGTGCTTGCTCTGGAGGTACTGAATTGGTTCTTGAGAAATTAAAAATGACACTCGAAAAAGTTGCCCGGACCGCTGTCTCTCTCCGCAGCGCACTTATGTGCAAGTGCGCTGTGTATCAGTTTTTCAAGCGCTTTTAAATCTCTGGCTTTGATCTTATGGCCACCAAGCAGCTGGTGAGGGGTTGACGTGTGCGATGCAATGCTATGAATTGGCACTGATGGCCTGCCGCAGCTGGCAATGAGTGCGGCGATTGACAACCAGCTTCCACAAATAGTTAGAGCTACCGACCACATATATTCAAATCAAAGGCAACCAATAAAGACACAGCTGCAAGAAATGGAACACACAGTCCTTATTAGACCTGTCCTGGGTCACGTCAGCCACGTGACCCTAGCGCGCATGTGTGAACAGACTGGTCGGCAAAACATTGCAGCGTTCGGCGTGGTTGCATGCTGCCGTACGGGTGAACCGAGTTTGTACTCGTTTGTTTTGTGCGTGTGCACCTGGCCACTTTGACATGGTGGTTAGCTTTTGCAATGGAGGATATGCCAAACGCGCGATAAAGGGCAGCGGCATCGGGTCCTTGTGTTTTTTCCTCCTCGATTTCCTAAGTCCAAACGACACAGTGACGGAAAGCGTGGGTGCAAACTGTGCGCTGTGTAAAACAGCAGCCGTCAGATAGCAACAGGATTTTTGGATTACATTTCATTGCTGGCCTGTTACCTAGAACATTTAGGCATTTTGTTATTTGTGCTTCCGCAGCATCTGTGAGCATGTATATTTTATCAACTCAAGTGCCCCGTCTTGACTTTCTGAGCACCCGGAGCGGGTAGCTAGCGAGTTTGCTTTCAAGAGGACTAGCCCTGAAACACAAAAGAAGAAGCTTGAGCCTTTTGAAGGCACTTTGAAATGGAAGCATTCCCCCAGTAAACGGTGGTTCCAAACGTTGTGCAGATTTTCTCATTTCGCACTCACCTTACTGCAACTTGCATTGGCCGAGCACTCCAAAGGAAAAATTTGTGTTTTCGGACGTGATAGACAGTACCAGTCTCGCCTGTTTTCGACCATATGAAAGTTTAGTTCCTGAGCAGAAAGAAGGAAATGCAAATGAGCGCTACAACTCAACCGGCCATGCCCATACAGTGCACAGTGTGGATGCTGCCTGCAGCTCGTAGGGCATGGCGATGGTTCTCCGTGACGGTGTTTGCTTTGAAAAACATGCATTCCATGCCTGGTTTGCAAAACTTGCAATGTTCGACGTGGTTCCATGCTGCCGTACAGATGAACTGTGTGCGTACTGGCTTTTGTGCTTTGACATGGTGTTAGCGTTTGCTCTGTAGGATGTGCTAAACACGCGATAAAATTAAGGCAGCGGCATCGTTTTTTGCTTTTTTCCCCTCTTGGATTTCCGAATGACAGCAGTCTATGGAAAGTGTTAGTACCCCAGTTTGAGACAAGCACTAGATACATGTGGCCTTTCACTAAGTTGTACACTTAAGGCGATCAGTAACGCTCCATGGCCTCTGCGTTATACGGGCCGCCGGGCATGCTCGCGAGGTACACACAGAACCGAACGTTTGGCAAAGGTTTAGAGTCATTCTTCCATTCCGAAATGGCGTAGGGGCACGGATACTGCATTCCACAAACTTCCAGCTTTTTGACAAACAGCTGGCGTGCAACCTTGGGAAGGGACAGCACCATCCCGTGCAAAGCCCGAGCAAACTGCTGGAGCCTCCGGTGCTTTTTGCCAACCTCTGTGGAAGTGGTCCGCCGCAATGTTGATGGCAATACTCTACGTGACATCACGTTGACAAACACCGATAGGTCCATTTATTCAATCATTGATTTGCACCACTGACACATCAAGTATGTACGAGAAGTTTCTGATGACATCTACAGAATCTATCATTAACATTTATTGTTGGGCAAGTTGGTTCATTCTTGAAACTTACAGGTACCATACGTGTGTCCATGTCTCTTTTCTCGTGGTTGCCTGTTTGCAGAATCTAGTTTTCATGAATGTTGACTCACAGTGCAGTGTCGGGAAACTGCAACATGCATCACATGTTTACTGTGCTAATTAGATGTTGTTCTTATAAGTGCATGCCACACAATTTTATGGAAACACACAGTACACTCCCAGTGCTTTGAAACAATTAATGTGTATGCTCAAACCATGCCACTGACTTGTGCACGCTTAATTTCACAAGCACTCACTTTCATCCGTACAAAGCAATAAAACCAAAAAGTGTACCACCATGCTCTCTCGACTGAGCATGCATGATGTAGGTGTCCATTAAACATCTGCTAAATATGAATGTCGTAAAGGAAAACTCCAGCGGTTTTCCCACCATATCCTGATATTGCTGTTTTCCAATAAGCCTTGAAGCAGCCAGGCTTACTTAATTTGCTCAGAAACCCACCAATAATTTTAAATAATCGAATGAACGATGCATTCACACTGAAACTGAGGTGGGTACACGTTTAGTGCAGCACATGTGATGATGATACAGCCTCCCAGCCATCAGAAATATGGAGCAGAAAAATCAAAGTGGCAGGGTCAACCAACAATGTATTTAGCTCTTCTGAACTTGACAGGAACAATTTGAACGGGGAAGTATTGCCATTCTGCTTTACACGGCCCGCCTGCTCGGGTAGGCAGCGTTGCAGGTAACGACGTCAAAATCGCAGCATGGCTCGTGTGAGAGTCCACTAAAAAAATTTTTAATTCAATTTCAGGAAAACTACTACATGACTTGCAACGCCCTGCCTTGGCAAAAATTATTGCAGTACTGACGAGAAAATATACTGAAAACTTCACTGAGATCAGTGGACAATGAAAAATTGCCAGCGCTGCCCCCTAATTCAGTCAAGTGTTTTTGTCGCAGGGAAAACAACTGAAATTCACGGGAAAAATAGTAGGGATGGTAAAATTGATGAACGATTAATCGACTAAACGTACAAGTTAATCGATTAGTCATCATTGATTCTTCCCTTTAAATTAATCGGATTAATCAATTAAAGCTTGTCGATTAATCGATTACAGCACCTCCCCTCCTCCCACCCCAACACCGCCCCTTGGCGGGAACGCATGATTGCGAGGTGCGCGACGCCGAGATGCAGATGTCGAGCGCACATTTCTACGCTAGTAGAAGGAGCCCGGAGCCGCAGACGGCCATACCCCATAGAGAGAGAAATGAACTCGACCCGATATCCGTCACCTACACCGTTTTATTTGCCCCCCGGATTTTACTTGCTTCTTGTGTAAGTGCCACCTTGTAATATGCGCTGCTTATTTCTTGACTAGCTCAGTTCTTATTTGCCATCATATTTCACTCCTTAGCGAATTAAAGATTTGTCGCCAATCAAAGAAAGAGAGATAATCTACAGGGATGTAGAGAGGGTGTGTCACGAATTTGTGCGTGAGGATCTCGGGAGCGCTTGCTCCGATGGATTGAGAGAGAGTGACGGAGGCGAGAGGCGTGAAGCGTTAGCAAAAAACAACAAACGTTACTTTATAAAAAGGAACACAAAGACATGAAATGGATGAACAAACATCACACTGCACACCAAAAAAGAACCAGGGAAAAACAAACTAAGTTAACAACCTATCATAGCCTACAAACCCTCCGCGTTGGGCGCAGTTCCAACGGGAGTCTCTCAACACTGTGTCCGCGGCCGTTGCTCACGCTGAAGTAGGATACGCTTACATTGAATTCGTTGCGGTGCGGTTCGAAGTCGGTGATCTCTCGGTGGGTCGTGTCCCGTAGCCGTCGTCGAGGATGATGCTGCTGGTGGTGGCCGCCACTCACGCAAGGTCCGTCCTCGTCAGCCGCCTTGCTTCGCCTGTGATGTGGCGAGTCACCGCTTAGGCCTAGCCCAGCCTAGGCCTCCTCAAAAGTGATGTCCGGTCTCCAACCAAGACCGACCCTCTGTGGCGATTCTTCTGCCGGTCGTCCCGTTCTGCCGGCGAAGGTGGAGCGCTGCGGGTACGCCGGGAACTGCTGAAGTTCGGCCGCTGCCACTCCGAAGTCCGTGCTCGATCGTCAGCCAGATCGACGGCACCCCGGAGCCCGACGCCCTCGTCTCCTCGTCACCAGACCGTAGCTGGCCAGACACCCTTCGTCGACCGGTGCCGCGCAGAGAATGCCACCTCAGCCTTTTCCATAACCGATCTCTCCTCGGGTCGCGTGCCGCGAGCCCGCTGACATCCAATTGTGAACACCGACGTGTCCACTGCGCGTGCTTTCCCGCGCCACTTCGCCGATCTCTCCATTTCGTCTGCTAGCCTTGTGTTTGTGGGCCCCTCTTACTCATGACATTGGCCCCCCTTTTAAGAGTTTTTTCTTAAAAAACTGCTTCCTCCTCCTCTTCTGAATTCGCCAGAACCTTGCCTGATCTTCTTGCCTTCTCGTCAATAAACTTGGGATGTCTTCAATTTTGAGTTCACTGAATCTCGCTTGTTGGCCATCGTGAGCGCACCACACATCACGTTCCACCGACACACTTTCGCGCACATTTTGGCCTCTGATTGTCACCACGCACACTAATACATGATCACTTCACTTGGAGTTCACTTTTCCTAATAGTGATCAATGTTCACTGGGTTCACTTCCAGCCCGCTAAACAATACTCCCTTTCGATATCAGCACACCTATATACATGGATATACAAAGGCTGTGTTCCAATTCTGGACAGCATCGTAGACAGCCTACCTTGACAGCTTCAAGGACAGCTTCGCGTGCTACCCGTCCGAGTAATGGAACGCGCCCAGATGACGTATACATGACGAGGCGCCATCTCGCGTCGACAAAAGAAAGTTGAAAAGAACGCTCCCAATTTTCGTTCATTTTGCTTATTTCGTGTTCCAATCTACGAAAAACTCAATGCAGCTCACATAAATTGCGTAAGAAAGCGCCTATTTGCGAGCAGACGACCGCTCCGGCGAGGTTCGTGGATATTCAAGCAATCCTCGCAGCCGCCATCTTGTTTGGACAGCAAAGTAGCCTGCATCGTTTTTGTCTTCGTATGCCGTCTTCGCGAAGCTGCCTATTTTGCCGTCTACGTTAGAAATGGAATGGGACTTAAGATGGCCGCTGTTACGTAGCCGTCTATTTAGCCGTCTACCGTGAGTATTGGAACACACCCAAAGTCATCACTGTAGCACCTTTCTATGCAGCCCTGTAGCCCTTCTTTCTATCTCCGAATCATTGACTAAAAATACTAATACATATTTTACCACCATCGCATAGTCGGCCCTACATACTCTTTACCATTTCCCTACACCTCTAAATCTCTAAAGGCTTGGTCTGTGCCTTATATCTGCTACACACAACTATACATAACTATACATACACAACTATGCATACACGACTATACATACCAGACTACAATATTCCCTGCTATGCAGACTTACTCACTGCTCTATCCGTTTTTGCTATTCTGTCTTTAACCACTACCTCTATACCTTCGCTTGGCAATCACCGCATTCTTTTTCCTTTCCCGTTGCCTGGATAACTGCTCCATCTTTCCTCATCTCTCTACCTGTGCCCCTTCAGATGTTTCCTCGTTCTTTTCCTTTCAGAAACCGATATTCCATGACAACCTCATGCTTCGTTTTCCTTCTCTTTCTTACTCCTATGTCATCTTTTGATGTTGCTCCTTTACTTTAAATTATTAACTTCTCTGTTCTGCGCTTTCTCCGGCTCTACTATCCTGCCTGTGTCTCTTCTAACTTTCTGGTCAACTTTTTTTTTCCAGTCTATCTACTTGATTTCCTTGCCGAAATCCTTTTCCGTGAAAGGCCATCAGATAATAGAAACGCGTTCCTTTTTCTTTAACGGCCACAGAAAAAACCTCTCCGCTTTAACTCTGGGCTTTCTCCCAGTCGGCAGCTCGCGCCACTCTCTTGCGCGCCTCCTCGCATGTGCTCGTCGCCTCAAACGCTCGATACGGCGGCGGCGTTTGTTAGCATTGCCAACCCTTCTCACGCGTCCCTTCCTAGCTGAATTCGCTCGCGAACCCCTGGTGTGGCTGTCGCACTTAGTATCTTTCAAGGTCAAATGCATCCTCAACCAACATTCTCTCGCGCGTCTATTCATTGCGCACCGTCGCGCCCGCCTTGTGCGACGCCTGCGTTCGTCCTCTTTCAAACGAAAACGCTTCTTCTGAATCATTTTTCTCGCGCCCCTACGTTTTCGCCTCTTCAAACACCTCTTGCAACCGACCTTCCCCCGGCGTCCACTCGATCGACGCTCAGTAACCCAGTCGCGTTCGTGCACCTTATGCTCCTTTCGAACGCGCCTTCTTGGACGCAGGTTAGCGCCAAGACCTCGGTCTTCACTCACTTTTCGATTCTTTCGAACTCGCGTTCTTTGACGCGTCTTAGTGTCAATGCCATTGGCAGTGTATGCGTCTGCCTCTTCCTCCCCTGTGACGTCCTCACTTCTACTTGTACCGCTCCGATCGCGGACTCCCCCTTCACAGTGCTCGCTCTCGAGCACTGCACAATTTTCGCACGGATCGTGACTCGATGTCACGTCCTTCACTGTGGGGCTCTCATCAGAACAGACCCCGTTAAGCATGTGCTTGCAGCAACCTGCAATACACTCTCGATCCCGTACGTGCTTGCAGCAGCCTGCAATGCACTCTTGATTCTCCTGCACCGGCGGTGGGTGCGCTTTCTCCTCCGCTGCGCTGAACAGCTCTTGGGCGCCTACGCCCGCATCATCAATAAACTCTTGGGCGCCTACGCCCGCATCCTCAATAAACTCTTGGGCGCCTACGCCCGCATCCTCAACCTCCGGCTCGAGCTCCTCTAGACTTGCCGTAACCGCGCCGCACTCCTCCGACTCCACCGAGACGATCTCCTGACTCGCCTGAATTTCCGGAATTTCGATAACTTCCGCCTCATGTTCACCGATTTCGACTGATTGCACTACTGGCAAATTTACACATGATGTCTCCTCCCTTTTCCGGTACATCAGCTTCCCTTCGGCCTCAGCTATCTGCTGCTTTAGTAGAGCTACCATTGCTTCATGCTCTCGCTCCCGTTCTTTTTGGGCATCTTCAAATAACCTCAGCACCTCCTTTCCTGACAGCTTTCTGCTCTTAGCTATCGCCGCCAAACGCTCCAAATCCATCTTCGCAACCCCCGACGATCATTCGTGACTGGGCCTGGAGATGTTAATCCTGGCAGGCTCGCCAATTATTGTCACGAATTTGTGCGTGAGGATCTCGGGAGCGCTTGCTCCGATGGATTGAGAGAGAGTGACGGAGGCGAGAGGCGTGAAGCGTTAGCAAAAAACAACAAACGTTACTTTATAAAAAGGAACACAAAGACATGAAATGGATGAACAAACATCACACCGCACACCAAAAAAGAACCAGGGAAAAACAAACTAAGTTAACAACCTATCATAGCCTACAAACCCTCCGCGTTGGGCGCAGTTCCAACGGGAGTCTCTCAACACTGTGTCCGCGGCCGTTGCTCACGCTGAAGTAGGATACGCTTACATTGAATTCGTTGCGGTGCGGTTCGAAGTCGGTGATCTCTCGGTGGGTCGTGTCCCGTAGCCGTCGTCGAGGATGATGCTGCTGGTGGTGGCCGCCACTCACGCAAGGTCCGTCCTCGTCAGCCGCCTTGCTTCGCCTGTGATGTGGCGAGTCACCGCTTAGGCCTAGCCCAGCCTAGGCCTCCTCAAAAGTGATGTCCGGTCTCCAACCAAGACCGACCCTCTGTGGCGATTCTTCTGCCGGTCGTCCCGTTCTGCCGGCGAAGGTGGAGCGCTGCGGGTACGCCGGGAACTGCTGAAGTTCGGCCGCTGCCACTCCGAAGTCCGTGCTCGATCGTCAGCCAGATCGACGGCACCCCGGAGCCCGACGCCCTCGTCTCCTCGTCACCAGACCGTAGCTGGCCAGACACCCTTCGTCGACCGGTGCCGCGCAGAGAATGCCACCTCAGCCTTTTCCATAACCGATCTCTCCTCGGGTCGCGTGCCACGAGCCCGCTGACATCCAATTGTGAACACCGACGTGTCCACTGCGTGTGCTTTCCCGCGCCACTTCGCCGATCTCTCCATTTCGTCTGCTAGCCTTGTGTTTGTGGGCCCCTCTTACTCATGACAGGGTGCCCTGATCTAGTACGCCCTGGCCTTGTGCTCTACTTTGGGGACTGCGCAACAGGGGAAAACAGCGATGAAGCATGATGATGGGTGTAAGTCTAATAGTCGCTTTTCATAATCCGCAACTTTGCGCAATGGTATACCGAACGTCTAGCATCCAGTCCATTTCTATTGAAAAAATGACTTCGGCCACACTGCATGTTTCTGGTGCGACTTGCCAAACAGTGAGGTCGCCAAGCGCCTCCGATTTCGATTCGCTCTAGTAGGCAGACTTCGAGGAAATACGACCTGCTGCCGAATCATCCGTGGATCATGGCCACCCACAAAATCTTGGACGCTTGACAACATGTACCAGCCGATCCAGTTGACGTACAGATGTCCACTTATGCTGTGCTCCTTGTTTCGTTTGCAACAATGCCCATATGCCCAATATTTGGTTGCCGGTGAACAAGCAAAAGTACTGTAGTGACAAGTCTATGTCCTTTAAGCACTTGGACTGTGCGCAAGGGCATTTGGCTAAGATTACTGCTGACCCAAAGGGCGCTAGCTGACTGATGCTTTTTAGGTCAAGTCTGTGGTGGATTGCAATTAGATGGAGCTGAAATTCTAGAGGCCCGTGCACTGTGTGCTATTAGTGTATGTCAAAGAACTCCAAGTAGTTGAATTTTCCAGACCCCTCCGCTACGGGGCATGCCTTGATCATAATCACATCGTGCTTTTGGAATGTAAAACGGTAGCGGTTATTATTGGTGGTTATTATGGGGAAGATAAAATGCAGTGATCACAGATTAGTAAGGGCAAAGATTGTACTTAACCTAAAGAAAACAAGAACTAAATTATTTACTAAAAAAAATGCAAATCTAGAGGTAATCAGAGCGAAGAACGGAGCGAAGTCGCCCTAAGCAACAAGTTCAAGGCCTTAGGCGAAAACGATGAAGGTACAGACACTTCTTTACTGCATGGGACCGCAAGCCAGGGCCATTCTTTCATCCTTATGGGTACCGGAGGTGCTTTATTCCACTGCTGTCAAAGAAAAATTGGATTCATGCCTTGTGCATCCAGTTCATTGTTTCCACCACCATACTCAGCAGCCAGGAGAATCTATGGAAAACTTTCTTACAGCATTATGCAACCTGGTAAAGCGCTGCAGCTACAACAGCCCACTTGTCAAGGACCACCCTGTTCACAACAGATTCGCCGTAGGCAAAAGTGATGAGAAGCTCTTTGATCAATTTTGCCAGTGCACAAAACTTACCGCCGAAGAAGTGCTCTGCCAAGCACACATACACAAGGACACAGAGAAAGGGCAGTTGTCAAGCAAAACAGCTAGTGAGGATGATGCTCGACAAAATGATATGCCCACTCCTTCGTCTCTTTTTTTGCTATCAGTCTGCACACCCGGACAGACAATCGTGTGGCTTTTGCAGGTGTCAGCGTCACCCTCGAAAAGACTGTCCATCCAGGAAGTCGGTCTGCCACTACTGCCAAAAGCTAGGGCATTTTGCTGAAGTTTGCATGAAGAAAAACAGAAACGATCTGCTCGGTTCCATCGAACTCCACAACATTGATTCACGCCAAGCCAGGTACAGTAAAATCTCGTTAATTCAACCCCTGTTAATTAGAAATTTTGGTTAATTTGGCCGTGGCACTTGGTCCTGTCCAACATGTGCATTGTTCCCCTACCACTGAAAACTCATTAATTCAGACAGATTCGACCACAACTTGGATAATTCGAACTCCCGACCAAGAAGAAACACTGTTGCGCTAGACTGCCACCTCGCGCGATGCGCTTTTGCCTTTGAGGAGCATCCTTATCTGCACACAAGCAGAGAAATTCGCGGTGACCATCAACACTGACTCTTTCAATGCGTCGGAAGGGTCGTTCGACTGCGTCAAGAAGCGATATGGCTGGTGTTCTGCAACATGTGTGGTGAAAAACACGCCGTCGACGAAAGTGTTGCTTTGTGCAGGAATGGCAGTCTCGACTAGCCACGCGCCTTCCTACATACGAGCCGTGCAACATTTTCAATGTTAAGACAGCACTGTTCTTCAAGGCTCTGCCTGACAAGTCAATCGCATTTGAGGGGGACTTGTGCATTGGCGGGAAAAGGAGTAAAGAGTGGGTGACGGTTCTTCTGGCTGCGAGCATGGCTCGCACAGGGCGGCTGCCGCTGCTCGTGATAGGTAAGGCTGCGAAGCCAAGATGTTTTAAGAACATTAAGCAGCTGCCTGTCAACAACTGCTCGATAGAAAGGCTTTGACGACCGCCGAAATATTTCAAGTCTGGCTGCGTCAGACCGACTGCTGCTTTGCGGCCAAGGCTCGGAAGGTGCTGTATGTGCCGGACAACTGCAATGCGTACACGATGGTGTCTGGGCTCGAAAACAGAACAGAACGGCTCCCCTGCAGCCAATGAACCAAGGAATTATACAGTTTGTGAAAAGCAGACGTTGCTCTGCATGGAGGCAGGCAAGCAGTGCGAGGTAAGCCTACTCAGTGCAATCACTATGCTCACATACGTGGAACAACACACTGCCTGCCAACTGCTTCAGGTATAGCGACTTTGTGTGGCGTTGCTGACCCAGGTGCAGTGGCCAATGTTGAAAGCAGAGAAAGATGGGTACACATCATGCCAACAGCTGTTACCGTTTCCGGCGAAGTGACAGACAGCGTCACTGAAGTCTCGGATGGCGAGCGTCCAAGCCACAAAATGACGGAGGCTTGGACACAACTACGGACAGTGTGCGTGGACTAAGCGACCTACAGGAACTTTGCAAAATTGTCATTTCCTCGCACAGTGCCTCTGCAAAGTCAATGTACAAACCTCCTCGAGCTGCTTGGGGTCATTCAGTTCTTGGATTCTGTCGAATGCGTCGAATGCAAAGGGTTGGGAAAATTTCGGCAAGCTGAATACAGGATTTGCACCAACCCCGGCAGACAGACAGACAGACAATGAACTTTAATTAATCCTGAGGAGCTACGTAAGGACTCCCTAGCGGGAGGCCGTTGTAACCGCTGGCCGCACCCACGTGGAGGAAAGAACGCCATTTTCTTTGAGTACCCCAAGGCGGATTCTAATTCCTCTAAACAGTGTTGTCAAGAAAGAGCAGGATGAATTGGCTTTGCGGAACGCCATAAGGAGGGTAGGGACACCAATGGAGTGGTGCTTCGGACTTGTAGTTGTGTCCAAGTCATCAGGTGGCTACAGGATCTCCATCACCTTACAAACCTGAATGAGGTCACTGAAATGGAGCGCTGTCACTGATCTCGTGGGCATATGCAGAGCGTGCTAGCACTTCCTCCTAGTCTCCGCTTTACACTTTACTTATTATACCTTCTGGCTACGCTTATTGTGTCCATTCATCTATCTATGTTCGTGAAAATCCTGGCAGGCTCGCCAATTATTGTCACAAGAGCGTGGGAGGGAGATCTCAGGAGCGCTTGCACCGATGGATCGAGAGAGAGTGACGCTGGCGGCGTTGACAAAACAACAACGTTACTTTATACACGTGCACCCCAAACCATGAAAAACATGGAAAACATCAAGTCGCACACAAAAAGAAAACGAAAAGTTAAGTGAACAATCTGAATGGCCAAATTTGTAAAAACTCTACAGTTCCTCCGCGTTGGGCGCAGTCCCAACGGGAGTGCGTCAACACTGGGCCTCGCGTTTACGTCCGCTGTAGCTGCTCAAATGGCTCAAGCTCAAATTCGACATTCTTACAATAGGTTCAGTGTGGGGGCGCAAACAAAGTCCTCTCGGCAATGTCGCGTCCACGTAGCCGTCGTCAACAAACGGGACTTGTGGCAGCCGCCGCTCAAGTAGAGTCTGTCAGTATCCGCCGCCTTGCTTCCCAGATGACGTGGCAATCACTGGCTCCCCGCTAGGCCTAGCCGCAGCCTCTCCTTTAAAATGACGCCCGGTCTCCAAAGTGACCTGGCCCTCTGCTGCGATTGCTCTGCTGGTTGTCCCGTTCTGCCGGCGAACGTGGAGCGCTGCGGGTATACTGGGAACTGCTGCGGTTCGGCCGCTGCCACTCCGAAATTCACGTTTGACCGTAAGCCTGGTCGACGGCCACACCGGAGTCCGGCTCCCTTGTCTCCTCACCAGTCCGTAGCTGACAGGACAACCTTCGTCGACCGGTGCCACGCAGAGAATGCCAGCTCATCCTTTTTCTAACACCGACCGCTGCTCAGGTCGTGCACCACAAACCCACTGTCCACCAATAATGTTTATGTGTCTACGGCGCGTGCTTTTCCGTGCCACTTTGCCGATCACTCTCTTCCATCGTGTTTTGGGCCCCTTTACTCATGACAGGCAGTTCACTCATTAACTGCACTTTCGTTTGTTTGCTCTACAATTGTGGCTAGCATTCAAGAAGTGCAACTTCCATTGAAAAGCAGAATGCTTTTAAGCACACAAAGACATTGCGACTGAGGTTATAGTAAGACAGCAACACAGTGGCCTGGCTCCTTTGTTTTTCATTATAAAAACAAACCCCAGTCTCTTCTCTGCGTTCGAGTCGTCGAGAAGTACATTTTTTGCCTCTACCAAACCAAACTCCCAACAAGCTTAAGGGGACCCTGAAACGGTTTTGACGATTTAGTGAAAACATGGTGATCCGGTAGAGGGAGTCATTAGGATCTTTAGAAGACAGATTTCAGTGCTCTTCGTAAAGTGTGCAATTTACAATAAGGCTTTGAACACGCGCATCGCTGAAGATCGCAGTGGCTCGTCGAAATGTGTTTTTAAACGCCCCCGCCTATCGAGCGATGGAATGGGAGGCCGTTGATTGGCCCCCTAACAATGATGTGCATGTAATTTTTCCAATCTAACTGCAGAAACATGCTCCTACAATGTGCTCCTTCGTTTCAGCCAACGGTATCGTCACGGCATCTGGCGGCGTACACACGAGTCGCCGGCGCTCTATTGCAGAGGCTTGCACTGCCGAGGCCGGCGACCTCAGTAAAGATATTGGGACACTATGTCGCTGCGGACGGCTCCGCAGGGCGGTTGATGAGGGAGGCGCAGTAGTCGCTAGCGCGCACTCTGCAGCTGATCGAGTTGAACAGGAACAGCAGTGGTAAGGAGGAAGGCAACAGAAATAAGCTCATAGCTGCCTTAGCACATGGTGCTTCGCTTTATTTATGGCGTGAATGATTTCACAATTATTTTGCCTAATCAGTGACACAATGTCAAAAAGAAGTTTCAGGGACTCTTTAAGAATGCTGAGGTGAGTGTCAACATGCATGCATGTGATGCACAGCCCACTCAACCAGTGGCCTCGATGTCTTTTCACGCAGTCAAACTCACATTAACAAATGGGTGTAGTGTGGCATGTGCTTTGTGTATAGATGATCACACATATTACAATTTAAAAGTGGCAGCCTTTACTGTGTCTTCTATACTAGATTTACTGCATGTGAACTCCCTGGAGAGGCCATGCAGTGTGTAAACGTTGAAGCAATGGACAGCAGGCACACTTTCCACGCACAGTGGTGCCAGCATTGTGAAAAGCAGTGCTTGCACTTATTGGGTGAACGGTGAACTTCGGTCCTTAGGGTTGTTACACCAAGCTTTAGGAGAAATAAGGCGCTCTTACTGCAGGTTACATTGTCCATGAAATCGAAAGACTAAAAATTCTTATAACAGTAAAGACCGACCGACCGACCGACCGACTAAAAATTCTTATAACAGTAAAGACCGACCGACCGACCGACCGACCGAGAGTTTGGCTTGAAATAAGCTGCCACTGACTTATTCCACAAACATTTCACCAGATACAGGGCTGAGCAGACTGTACAGGGAAGCTGAGGAATTCCAGCCTTTAGCACTGGCTTCATTTCACAAATGATTATCAATAATAACTCTGAATTTATTCCTCACAGTTTCAATCACTTCCTGACTAATTTTGAGCTCGAGACTCACTTACGGCTGCCTCCAACACAGCCATGTTTCAAGGGGATTCAAAACAACTGGTGCCAAAGGCTGCATGAGTGGCTACAGCTTGCATATGCTACCATGTTTAATATTTGCAAAAGCTGCTAGTACCTACCAGGTGAAAGACTTGGTCTTGTTCCACACTGTGCCTGCTGCCTCGTCGATGGCCAGTGCTTCGCAATGTCTTCACAGCTGGTTTTTTCAGCACTGCCTTCAACCTGGTGCCTTCAAGCCAGAAACTTCCTCGCAGGACAGAGGTGTAGGCTGGTCGACGAGACCGCAGTTTACCCAGGGAGACGTATGGGTTGTCAGGTGTGGTCAGCATCAGCACCACTCCTGCACAATGTGAGAAGACCTCTTAGATGTCTTGGTGACTTCGTAAAGCCACATTAAATGTGCTTTTGATTCTCCTTTGTAATCCTAGAAAATTAGGTGGTCTTGCAATAGCCAAATACCACCATCAATGAAATAGGGTTTCAACAGTTCCAAAGCTAAAGCACTCAAAATTTTATGCTTACTTAAAATTTGTGCTTCCAAGAAATCCTTTTGGACAGAGACCTTACAAAGTAAGTCGCCTGAGTCACCAGTATCCACACCTATCACCAATATATATTTTTCTAGGGCTGCATATTTCCAAAGCATGTTGAACAAGCAGCCACGCATACAGAGGAGTCACAACACCTGCCAGGATGTTTGCATTCATTTGATTTTCCTGATGTCAAAGGCTATATCAAAGAACCCATGAAGCTGACAAAGTGAATGCAGGAGAAAGAAAGCACTATAGCAAGATGTCGCCAACCAATGCCTCAGACTTCCTCAATTACGTGGACTTCCCTGTGAAATTGCACTGCAAAAAAACTGTCTAATGGTAGCCAAGCTACACACATTGTATACACACGTTGTGGTACACACGTGTGTATACAATGCTACACACGTTGTGGTACCCTGTTAATTTCTTCAGAGCATGTGTGATGTAGAAAATATGGCGACCATGAACTGCCATCCGAGCACCGTGCCTGCCAACCATGCCCCATCTTCCACATGCAGTACAATTACCATCGTTCAGATTGATGCAGCCGCTGCAAAGCATCTTGTTGACCCAGCACCAAATCAGAACTTTGACTGCCCCTAGCCACTACCAATGAGGCAGCCAACGTTAATTAAGCCTAGCCTGCAGGTTGGCATGTCACCGCGGGAAGCTTACGCCATACAACATGGAGACAGTTTAGAAGAGATTGCATTTGTGGGAAAACATGGCTTTATTGCTTCCAGTCAAAACACATTACAGGAACTGATCCCCTTCAGTGTACACAAACAGTTTATTTAACTTCTGCTGACTTGCTATGGTCCAGAGTAAAGTGGTTGGAAAGGCGCACATACTAGTTATGATTGAAACAGCAAAACTGCACTTAAAATGAACTGCGAACAATGAGATCGCCTGTTGAGCCCAGCAATCAAGCCAGCGTGTTCAAACTTGTTCGTCGCAGATGGCGATTTTGCGTGTGCGGTGTATGTGCTATGCGTGGGGGGCCTTCTCTACTCCTTCAGAAGATGACCCTCTCCTCGGCACCGATGGTTCTGCAGGGCGCTTGCAGAACTGAAGATGTGTGCTGACATGTGTCGGTCGTGAAGCACATACGGAACACTTCATGAAAAAAAAAAGGGGAGAGAAGACGTGCCGCCGGCGTGTCAGTCATCTTCACTCTCGTGCATTGCTGTACACACGTTTGTAGCACTGTTCACTTGAGTGCCTCGCTCACCCAAAGCAATGCATTAAATTTACATCACCTCGTCTTCCCTGCTGGCCCTCACTGATGGTCACACATGGTTCGAGCTCCATGCTGCTGAACATTCGCCAATCTATGCTATCCTAACAGAACAGCGTTGTCGTGCAGGAAGGCTTGCAAGCATGTTGCCAAGTCCTTTAACACGAACAGAGTTGGCTTCGTGTGGTGTGCCAATGGCAACGGGCGCAGGGCACCTATTGTGCGACATAGCCGGATGGCAGTCTGCAGGGTTTGCGCTGGTGGTTTCGAAAGCTGAATCTGAGAGGAGTTCCCCGATAATGAAGCAGTTCCCAGCAAACAAGTTGTGTGTGCGCGGCCAGAATGTCTGCTGCGAAAGTGGCGCACAAACCAAGAGCAACGACAGGGAGAGCTCATGCCAGGTTGAGTTGGGGTGGCACATGATGGCTGCCTTGAGCTGTCAGTGGAAGCCCTCAATAATCGTGTTGGCACAAAGATGGTAACTCATCATCATCAGCCCATCTTATGTCCACTGCAGGACGAAGGCCTCTCCCAATCCTCCCCATTCTTGCCTGTCCTGCGCAAGCTGATTCCATTTGATCCCTGCGAATTTCTTGATTTCGTCCCCCCATCTTACTCTCTGTCGTCCGCGGCAATGCTATTGGTATCCATTCCATCGTTCTAACTGTCCATCGGTTATCTATCCTTCTCATCACGTGGCCTACTCATGTCCATTTTTTCTTCTTAACGTCGGCTATTATGTCTGTGACTCCCATCTGTTCTCTAACCCACTTGGCTGTCTTTCTATCTCTTAATGTAACGCCTATCATTTTTCGTTCCATTGACCGCTGTGCGGTTCTTAACTTCCTCTCGAGCTTCTTTGTAATTCTCAAGTTTCTGCCCCGTATGTCAGTACTGGCAAAATGCAGTAGTTATATAGTTTCCGCTTGAGTGATTGTGGTAGATTTCCTTTCATGAGTTGGGAGTGTCTCCCGTATGCACACCATCCCATGTTTATTCTATGGTGGATTTCATTTATATGGGCAGGTTCTCCTATAAGTAGCTGTCCTAGATATAGGTATTCTTCTACGACTTCTGATGTCTGGTTTCCAATCGTGAAGCCATGTTTTTTTCACCGTGCCACTTAGCATTATCTTTGTTTTCTGCATGTTCATCCTTAATCCTACCTTAGAGCTTTCTCGGCTTAAGCCTTCAATCATCTTTTGCAGTTCGTCGCCATCATTGCTAAAGAGTACTATGTCGTCTGCAAATAACAAGATACTAAGATGTTCACCGTTAATCCTTAGCCCTGTCTCGTCCCAGTCTAGTCTTTTGAAGATTTCTTCCAAACATGCAGTAAACAGCATTGGAGAAATTGTATCTCCTTGTCTGACATTTCTGTATTGGGATTTTCCCGCTTTTCCTAAGGAGGAGTAGGGTGGCTGTAGGATCTTTATATATGTTGGCTATTGTATTTACGTAGCTGTCACATATTCCTTGATGGCACAATGCCTCCAGAACCGCTGGTATCTCTACCGAGTCAAAAGCCTTTTCGTAGTCTATGAAACCCATAGAGAGGTTTGCTGTATTCAGCGGATTTTTCGATTACTTGACTTATCACATGAAGATGGTCTATGGTGGAGTATCCTTTTCTGAACCCTGCTTGCTCTCTTGGTTGATTAAATTCCAGTGTGGCCCTTATTCTGCTTGAGATAACTAACCTTTGTGAATGTTTTGTAAAGTGCTGAAAGTAGACTGATCGGCTTTTAGTTCTTCAAGTCTTTGACATCTCTTTCTTAGTGTAATGATAGAATGTTTGCATTTCTTCAGCTTAAATGGCACATTTGGAGTTTTGAGGCATTGTGTGTGTACAGTGTCGCAAGCTTTCCAGTTAACAGGTCTCCTCCGCCTTTGATCAAGTCAGCGGTTATGCCATCTTCTCCAGCTGCTTTCCCATGGGACATGCCCTGAACTGCTTTCCTAACCACGCCCGCAGTGACGCATGGAATTTCGGTGTCCTGAACGGCATTTATTGCACTCACGGTGGGGAGACTCATATTTGAGCTGTATAGTTCAGAAGAGAAGTCCTCGGCCACCTTGGCTACCGTATTTACTCGATTCTAACGCACCCTTGATTCTAATGCGCACCCATTTCCCGCGACCAAAAAAACAGGAAAGTGAGACATCGATTGTAATGCGCTCCCATTTTTCATGACACGGAAAAAAATGGTCCTAAGTAATCAATCTTCTCACATTCATAAAAACAAATGCCGTGCTCATGTATTGAATGCACTCACATAATAAACGGCCTGTGCCAACTTTGAACCTCTGCAGTCCCTCGAACAACCGCGCTGTGGCCTTCCCGCTTCACTCGATCCATGGTGTCTCGAAGATGTTCCGGCGTGCCGTTTCCTAACTCCTCCATCCCAATAAAACTGCCACATGTTGCCGGGCGTAGCCGCGTGCAAGCAGCAATAACATCATTTACTAGCAGTGCTGCATTCCTTCATGCTATCACAGCTCCCTCACGCCTTCTGCGGCGTGCTGCCATGCATGTTGCGCAGGCTGGGGCAAATAAGCCTAAGCATGGTCGGGGTGTGGTCTCCGAGATTGCTGCGATGCACTCTCAGACGTCATGCACCGTGCATGACTGAGAGGCTCAAGTAGCTCAGGCTCAGCACAGATATGAGGGAGAAATGCGATGATGAGCCATTTTGCGTGCGGTGATGGAAAACGTCTCGCCTTACGGCTACCCGCGAACGCTACCGAAAGCTGGTGCGGCTGGGCGTCTCAGAGGTTGCATCGGCAACGTAGCGACCTTGGTTGGCCGCAAGACAGCCAAGCCGGCGCAGTGAGTATCGCCGGCCTACGCATCATGTGCGTTGTGGCGTCGTTGAGCGCGAGACCGGCGGCGACATAGAAACTACAGAAGCTATGCGCGCCAAAGACCGCCGCGCCGCTAGTTCGTTTCTTCGCCAATGACCGTTCGACAGTGCTCGAACCTCGTAGGAGGCGGCCGTTTTGATGACAGAGATATGTTAATACGGTGTCATTCGTTCACACTTGATTCTAACGTGCATACGATTTTTGGACCCATTTTATCGGAAAAAAGGTGCGCGTTAGATTCGAGTAAATGCGGTATATCATTCAAGTTACTAACGATGTTGCGAAGGATGTACGCAGCTGTGAGGGGCTCCGCTCCTATTCTCGACGATATGTTAAAGCTTCACCGAGGTTGCTAGGGCGCTCCCGGATCTTTTTAAACAAGACATGCCTTTTAGCTCGAGTCGCTGGCAGCTGCCACCTCCTCTGAACTCACTACCCTCCTCACCACACAGCCAATTCTGGCCTACTATGACATTTCAGCACCAACCGAAATCCGCACTGATGCCAGTGGTTATGGAAGAGGTGCTGTGCTCACTCAACGGCAGCGTGGATGGACTTAAGCAATCGCTGATGCCAGCAGGCTTCTGTCCACACTGAAGCCAAATTATTCTATTATGGAGTGCAAATTTCTTGCTCTCATGTGGGCTGTTGCAAAAATTTCGTCCTTATCTATTTGGACGACTATTTATGGTAGTATCCAATCACCACACACTTGGTGGCTGGCATCTCTGAAAGATCCTATGGGTCATTTCGCTTGCTGGGCAGTTCTCGGCCTTCAAGAGTATTCCTGCGTGGTGATGTGCTATACTGGAAAAACTGCAGATGTGGATTGCACATCTGGAGATGTGCAGCATGGACATAATCAAAAGAAGAGGCGTGCAGGACATGGACACAAGGAGAGCAGTGGACAACACGAACGCCGACTAACAACTGATGCACAGCACAGGGGCGAAAAAGAAGAAGACACACAGCTTATCTGCGCATGCTCGGAATGGTAGCGCCACCTGTCAATCGGTTTCACGTGCCGGTCTTCGCGATAGACAACTCCTAAGGCTTTCTATCTCCTCTCTGTTTTTAAGACGCTCAGCTACTGTGGCTGAGCGCCACAGTAGCTGAGCGTCTTAAGAAGTCGATTTCGACCGGAACAAAAGCTGTAGCAGAGAGTAACATTAACAAGAAAAAGGTCGTGAGTATTCCGTATATCCACGCAGTTTCGCACAGGCTTAAGAAAGTGGGAAGTAAATATGGGGTTAATGTTGTGTTTACGGCTCCCAATAAGTTAGGAAGGGTTTGTGCTGCAGTGCATAGAAGAAATGAGCAGATGGAAGGTAAGAAGCGAATGGATATCTGTCCGGTTAAGCACCTAGCCAAGAATAATTTCACCGACTGTCGCATGGGTGTAGTTTATAAGATTCCTTTTAGCTGCGGACGTTTTTATGTAGGGCAAACGGCGCGTTGTATTAATCAAAGATTAATTGAACACAGAAGGTCGCTATCAGGTGGGACACCGTCCAATCTATCCTTGCACTGCCAGGTCTGTAGCTGCATGCCCGAGTTAGACAAAACCGAGATCCTGTACAGGCATAAGAACGAAGATACGCGTTTATTGGTTGAGGCCTGGCATATCAGTATTAGTGGAAGTGCATGCGTGAGTCAGCCGTCGATTAGCTTAAACAGAGAGGAGATAGAAAGCCTTACGAGTTGTCTATCGCGAAGACCGGCACGTGAAACCGATTGACAGGTGGCGCTACCATTCCGAGCATGCACAGATAAGCTGTGTGTCTTCTTCTTTTTCGCCCCTGTGCTGTGCATCAGTTGTTAGTCGGCGTTCGTGTTGTCCACTGCTCTCCTTGTGTCCGTGTCCTGCACGCCTCTTCTTTTGATTATGGACTGTTACCAACTCGCTCAACTTTCTGTCCTTTTGTGCAGCATGGAGATGGGGATTGCACATCTCATTACCCAGTGGCCAACAGTGAGTCCACAGCTACTGTATTCATTGACAGCATGTTTTTGCTTTCTCAGCTGCAACACATTAGCAATGAGTAACACCGGGACCCACACTTAAGTAACTTCTATCGGCTTCAGTCCCCACTAAGTGAGACCTCAGTACGCATGTTCACTCTGCAGAATGGAACCTCATATCGAAGAAATACGACACCTGCCAGACCCAAGCTTCTTCTTTTGTCATTACGCACGCCTGCATGCCGTGCTTCTCTGTGAACTTCATGATGCCCAAACGGCTGGTCACTTAGGCATTTCACGTACCAACAACTGGGTATGCAACCGCTTCTACTGGCCTGGCACACCTCGCTCAGTGCGGCACTATGTCAGTGCTTGCAAAGTCTGCCAGTGCCGCAAGAAACCATCAATGCCCCCTGCGATGTACCTTTAGCCTATCAATGTCCCTCCGTAGCCCTTTTTCCATGTAAGCCTTGATCTCCTCAGTCCATTTCCAACATCTGCTGCAGGAAGCAATTGAATTGCCGTTGCTCCCGACTATGCGATACACTATGCAATCACACGAGCACTGCTGACCAGCTATGCTACAGACGGAGCTGGCTTTCTACTTCACGATGTTATCTTAGTCTACGGTGCTGCACGTCAATTGCTGGCCAACTGTGGCCGTGTCTTCCTTTAACAAGTGATTGAAGATTTCCGGCACTCTTGCTCTACACAGCACAAACTCACGACTTCATACCACCTCCAGACAGACTCACACAGCGCTTGAACAGGACCTTCACTGCCATTATTTCTAAGCACATGTCGGCTGACGATCTTGAACGGAACATTGCACTACCATACGTCACATTCGCACATAATTTGTCCGCTACAACACTGCTGGGTACTCGCTGTTCTTCCTGTAGTTCAGCTGCGAACGAACTTTGCCCTTGCACACTTCTTTCCATCAGCCTTAACCTCCAACACTGCTTATGCCCGCGACACAATTTTCTGGGCTGACCATGCCCATCAGCTCGCCCGTAGCATACTAACAATGACTCAAGAGAACCATAAGTGACATTGTGACCAGCAGCACTGTGACAAACATTTTCCTACAGATTCATTCATTCTTCTTTGGTCCCCAACGCAATGTCCAGGACTTGATAAGCTGCTTTCTTGATACATGGGCCCATACCGTGTCCTTCGACAAGTGACAGATGTCACTTATGAAACTGCACCTGAGAATACCACCGCCTCTTCGACTCCATTACCACTTGACTTTGTCCATGTCTCCAGGCTCAAGCATTACCACTTGCCTTCTGTAGGGTCTGCATAGACGCACCGGATTGGTGCTTCTGCTGCAGGGGTTATGTTATGTGACATTTAAGAGTGCTGAGTGTCTACTTGCAGTGGGATGTATGGTCACAGGGATTTGGAAGAAAAGAAGATGATGATGTACATGTTGTAATTGTGGCGCGGCTCCCTGCTTGGTCAGTGTGAAATATATGTGCTGTAAATAGTTCCCCATTTGTTCTGTTTCATAACAACATTGTCGTCACTTTCCATGGCCAGCAAACTTCTGTTAAGAAACATGGCTGCTACTCGCTTGTCTGCAGGATTTTCTAGCACCTGCATAGTAAACAGCCTTTGACCTAGACAGCAAGGGTGTAATGAAAGGGACTGTTTGTCACACTTGTCGTGCGAAGAGAAACGGACTTGGGAACACGTAACAACTACATTTATGGAACAAGAAAAGGGCCACAACACGCAAGTACAAACATGACAAGAAAGAAAGCGGAAGATCTACAGTTAGCGCTGTTCCGAGGAAGGGTTCAAGGGCCTCACGGTGCATTGGACAGGACGCCAACACTCCAATGTGCAGGGGCTTGCAGCGGGTGACGGTGATGTGATGGAACAGGGCGGCGTTGGACGTTGGGCACTGAGGTGGCAATGGCGTGCGATGCCATTGTCGAGACGGCAAAGCTCCGCATCAGAGATGCGATGCTCGGTGCAAGACTAGCCAGCCTGCCAGCGACAGCTTGTGCTCGAGACGCGATAACTCAGCACAACCGTGGCCATTAACCAGGCCATGCATGCTGCTGTGCTGACAGCTGACCACTCAGATGCCTCAGCCGCAGTCCACAATGCCTGCGGCAAGGAACAGCACAGCAGGCCAAGCCACGCTCCGAGCTGCAGTACTCGCCGCGCCAGCTGGGATGCTGCCTCAGCTGGTGGTCGGGCGGCAGAATGATGGATGGCCGCATTCTCTGGCTGGAGCCTGGATCGGCGGCGTCCGATGCTTCGGCCTGCTGGCTTCCGTCTGCCAGTGCCTCAGCTTGTCTCCGGCCACCAAGTGCTTCGCCACATAGGATTAGCACGTGGCCCAATCATGGCATGCAACATTGTTAGACAGCTACACAGGGCAACAGCTGATTCAATGCTGACGCCAATGGAACTTGGTTTCACGCCGTATCTTCATCATCATCCACTTCACTCATCACAGGGGGAAACAGGTGAGTGCTGAGCACCAAATAGTGCACGTATACATGGAATTCTATGGCAGCGTAAACAGGCATATAAAGGCGAGATTTCGTAAAGGCTGCATTGTAGCTCAACCTGCTATATAAGTGATTGCAATGTAAGCCAGCCAAGTATTCAGCTGGCTCATACAAACATTGGCTTTCAGTATACCAGTGCCTCACGTAAGGAGAGATCTATTCAATGGCTATTCTACTAACTTGCGTTATAACACAACAGAAAGCACTATAAACAATGCTTTGCCAAATACTTGGCTAGTTGCACAGTACCAGTTTTTTTTCTTGGAAGCACAATT
This sequence comes from Hyalomma asiaticum, assembly GCA_013339685.2. Taxonomy (NCBI): domain Eukaryota; kingdom Metazoa; phylum Arthropoda; class Arachnida; order Ixodida; family Ixodidae; genus Hyalomma; species Hyalomma asiaticum. Next base: position 117,270,986 of record CM023486.1, read on the forward strand.
TTAGGACCTACTGACATGACATTTTCAACTTTTCATTATTGCACTCAATGAGAGTTCTGGGTGCCTACAAATTGACAGGTCTCAAACCACCCTAGATAATTTACTAGAACAGTTTCTCTGTCTTGTTTTTCAGGAGGCATGCGCCATGATGGAGGCAACAAACAGGTGTAATATTCGAACTTTCTCTGTTGTCTCCTATTCTGCTATTTCATTGCACAAGTCAATGTACCAGCATATCAGACAATGAAGGACGCCAGAGTAAGTTATAGAATAGCACATCTTTCACCCAAGTGACAGCTACTATGCATTGTGATGCAATGATGCAGACACTTCATGGAGGAGATGCAGTTGAACCTCAACTAAAAGAATTCGAATATGATGAATTATCGGTTGTCACAAATGAAATAATAATGATGTTGCCATCAAAAGAGCATTGTAAGTATACATGTATAACAAATTATCATATATAACAATGCTATTTCTGTGCCTCATTGAATGCACTCCGTTATAGCAAGGTCTGGCTGTATAACAGCAAATTGCTTATGGCACTATGCAGGTTTTTTAGTGTATTTCTTGAGTTTTCAAGCTTCAGCTCTTTCACTTACCATGAGAAAGTCAAGATGAGATTTTACATCATTGAAGTAAACTGCTTCTCAAATAAAAACATGCACACATTGCAGCTATGTGATCTCTCATAAGTGAAAGGGGGCTAGCAATGAGCAAGCTGGCCACAACTACTTACCATCCGGAAAGAACCGCAGGTACCTGAAATACTCCACCAGAAAGCATGGACGATAGCTCGAGTCTTGGAATGACGACTCACCATGCCTCACATAGGTGGTTCGATTTATGTAGACACCTGAAGAAAGTTCAAACTAGGTGACAACCTCATCCTTCAAAGTGCAACTGTGGAACGTCAAAGGAGCTACATTAGTATTTTTTTTAAAGGTTCTACTACATCATGAAAGAAGAGGTTTCTCTTGTGTATGCACCTTCTACCATTGTAAATCCCTTCCACTCTTTCGTGTTATACATTTAGTATAAATAATGAAGTCAATGGCGAATTTTTCTGTTGCTTGACAGTTCTCTATAGCACTCTCACTTGCCTAACAGAACCAACACACGAGAAAGTCTGAAATTTTGAGTGCTGAAACTCTCTGCATTCTGATTTTTCTGACTTCATGCCAAGGCTGCACGTCCGAAACAACAGAAACTGAAGCCGCTACAGCTGCCATGTTATCTCACCAATCCAGTTACTGTCATGCATGTAAAACGTGTAGCAGTGAAGCACACCGAAAATGGAAAGGAGCCACTACATTGGCATAGCTGGGGGGAATGCCCAAATCCTACTTCCAGAAATTTTTGTGGTTTGCGTGTTTTTTCATGTGGGCATGTGTGTGCTTGTGTCTGCATATCCACATACAAACATGCACACCAACGTCCATGTGGCATACCTGAGAAATAAAATCCTGGCCATGGCCCTACGTCACTCTCATAAGACATACTAATCATAGTCACCTCCCATTTACTGTCACCAAGATGCCTAATGAATGTACTAGGAGCCTTCAAGGACATGACTGTGATGACCTGAGCCTTAAGAACAATAAGACAATTTTTTTCAACACAATTCTGCAGTCCCTAGAAATTTTAAAAATTAAATGTCGACAATGTATATATATGAATTTTCCCTTGCTCCAGTTCATGCCATAATTTCCAAAGCCAATCTTTATAACGGTCCTTCCAATTTCAGCATTTCTCATGGTATTACTTCATAGCAAGAGGTGCTGCGATTAATGCCTCAGTGATATCAGTGATGGAGTGAGTAACTTCTGCATCATTCAAAGTGCAACAGTTCAATTTCTGAGGAACAGAATAAGACAGCAGGTGCCCATGATGTAGTGCTCTTGTATTTTGAGCAATTAATTTATCACTTATGCATACATGGCCTATTGCGTGCATTGCTCATAAACCACAAGTTTTGCTGTGTATGATGAAGCTTTTCCTTCTCTTGGCCTCCTTCTGACAATCAAGGATGCGAGAGCCACACTGGCTCGACACCTGCTACTGGCTAGAGGAATCTTTGCACATATAGCACCACTCATCCCAGTTCCCAGTCTCAGACCCAGCTTAGCACAAGGTTACTCGAGCTCATTTTCCTGGCTGTTGTTGATCATCAAAAATGGCATTAGTAACTGCCAAATAGAATCGTCTTCGCTCAGAGCTTTCTCGAGTACGCGGCATGCAAGCCATCATCATTACTGTGTGCCGTGTAGTTGCTATCATCCACAACCACCACAACAGGTGCCTCCTCTACAATAAAAAATGCCAGCCAGATGTGCTCCTTCTCCTATTGTCCTTTCCAACTCTTCCCTGTTTTTTAGCGAGCGTTTACATCTGCTTTACACCCATGGGGAAGTACGCGCTCACGAGAAAGTATGTGTGTGTGTGTGTGTGTGTGAGAGAGAGAGAGGTTGCACCTTCGCCCGGGGGCAATGCTTTGCATCCCTCATGTATGTCGTGTTGGTTGTCACACTGTGGCTGGCTGTCAAGGAGGCGCAGTGTCTTGTACGGCTGTCTCCGCATTCACAGTGGTGTTGCAGTAAGTGCACCACCAAAGGGGACACATAACCTCGAAAAAGCAGCAGACACTGCTTTTACAACATGCCACACGGATGCAGAGCAGTGTAGCTGGCATTGCTTCAATATGCCATAGCAGCATGTTCAGTTGGTGGTGCGTGGCTCCAGGCTTTTCAGTCGCAACAAGTGGTGCCCTACTGAGAAAGCAAGAGCTATCAAAGGAAAGGGTACGAAGAACGTGCTCTGATGACAGATGTGTGTCATGGCTAAGGGATGCAGCATCATGTGCTCAAGCAAACTGGTGATGCAAGCAGTCACACCCTCTGGGTAGCGTCACATAGCAGCAACTCAGTGAATTAAGGCAGACCAGCGTCTCAAACTGAGAAGTGAGCGCTTGCAGTGGTATCGATTTTTATAGAGGAGACGCTGACATCACGGTGCCGCACTGCGGCTACACCCTTGTTGCCGTTAGTACTGGCAGGCTACTGTTTTTATTGGTGCTTTCAATTTCACTGCTTTCAGTCACTCAAAGGAGCACGGCGACTTTTTACTTTTAACAACACTAAATTGGTTCAAATTAATTCCTCCAATACCTTACCTTAATTTCAAGGTAAGACGTTAAAGGGGTGCTGACACGAAAATTTTCGCCTGATGTTTTTTGCTGCAATACGTAGCTGGGGGATCTGTTAGCCATAACACGGCACACCAACTCCTCCAGCACACGTCAGATAATTATTTACGGCCTGTTTATTACCCACTAGTTTCAGTTTTGGTTTGGGAGAGCTACAAGAACGACAAGGTGCCCGGTGCAACTGGCGCCATCTAGCGCTCGCAATGGGGTAAACAAGTTCGACCACGTGAGCACACATAACTGTGACGCACTTCTGCACGAGAACCGACTCGTGCTCGTTTTCTTTCGCCTGTAGCACGTCCTGCGCGTTGTTGTCCCTGTTGCTGTCATCGTCGTTGGGTGACACTATTTTCTTGAGGTCTGGCGTCGCCGGCAAACTACTAACGCAGCCGCAGCGAATAAACAATGGCGGCAATGACATCATCATTGCTAGCTGCACTGTTCGGAGCTCGGCTGTATTGGTGACGTCGCGGAAGTTGGGGGCCCCTTCAGGTCACCTTTGCTGTTGTCGATGTCGCGATGTACGCTAGCGCTCGATTGCGCATGCGAACTTCAATATTCATTTAAATTAGCTTCGGAGCTGTGTTCACCGTTGAGATTTGGTAGATGACACATGCATGTCCACGAAAATCGATCCCGCAGGCTATCTTAGCAGCGAAATTTTGGTGTAAGTGCCCCTTTAAATATTACAAGAAGTGACAGGAAACATTGCCAGTTATGCCACAACCAACTGATGGTGGGACGCCATGGCTCTTTAAAAACTGCTATATTCACTTTGTTTAGAATATATAATCTAATCCATCCTAGTCCAGCAGGTGAAAAGCATGATAAAAGGGGCCTTTATTGGTGTAGAATAATCATGAACACGAATAACCTTAAAACTACTGGTATACATATAGACTGTGTCCTCCAAAATGCATCATATTTATCAATGCATATGTGTATTAATATACTCCTCAATAAATGTACCAATAGTTCTACACACTGCTAGGGTTTTCCACAGGCTAGAATGCTGCCAAAAGGTTCTTTTCTGGTCTTCATGTTTGTTACTGAGTTCTTGCAGCTTCAACAGAGAGGCATGCATACTCAGTGAACTAGCTTTGCTACCCTCGTAACAACCAGAAGATGAAGTTAAAAGCACCAGCTACTGACCATTGTAACAGATCCGAGGTCGGCAAATGTACATTTCTCTCCAAGAGTCATACTGGTTCAATTGACCACAATCTTCACCCCATGTCCTGCATTGAGAGACATTCACTATAGCCAGCGTCCATGTGGCGAACTAGTGCACTGAAAAACATTCCACGATGAATTTTGTAGCAGCTGTATTGTCCATGTCTATCTGATCAGCAAAACAAACTTCCTTTTCTACACAATTACAAGGAGTTGAAGAGTTTCTCTTACTTAAAGCTGTTAACATGAGAAATGTATGAAGAAAAAGATAATAAGAATTTACAAGTTTTTCAAGGAAATTCAGACATTCAGCTATCAGCCAGCAAGCTCAACAATTGGGAGCCTTTTATGTAGATTAAACCGATTTCATGTTGTTTGTAGCAACTTGCAAAACACTTTTGGTATCCTTGGTGTTCTTCCTAATTAATCAATTTGCTTATTTCAATCACTTGTGACTCACTGAATTATGTACAGTTCCTTTTTCCATGTGTTAAACAAAGCTGACAAACTATAAAAATATGAGAGGCCACCCAAAAGTTACAGTAATTTGGCTCTTAGAAGTAAAGGGCTCACCATAAATCCTACTGAGCACTGCCTCCTTCAAAGCAGTCACATACAAATTTCTGTGTTTCCACCACAATTCTATGCATTTGTGGCAGTCCTAAGGTATGTCACCTGGGGACGTCCTGCCATTCTGACTGGACCTTCTCAACGGTGTGAAACCAACTCCCTCTCAGGCCCAGCACCATTTTTGTGGATAAGAAAATGTCAAGGTGACTGAGGACAAATGGATAGGATGTGTACAAAAGTACTGTGATGTATCTGGAAGCCAAGAACCATTAATAATGAGCTGGCAGACTATGATGGTGAAGAAGCCAGTTGTTGTTGTTCTGTCACTCAGACATTTGTAAGGAATGCTACATCTTAAATGCTTCAAAATATCAGCAGAACTGGCTATTCACATTTTGTCCATGGAGTAAAAGTTAGTAGTGAACAATTCAGTGAACGTCAAAAGAAAAGAAATAAATAGCCAGGATATTATATGGCCATGAACCTCATGTGCCTCTTTCGGCCACGGTAATCTTCACGACTTTCATTTTGTTGGCTGCTGCTTGGTTTCAGGATTTCAGCAAAAAGGCCGCAGTTATTACAATGAATATGAATCTGGAAACGTCTCTGACTCGTTGCCTCCGTTCCTTACAAGCAGAGACACGATGGAGCATCTGCTCTTTGCTGAGCAGCCTTGGCATGAACGAAATGTGCTAAATCAATGAAACAAAGACCACACTTTACACTTTACAGAACTACACTTGGTCACAGCTGCACAATGTTAACCTTTTCTATGCCAATCCCGAGACAACTCAAAGCCCTGATTCATGAGACAGATCTACCACTCATGAGACAGCTCTTCTGAAAAAAGTAATGCAAGGTGTCCCGCCACTCTATGGAGAGGACATGTAAACAAGTGCCTTTTTTTTTTTTACAGCAGCTGAAAGCAGATTCTTCTACATCCCGCATCTGCACTGGCTCGTGCCTCTTCGCCAGCATCTCAGCAGCGCAGTTCCATATCGCGAGCAAGAGTGATACGAGAGTCTAAGCTCAGCAGCTTGAATGGCACTACATAAGTGTTTTCTAAACTATTTGGCAAGTGAATTTATGGGTAATTATTTTTGTTAATTAGTCATTCCTAATTTCCTTGTAATGAGTACAATCTTCCATTTGATGACATAATCCTCAATTTAGATGTATACATGTCCTGATGAACACTCTACTGCAGTGCTAGCACAATTAGCATGCAGAAACAAATAAACCCGGCAGGGATTGTACAGCAGTGCCAAAAAAACCTGGTAGAGGAAGGACTGAGCACATCGATACACAAGGGATAATGCTCACTGTAGCTAGCGGAAGAAATACTTTAGGGCAGCCCCTCGTATACCATGCGACAACACACCTGAACATTGTAACAAAAGAAATCTTTAAAAAAGTGGCTGCATATCTGCTTGCTTGGCTGCAAGTGACGTTGAAAGACAATAGTCTTCTGCCGTCCCTGATGCATAACACCTTCTCTTCCCCTCTACTCTCACTCCTCCCCTAAAGGATGTAATGGAAGTCTTGCTGAATTCAATTCAAATTTCATGCTTCTGCCTGCTGTCGCACCATCTGTTGGGCAGTGCCAGCGGTATCAGTGGCACTGCCCGAATGGAGGACACTGTTCTTTCTTTCTCAAAGCGGATTCTTGAAGATGAGAAGTGCAAGATAACTGTCTCTCCACGGAGGTGAGCACACAAAAGGGCAGGAGAGAGGAACGGGTAAGTGGCTGTTTCGCCATTTCCGGATTGCTTCTCTTCGACACCATTTCTAACGCACTGATGTTATATTTTAATAACATAAAAACCAGTCCAATGCGCATTCTTATTAAAATGAATCAGCAGGGCAATTGAATCGTGTGACAGACAGACACTGAGTTTTTCACATTTATGTAGGCCAAGAAAGACAGTCATCTTTAAACAGACAGCATGAAAATGAATGAATACATTGCCTTCAATGCAATGCAAAGAACAGTGTTTGACGCCCTTGTTTTCATAGGCACTGTTTAAATATGGTTATGAACCAACTAGCCCAATAATACATCTTGACGTCTCGACTGCGTTTAGGCTGTTTCTCAAGCGCGTGAGCGAACAGATCGTGATGGAAGAACAATGACGAATACTCAGGAACCAGCCAAATAATCAGGCTGCTCAGTGTGTAGCACATTCCTGAGAACCAGCTCAAATGTGATCCGCTGTGCAGGGTGAGAAAGGCATGCAAAATTTAGAGAGTCATAATCAACTGAAGCATGCATAGCATATGAAATTGCTCTAGTACCTCATGTTGACATATATACAGCAAATAAAATAATTAGAAGGATAATTATCTCAATGAAAATTTAATCAGGAAGAATGTAAAAGATGCTGCATGTTTTTTCATATTTCTGACAACGAAGCAGAAGTGGCTTCGTCCACCTAGGAGGCATTCATTCCTTTAAAACCTTGCTGCAATGCAAGGCTACAATCTCTAGGATACTGCAATACATAGCAATGTAGTAAAAGGTAACCACAAAGCAAGGAAGCATGCATGGTACTTCAGTAAGCTTTACAGCAAGTAGAAAGGACCTGTTTTTCACTAGAACTTCCATCTGACACTTCTCTAAAGCTACACAAGCCGTTATTCTAGGCTCTGAATGTCCAGGCAACAACAGGATTAAAACAAAAAGGCGCTGCTCGATAGTACCCCAAGAACTTGCTGGCCTTTGCGCATTAAAAAAAAATGCGGCATATGTACGAAACACTGTGGCATGAAGTGACATTTGACGCTTCTTCAAACATAAGGTAACCACAGCAACAAAAAGATGCACTTCAGTGGCACAGTGGTTATGGTGCTCAGCCGTTGACCCGAACGGTGCAGGTTCGATCCCAGCTGTAGCAGTTGCATTATCAATGGCCCAGTTACTGCACGTCTGAACCCAGCTGGGTACTCAAGATTTCCAAACCCATCTGCTACAGTGTGCCTTGGTTTTGGTATGTAGAGCTCGAGCAATTATTATTTTTAGCAACAAACAAGCTTACCATACCCTGTAACTGATCCTGTACCGAACAACAAGGCAAGTTTTAAAATAACTCATCATTAGTTTTCATAACAACACCTGCTCTGTTGTCATCAACTACACCATGGTAATGCATAAGACTGAATCACATGATGTTCTTCAAAATAACAGAAACGTTGACAGATTTGACAAGGACAAGTTAACAAAGTCGAATGCACTCAGAATCTGTGAGAAGCAGCTGAGGTACTTTGAATATGTTTGGGTTCCATCAGCACCTTACGTAGGCTTAATTCTCAAGATGTGGCAACCAACACAGGCAAATTATGTGAGGTTAAAATCTGGCACAACAGTATGCAGTGAGGGCACCCACCTCGTGCAAGCCATGTGCCACAGCTCAGGGTCCCTTGCACAGAGGTAGAAGCCACGACAGACCTGCAGAGACTAAGGCATTAGCCTCCAGCCTAGGGCAATTGTGGCCCGTACCTTAGACACAGCCTCCAGTGATAGAATGTCCAAGTCTGACGATACCACCCATCGCAGTATAAACATAAAGACTTCTCGGGGAAGGTCGGAGATGTGTGTAGCCTGCGGTGAATGCAGAAATACAGACAAAGCTTCGATACAAAGCCCATCTCACTCATTTCAGCAACAACCAAGCGTGATAACTGGCAAAGGGCGTCACTCTGTACAATAAAAGGCGGAACGCGTGAGCTGTGTGTCTACACTCTTGACAATGGCTACCGACACCCCTGACAGCATTTTACACGCTTCAGACTGCTTACACTCTAAAGTGGTAGCCAGTTTCAATTAGTTTGTACAGGGGTTCTCAAGCAACTTTGTCCCAAGAAGCCCTGCCCAACCTCCAAGGATTCTAAGGAACCCAGCTCCCTCCACGGATGCCGGTGCCCAGTCATCATATGTGCCACATTTATGCGGCAGCGAGTCCAAAAAATCGAGGGTATTCAAAAAAATTATTTCAGTGGAGTGGACATGCACTTGATGCATGCACTGAATGTCACTTTTTCTGCACAAAAAAATCAATGTGTGGCTCTGTCACACTGGAGGCCAGCCTCAAGTTCAGCTTCTCAAGTCAGCTTCTAGTATGCGCTGTGAATACCTTTTCTTTACAGTCAGGCATGTCGTTTAGATCATGTGCCTTTTGGCCACCGTCTTAGCCACTTTGACATGGAACACACTTTGAGAACCCATGTTCTACAACATAGACCAGATGTAGAGACAGTGAGCGAGCACATCATGTCATTAAAGGAGTACTGACACGATTTTGCGGTGGCTCAATATGTACATTTTTCGTTTCCTAGCCATGTATTGTTAACGTCCTCTGCACACGGAAGCCAGGAAGCACGTACAAAATATTTTAGTTTAGTTTTAAAGTTTTCGTCGAACAGCACTGCAAGCCAGCCCCAGCGCGATGGACACTACGATGACGTATAAGAACAGTCTCTTAAAAATCGCTGAAATCGCTGTCAGAGTCACTGGACGACCGTGAAATTGCCGTTGTTTGCATGCCCCACGTGTAACTGACCACAGACGACAGAGTTTCAGCGACGCTATCACGAATTGCTGTCCCTACATGACTCAGACGTACGTCCGACTATGTTGACACGTCACTAGGAAACCGCCCGCTCGAAATTGAAACCGAAAGTAGGCTTTTAAGAAAGCTATATTAAAAATATATTCATTGCCTTGCGAGGCACCATGATACTCTTTTTAGGGTTCTCCACGCCAGTGCTTTCATTTACAGCAGTAATACGAGAATGTCAAAAATTCGTGTCAGTACTCCCTTTAAAGCGACTGGCCGACAACTGCAAATCTGCAACATTCACAGACTGCATGCTTCGAGACCAAATTGTCAGTGACATTACTGATGTGGCAATGCAAACGAGGTTATTGGGAACAGCTGATTTAAATGTGGAAACTGCAATGAGTACGGTATGAGCCATTGAGGCTGCTTGCAAGCATTCCTGTACTTTGAGTGCTCACACAACACAACAAGCCGAGCCATCAAAACAGCTATTGTGGCAACACACAGCGCAATCAGGCCATCATGAACACAGGTGGCTGCGGCGGCACAGATCGAGCACAGCTGTGCCAACATGGCAACTCAATTTCGGGCGGCAAGAACACCAGGCAAGAATGTGTGTCATCTGCAGAAGCTGTTGATAATTTTCAGGAAGAGTTTTCTGAGGGTATAGACACAATCTGAGGAGTCAAGGCTCGCATCATGGTGCCAAAGGATACTAAACCCAGACTCTTCAAGCCATGGCAGATTCCTTTCACCCTGAGAGGTTAGTTTGAGGAGGCAATGCAGAGACTAGCTGGTCCGTGAAGGCACGGTCCGACCAGTGAAGACGGCCAGAAGGGAAGCGCCTGCGATTCCCGTGCTAAAACAAGGTGGCCTGTTGTGTATACGCAGTGATTGCAAGATGACTGTCAATCCTGTAGCACTTGTGGGAACGTCTCCCATGCCTCGTACAGATGAATTGTTCGCAAAGCTCCAGGGAAGAATCAGTTTTACAAAGCTAGACTTGAAGGATGCCTAGCACCTGCAAGAGAGAGAAAACATTTATTAGTTCCAAAAGAAATGATGCCCGGGCCTCCTGGTAGGTTCACGCATCGTGGCCCAACACGTTCTTCATGTCCTGTGCCAGAAGTGGCCACAACAGCTTTTACGGTTTTCACAACGGAATGGTCCCCTCCTCCCAGCTTCCAGGTCGCTTGTTTTCAAGCGGGTGAGCCTGGGTGTCGGTTGATATAATGTGTGTAATCCGCCATGACTAATGTGTGTGTTTGGGCTCTACGTAAAATTGATGCGTCCTTTCACGAGTGCGTGTAGGATGGTGTGCGCAGTAGTGCTTATGCTTCCCTGCGAGACTTAAGACTATGTTGTCTTTCGTTCCACTGTATTTTCCACTCCTTTGGTTAAAAGTGCCTTTGACAGGCCAAAGGATAGGAGGGCCAAGGTTTACTGTGCAGGAGAGATGGTGCACTCTTATATTTTCCCGTAACTCTTGATGGCCTGGAACCCATTGTATTTGTATGTGTAGGAGAGGGTGAGTATGCATGTACATGTGGAGCTTTGTGCGTATGTCTCTGCAAGCACTTTGACTGTCTATTCGAACTGTAATTCGGTCAGACCCATGTGTCATTTCCATTATTACAAGCATTATTGCCAGGTGTTCTGTGCCTTCAGGCGTTGAGACTCCCAAGAAATTTTTTTCAAGCATCAAGCTACTGCCTACGACCGTTGCATTGCTCCTTTTGGTGTTATTGCTGGCATCTGTATAGAGTACATATTTTCATTGTCTGTCTGCTGCCTTATATTTATTGTGCTTGAACGCTGTTTTTTACTCTTTTCCAGATGCATGTCCTTTGGAATGCAGTCTACTTTGATTTTTGGTAAATCATCCCATGATGGCAACTTCAATGGAATCTGGGGTACCTAAATTCGCGGCTTATTGTCCCATGTTGTTCAGTATGCTTCGACCCTGATGAAACGATTGAAGTCTTTGTATTTGCGCCTGACTGTGGGTATCTATTCTTTTTTCGATAGGGTTGAAGAATCCAGATGCTTCAATTTTATGGTTTGGTGCGAACTTTAAAACTGCTAGGGCAAGTCTGGCGCACTTCCCAACTATGATGTCTACCTTTTTCCGCTAGTGCTGGCTGTCTTAGCATATGGCACAGAGTACATTATCCTGGAAAATATAAAGGATTCTATAATCTTACGTAGCTCACATTCTTTCATTCCTCCCTTTGTCTGGCTATTCTATGAATCACTGCAAGGATTTGTTCAAATTGTATGGTCAACTTCTGGACCCATGTTGTTGATTTACCACTGTTCTACAGCAAGGCACCAAGGATTCTTACAGTTTTCTTGCATAGTAAAGTGACATCTTTCATTAGCAGTCTTATTAACCTCCTCTGTTCCTCTGCTTGTTTGCCTGCTTTCTCACTAACGACAATACATTCATATTTCTGAGCAGAACACTTTAGCCCTAGTGTTTTGGCATATTTACATATGGTATCCAACCCTCTTTGAATAGTGTGTTCCTGCTAGCCTGGGCGCTGCACCATATTGTTATATCATTGGCATACAAATATGTTCTAGCTCTGGCACTTCTAGTAGTAGGGGTAATTTCATCATAGCAATGTTAAATAAAGTCGGTGACAGAATAGACCTTCGAGGTGTTCCTTCCACGTGTGATTCGATGGTCAGGCGACATGTAATCATCATTATCATCTGCTTGCCTACGCTTACTGCAGGGCAAAGGCCTCTCCCACAGATCTCTAAATATCCTGGTCCTGTGCTAACTGATTTATCCCCGCAAACTTCTTGATCTCATCTGCCCACGTAACTTTCCACTGCCCCCTGCCAAGCTTGCCTTCTCTAGGGATCCACTCTGTTACCCTTAGACGCCCCCCGCCCATGTCCCTTTCTTCCTAATTTGTATTAATATGTCCTTAACATGTGTTTGTTCCCTAACCCACTCCGTGCTCTTCTCATTGCCGTTGCCGCTGCCACCAGGGACTGGAGGCACAGCTGACAGTATTCTTCTCCAAAGGGGCAGCCACTTTGGTGGACTAAGTAATTTCAGCCAACGAGTCCTCCCAACAGGAGGCCAGTGGTACCACAAGAGCACCATGGACAGAGTGCTCCTCGCCTCCTCCCACACCTTGGCTTTGTCGAAGCACCAAGGAGGACTGCCCTGTGCGCCGTTTTTCTCCTTGCATATAGCTGCCTTAAACTTTCCTCCTTTAATTGCGACTTACTTAAAGCTTCCGTTAAACTATTCTGTTAAGGGGGCAGCAATTGTGGTAATTGGCAAGTGGTGCCACTCCGTACAGTAAAAGGTAGAGCTCATGAACTGTGTGGTCAGTGTATCAATGCCCCTTATAGCGGCTACTGTGTCCTCACTACTTACTGCAGGCTATGACTGCTGGCTCGGTCACAACACCAAGAAATGGCGCACCTTGCAAAACACACATACAAATATCCATTTAAAGGTAAAACAAATAGAAGAAAATTCAATACCTTTTGTTCCAAGGCCACAGAGCAAAGGTTAGATGATGAAGTTTTCATCTTGATGCGTTGATGAAGGGATGCAGTGCTGTCATTGTCACATGATGAGTCATTATCCTCATGCCTGGAAACAGAGCTGCACATAATTAATTGCATACAGCAAACTTGACCCATAGAGACCCATTTCTGCAGATAGCCAGTACTGATGTAAGGGTTCACTCCTCTGCTACAATTCATTCAAACCTGCCTGACCAGTAATATCCAAGGGCTCTTCAGAAATAGTTTTACTTATTTCAGGCTTGTGATATGCACCAAGGGAACATCAAAATAAAGATTGACCTGACAAAAGAGAGACCATTGGTAAAAATAAAACAACATGCCGCCCCCCCCCCCTCTTAACTTCCCAACGCCCTACCCTAATGTTTCCCTGCATGGCTTCCTCCACACAGGCCAACATAGTCAGTGTCATACAAGTTTAACAGTGCAAGTGTTTCGGCGACATTGCCAGCCGATAATTGGACACAATGGGACATCGCTTACTGAGGCCTTACTTGTGTGAATGAAGGTGCCCTTGAGTGACCTCAGCTTCAACACGAACAACACAAGATGTTGTACAATAAATATCACGCAACCCAGGGAAGGCCAGAAGTGTGCCAGTCATGTATAAGACACGGTTCAACATTACCAAAGTTGACTGATTAGTGGCCATTGACGGCTAGTTAACCTGCCAGTGAATTCTAAAGTGAACTTCAAATGAACAAAAAGGGAGATTGAGAGGTTCACTCCAGGAGAAAGTTACACTGATCCATGCCACTTACAGCTTAATATTTTCCAAGCATAAGTAGTGCCTACAATGTGCTCCTGAATATGTGTAAAGAGTGTTACACAAAAAGCAAGTGTGTCGAAATCACGGCACAGTACTCTCATTTTGATGTTTTGTTCACCGGGGCCTGCCAAGTGACAAAGGTGCACAAGAAGGTTAAGCTCCCGTCACGGGCTGCTATTAATTACCGTAAAATCCTGAGCGAGCACCCCCACCTGTGCAAGCACGCTTTTTCAAGAGACTTGAAATTAGTGCCAATGACCGAGCAACCGACCCCTCTCCTTTTTTTAACCCGCTTTGCTGCAGAGTGCATCAATGCCAGGTCACTTGGCAAGTATTATTTTAGGCTTTTCAAGAGGCTGCACAATAAACAAGAAATGATGCAATTTTGTAAGGAAAAGAAATTTATTGTTTAGCTGCACTTTTGCCAAGGGATGGAAATAGGTGCATCACAGCCACGCACTTTTCATCGGCATATCCAGCCACGACTACAGCTAGGACGTGATAGGCTTTGCGGGTTGCGGGTTTTTACTGAACCAGAATGAGCTAGGATAGTTCTAGGTTGCTCTAATTGGATGGACAGATGTGAGCCACATCAAATGCTAGTGTATACTGCTCGGCCCCACAACTTAGGCGTCCAAATTCGAGAAGTTGTATGATGGCTCCTCGGCGCAGTAAATGCATGTATTCCACACATAATAATAATAGTACAAAATAAAGTTCTGTCTTTTTTCTCTCCAGCACTCCTGGTGCCATTATGAATTTTGGTTCGCAACCAAGCAAGAACCGTCCCCCCCATAAATTTGTTGGATTATCTCTCGCCCAAGAAAAGGGGCACTTGCTCAGGATTTTATGGTACTTAAAAAGGCTGGTGCCAAATAAATGCCATTCCTTTTGTTGCAAGGCATTGAAAAGTAATTCACAAGCTGCCAGTTAAGCTTCTTTGTGAATGGCTAGGATGAGATAGAAATAGATGTTTAAAAATACATCGAATACTACGTGACATATCCACAAGTGCCAAACCTAACACTTGCTCTTGAGTACTGGTTATATAGTAGGTTACCCGTATTTAAATTGCAGCGCAACTTTAAGGTGCTTTGATAACACAAACATACTGAAAAAAATTGTAGCAGCAGGCTTGACCATACTACCAGTGTGTATTCCTCAACTTCGTTTAATGTGGATTCGGCTCTTTTCATAAACAAAACTAATAAAAAAAGGGCCGAAGTGCTCATAAGCTGTCACTCCACAGTGCTAAATTTAGTCAGTGACACAAGAGGTCATCACTTTTGTGCAACAGCAAAAAGAATTCATACTAGCGCTTTTTAACCCGGACTCAAGAGTCACAGTGCTACCATCATGAAAATGCAGCTAAGAAAAATGCCAGAAAAATAAAGCTTCAATATGCCAGCGATGGTGCTGATAGTACTGTTCCTCTAAGGGAAAGAGAACAGGTTTTACATTTCTAAAAACTGACGTTTTCCTGAAGCACACACATTTAAAACCACTGTTACGAAAGTTTGTTTTGCGATAATGAGAGTAGCATTGCCGTAACTCCGAGTTAAAATTGGACCAATGCTCTGCCCACCGTGCCTTGTGGGGTCAGCCAGAGGAGGAGGGATCGCGGACGATCACACCATCGTTGCCTACAGATTTTGGGTGTCAATAGTGTCGTATTCGTGCACCCTATAGCAAATAACCAGTGTCTCCATTCTATGGTTCTGGCTTACACTTTAGTAGGACACTCTGGTGGGCCAGTTGGTTCAAGGCCTTACATTTTGAACTGTGCAAAGAGATGAGGACATGCCATGGGGGAAGGAAAAATGGAGCAGGAGCAGCCCATCGGAGAAAGTGAAGCCATGCCGAGTAGCAAAAAACAGCTGACTGCAGCCACGCTCATTGCTTCTTCAAGCATCCTATCAAGCTGCTCGTGTTTACATAGCAATGACAAGAAGGAGGCCTGGTGGCAGATGTTTTTTTTGCATATGTCAGCATCCAACTGGCATGCACAGAAGGAAACCGACCAACACAAATGAACAGATATGCGGATAGGTACCAGTACATGAAAGCATGATTTTAAAGATTTCGGAGTGGAAGCTTTTATAACACCTTACCAGCAAAGACACAGGCAGCAGTTGCCAGAAGTTTGCTGTAGAAACATAGCCATGGAATATGGTGCCCACTTAGGGGGGCACATGTAAACGTAAAGGCCATAAAAATGTTAAATGAGAGCATGTTGTTCTCAACCAAAGGAATGCATCCATGTGAGCACAGATGGCACGGTCTCCAGTAACTTTACAGGGAGTTCAAGGCTTGAGAAAACAAGTAACGGAAGGAAATCGGCATGGTGCACAGCACAGAAAAAAAGGAGGACAGAGACAAGAAGACACAACATAGGCACTGACTTTCGGATCACCAGCACGACTAAACAACCACTTTATCAAGTAACGGGAGGGCACATGGAGCAGCATCTGTCCATGTGAAAACTGGCCATTAAACTCACTGGGTGCACGAGGAAAGTACCGCATGTTTTTTGGTACAACGTACATTTCATTGATCCCCTGGTAGAATGACAAATGTCTGGCTTCACTTTATTCTTATAATTGGACCAGCTTTCATCATGTGGTAACTAAAAGAGAATAGATTCATTGGGTTTCATCATGTGGTGTATTCTCATGTTTGCGTGCTCTTCAGCAATTTGCTTGCACAAATTATACATGCGATTATTGATTGGACTGAAGTCAAGGATGTTCTGCTCCAGTTTCTATACAGTTGTATGGTTCTGTAACAAGCAACCATCCACCTCACTGATCATAATTTAGGTCCTCTCATCTCCGAACATCAGGCTACAAAGCTGGTAACATCGTGCAGCCACATATAAAAATACATGCATGGCAAAGCAGCCATCTACAGTCAGTTGCACGTTATGGAATAGTGAGTCTCCTTGTAAAAAAATAATAATAATAAAACAAAGTACATGATGTACATATCTGTTAAGCTAAAGCATCATTACAAAGACCTGCATTAATGTTGAACTATAATCCTAACACAAGATGTCATATGAGCCTGCATTTAAATGCATGACAAATGATTAAATGTATAACTGATATAACTCAACTGTGGTTGCAGGCAATAAAAGCATGATTTTATGAGCAAAAAACACACGCCTCCACAGATGCCCTCACTGGCTGCAACCAACACCAAGCTGCCAACACAGTCGTTTGTGGCCTACAACGTGAGCTTCCTTAGCGCTTATTTGTGTAATCACACAATCTGCATTTTTACAATTGCACCTCACTGTGCTGTCAATTTGGAAAGCAAATGCGCAAGCGAAACAAATGCCGCTTCCGCAGATATGGCCGGGGCCGCAGTTCCCCAGGGTTAATGCCATCATCTCACCGCAGCTATGTTGAGAAATGGTCTGAGTGCTGGGTTGTGCCTCGCACAAGTGTTGTACATTGGAAGTTCTTATTCATTTCGTAGCAATTCTGTTTCAGAAACAAACTGCAGCCGCCGTTGTTATAAACTGCTTGCCTGTGCCGTTCTTGTATTGCCCCACTTATTTGCTCTGAGCAAACATGCTATGCAGCTCTTATATACTTCTACTTTTTGTTTAAATGCACTCCTTCCCGAAGAGATTCCTGGCTATGCCACTCCTCGTGGTGCCTGAAGAGCATTGCGGTCACTGTTGCAGTGCACAGCCGGAAACTGCCGCTCTTATGGCAGGCCCTTGTAGAGACGTCCCAGTGGTCCTCCACCAATCAGGGATGGGTTCGCCGTGCGCCATGGCAGAGCGGCTCCTAGTTTTTTTGCAAATGATGCACCTTGAGTCGAGTGGTTTCAATTTTCATGTTCAGGGTGTCGAAAAGTACAGAAGGATGCTCACAGCCAAATTTATTGGAAACCTGTTCCCTTGCCCTTTACTATAGATGTGCCACTTTTCAGAGTTTTTACTACAACCAGAAGAAGAAAGTAACAATGGTAAAATAACCATTTTATTTGGATACTCACTCTGTTTCTGAGCCACTTGTTTCCTCATCTGAAACCATGTACATGTGTCACTTGTGGGTAGTACTCCACAATGCGATAAGTTCATTTAATTTACACTCACCGACAGACCGTTTACTGCTACTTGCCAAATGATACTCAATGTCCGGGACAATTTGTAAAGCTCGCCTGTAGTGTGCGATCGCTAAAGGAATAAGGAGGAATTGTAAAAACAAGACACAGTAAAAGAACATTAGGTACTCACCATCATGCATGCGCCCACATCTCTCAGCAGATACTCCTTTCAGGTAAATTTGCTTTGCCTGTAACAAATAGCATAACATGAAACAATAAATAGAAGCTGGTATTAGGACGTATGTTAAGCAGTCCTGGTTCTCAGCTTAGCCTTCAAATCTGAACATACGTGCTAAATAGAATAGGTAATTAATCAATGAATTTTGTAATGTGTTATCCGGACAATGCAATTTGTTGATGAGGTCTACCTGAAAGCATGTTGCTGGGCTAACTGGTGATTTGCTGCACAAAATTAATAAGTACAAATGTACAGGACTAGTCCAGCAAAAAGTTCTGAATTACATTTCCAGCAGAGTTGGCCTAGCTTGTATCGTGTCCAGCTTTGTAAGAGCACTGTGTGTGGTGTTGCAACTAGTTTATATGTGTACTGGTGTGTGTGGTTGGCATTGCCCTTTCTTTTTGCCCTCTTTAATTCTGTGTAATGTTGATCTGAATAATGCTTTGTCTGTCTGCCTGCTATACACTAGGGTCCAATGTCATTACAGAAAAAAATTCAACATAAATTACACATTATATCAAGACAATAAAATGTCATTGTACAACAATAGCAAAACACAAATCAAGGCACAGGTTCACCCAGAATAATTTGGAACGCTAGAGAGGTGGCCAAATGCTGGCGGTGCATGCATGCACCACCGTACGGGCGCAAGGCTAGGTCAGAGTGGAGCCCACCTCCTTGCTACACTGAGAAAGGCAGCCCTGCATGACACAGTACGAGGGATCATGTGGCCGTGTTGTCTACTTTGCAAGCGGCGAGCTGAGATGAAAAGCTCCCTGCATGCACAGTGTTTCTGATTATTAAAGAAGGCTTTGTCGGTTCGGGTGTGTGCTTGACCATACTTGAAAACAGCAGAATAGTTAGTGGCTGCTTTTGAAGCCATCCAACATGGTAGGTTGCTGCTCGGTGCTGGACGAACACCACGGAGTTCCCTGTCAATCCTCACGTGTGCCCACAAGACAAGAAACTTCATGACACTTCATGAGAACAGGGAAGCAGTCAAAGGCTTCAATTCGCATGTGCAGAAAATTTCCACGAGGAAGATTTCTGCTACTCCAATGTTGGGTTAGTAGCAGATGCTTGCCTGCATGTGCTGGCCCAGTTGCTGACAATTACTCCTTGGATGCGAAAACAGTCCGTGCTTTTACCAGGTGCGATATGATCTGAGAGCTGCCCAATGCGACCTTTGTCACTCACTCCGTGCTCAGCATCCACAAATTCACTCACAAATGCTCAATCGTTTGTCTGAATCCACTGAATGCAATAACCTGTATATGCATGGATCGTGGATGCGTACAGCGAGTAGAGTGCTGTGACTGGGACTTATCAAAATGAGTGTTGCATTTATTTTAGCGATAATTTCTCTAAGCCATGCTTGTGTTTTCCTGACACAGACAAGATGCACGAGAAAGCAATGATGTTCTCAGTACAGACTTACCTGCAAGAGAAGTTCGGCAGCGAGTATACACTGATTTAAGAGTAAGAAGCAACCATTGAAATGGCTCGGTGAGCAAACAGAAATAACAGTACTGTAGGAACTGATTCGGACTTCGTCTTCATCACCTGTACAAAACCATCATCAGTCATCGTCTCATGTGTCTTCTTCATGGGTGCCATCTTGGTTTTCACGGAATAAAGCGTTCCCTGAACCGTGGTATTTCAAGTGGTGGAAGTGCTTTAAGATCCCTTCGCCCTCTCGCCTTTTCAACATCTCTCCTGGAGCTACGTTCAGGACGCCGCTTACGCCAGCAGCCCACGATGTCGCAAGACGAGCCCGCAGCGTCCTCCCGCTTGGCCCAAGCCCCAACCGCCCCTCCTCCCAGCAATGCCAACAACCGTCACCGCGATCCGGAAATCTTCTCCGGCCTGCCTGGTGAGGACGTCGAAGACTGGCTAGACAACTATGACCGGGTGAGCGCATACAACAACTGGAACGAGCCGTCGAAACTAACCAACGTACCATTCTATGTGTCCCAAGTAGCCAAAACATGGTTCCTCAACCATGAGAGCGACTTCCGTGACTGGCCTTCTTTCAAGGAACAGCTAAGGCGGATTTTTGGCACGCCCACGGTCTGAGCGCGTCCAGCATTATGGCGAGTCATACACCTCGTACATTGAGGACATTCTTGCGCTTTGCCGCCGTGTCGACAATGCCATGCCCGAGAGTGACTGCGTGTGACATTTGCTTAAAGGCATAGGGTCTACGGCATTCAACGCCCTCGCTGCGCAGAACCCGTCGACGGTGTCGGAAGTCATCTCCGTGTGTCAACGCCTCGATGCCCTGCAGTCTGTTCGCTTGCGATCGGACTTTTCAGACAACCCCTTGGCAAACAGCATGGAGCTCCGATCCATCATACGAGCAATAATCCGTGAGGAATTGCAAGCCTACGGCTCGCCACCTAGCAACAGCGCTCACGTCCAACCCGTGTACACCGACTTGCGTCGCATTATTAAAGAAGACTTGTCATCCCTTCACAGCCCCCACCATTCTACCGCCTCTGTTTGTGCACAACCGGCATCGTACGCACAGGTTACTGCAATGCCTCCTGCACCATCTCCAAGTCCAGCTCCTGTGCCTGTTCACGACCACCTGGCACCCTTATCCGCCCGAGCACCGAATCCATCTTACTATTCTGCCTGGCGTTCCTCGCGGCCCACATGTTATTACTGTGGCTTTCGAGACCACATCTCCCGCTTTTGCCGTCGCCGTCAGCAAGACGAACGTCGTGGTTATGCCGCCTTTGAACGCGATGAGCCACCACCTTGCTTTTACAACCGTTCTGTCGACATTGCTGCACCTCGCCGATCTCCATCTCCGCCCGACTTCTCCAACAACCGTGCCTCGAGACGCCGCTCCCCATCACCACTCCGGCGCTCTGTTTCTCCACTCCGCCCTGTGTCGCAACTCCCTGTGCAACGATCGGAAAACTAACCAATGCAGTTTTTGGAGGGAAAGCTGCATCGCCGCAACATGTTTCAAGTCCTCCTCAACGCCCGTCGAACATGTTACTGGTGTCTGTGGAAGGTGTTCAATTATTAGCTTTGGTAGACACGGGTGCTTCTATTTCTGTTATGCGTGCGGACCTGTGTTCTCGTTTGCGAAAAGTGAAGACGCCTTACATGGGTTCGTCCTTGATTGGAGCTAATGGAGCAAGCATTCGGCCATCCGCCCAATGCACAGCGCGTGTCTTCATTGATGGTATCTGTCATCACATAATGTTCGCAGTTTTATTTCCGTGCGCTCATGAACTCATTTTGGGCTGGGACTTCCTCTCGTCAGCGTCCGCTTTAATCTCCTGTCGCCAGCGTGTAGTCCATATCACAGAGACCGATCATTGCAACGGAGGTATCGACGAGCAACGATTGCGTTCTTTTACAGCCGCAGATTCGGTGATGCCTCCCGGTCAAGAACAGCTCGTCACACTTTTATCTACCAATATTTTGAATGGCGACGTGTTCATCACTCCCTACGGTCGCTGACTTGCCCGTGGAATCGCGTTCGCTTCCAGCCTTGTATGCTTCCAGGAAAACTCTGCAGCAATCATTGGTTTGAATACGACCACTGAGACCACCCTCCTACCTCAAGGATCAACGCTGACTTGTTATGTAGATACCCAACCAGTCTCTCTGGTTGCTCTTGACGCCTCCCAAGCGCGGCCTCAGCAAAGGCAAATCTCCTGATTCATCCGTCCTTGTTTCCGCCATAAGGCCTCATTTAACCGCTCCCCAGCGTGAAGCGTTGCTAATATTGCTGACGAAGCATCAGGCCTCCTTCGACACCAACACTTCATCACTCGGACAGACCTCCGTTGCGTCTCATCGTATCGTCACTGATGGTCAGACTACTGTTCGTCGCCGTCCCTACCGAGTCTCTCCGACAGAACGCAAACTCATCGAGGAGAACGTCGCCGATATGCTACAACGAAACATCATACGTCCCTCCGCGAGTTCTTGGTCATCTCCCGTTGTATTAGTACAGAAGAAGGACGGGTCGGTACGATTTTGTGTCGATTACCGCGGGCTCAACAAGATCACCCGCAAGGATGTATATCCCATGCCCCGTATAGATGACGCACTTGATTCTTTGCAAGGCGCGCAGTACTTCTCCAGCCTTGACCTTCGCTCCGGGTATTGGCAAATTCCAGTGCATGAAGCGGACAAAGAGAAGACCGCTTTTTCTACTCCGGACGGTCTTTACGAGTTTAACGTAATGCCTTTCGGCTTATGTAATGCTCCCGCCACTTTTGAACGGATGATAGACACAGTTCTTCGAGGCCTCAAGTGGAAAACTTGTCTATGCTACCTCGACGACATCGTGGTGTTTTCCTCGACCTTCCCTGATCATCTGCAACGCCTGGACGAAGTGCTCACGTGCCTTTCCAATGCCGGCCTTCAAATAAACACGAAGAAGTGCCGCTTCGCTAGCACGACGATCAAAGTTCTGGGTCATCTTGTTAGCAAAGACGGCATCCAACCCGACCCGGACAAAATTTCCGCCGTATTGAACTTTCCACGCCCACTTCGTGCAAAAGAACTGCGCAGCTTCCTTGGCCTCGCGTCATATTTTCGACGTTTCATCCGGAATTTTGCAAGCATTGCATCGCCCCTCCACAAACTTCAGTCTAGTACAGCTTCCTTCGATTGGAACGATCAATGCAAAGCCTCGTTCGAAGAACTCAAGCGCGCACTCACCTCGCCACCCGTTCTTCGTCACTTCGACGACAAGGCGCCCACATTGTTGCACACCGACGCCAGTGGTCAAGGAATTGGTGCCGTACTGCTACAACGCGACCGGGAATCTTGCGAGAAGGTTGTTGCGGTCGCAAGCCGCGTTTTGACTACCGCGGAACAGAAGTACTCCATAACCGAACAAGAGTGCTTGGCTGTTGTCTGGTCCATACAAAAATTTCGTCCTTACCTCCATGGTCGACATTTCACTGTTGTGACCGACCATCATGCTCTATGCTGGTTGTCGACACTCAAAAACTTGTCTGGACGCCTTGGCCGTTGGATCCTCCGATTACAAGCCTATGACTTCAATGTCATCTACAAGACTGGAAGAAAGCACCAAGACGCCGACGCTCTTTCACGCTGCCCGTTGCCGCCATCAACGGAGCACATCACATCACCTCATCAAATTGGCCGCGCTGAGGATGCATCGTCGATTAGTACTATCTCTTCCGGTACTCCATCCAAACGCCCTTCAGTGCTTTCTACTCACCAGCGTGCCGACTCTTACTGCAATGGCGTCATCAGTCGGCTTACAGGTGTTTCATTCCCGCCAAATGCAAGGCTACGAAAACAGCTCAAGCTATTCAAGTTCGAAGATGACGTACTCTACCGTTATATTTTTCACCCGGAAGGCCATCGATGGGTTCCTGTTGTACCGCAGTCTCTTCGCGCTGAAGTTTTGCAGGCTTCACACGACGACCCTACGTCGGGACACTTGGGTTACCACAAGACCCACGAACGCATACGGGGCCGATTCTTCTGGCCAGGTCTTTCCACGAGCGTCGCTAAATATATTTCCTCGTGCGAGCTTTGCCAACGCCGCAAGCGGCCTACTGCTACTCCGGTCGGAACTCTCCAACCACTTCCTTGTCCAGCAGACCCGTTTTCCGTCGTTGGAATTGACTTTTTCGGACCTCTCCCAACTACTAACACCGGCAACCGATGGATCATCACTGCTGTCGACCATTTGACCCGGTACGCTGAAACAGCCGCTGTCCCCTCAGCCACGGCTTCGGAGGCAGCAAGCTTCTTCTTAAAAGCCATTTACCTGCGCCATGGGGCCCCTCGCGTACTTTTGAGTGACCGAGGCAAGGCATTTATTTCAACCACACTTCATGAAGTTCTTCAAGCCTCCAACACCGTGCATAAAACAACGTCCAGCTACCACCCTCAAACAAATGGTCTAACGGAGCGCTTTCACCGGACCCTGTGCGACATGTTGTCTATGTACATCCAACCTGACCATCGTAACTGGGATGCCATTCTCCCATTTGTCACATTTGCATACAACACCGCTGTTCAACGTACTACAGGGTACTCTCCGGTTTTCCTGGTATATGGCCGTCAACCAACCTCATCACTGGACGTTTCTTTTTTCTCTGGCCCCGTCAACCCTTCACCATTTATTTGCGACCAGTTTGTGTTTCGCCTTGCCCAATGCCGCCGTCGCGCCCGGATGAACACCGAAGCTAGTCAAGACGACCGCAAACTTCGCTACGATGCCGCTCACCGCGTCGTCGTCTACCGCCCGGGTGATGATGTACTATTGTGGACTCCCGCACGCACACCCGGTTTATGTGAAAAGCTCGAATCTCGTTATATAGGGCCCCTACAAAGTCATCGAGCAGACCTCGCCTGTGAACTACCGAGTTAACCTGTTCATGCTCCCACTGACCGACGCTGCCGCGGAACAGAAATCGTCCATGTTTCCCGCCTTAAACCCTTTCATCTGTGTTCCACTGTCTAACTCGCGGCCAGGTTGGCCGCTTCCGTCCATGGGGGAATTAGTGTAGGCACTGATTCGGACTTCGTCTTCATCACCTGTACAAAACCATCATCAGTCATCGTCTCGTGTGTCTTCTTCGTGGGTGCCATCTTGGTTTTCACAGAATAAAGCGTTCCCTGAACCGTGGTATTTCAGTACAATGAAAGGTGAGAAATAATCTAATTCAATATGGTTGAAAGCAGGGCAAGTTCATGACTGATCATCAAACCGCACAGGAAAGGCAGCACACTTTGACAACGGCAAAAAAAGAAAAAAAGGAAAGAAGAAAAAGGCATACAAGACCCGCATTGTTCCTTGTTTTCTTCCTACTTCAGCCCCCCCCCCTCCTCTTTATTTCTTTTTTTTTGTCATCGTCAAGGTGCACTGCTTTACCAGTACAGTATGATGACAAATAATACTGAAACCTCCAATAACAGAAAAGAAAAAGAAAAGATTGAATTGTTGAGATGCCACATCATAATTCTCGCAGGCGTCGGAGCTGTAGACATAACTGAATGATTTCCAAGACACTCTCACAATAGCGTCCACGCAACAGAGGTTGTTTCCATACTATCAAACGCTCGTATACGATGGCCTAAAGCTCAAAGCAGTGTGCAGGAACGCACTTGCAAGAAATGCCCGCGGACACACAAGCAGATGCACCGTATATTGGTTGCTGTGAACCCTTGCAATCACTGCACTGAGGCTTCATTGGGTTATGATTAGTCATGGGCACGTTACCAGTAAAAAGTAACAGTGTTACAGTTACAGTTACCTTAGCCAGAAAAGTAACTATGTTACAGTTACAGAGTTTCCAAAAGTAACTTGTTACAGTTACTCTTAAAAAGTAACGTCGTTACTTTTCCGTTACTGTACAAAATTAAGTAATACATCGCAAGCCAAATTATACAGTTTTTTCATATAAAGGTATCAAGGCTCGTGGTAAAATGCCAGATAAAAGGAACGGAGAGGTGCTCGCTCAAAAGCAGAACACCAGCAATCGTTGTGTACGATCCACTTTTAATCAATTAATTAATAAATGATGCTGCAGGCCAAAATGCTGGCCCATGCAGGAGGGGTAATACAATGAAAATGTAGTCACAAGAGGCTGACAATACAAGAAAATACTTATTGATTGCCGTAAACTTCTTGTTCATTGCCGGGAATTTATTTACGATATCCATTGGGACAGCCTAGTGCCACAAAAAGCTGCTGCACGCTCGTAAATGATACAGGAACTCATTCTGATACGCGACGCAGAGTATAGGCCCCTTCCAACTACATTGCCACAGCCATTTTGGGAGTGCTTTTTGAAAGTACCGCCGCTTTGAGAACTGAACGTGTTCGAGGCATTGCAAAGTGTCTGTTTATAGATGTGGTCCGCACGTGTTGTCATGAAGAAATGGCTGGCCACACTAAAAAACTCAACGATGCTGCACCAGCCTCTAAACAAGAGCGTCTTTCCTCGCTCAGGTCGACCATACTGCCTTGTCACGCACCCTTCACTGCATGAGGGTGGGGAGGACACTCCGCCGCCCTTTTGTGTCGCCGACCGGGGGTCATTTGCTTGGCTTCGTAGAAAAGTCTTCATTTACCCCTGGAAACACATCTGCCCATTTCCGAAAAAAAAAAAAAAAAAAAACCGATGAGATGTCTGTCTCCTCCACAGCATGGCGATACAAACGTTAGATCATAAAAGTATTTCACTGATGAGATCCTAATACATTTTACAAATGTATCTCGATATAGATATACAGAAAGTCAAAAGTATTGACGAGGAACATCGCGATATTCTTGTATTGCGGTATGCGCAGCCGAGCTTTCAAGTGGTGTTGCTGCTGGATATTTTTTAGGGGCGAAGCTCCTCATAAAACTACAGGTGGCTACATACTACTTCCTCCGAAGTAGTATGTAGCCACCTGTAGTTTTATGAAGTGCTCACTAGATGGCGGTGCACGTTCAAGAACACCAGGTGGTCGAAATTTCCGGAGACCTCCACTACGGCGTCTCTCATAATCAGAACTGGTTTTGGGACGTTAAACCCCACAAATCAAATCAATCACTAGATGGCGTGATGGCGCCGCGGTGCTCGTTTCATTCAGATTTATGGGAACGCGTAGCATGGGAGTCTGTCTGTCTGTCTGTCTGTCTGTCTGTCCGTCCGTCCGTCCGTCCGTCTGTCCCTCCCTCCGTCCGTCTGTCTGTCTGTCTGTCTGTCTGTCCGTCCGCCCGTCCGTCCGTCCGTCCGAGCGCTGCGGTGCTGCTTAGCTAGTACGTGAATTGATCAATAGATGGCGCGGAGGCGCTCGCTGTGTGCTCTAGTGTGATAGGAGAGCGCTAGGTGGCAACACATAGTGTTTGTCACGTCTTTGATGATGTACTGGGCAAGATTCACGGAAGATTCACGGTTTTTACCGATGAACATCCGGAGCTTCGCCCACTCATCATCATTCACACCGTGGATATGCGTGGATTTCTTTTTAAAAAGGAAGTAACTGTAACGGTATTTACAGTTACAGTTACTGTGTAAAAGTAACAGTGTTACAGTTACAAGTTCCTATAAATTAAAAGTAACTAGTTACAGTTATAAGTTACTGAAAATAGTAACTAGTTACCGCTAACACGTTACTAGTTACTACCCAAGACTGATTATGATACACTTGGTTTAACAGACAGCCCGCTATGAGAACAAGATTCGCATGATTTGCTCTCAGTGACTGCCTGTATATCACGCAATAAGCCTATTACGGGCACCCCGCGGCAACGGTGCATGCTGGGTGTTCACTGTATGCATTTTGTAAAAATGGCATCTGTAAACCTTCCTGTATTTGCTCACAAAAGTATTACTTGGCAATAAAATACTTCTCTAGTTTCAAGAATACTAAATGGCCAGAAGGGCTCTCTCATGGCGTTTTCCATCTGCACCGACAGCCAAACCTATAAGGCAGTGCGGCACATTATGCCTCATACTACACACCACAAATGAGCTACTGATAGAGAGTGACTCCGTAACTCCTCACAGCCAATCCGCTACTATACGTGGACATGCTGTGCTTTACCCTTTCCCCTCATCATTTCCCTCTTCCTCACTCTCACACATCTCTTGGTCAACCTCATCTCCCCTTCCCACCCCCTTATTGTACTATACTGCGGTACCTTCCTCCTTTCCCTCCTGTTTGCCCTCACTCCCATCCTCTCCCCATTTCACCCTTCCTCACGCTTACATCTCTCCTCTCCACTCTCATGTTCCTTTCGCGTACTGTAGAAGGCGACACTACACTCTCTGTCCTTTCCCTCCTCCTGAGCCTCACTTCCCTTTCTCACCTCCTTGCTGTACCATACTGCAATGTTACATCAACCAACTCAAATTCAGCGCTCAACTGAAAATACAGCCGGGTGGTGATCATGGAAACTAACGGCACTGCGATGAGATCATGCTTCCGCCACCGCTTCTGACTGTGCGCTACTCTTGCGGCGGCTTCATGTTGGTTTTGCTTCTGCGCTTTTTGTTCTTCATGCAAAAGTTGAATCACAGACTTGAGTTGTCACCTAGTTGGAGCTTGAACTGGTCTGCGAGCGTGCGAGGCCTGGCTTGCGTCCATACACAAAATGTCGGTGCACTTCGCTCCATTCTCCAAAGAGGCTACAATCATCAGCTAAGCATCAAAAAACTCCGCCTGCCGTTTCATACAGAGACAGGAAGCGCCACTAGAGGCACCACAGTGAGCAAGGGACCATGCACACTGCGCTCAGTGAAAGCGGCTGTGCCGGCTCAAGGCAGTTTTTTTTTATCATTTATCGTACCGTGGATATTCAACTATGACTCATGCCTTACTTACATGGTGACACGCGATGTGGTTTTCGCAAAAGAAGGGGCAAATTGCTTCAGCACCATGTAGGTATTTCTGTACTGTACTTTGGTTTGATGTGCTTTACTTTGTATTCGTGCTGCAGGTGTAAGCACTGTAGATTTCCAAGTTATAAAACCAGCTAATTGTTACCACACATCCTGCTCTTGTCCCCGCCATTTCAGTGCTGTTGCCCTAATATCAGCCCATTATTCCAAGGACACACTCTGAAGATCTGTCGTTAAATGAAATAAAGCAAGCATAACATTACTGTGCGGTCAATCATTCGTGAAAGACATAAAATTAGCAAAATTGCTCAAATATGTGTCAAGCTGAAACCAGACAAGATCCAAGGGTCACGGAATCAAATCCCAACCACGGTGGCTGCATTTCGATGGAGGCGAAATGTTGAGGCCTGTACGATGTCAGTGCACGTTAAAGAACCCCAGGTGGTCGAAATTTCCAGAGCCCTCCACTGCGACGCCTCTCATAATCATAGCGTGGTTTTGAGATGTTAAACCCCAGAAATCAATCATGTTCCCAATTGTGCAAAACTGCAGTGTAATGTACTACTCCAGTATAGCTGGTTGCCAAAGTGGCACTGTTGCAAACCAATTACTGTAAAGAAAAATTATATTATGGAAAATACCTGAAAAAATTTAGTGGTGTCTGCGCCAAGTCGCATATGGCTTAAAGGGGCCCTGTGACACCAATTGAGCGTGCTATTTTTATAGCTTATTCTAGAACTGCGACATGCGGGGATGCTGCAGCAAGAGTGGGAGCGCCACAAGTAGAGTGGTTATAATTCTATTTTAACGAAGAAACCACCTTATGTAGAGTTTTTCTTGAACCGTGGCAACACACAACGGCAAATCTTGTTACAAGAAGTGACGACTGTGGTTGGGCATTGTTGTTGGTTTAACATGCCAATTAGCATTTTACATTCACTGATCCCTGTCAGGCCGCACAACTGAGCACAAGAAATTCCTGGTGTTAGTGACCATGACTGCGTAGTAGCGCATGTTCAGATTGTCCCCTTCTCATGTGTGCATGACCAGCCAAGGAAGGTTTGTTTTTATGATAAAGGAAATTATGCTTCATTATCTAATGAGCTTACCATATTCTTGCAGGAATTCAGTCATTTAGCTCAATCCGCAGATTGCAATACTCTATGGGATACATTTTGCTTAACACTAAAATGGTTCGTTGACAAATATGTTCCAAGTAAGCAGTTGTCTGCCAAAAAACGCAGTGGTAAGCCTTGGGTTACTCTGGAAGTCAAGCGGATGATCAACAAGAGGCATCATCTCCTGAACGCTTATAGAAAGCAGCGTAACTCGGCTGTATTCGCGATGCTAGAGTTGCTTAGAAAAGATATAAAAATAAAAAACAAGGTTGCTAAGGAAAAATACTTCTTAGCATTGGGCCCAAAGTTGGAAAATAACCGGAAAGAAATGTGGAAGTGTTTAAAATAAATTAGCAGAGAATCAGTTGGCATCCCTAGCTTAAACGGCAGTGTACTTCTAACTGACGACATCGATAAAGCGTCCTCCTTTAATCTTTATTTCCAGTCTTCCTTCACACACCCCTGTCACGGCGAACTGCCGCCTGTTCCCGACAGTGTGTTTGAATATATGCCGGAACTGGTCGTAACACGTGGTAGTATACTCAAGTTACTTCAGAATATAAATGCTTCTTCCGCTAATCGCCCTGATGGAATACCCTCCCTATGTGTTAAAAGCCTGCTCTGACGTAATTTCTGACTACCCTGTCATATTGTTCAAGAAGTCGTTAAGTACTTCTTGTTTACCTAAAGAGTGGAAAGTTGCAAACATGGTACCGGTTCACAAAAGTGGCCCAAACAATATGGTCTCCAACTATAGGCCAATTTCTCTGACGAGCATATGTTGTAAAACAATGGAGCCCATAGTGTACAGCGCAGTAATAAAACATTTAGAAAACAATAACTTTCTTACCGAATTTCAGCATGGCTTTAGATCTGGTCATTCTTGTTCTACACAGCTCTTAGAATTCAGCCATGATCTTTTTCATTCATTTGATACTGATGTACAGATTAACTGTATATTCCTAGATTTTAAGAAAACATTTGATTCCGTCCCGCACGTTTTGCTCTTACATAAGCTATCATCACACGGTATCATTTCTTCGTTGCTTGAGCGGATTAAGTGTTATCTACAAAATCGCATGCAACGTGTTGTAATTAATGGCTCTCAATCTAACTACGTATGTTGCTGTTACTTCGGGTGTCCCTCAGGGATCAGTTTTGGGGCCATTGCTGTTTCTTGTGTACATCAACGATATCGCTCAGGATGTGTGACTTATCACTGGTATTAGATCTCCCACTGACCACGAATACTTGCAGCACAATTTGGACTGTATAACGCGCTGGTGTGTTAGGTGGCACCGCGATTACGGGACCCAGTCAATCGAAGACAATGCCGTGTTCGTGGCTGCCAAGTGCATGTCGAAAGTGAATGACGGTGTTACCGAAGTGAAACTAGAAACGATAGAGTGTTCAGTTTCTGTAATTACATGGCTGTCAAGACGCATCGTGAAGTGGTGTCTGCTCGGAGCTATTGGCACAAGAAATTGCATTTTTGTGTGCATATGCTCAAATTTCTGTTGCTTGCAAGCCACAACAGACTTCAAATTTATTATGTGCTTAAAGGGGCCCTGCGACACAAATCGAGCAGGCCGTTTTTATCAAGACACTTGAAGCGCAAACAGACAAGGACTAGGACGAGTAGACACACACAGCGCTAACTTCCAACAACTTTATTGTGACACGTTGACACTCCATATATACCAAGCCGTGACGTCAAAACCGTACAGGATCAGCGCAGACGCAGGTATGCAATCTCCTTTTCTGACAGAAGTACAGAAGGGGTGCTGACACAGTGACTTCCTAATCTATCAATTCCTGACTTCCTAATCTACCGTTTTTATCACTGATTCTAGAACTGTTGCTCGCGGGGACGTCGCTGCGAGAGCAGAAACGCCGAAAGCAGAGTGGTTATAATTTTATTTCAGCGAACAAACCGCCCAAAATCGCCTTCTGTTTGAACTGAGGCGACACACAACGGAGATTTTTGTTACAGGAAGTGACATAGAGTGACGACATAGGAGGGGCCAGGCCGGGCGTTCTGATTGGCTTGACGCTCCAAGGTGCTTGTTACACACGTGTGGTGTCTGCTTGATCACGCTATTCAGTACCAAAATGTACTAAAATAGTTTTTATGCTTCGTAAGATAGAGAGAAAGTATCTGACATTACTTGCAAAACGACACCAGGTGTGTTGACGGCCGGACGCTATCTGCGCGCGCGCGCTCTGCTCCCGGCGTCTTCCGGTGTCGCTCTATAAGACGCGCGTTGCTATTGGACGCCTCCAGTGACGTCAGCGGGAGAGCGAAATACGAAAGGAAATGTTGGTTTCATGCTGTCTGCTCGTGTTTTGAACTTCGAAGGCTAATAACTCCAGTTCTAGACCACCGATTCGCATAATTCTTTTTGCGTTCATCTCAGCATTCGATCCTACATACACTGCAGTACTGCAGACGGCAGTTGAAAAAGTGTCGCAGGGCCCCTTTAACATGTACAGTTCATATTTATGTCTACCTTGTCAAGTCACTGGCTGCATTACTATACGTAATGCTGGCAGCTGCCCTGCAAGTTTCACCTCAGAAGATAGCGACATCTCATCATCACATCATGTTGTTTTCATGTTTTTGAAGCTGACTTTGTCAGCATTACAATGCGGCACAATAATCTCTAATGCCTGATACAACCATGCATGTTCCTTGCAGTGCAAGCATTTATTTCAGACAGCGTACGCTTACTATGATGTCACTTTGTTTGTTATAAAAGCCTAATTGGTCAACAGTACGAAATGCCGTCTTCGATCGTCTATGTTTCCCAATAACAATGTAATTTTCTGGTGATAAAACAGCATCAGACCTCGCAATACCTTTGCTATTTTTATCACCACCTTGCTCCACAGTTACTTGGTCTACTGATCCAGCGGCACACCTACCTACCTAGCCAGTGGCACAGGCACCACTGTGGCAGACGTAAATGCACTCACTATAAACATGCACCGACTCAATCTTTTGTATTGAGCAGAGACTGAAAACTTAGCCCCACCAGTTAAGTAAAAGAGCACCAGTACTTACGGTATTACAATTATAATAACTGTAGTGTATGGAGCCAACGTGTACCACTGCTGTCATATTAAAAAATGGTAAGTGAGTGCACACTGTTTGAAATGTAAGGCTAATATTTACTGCATGCACTTTTGTTTGACACATGTAGTTTCTGTTAAAATAAGCTTGGCCATCACGCTTCTCCATGTTAATTAATTATGATACCTTACGTTACAAAAACGACACCAAGATACCACGCGTGCAAACGTCACTTCATTTTACGATCTGCCGTAATCCACGCTTTCCATCTTTGCTCCTTGCACCACTTTTCAGCGAAACTGTACCTTTCCAAGGGCAGTTAGCAGCTATTCCCTTTTTCTACACTGCTGTGACAGCATGCAAAGCCTCTGTATTGTGTGCCTGCTCTCCGTACTAACAAAAAAACTGCAGTGTTCGGGTGGCAAACATGAGATAAGAGCCTCAAGAAACATGTTTCTCCACTCACGCAATGCAAAACATGTGTGAGAGAGACCATCCGAGAAACCAGCGGTCCCATCTCTCCCTGCTTGAGTGGCGGGCGGCACTGCGCAAACTTTTGGTTGGGTTCCCTCAACTGCAATGTACACCTGATAATTTTGGTTGCTCCATTTCCCATGCGCTTACAAGCAATCGAAGCAAAATATGTCACACGCACCTTCTCAATCTGATGCAGTTCCTTGTGGGGCTCCTCGTCGTCCCCTTCTGCTGTCCCATCATCCGGACCACCTTGCATTGGGGCCTGCCGATTGTCCTGCGTTGTGCATGTTACAATGAAACATTTGGGTTGGCACAACAAAACCCACTATCCACCCGACGGGAAATATATTGTGCAGTTTTCTCGTAAAGAAACACTTGCTCAAGAACAACTTATCCTATTTATACCGGTAAGCAGCGCAAAAGGAAGAACAGGACAAGACGAGCGCCAGTACGTACAAACTGCCCAATTTTTAGTTCTAAACGTATCCTATCCAGGCCGCGGCTGCCGCATTTCGACGAAGGCGTCCTCCACTACGGCGTCTCTCATAATCAGAGCGTGGGTTTGGAAGCCACAAATCAAGAAGTTATCCTAGCAGCACACTAAGACGGCGTTTCATTAAAAACCATCTGTCAACAACCGAGAGTATCAGCAAAGTCAGCGTGCGGTGGAATCTGAACAACTCGCTCAGCAACCGAGGTAGGGAAAACCAATGCCGTTTCCGATGCCGTTTCCAACGGCGAATTTTCGGACGAACGGACCAAACACAACTGCGACCGTGGTTCAAACAGCGATAACGAAAGCGCAGGTCGCTGCGGCATGGAACCGAAACCAGCACGTAAGCCCGTTCACGCTTTTCCGCAATGAAGGTTGTAATATAACTCACGCGAAATCGAATAGCGTCACATGTAAACGAGCGGGTAAACAAGCAGAACTGCTCAACCACTCAACAGTAATCGTTGGTTTTTCTCAACCTCTTCATGACATCGCACAGATAATTCTGTCGTGTGCGTTATGTGCACGTAGTACACAACGCGACACGCCAGAGCGGACAGAGCTATCAGAGCATTCCGAGAATGGCATGTCAGTGCTGCAGTAATGGCAGGGGAAAGCGAAACCACCTCGGATGCTTAAACGGTACACTTACCATACTGGATAATTTCTGATAACAGTACTCAAGCGACACACTCTCGGTCGGAATTATAACGAAGTACACGGATCCGATACCGTCGAACAATCAGAGCAGCCGCCATGCTTTTGTAAGCACTCACCAGGGGCACTCACGAACACACCAAGAAGGCGGAGGAAAAGATGTCCAAACGCACAGCCACAGAACACCTAAACTATGGCACAGCCACAGGATTAGATGGGGTTAGCATTACTGTAATAAATGAGCTCGGAAGAAGCAGCAAAGAAGCCCTGTTAAAAGCAATTGAAAAAAGCTTACAGGACAGGCGAATACCGGAGAGTTGGCGTCCAAGTAGGATGAACCTCATTTATAAGGGCAAGGGAGACAAAAATAACATTCGCTCACATAGACGATGCATGCAATTAAATTAAAAATGCAGATATGGACAGAGCATAATGACACTTTTGGAGAACTCCAAAATGGATTTCGAGTCGACAGGAGATTAGATTATAACCTTTTTGCGCTTACGCAGTGCATAGAAATAGCCGGAAAAGAGAACAGACCTTTACATTTGGCATTTTTGGATAAGGTGTCTGTGATTTTATAAGGTATTTTGGTCTGGTATACACTTCAGTGCAGCTCGTGACTTCATCCGGGGAAAGCGGCACGGAGCTTATGTCCGCACGTCCTATCATTTGCACATGCTAGCAGGCGCGCTCTTCAGACGGGTCGACCATGGAGGAAAGAAATCAGAGGACGGTCGGACGTCTCGCACTGGGCGCCCATGGGAAGACCACAAATGAGGCTGTTAAGGGGGATATGGGATGGTCGGACTTTGAGGGAAGAGAAGCTCAGAGTAAAATTAGGTAGATGGGCAGCGAAAGTATTCAGGTTGTGCCGCACATGTCACCGCCCCGTTACAAATCAGAAAAAAAAAAAAAAAGAGAACTCTGGTTACAATGGTATGGTGGCTAGCCACCATACAAAGACGCTTATAGCATCCATCAATCCATCCAGATACAAGTGCTAGAGTGTACTAGTAGAGTACTAGTAGAGTGTACTACCATATACCCAAGGAGGGCTAGTACTCTATAGAAAGGTGTTCTGCGACTGCCAGTTCTGCGGCTGTGTTCTTTGTTTTGTGGTGGGCCGGCCGGCCACTTTACCGCAGTCGCAAAAAGCGCGCGTTCTCGGGGCATGCGTGTTTCACTCTTGTGCAGTTTCGCGTTTTGTGGCATTTGTTATTTACTGCTCTAAAAGCGCCCAAAAGCTGCAAAGGTTACTAAGCGTTCCGAAGCACCTCACGGCTCATGTAGCGCACAAACGACGTAGTGATTTTCGAAGAGAATTTCGAACGAATCTTGAGCTTCTCCGACCTCGTCGCTATGATAAAGACACGGTTGCGCTCAGCACGGTGTGTGATGGGGGGTGACGCTAGCAATTCTCGAGACTCGGGAGCTGCCAATGTGACCGAGCCACGGGTTAAAGGGAAAACGAAGCATCCTGCTGTGACAGCTGCCGACTCTGATGATGACGCTTCGAGGGTGTGCTCCAAAAGGACTGCTTGTACAGCGGCGCTTAGAATAGAATATTCGGATGGCCCGCGTCGAGAAGTGGGCCAAACGACCACTTCTTGGGTGCCTGAAAATTGGAAGGAGGTCTTGGAAAATGTTCGCAAAATGCGCCAGGCAGTTGAAGCTCCTGTCGACACCATGGGCTGCGACAAGTGCCCCGATCAGTCGGTTCCACAGAAGGTGCGCCTCCTTAGTGCTCTAACACTTCTTAAAGCAGTACACAGTGTGCCCAGTTGAAAGGTTTCAGAGCATGTCTTCGTGGATGATTTATGGTTACATACTTCATGCTCTCCATTTCTTAACGTATTGGGTGTAAGAAGGTGCTAAGAGTGGACTGGTGCACTGTTTGCATGCATGCACAAGCACCGGGG
This sequence comes from Hyalomma asiaticum, assembly GCA_013339685.2. Classification (NCBI taxonomy): domain Eukaryota; kingdom Metazoa; phylum Arthropoda; class Arachnida; order Ixodida; family Ixodidae; genus Hyalomma; species Hyalomma asiaticum. The sequence goes on from CM023486.1 coordinate 117,307,206, forward strand.
CGCTGTAACGAACGAGATGCAGTACCAGTGAGAGCAGCAATAAGTCTCGTGTCGTTGGAGTAAACGTGCAATCTACTCTCCAGAAAAAAAGAAAAAGCCATTTCGCGGACCACTTCGTACGTGTAGAAGCTAAATGGAGCTTACCACACTGCCACTGAGATGAACGAGCAGAGGGAACCCTATCTTGATATAAGAACCAATCAAAGCAGTCGACGCATGTGCCTGGCCTGGTAGATCTTTCCTAAAATAGACCCAAACTATAGCTACCACTTAACCGAACTGACTGGCCGGCTATTTAATCTTGGATTGTCTTTGAATTGACTTGCTGCGCAGGAGCAACACGGATAAAGAAGCACACACAGATAACAGTGCTGACTCTCTACTAAAGGTTATTGCATACAACTAAACAGACTGTATTGCCTCTAGTGTGCTTTCTTTTGCTTTTTGTTTCTATTTTTTTCACACATGAATATTCATGTTTGTGTTTATGTTGTATGTAGAAAACTGTAGCTGAGAGCATTGTCTGGGGGTCTGTGCTTCCCCATCATCTGTGTATTTCCTGCGCTGTACAACTCAATTCCAAGGTATCTACCATTTAGCATTTTACACATGCGCCCCTGGCGTACAAATTAAGAGTCCCTTCTAAATGGACTATGGCATCAGCTTGAGCTGATAGGGTGTTTATTAATCACCATCAAAAATGTCCCTGCGCTTAATATTGTTACAGGGCATGTAGGAGGGTTTATTTGTGGTAGCCGGGCTGCAAGCATATATGGTGGCACTGCACGTCATTCTTCTCCTACTTGTTGCTTTTTGTCTCTTGTCGTTGCTGCTGCTGCACTACCTTTGACGCACCGTAGCACTCACTTTCGCACACAGCCCGGCGGGTGAGAAGTTCGGGCAGGTATTGAGTGGATGGTCTCAGCCACGCTACATGCATGATTTCGGTCTTGGATGACTGTCTGCCCATGGCATAGAGGTGTGCACTTCTATGATTCACCTCGCTAAGGCGTTCTATGACAATAAACGGTTGAACATACTTCGCGAGTTTTTTGACAGAGACCATGTTTATGGACAGGGGCCATAGCCATGCTAGGCTACCTGGATCATAAGTGTCCTGTCAGCGTCGACTGTCCTATCGGAACTTGTACTGCTTCTGTGAGGCCAGAGTACTTACGTAATCGCGTGAGGTGCTGAGCCTCCTCCGTGCGGATGACAGTTCGGCGATACAAGCACTGTCATGCATACCAAGGGAAAGATAGTGTCCAGTGTGTACCTCGGCGGCCAGGCGTAAAGGAGAAATGGACTGTATCTGGTGGTCTCATGTTGTGCGTTGTTGAATGCGTAGTTTAAAAATGACAGAACTTCATCCCAGTTCTTGTGGTCTGAGCCGGCCTACATGAAAATCACGTTCATGAGTGTTTTGTTCGTGCCTTCTGCCAGCCTACTGGTCTGCTGGTGCTAAGTCACAGTGTCGCAGGTGGGAGGCATAGAAGCGAAGTGGTTCTTCAACGATATCAGACGTGAATTGGCAGCCACGGTCACTTATTACCACTCAAGGGGGCCATCGTGAGGTATGAAATGCAGTATGAACTGTGACACCTCATGTGCAGCGGCAGGAGATAGTGCTTTGATCTCGCAGAATCGAGTCGGATAGTCGGCACAGGCTATGATCCAGCATTTGTCTGTGGAAGAACGTGGGAATGGGCCTATGATGTGATGCCCACTTGCTCAAAGGGCAAGCTGGGGGACACCACAGGGTGTAAACAGCCGGCTGGAGCTGCGGTAGGTCACTCATGGCTTTGACACTCGGTGCAAGTGGCTATGTATGTCTCTGTTGTCTTGCACATTTGAAGCCAGTAAAACCTCTTCTTGGCATGATGAAACGTATGTCTCTGTTGTCTTGCGCATTTGAAGCCAGTAAAACCTCTTCTTGGCATGATGAAATGTCTGCATAGATCCTAAATGACCTGTAGTTGGATGACTGTAATGAAAAAGAGGGACTGTTCGTGACGGTTGTTGTGTGAAGAGGGAAGGATACGGGAAAAGACATAGCAACTACATTTATCTAAAGAAATAACAGGACGGCTACTAAAACATGACAGCGTTTGACAAAACACACACTAAGCTCACAACGATAGGTGAACGGGCATCCAAGAAGAAATAGCAGTTCAACAAGCTCACAGTGCATAGGACAGGACGCCGAACCCTCTGATGTGCAGGGGCTCATAACGGATGATGGTGATGTCATGGAACAGGTCGGCGTTCTCTGTTGGGCGCAGAGGTGGGGACGGTGCTTGATGGCATTGTCGGGACAGCAAAGCTTTGCATCCGAGATGCGATGCTCGATGCAGGACTGGCCAGCCTGCCCAGTGACAACTTGCACTCAAGACGCAATGCTCGACGCGACGGTGACCATAACATGGCACATCAGTTGCTCCAGTGCACGTCAGATAATTATTTACGGCCTGTTTATTACCGACTAGTTTCAGTTTTGGTTTGGGAGAGTTCAAAAAATAAGGCACCCGGTGCAACTGGCGCCGTCTAGCGCTCGCAGTGGGGTAAACGAGTTCAACCATGTGAGCACACATAACTGTGACGCACTTCCGCACGGCAACCTACGCATGCTCGTTTTCTTTCGCCTGTCGCACGTCCTGCGCTGTTGCTATCATCGTTGTTGGGTGGCAACTATTTTCTTGAGGTCTGGTGTCGCCGGCAGTCTACTAACGCAGCCGCAGCAAATAAGCAATAGCGGCTATGATGTCATCATTTTTCTTTACATGGGCCAAGAGGCTCTGTTGCGGCATAAAATGTGGTAGGTTTGGTACCACAGCAAACTACCCAAACGCATGCTATGCATAGTGCAGGAACGTGGCGAATTTGCCACGAGTCCAGCTACACGCTCTTGCTGTATATTGACAATCAACTTCTGCATCACACTCCTGCAAGAAATGAATAGCTAAAATAACGTCGTGGGCACATAGAGCAGTAACACAAAATCGGTTGCAAGGACTTTGCCACATGAACACTTGTCCGCTGTACAAACCCTGACGGGGCATAATGGGTCAGCACTAACACTACGGAACGTGGGAATATTTTTCCATGAAAACATCACTTTTTGTCCCAGTAACACTTTAAAACTAAGATTCATTACTGAAATTGTTGCTCCAATATCCACAAGGGCCAGAGTAGGCACACCATCTACAAGCACAGGAACTCTGTTTTTCAGCATGAAAACTGGTGGAGGGATATCAGTAGTCGGTGAACAGAACCCACCAACCTCACCCCTATCGGCCACACTACCTAGTTTTCTGGTGGTGGTGATGACAGGTGATGCCGCGGCGGTGGAGAATGCGGAGCACGTTGAGCAGGTGGTGGCGTTAAGTTTCGATCAAAGGCCGGCGATGGGTTCCAGAATTGATGAGCAGTTGGCAATACTTCGCCTGTTGTGACAAGCTGAGGCTCTTCTCCGAAGGCTCGGTGATGGTCGTAGAACTTGCAGATGTGCCCTGGGACAGTCCAACTATAGCACACACTGGAAGACTGGATATCGCGGTGATGCTCAAAGCCTTCATCTCCGTTGACCAGTATGGGTTATCTGTCGCAGTCATCATAGTTTCTGTATCCTGTAACCACTGGATGTGTAGTGCAGTACCGCTGTGTTGGATAGAAAGTGCGGTGCTGCTCGTTCAGGCAAAATAGGTTTGCGGGTTCACACAGAAGCACAGCCCTATAGTCGTCTATGCTTACTCCATTGACAAATGGTTGCCACAACACAGAGGGCAAACCCGGCTCATTGCCTCAAGTATCGTGGCCAACACACAATGCCCAGAGCAGGTCTTCCTGTACTCTTTGTCATATTGTCGACGTCAGATTGCATGGTGCACTTGTGTAGACACTGGCCACTGTCGATACATTAGCCAAACGGTCAAACTTCAAATGATACGATGCATCTTGAGCGCTTCAAATGTACGGCAATGTTGGATTATGTCACAGACAGACATCGGGTTTTCTTTGGCTATCAAGAACTGGTAGACATCTTCAGCTATCCCATTAAGAAGATGCTTTGCCTTAGCTTCTTCAGACATGACAGGATTAACGAATCTGCACAGCTTCAATGTACATAGTGCAGGTCTCAGCAGAAAGTGTTGGGGCCCTTTGGGACAGGGTCTGTTAGTTCACTTCTTCATCACAGTGTCTCCTCCGTACTTCATTTCTTCAACAAATATATCCCAGGTCATAAGCATATCCTCGTGGTTGTATCACATAAGAGCAGCAGAGTCCATGAGTGCAAACACGGGGGTGAATCTCCGTATACCTCTCACTGGCTGCGGAAATGCAGACTATCAGCCGACGGTAGCGCCAAACTCCCATTCAGTTACGACCCTGGCGAGTGGGGGCGGTCTTTGTGGCGGCGCAACGTCGCCATGGCAACAGAAGCAGCCGCACCTGGGCCGTCCGGCCCCCCTCCTCCTAACCCCCCTTTTTCTTTTCGCCCCTCCCATGCGGCATGCGCTGTTTTTTTTTGTTTTTTTTTGTTATGTCTGTTGGCGGAGCGTCGGCATTTTCCTTTTTTCTTGCACGCGCGTGCCTTGCGCACTCGCACGTGCGTTGTGTGCCTTGCATTGTAGACTCGGCCCACGCATTTCGTTGTATTCTATCATTTATTTTACTGTATACTTTGCGTGCTTTATGGTCACCATTTACGTTGATTTGTTGTCGAAGGGCATTTCAGGCGTGTGTCATACCTTCATTTGTTGAGCTTTTATAATGGATGTACAGGCATTTCACGTGAATATCTTGTTTTCAGTTACATTAAAGTGAGGCAAATGGTCTCTTGAATTGAAAGGTGAAAAAAAGTTAATTTAATTTTGTGTGTTCTTAGTTATGCTAGCACCCTTTTAAGATGGGCAGACACTCAGTGTATGCACGGGACGGTGCTAGCATGCACAAGAACACGCAATATTAAGTTCCCCTTGGAACACATGAGACCCTTCGCCTCACTTTTTTTGTCAATGAAAACCAAGACATTCATATACAGGCTCGGAAAAATAAGAGAAGTGAAGGATGCTTGAAATGCTCGTTATTACAAGGCAACAGAATCTATGAAACATTCCTATTGCAGCTTGTTCGTTACCAGCTTTTGGTTTCACTGATGCTGTCAAGCCAGACAAGAGATGAAGTTACACATGCAGCAGTGGGACGCCTCCGTGATTTCACCCTGACTCCAGAGAGCATTGCAGGAGCTGACGAAAAGCAGATCGAACAACTGATCTACCCTGTTAGCTTTTACAAGGTGAGACCTGCCATTACTCAGGCCATATTACATTTGGAATTTAATCTGATCAACACCACGGGAGTAGAACAGATTAACATTGGTCAGGCAAGGCTAGCATTGGACTGGACCCAATTTTTAAACAAGGAAACAGAGCAACAAGCATTTCTTCTTCAAGCAACAAGCAATTGCCCTGCGCCAAACTGTTTCATCTTTGTGCTAAACATTCAATCCTAGCACAGCCGTAACTACGCCGTAACTAGGCTATAACTAGGCTGTGCACTGGGCTGTTTGGTCCTAGTGCCACCAGCTTTAATTCAAGTGCCAAGCACAAAATATAGCAACCTCACAAGTTTGAGCAATCCTAGTTTCTACATAGAGTTACATTTGGATGATGACAGTATTTTTGTTGACACTGCTAACATTTATGACATAAATTACTACAGTATTTTCACTGCGCATTTTGATGTCAAATGTTAATAATGAACAGGCAGCTTGGTCAGTTCACGTGTGGACGCTACAATGTATAGGGCACGTGGTCATAGTTTGATTGAAGCAGAGCGCAAGTTTAATTGCTATCGCAGAACTTCGGCTTATCATGTGCAGCGTTTTTTATATTTGGTGTAGATTCATTGTCTTCTAGTGGACTGCACTAAGACTGCCTTTACTCGGTAGAGTTGGCGCTCATCTGCTGGGCATGTACAGAGTGGTGATTACTTGCAGACAATATTAGCCTTCTCTTCAAAGTCAATGAATGGTTTTTTTCTAACATACTATAACCATGCATTTGCTTGCTTCCTTGCACAATAAGTCTTCTATAAAAACATCGAAAAGTTATGTGCATATTAGGGGGACACTAAAGTGAAAAGGTGAAGTGGTTTAAAACGATAATTTATAGCTTGAGAAGCCAAATCTTATTACTTTCGACATTTTATGTTAAATATTAAAACAGAAAATGGAGAAGCCAAATCTTGTTACTTTCAGATTTTTGTGTTTAATATTAAAATAGAAAATAGATGTGTAAGTTTTAGTTTTGAAGTTTGCGCCAGAACTTCGGAACTTAATGAAGTGAGAAGCCCGATTTCTTTCTATTCTCGTCAAATTTCTGTATCAAATGTTCTGAAGCGCACTTTGTTAAGTTTCTGGCTTCCTTGGAACACAATGCATGTCTTTCTTACAGATAAATAGTTATGTAGGCCTCAGCAAATGCCTGTCAGATATCTGAGACATTCCAGTGCCAGAACATTAAAGAAGCGTCGTCACCAGCATCTTCCTTTTGTGCGCTTCCTAGCTTACCGTGGGTCTTCCTCCCACAAGATTGGTATTGTGAAAAACTAACCTACAAATATGGAAAACTGTTTTTCACTTTAATGTCCCTTTAACCAATGTGACAGACAATGCTGTGTTGCTGAGGCGCGGTCACATCCAACACATCCATTTCCAGAGGAGGACATTTCCATGCAGGAAGCGGATAATGCTTCATGTGCACAGCTTCAACGTTAGTAAATGAATTCATGGCTGTGTATAAACAAAGGTCATGTTTCGAAGATCCAGAATAATCTTGGGCGAAAGACAGCAGAATGTTTTTGCTTAGCAGGACAGAAATTGTGGATGTGCACAGGTGCAGTGGTGACCTAAGGCAACTGGCAAGGCACCCCTGGCATCAATGCTAGAGCCGCTATTGTGTGTCTGTTGAGGTCACCAAACAAAAAAACATCAAAGTGAGAGAAGGAAGGGGTTTCAAAGAAGTACTTTGAGGTGTATTGCAGATGACAGTTATACATTTACACTATGACAAATAAACCAAGCACAATTGGAGGAAGTGCCTGAAATGACAGTGAGCACAGTCACTGTTGGGTGCCAGCACTGTTCTTAGTTTTTTTTATTTCTTATGGTACACTAGGCGACAGCCATGGCTGTGGAGAAAAAGGCAAAAAGACTTGCCCGACTCTGATACCAGTACCATATGTACTAGAGGTGTGCACGGGCTCCGCATAGCCCGAGCCCAACCCGGCCCGCGGGCCGGGCCGATGTATTTTCACCTCGGGCCTGGGCTGGGCTCGGGCTACTTGGAGTTTTATCGGGCCGGGCTCGGGCCCGGCGCAAAGCCCGACTCAAGCCCGAAATATAGAGAATGAGCGGGAATTTGTTTTACAGCACGCATACAGCACCTTTTCCGCGACCGCCCTTTACCGCTTTTCCTTTCCATTCGCTACTTTAAACAAAAGGGTAAAGCACTGCCTCTGTTGCACTCCGACAAACAGAGATGTAACACCATATGAGCTAGTGACTGCGCCAAGCGACTGTTCGCGTTAGATTTAAAGCCAAATCCCATATGAGTGAAAATGCACGTGACAGCGACGAGCGACCCGACGTAGATCGCCTTCGTGCAAGCTCACGCTTGCATGGACATACCCCATACACATGACGGCTTTGGCGAGCAAACTCCATTGTTGCTGGCATGAGGCAAAGTGCCGCACTGTCCCAGGTATGCAATTCAAATAAAAAATTTGTTGCATGTTGGTACGTAAAACGTTTACCATTGTCTCGCAGTATTTTTTATATGCACGTGCATAATTATTACGTTATTTGTTGGTGTACAGCTGATGTGCTTAGCGTCGAAAGGCCAGGCCGGGCCCGGGATTGTGTTTTCGTACGTCGGGCCGGGCTGGGCGGGCGGGCCTTCAACAAAATCAGCGGGCCCGGGCCGGGCTCGGGCTAGGAAATACTGCTCGTGCACAGCTCTAATATGTACATATAAGTACAGCCTGAGATTACGTAATCAAAAACTGATTTACAGAAAAAGGGGTCAACAGTGTCCCACAACTTGCATAAATTCGCGCGTTACACACTACATTTTATTAACATGAAATCATGACATAGATCATTATGCAACATGTGGACCTAAGGAGAGAATACTAAGTCGACAATGTGCTACACATACAGAAGCAGACAGTGCACAGAAAAATAAAGAAGTCGGGAATGTCACAGAGAGTGAACAGCAAGGAAAACTACAAACAATCTAGGCAGAATTTATCACTTTCTGTGTGCAGGGAGGGATGTCACTTCACTGCAAGAGGAAGGCCTCTCCCAATGATTCCTCCTGTCCTGGGCACTTTATGCCTGCGAATTTCTTAATTTTATCACTCCATCTTACCTTTTGGCGGCCTCTACTGCATTTTCAGTCTCTTTGTATCCATTCTATTCTGACCGGCTGATGGTTCTTGGTTCTTCGCATTACATATCCTGCTGAGGTCAATTTTTTCTGTTAATTGACATAGGGATCTTAGTTAAGCCTGTTTGTTCTCTGAACCATTCTGTTCCACTCGTTCTCTGTATTGTAGTGTTATGCCTGTTATTTTTTGTTCCATAGCACATTGTGTGGTTCTCAGTTTCAGCTCGAGTTTGTTATCCTCCACGTTTCTGCACCATATGTATGCACCGTAAGTATGTATGGCATACACAACGACAGTCACGATTTTGCTCCTGTGATTTTACGCCATGTCAGGACCGCGCAGGCAGTACTCGGCTGCCTTTAAAATAAAAGTTATCGCTGCTGCCGAAACCATCGGCAACTGTGCTGCGGAGCGGCAGTTCGGAGTCAACGAGTGGGGCATTCGCGGTTGGAGGAAGCAGAAGGAAGCCCTCTTTGCATGCAGCGGCCAGAGAAAAAGTTTTCGGGGACCGAAAAATGGAGCGTTTCCTGACGTGGAGCGAGAACTGGCGAACTTTGTTCGGGAGCAACGAGCTGCACATGTCGCTATCAACATCGAACTGCTACAAGTGAAGGCAAGGGAAATCGCTCACAACAAAGCCATTCAGCTGGAGGACTTCACGGCAAGCAAGCATTGGGTGTCTCCCTTCATGCGCCGCGCTGGGTTCTCCCTACGTCGGCCTACGTCGATCTCGCAGAAGCTACCAGAGGACTACGAAGAGCAGCTTGTGGCCTTTCAAAAGTACGTGATTGCGTTGCGAAAGGCAGTCCGCTTTCAGCTGGGCCAGATCGGCAACGTGGGTCAAACGCCAGTGTACCTCGATATGCTCCAGGCAAATTACCGTGCGATTGACCGGGAATGAAAAAAACGCGGGTAACTGTAATGTTGTCCTGCACGGCAGATGGTCACAAGCTGCCACCCTACGTGGTGCTTAAAAGAAAGATGCTGCCGAAGGGGCAGAAGTTCCCAAAAAATGTTGTCGTCCGCTGCCACGACGAATCGCTGGTGAAGGACTGGATTAAGTCCGTGTGGTGTCGACGGCCCGGAGCACTGCTGGGGCTCCCTTCAATGCTTGTGCTCGATGCGTTTCGGTGTCACCTGGCCGACTCTGTTAAGCAACTGCTGTGCGACTCCCGCACCGAGCTTGTCGTCATCCCGGGAGGGATGACATCCCAGCTGCAGCCGCTTGATGTGTGCTTTAATAAGCCATTTAAGGACCACATCAAGCTCCTGTACATGGAGTGGATGAGGTCTGGATAGCCAGAAGTGACCCCTGCTGAACGGCTGAAACGGGCCTCGCCAGCGATGCTCTGCTTGTGGATAGTCGAGGCTTGGGCCTGCATTCCCGAGGTGCTTGTTCGTCGGGCCTTCAAAAAGTGCTGCATCTCAAATGCACTTGATGGCACTGAGGATGATGTGCTGTGGGATGACATTTTCGGCAAGGGAGCTTCGGAAGAGAGCACGTCCGACGACAATGAGAAATCAAGGGTGTAAATAAATGTATTTAGCCTTTTTCCTCAGACTATATTCGGGTGAAAACTTTTTTTCTCGTGTTTTCTATCCCTGAATTACACCCCGGACTATATGCAGGTCTGAGCTATATGCGGGTTTTTATGGTATACTACAAGAAGATTTTTCGCCGCATCATTGATGGAACTACGTTTAACTCTTTTGTCTTGTACCAAAAGATTGAGGGAAGTTGAGCCACCCTGACTACCGCCTCGCCCTAATTGTGTTGGTCCTGAATAGGGACCTTGATCCTTCAAGAAAGATAAAGCGCGGCCGACCGTCTGATGTCCTTGACCCTGTGTATCTCAAAGAACGGCACTTTCCTTCTTACATTTTGCCAAGCCAAGCCAAAGCAGCACTAACAAGCAAATGCTTCATTTACAATTGGAAGTGAGGAGAAAATGGGAAAAAGTTAAGGAAAGAAACTCGCTTTTGGTGCAGGAGCTGCAAGAAGCTGCTTTGTGTTATTCTGTGTTTTGAAATTTTCCACACAGTCCCGAAGCTTCCCAAGTGAAATATTTGTAAGGCTTTTATTTTTATTAGCAGCAGGTAGTTGGTTTCCTATGTATTGTTCAGAAATAGACCTTATTGTGTTGGTTTGACTTGTGCGGACCGTGGCATGTCCGTCACCATTGCACATGCATTTGTCAAAATCTGCTGTCCCGCCCTCAACCGTTTCTTTCCCATTCTATCCACTCGGTATGTCACGAGTGTGGAGGGGACGATCTCGGGAGTGCTTGCTCCGATGGATTGAGAGAGAGCGACGCAGGCGCAAAGCGTTAACAAAAACCAAGAGGTTGCTTTATAAATGGGAACACTTAAACACGAAAAACATGTACCACACCAATTCACACACAAAAGAAAACTAAAGAAAAAGAAAACTAAGTTAACACCCTAAACAGCCTGACTACAGATCCTCCGCGTTGGGCGCAGTTCCAACGGGAGTCACTCAACCATGGGCCTCGTGTTTAAGTCCGCGATCGCCACTCAAACTCTAGTGGACGCTCTTACATTGCGTTCGACGCGGTGCGGTTCGGAGTCGGTGCTCTCTCGGTGTGTCGTGTCCTCGTGGCCGTCGTCGACAGATGCTGCTAGTGGTGGCCGCCGCTCACGCAAGGTCCGTCCATGTCCGCCGCCTTGCTTCTTGGGTGACGTGGCCAATCACCGGCTCCCTGTTAGGCCTAGAGTCGGCCTCTCCATATAAGTGATGCCTGGTCTCCAAAATGACCTGGCCCTCTACTGTGATTCTTCTGCTGGTCGTCCCGTTCTGCCGGCGAAGGTGGAGCACTGTGGGTACACCGGGAACTGCTACAGTTCAGCCGCTGCCACTCCGAAGTCCATGCTCGATCGTAAGCCAGATCGACAGCCCCCCGGAGCCCGGCGCCCTCATCTCCTTGTCACCAGTCCGTAGCTGGCAAGACACCCTTCGTCAGCCGGTGCCACGGAGAGACTGCCAGCTCAGCCTTCTCCATCACCGATCGCTGCTCGGGCTGCATGCCGCGAGCCCGCTGACAACAATTATGAACACCGACGTGTCTACGGCGCGTGCTTTCCCGCGCCACTTCGCTGATCTCTCCATTTGGCCTAGTGGCCTGTTTGTGGGCCCTTTTTACTCATGACACGGTATCACGCTTGCGCGGCAGGTCGGGTGGCACTGGAGGCACCGGCGTGTCTGGTTCGCCCACTCACCTGGCGGCCAGTCGCGATGGTGGCGCAGAACGTGTAGTCACGGGAGGTTATACCAGTGCCTCCACTGGTTATACGCGAGACGTGGGGGAGCTTGCTCAGACGGAGTCCGCCTGCGGTGCCTGTGCGCCAATGGCAAACGCTTACTCTGACGTTGCCCTGCCAAACGCTACGCCGCAGAACTGTGCCTTGTGCGTGGTCTTACTACGCCAAGCCGCACTAATCGAAAGCAGATGCGGAGTTTGCCCACACTCACACTATCGAGCCCATTAGTCAACGATCGCGCGAGTGCGCAGCATAGTCGCAAGGGACCACTCTTCCCTTCGCGGTGTGTCTCCGCGAGCCATTGCTCATGGTGACATGCTAGCGGCGCCCCTTGTGCTGTATTTTCGCCTGTGGCATGGCAAAGCCCTTTGCTTCACCCGCCGCCTTTCACAGTGGGCAGTGCACAGTGCTTGTGGTGTCGTCTTAGGCAAATAAAGTGTTGTGGTTGATCTGAGAGCAGTGCTGTCTGTACTGTCATCGCCATGCTGCGCTTGACACCTTTGCCGTCCGAACGCACATGTGCAACGAAGTGCGAGATAGGCGACGGCCTACGCGTGGCCCTGTGGCTCGCTAAGCCCGAACCAATGGTGGTGGCCGTATTCTAGTGAAATATGCACCCCCTACCTACAGACTAAGCACGTGGTACAAATATTTTTTCAACATCGACTAGCTGCTTTTTAGTACAATCAGATTTGAAATCAACAATAAAAAAAGATAGGCACTATTGGTTGGGAAATTTTCAAAAAAATAAAGCACTTAAGGGGTTAAAGGATCGATCACAGGCTGTCATCAGCATATGTTCGTCAGTGAGATGTCATGACACAGTGAACGAAGAAGTTGAACGACACTGCTCCGTGGACCAACCAACAAGATCGACCTGCAAGCCTCATGTTGATGAGACGCTTTGAGTGGCCCTGGTGAATAGGACTTATTGTGTTTAACGCAAAAGCGTATCTTGGCTAGATTGGCGATAGCGCACGCCCAGCTGCCGTCCACAAAAGGCATCCACAAAAGCCGTGCCCTGTAAGCACAGGACCTCTCCCACCAGAAGTGATGCCTGCACCAACACTCGCCGCAGCAGCAGTCAGCACGCGCTTCGCTTCACTGCAGCTACCTGCAGTGGCATGCGGCCGCGTTTCTATGCTGGGTTGGCAAAAGCGTGCGCCCAGCTGCGTAGTGTCACCATAACAACATTCGTTGCGCGAACGCGCCAGCTAGCTCATCGTTCCTTGCTGCCATGCATGCAGAGTTCAGTGTCGAATTGATGTGGTGCATGTCTCCACCAAGATCACAAGGCCATGGTAGCATCTATATACCCTGGCCCAAGTACGCCGTAACCGGAACAAGAGGGTGACGACACCAGAGACTGTCTAATGGCACTACCCACAACGCCGCTGCGGTCGTGCTACTTCAATCTTGGGCATATCTGCATATATTTCCTGGACGATGAAATAGAAGAGGACATGTGAAGTGTCGACACCACTTTGATGGAATCATATCATGCAGATAAACACAATCCAGCCTCCCACATTGCCTCATTCTTTATAACACACCTCGGGAACACCAGTTTGCAGCAAGCTTCCGCAACAACAATCTAGCCAAAAGAAATGCTTTCACGTTCTCATCTCATAAGAATATGCTTAGGGATTGCTGAACTTTCTTTTCATTCTCTATTGTAACACATGAGCTTGTATATTTGGTGTTAGTTGGTTGCATGTTATGTTATAGCCCATGTGTGTGTGTATTTTGAAAACCCGTATTTGCGCACCTTTTTTGTAACTGCCTGTTCAGTGAGAATATATTTGCTTTTTTTTTATCATCACCTGACTCTGATTCGGTCTTTGAACAACTGCTGACATTTCGCTAGTGCATCAAAGGAACCTAACACTTAATTGTCCAAGCTTTTGCAGGGTCATTTTCTGGGAACTGATACATTGGCTCTTCGAATCTTTCATGGCAATTGCCTCCAGTTTCTCTTAGCTCGGGATTGGTGACACACCTGTAACCTTGCTATTACAGAATCATTCTTAAAATTATCATGTCTTCATGTTCCTTACATACCGGTGCTCAGCTGGCACTACATAAGAACTTGTTTGGGCAAGGGACCGGATAACTGTTATTACCTTGTGAGTTCTCTTTCTTTTTCTTTACTGTGCACTACGATATGTTCACCTGATAATCTTTGGATGTTGTTATGGCATAGGAAAGATAATTGGTGGTGTGCTCGAGTACTTTACATAAACATCAACTTAAAGTCCCTTTATTTGCATCAGAGGCTTGTGAGAGAAAAACCTTGTGACAATTAGGGTTCGTGGTGAGGCCTGGTGCCGCCAAGACCAGCGATGCAACTGTCCAACATGGCTGTCTGTCTATCACTGATGCAGTTATAAACTATGTAATACTGCCAGTTGTCTCTTTCTGTCCAAACACTCACAGGTTACTAGCACTGCGCAAGGGGACCAAAATTTTATTGAATCGGGAGAAGCACTGGTTGATGCAGCACTATAGTATGGAAGTGGAGCACATTCAGCCAAACTGGCATTTTTGTTTGTTTGACACCCTACCACCAGGACAGCTGTGCTACCGTGTGTGCAAAGCACTCAGTGCTGTATGGCAGATGCATGTGCGAGTGGCCTTGCATTTCCACAAGGTTACTGGCATCATTAAAAATTCCATCAGTATAGTGATCCTGTCTGCAAGGCTTGGCTCTTTTTTGCTGGCACCACTAGTCATTTCGCTTGGTGCAGTAACTGTGCGAATAGCAATACATATTTTCGGTGTGAAGTGAATTTGAATGTTTGAGTCTGAATCGAAACTAATATTTTTTAAATAATGTTCAAATATTTTAATAACCAGATATTAAATGACATAGAAAGTGTACTGCTAAACTCTGGCAAAAAAAAAAAGAGTTGCTGTATAGTGTTCTTCCACAGTGTTCCTAGAAAAAAGAACAGTCCATTCCTGAAGAATAGCCCAGCAGGGAACCGTGCAGACGCAAGGGTTAACTTACTGCAGTACACAAATGTAAACATCAGTGTAGTGCACACATGTAACATTACCACAGTATGCAAACGTTATGTGGTGAAGCCTGCTAAACGCAGAAATGGACCACTTGTCACAGGACATGGCACATTTTGTCCTTTAATTACAAACTTTCGAATGGCAAATGCTATGTGTGAATCGAATAGCATCTGCTATTCGATTCAATCTGAACTTAACATTTTGAACTATTTGAATATTCACACACTCCTACATTCTACCAAGAGAAAAGTTGGTTGTGATATCCTCCCGAGACCCAGAGTGAATTTAGGGTCATGGATTTTTGTTAAACTTTCAGAACTGCTTTTTCTGAGTGCACAGGTGAAAAGCGTCACATAGTTTTTCAATATGTGATGTTACTTGGCCGCAGCACTTTGTCCAATATATTGGACATTGGGACTCTAGGGGGACTTTTTTTGGGTAGCAGAGGATAGGGCGTAGTCGAGGCCAGTGACCGAAAAAAAGATGTCTCGCAACACAAATATACTTTTATTTGCTCCTTCCAAACCGAGAATCCAATTATTAATAGTCACGTATGTTCCAGTCACACCGGGCCTATCCATTACAAAAATGCCATATAGTGCACATCAGAATAACTCATTGGGCTTACTTGATCCAAATGTAAACATTGGAGCCAGTGATGAAAAGAGCGACATGAGAATTATCGTAAATAATTACTGAGCAGGGAAGGTTTGTGGAGCCATTCACTTGACAGGTCGGCTTGTCCTTGTTAGTGCATCTAGTGGCCTCCATAGCAGCGCATTGATGTGTGCCCTCTTCCAGCTTTAAGAGAGAAACTGAGTGTTCAAAGGAGGGAGAAAAGGAGTAGGGAAGTTGGCATGACAAAGGAGACATTGACGTGAGCTCATGTTTGCAGGGGAGAACAGTGCTGCTGCCATTGAAGAAACTGGCACCGTTATACTTTTTCCAAAAACTACGTTTCACGGATGGCAACAACATGAACGGGCATCTGGTAACTTTGCAACAAAATGCCGTCGAGTTTTTTTACACTATGATGATAGATTGCGTTAACCATGTGCCAGTCTCTGTACTTTTTGGAGACAGCTGCCCCCTGCATCTCAGTGCATGTAACTCAAGTTGTGCCCTCTCCACATCTTTAGTGCCCATGTACGAGACTCAAAATCTGTCTGCATAGTCTAACGGTTGTGATACTTGGCAAATGAGTGCGCAATCTCATATTGGGCTACGCCACCAGGAAGCTGCACATTCCTTTAGTTCTATAACTGTGAGAAGGTTCGTACACTGTTGAGGTTTGCATGCTCAAATATGCTATATGGTGCTAAAAGTTTTTTGATGCATAAAAAAACAATATGAAAGAAAATCATGGTGGCTAGGCAAGAGTTGCTGCGTATTAAATACAATGTTATGAAGTAAACAGGTTGTGTTCGTTAGGTTGTACGGAACAAAGAAACAAGTCCTTGATTTATTGCCCTCATTTTGTTATGCATTAAATGGAAATGTATACTCCAGTGTCTGTATATGGTGTTTGAGAGAGCTCAGATAAAAATATTGTAATAAGTCATCCTGGTCTGAAAATAATACTAATAGTATGCAGATCAGAATGTACTAAGAGTTGACGAAAGATTGATATTAGTCCAGGAATCGAGCCTAAATGTACAATCCCTCCTGCCCTGCCTTAAACAGATGTGGCTTTGGTGTGAAATCTGTTGCTTTCCTACACTCCTTAGCCCAAACTGTAGTCTTTCAGAGAAAGTGTGAACATGAATTATTAACCAGGAGTTTGGAAGCTCAAAGCTATTAAAAAGAATACCAAGCGCTGCTGTTTGTAGTGTTGCACTCGGTAGGTGGCATCTTTTTTTTTGGCTATGTGCAAAGCCGCCTTGCATATTTTCACAAAACTCATTGCTTTAATGCATTTCCACACAGAATAAAGCCAAGCATTTGAAGCAGACAGCTAAGATCCTTCTGGAGAATTATGATGGAGACATTCCAGACAGTGTTGAAGGCCTGTGCAGTCTCCCTGGAGTCGGACCGAAGATGGCCTACCTGGCCATGAGTTGTGGTTGGGGCCGCACTGTGGGCATTGGTGTTGACACACATGTGCACCGCATTTCCAACAGACTTGGCTGGCTGCCTGCACCCACCAAGACACCCGAGCAGACCCGCAAAGCACTGGAGGCTTGGCTGCCCAGGTTCGTCATGTCACCCCCCCCCCCCCTTTCTTTTTTTCCTAATTTTCCAGTTATGTGCAAATGTGTGAAGTTCGATGTTGCTGTAAGGGTGGTGCTTTGAGAATGATCACTTTTGGCAATATTGCCACAGTGTCACCTCTGGTGCACGCTTATTTAATGGTAGGGGAGGGGCGAGCCAACGTTGTTAGGTTAGTTTGAAAACTGTGAGGCGAAGTGTGTCACCATTCTGTCTCCTGCCGCATCGAGGCCATGTGGTCAGCCCAACAATCTGACTGTCAAAACACAGTGCATAGGCCGTTATTGGCAGTGTTGTGGTGCTGTGCTTTGACTGTGCTATTTTGTTTGTCTGGTTATCTGTGGCTTTTTGTTGGGTGCAGCAGACATGCCGTGTTGCTTTGTGACCAGCTGCAAATGCGATTACAATTCTAAAGGTCCTGCCAAGAAGCAGCATTTTTTCCTGAGCGCCTAGCAATGGCGTATGCCTTCAAGTGTGCCAGAGTGCCATTCCACAGCTCGACAAGTGGCTTACGAGTTCTTGTGTTGTGCGACCTTCATTTCAAAGACAGTGACTGATGTGTCAGCCGTATGCAGTCTTATCAGTGCACATCACTGCAACGTCACGTGCGCTTACTATAAAAACAAACTGCTCAATAAACCACCGTTCTTGTTGCGTTATCTGGCCGTCATGATTAGTTCTCCAAGCACTGGAAGTTCACCCAATAGGCAGGACAGTTTTAGCTGCATTTTTCGCAATGGCAGCCACTTCATTTCATACTTCCGAAACACCACTGCTGAAATGATGCTTACAGGCGATCTGGTGTCCACCAGCATTGTTAGAGGAATGTTATCCCAGCTGACAACTCTGTAAATCGGTTTAAACTTGTGGATACTTGCCTCTTGGTGAAGGATGGCCTCTGTAGTGTACAAGGCATCACTATGTCCGAGGTTGCGCAGTCTTCAGCTGGTCATTGCATACGCCCCTTGCCGTCGTACATCCGCATGTGGAAACTGCTGTCAGCGACTAGACCTGTCTGACTAGCACAATCGGCTCAGATGGCCTCGTCTGCCGCACCTGTGGCACACTGTATGCAGGTGTGTAGCCATCTTCAGCATGTTTTTCGCTACCACATCGGGCACATGTATCCATCTGTGGCCGAAACTTTCCAGTCCGACTTTGTTGACGTGGTAAAGAAGTTTGTGTGCGACATAAGTGGTGATGTTGTCACCATTTTGTTTGAGAAATGGGCGCTCAAAGAGGATGCTGTTCCCTGTCTGTTCCCCAACTGCCCTTCATACTTGTCAAAAACAATAGGGAAATGCGAGAAACCTGCTGTACGGATGTCGTTTGAAACAAAATGCAAAGCCTGGTATTAAATATTGCGTACATCACGCGCCTCATGAAACCATTTTCAAAGCAGAGACAAAACTACAACTGAGCTACAACACGCGCTCACTACAGCACCACAAACAGAAATAAAATAAAACGAAGATTTATAAACTGACCACAACACATGACACAGCTTTAGGTTAAAGTGAACATGCATGAGTTGCAGACGCCAAGGCTTCGGAGATCAGACATTTTCCATTGCCATGAAATAACATGAAGATATATTCAAAGATACATTGAACTCCTTGTCGAACGACTTTATTGCCACGTTTTCAGAGCCAAGCTGTTGCTGTCCAACCTTGAAGGGGCACTGAAGCACTTTTTTTTTTAAAATTCAGGTTATAATTCTATTTAATCATTTCTCGTGCAATGAACGCGAAAATCGGGTCAAAAATGGGCATGCAGCATTCCGATGACCTGTGGGAAACGTCGCACTGGCCAAGCTGCTTCATTACGTGGGACAGGCTACTTGGGTAACCATATTCACCATATCTTGCACAAGCCAGCATGCAGGACGTTCTTCAATCAAACACGTGTGCTGTTCAAATTTGGCAAAGACACACCTTGGAGTTTTGTGTGTCCTTTCTGCTGCACTGATGAAAAAAAAAAAAAAGGAATTACAATATATCGGGGCAAATGCCTCTGTTGCACCAGCAGGGGGGGATTTGCGAGGTTGTGCTGGAATGACATGAAACCATTGCCTACATGTGATTTTTTTTTTTTTTTTTTTGCAGCCTTTGTTGATTGTGGGCCATTTCTAGACATGTCACTAAGTGGCTTTTCCCTTTGTGCATTAAGCCTATTTTTTTGTGGAATAAAATTTGGCTACTGTATTCTGCTTTATTTATGTGCCAGAATATTGTTTCATAATTTTGCATGCAACCATCTAACCAGACTGCATAAAAACCCAGTGGCGCACCGACGGAGGGGGGGGTTTCGGGGGTTGTAACCCCCCCCCGAGGCCGACCCAACCCCCCTCCCACTCCGTAACTGCTCCGATGTCCTAGAAGAATGTGGCGCTAATTTCTCTGCAAAATGCCGAAAAAATAATAAAATAATCATCATCACTGATGTTACTATTATTGGGCATTTTATTTACTTTTTTTTTTACACACGCAACAACTGTGTAATCGCATTCCCGGCCCTTCGTGAAAAATTGAACCCCCCCCTCCGGCGGAGATCCTGGGTGCGCTACTGTAAAAACCACTAGTGCTGTGGCCTCAAACAGGCAACCCGCCAAGCTTTCACTAACAAGCAGGCCGGCCCACAGATACCTCTCTTCATTTTTTCACAATCAGTGTCCAGGTTATAGTCTGGAGTTTTGTATCGATGCATGTCTTGAATTCTGGTGCAGAACCCAGTTCGGAAGTGACCCACGTATCGGATGTGGGACAGCTGGCATTTTGTTCAAACTCCCTTCCATGCAACCTGCTTTAACCTTCTGCACTGTCCCAGCTCTTGTGAGACTAAATTTTGGGCCTGCAGCCTGCTAGCTGAGCAGAGTTCGAAACCCCTGCTCTAACTGTTGCTGTTTGACATTGACACATACACAGATAAACCATCAGTGCGTCTGCTGAATCGAATGCTTGTTATCTGCTCAGAGCAAGCTTACGTTGCATGGCTGGCCATCCGGCTGTCTGGGCTAAATACAACACATGCTGCAAACGCCCCACCTCTGCATGCACCTCTGTCGGTGCACACTGTTTTTGTGATTTTTTTTTCACTGCCTGTGCTATTACCTCCCATAATGTTTCTTCTTAACGACAAAAGATATTGAGCGTCAGTGACAAACATGCTTCCTCGTGTGACCATTGCACTGTGTTCTTGAAATCGGGCACATGACAAAATGCCTTCTATATTTCCGTTCTCTGACACACAAGTTGCATAATTTGCTTGCATAATCGTACGCTAGTTTATGCAGCTGCTTTACAAGAGGACCTGGTCAGTGAGGCTCGGCGCAAGAGGGTAGGGTGCGAGTGAATGTTATATGGTGGCCTGCATCTAGTATATGTGACAGTATGGTGTGGCATGCAAGAGAGGCCATATTTTGCTGTGCTATGAAGGCGGTAATTCTTTCCAATTCTTCTTTTAAATTGTGAACCCTAAAGTACTCGCCATGGGATGTCCTACTATGCAGGGAGCTGTGGGATGAAGTAAACCATCTCCTGGTTGGGTTTGGCCAGACAGTGTGCAAGCCAACTGGACCCAAATGTTCATCCTGCCTGAACAGGGTGTTGTGCCCTTTTGGCAGGAAGCAACCATGCCGGGATTAAGTGAAGCTGCATGCTGTTAATTGCAGTCACCATGTGTACAATAAAAGTGATTGTTCATGCAAGTGGTCTCTTGCTTTAGCTGAAAATATCCTCCCCGGTTTTTTTTTTTTTTTTTTTGTCGGTACAAAGACCGGCATTGAACAATGCTGCACATTTGTTCAAGCAAGCAACAGTCAGCTTGTAAAGTTATAAGCTTAATAGAGCTCTTTATTACTGTTAAGGAAGATGAATGGACAACTGTTCTTTGAAAGAAATGTTTATTTTCTAAAATAGTGCAGTTTCTTCATCCTGTCAAAAAGTTAGCCCCTCCTAAAATCTTTCTTTGGCAGATGGGCACTTTTTGGTTAAACACAATAGCATCACAAGCATTTTCATGTGTTACTGTACGTGGACTCTATACTCTTTTTCACTCTGCATATAAACAATGTCACTCACATGATACAATATGAAAGTCCAAATTTGCTTACAAAATACCAACTTGGCCATTCTTAAATATCACAACCTTGAACACAGGAACACACATTTTTGTATATATCGTAAAAACAGATCGTTCCAACAAATGTGTCATTAGACAGCACATCCTTGGGTGTTCATTTGAGCAGGGCTGTGTGTTTTCATCAGAAAAAGCATGCAGCTATTCCAGAAAGGTGAAGCATTGATGTCACTAACAGACAACCACACAAGATGAAGTTGGTAGATTGACCGGCTGGTAACCATCCACTCGCTACTTGCAAGCGTGGTTTCCCACATTCACAGGCAAACATGAATGCATCTCGTTCAGTGACTGCAAAAACTCACTGTCACAACCCTGTGGAGTAAACAGCACAGAGGCAGGTTGAGCAAATGCCATGGTGAGTGCTTCTACAGCACTTCACCCACCTATGTCACATGTACGGCGTGTGGGTCTTGCCACACGTGCACTTTGTACCGAACATCACAGCAACAATAAACTAACACCATCCCGACTACTTTCAGCAGTGGCTGACACAGGAAGGCACTACCAAGCAAATGTGTCCATCAGTAATGCCTGTTAGGCCGAAACAAAGCTTTTCGCATGTTGAGTGCCATCACCAGCAAGCAGACACACGGGCCATAAGCCTCACCTTGGTTCAAATATGATCAGGCCTTGCATAAATGTACATATGCAGTTACGCTCTGAAAGCGACCAAATGTAGCATACATAAGTGAACTCAGTACATTTCTTCACAAAGACACTTGAGCTGCAAAAATGCTACACGACTGACAGATTGTTGATACATACCAATGGCATGTCTTCAAGTGCTTTGATTCAACTTCACACAAAGCAGTGTCTGCCAAGTTGTGTGTGACCCAGTGATATTAAGTGCAGCTGCAATGGGCTCAGTGTGGGACAAGCATGCAGTACTTGCATGCGAAATTATGCTGCACAGTGCTTATAACAATATAGAAAAAAGACTCATTATAACTAACATTGACTGCACTGTACAGTGGTTACAGTGATTGGCTATTGACCCAAGAGGCGCTGGTTTGATTGCCACATTTCAATGGAGGTGAAACGTGTATGTGATGCCTGTGCACGTTAAAAAACCTCAGATGCTCAAAATTTCTGGAACCCTACATTACAGTGTGTCTCATAATCACATTAAAGCCCCAGCTGTTATTATTACTAGCCTCTCACGAGTGTGGGAGAAAGTCTCATTATGAAAAAGACTCGAGATTGGAAGAGAAAATACAGAATCATTTTTTTTTTGGTCTTGCAGAGATCACAGACATGCATACTTGTTGCCTTTAACCAAAATTAGCTATAATACGATGCCATTTACAGCTTCTTCCTCGGCACGCATTACAGTATGACCATATACAGTAAAACCTCGTTATAACGAACCTGGATATAACGAACTATTGGATATAACGAAGCAATCGCAATTCCCATTGAAATTCCCATAGATGACATGGATATCGGCTAGAACAAACTCATGGTCATAATGAAATAATTATGGCTCCCCCTTCAACGTCGTTATAATGTAGAACAACTGTAGAACAATTAGTGTTCCTCCATGATGGTACTGGTCACGTGCTTCGTGCTGTGGTATCTTGTCAGTGCAATCACGATCTGATAAGCTAGTCTGCACATTGTGTTCCCGGTATAATGCAGTCATATATTTTGCGTTGACAATTACTAGTGCATTTTCTTAGCATATTTGTGTGGCAGATAAATATTGTTTCTGAAGGTGCCTTTTTGTACAGATATTCGAAGCTGGATATTCGTCTTCGATTTGCATTAGAAAAATTTCCTTTTTGTACACCCCTACTGCAAATGCTTTCGCATTAAAAGAGATCAGTTGGGCCTGATTTCTCTTGCTTGCTTTGTAGTTGATGGTGACAGTGCAAAGGAGAGGAAGCAATGTTTCTACTGTTTTTGACATGAAATTCCTTGCTGCATGTGATGAAATGATATTTGGTTCCAGTTTTCCTAGGGACCTCACCTTTATTGTCGCAAAGTTTTCATCCCCTTCTGATATGTTCTATCATCATTCTTCAAGTTGCTCCATCACTGTTACTCTAAATATTGTGAGGTAACATTGAAAGAAAGAATAAAAATAACCTTTTTAAAATAAACCAGCAGTTGGCTACAAGCTTTCTTTTATATTTTTTTCCTAAATATATACAAGCTGCCCTTAAAGACTGAACACTAGTTATGTGTGGCCATCATCATTTTCATAATACCTTGTAATGGTAGGTAGAATATCTAGTATATAATGCTTTGAAGTAATGTTTGAAGATGCACAGTGTCAAAAGGCATGCTGCACTCGTCGCTTTCACTGTCCAGAATTAGTGAATAAGAGGGCAGAAAAACACACACAAAAAAAGCTTTATAACATGATATATAGCATACTGGAAATCTGTTCTATTATGCATACAGAAAAAAATATAAAAATCTCTCACCCGACTGTAGTCAGATTTGGCACTTCAGTAATGTCATCTTCTAAAACTAATGCATAGTGCTGACTGACAGTTATTACGTGCAGTAATCTTTCACTATAACAAAGTCAACGAGACAGCGAAAAAAATTCGATATAGGTGACCACTCATTCAAAGCTTAAAAAGCCGTGCTCAAATTGGCTACACGTGCAAGGAAGTGAAAACGCGACATAGGTGTGAAAAAGACAGCCACCAATAATGCCAATTACTTCTGCGACAGTAGCTGTAGTGACATCCGGAACGACAGAGTCGGGCAATGTGAATGATATGGCATCATCATGGAATTTCTAATCGCGATCTATGCCGATCCTGATTGGTTTTCTTGATCGCCATCAACAGTCACGGATTGCTCCTGCATGGTCCGAAGTAATAGTGGTGTCACGGGGGCATATTTAATTGCGATCAACAGTGGTCGCTGCTACACAAGCCGAACTATTCTGGACTGAATTTGATGCTGACGTCAGCCAAATTGCGATCTGGGAACCTAACTGTGATGTCAGATGAGTTCTGCGGGACCCCGCAAGGTGGAGTAACGTTTATGAAAGGGAAAATTAGCATCCACCCGTTTTGTAGCACAAGGCTACAAGGAAATCCATACGGATTTCTCATAAATGATCACTTCCTAGTTGCCGAAAAATTCGTCCTGGTCCGGTTTCTCATTTATGAGAAATCCGTATGGATTTCCTTGTAGCCTTGTGCTACAAAACGGGTGGATGCTAATTTTCCCTTTCATAAACGTAACTGTGATGCACAGATCTCAATCGCCTTGATCCTGACTGGGCATCATCACGATTAAAAATGGCTGTGTGGCAGTGCCTAACCCAGATAGAGTGTGATCCGGATTGTTGTTTATTGCAATCAAAAGTGCCCATAATACAGATCAAGTTCAGTGTTGACATCAGCCAAATTGTGATGTGCAGATCGTGATCATCCAGATACCGATCGAGCCTACCCGCAACTAAAAAAGACCATTAGCAGCATCTAATAAGGATCATTGCCACTGATCATGCCCATGCGACACGGGCGGCAAAGTCACTTTCAACTTCTTCACCAGCGATTCTGTGCACTGCCTTATAGAGATCGCTGGAAGTCTTGTCATCATCGTCAGGCACTGCTGCTGGCCGTCTTTCTCTAAATTTTATTAACAGACTTTACCTTCCTCCACCTCTTATCAGCAGACTTTTCTGCTCCGACATGTTCGCCCGCGAACTGGTGGCGCCATTTTAACTGTTTCTCACAAAAGCACACATACGGCATGGCACGAAGCACTTCAAGAACACACAATTGCATGGCCTGTGGTAGTACTGCACAGATCCCCACACGCGCACAGTCAGCGCTCAACCCGGCTGGACCACAGCTGAACACGAGCAATGACGCCGACGGACTGGCCACGTGGCCCATGCACATAACATTAAGGAACTTGAGTTGCTTGGGTCAGTACTGAGCTTGGGCCAGTATTGGGCTTGATATTGAGCCAGTGCTAGTAGTATTGTACATGCTGCGCCGAGTAGTATGTTTGCCCATTCCGTCATGCACTATTTTTCACCGTGCTCACCGTCTCCATGCTCTCCAATCTGGGCGCAGCAAGGAAGAAAAATGGTTGCGATGGTGTGCGTTCACTTTGAAATGATGCCAATCATGCACGCTGGTGATGATGGCATTCCCTTCCGTGGTGCCAGGCGGCTGCGCGAGCTGTTGACATGCTTCGAGTAATGTGGGTTAATATGCATGTGTTTGGATTGAGACCAGAAAAAATTTTTAATAAAGCGATAAATCAAGTAAAGTGATTTCTTTATAAAAATGGATTACTGTGGTTGATCTTTCATTTGAATAACACGTTTTGTTTCAGTACTTTGTTGTTACGTGTACCTTGTTGCATTTATGCGGGCTCAACAACCCCTTGCAGGGTTTACGAAACTAACTTGTACGATAGAGCCTGGTTGGGAGTCTAACCAGGCGGCACCACAAAGACATCCTCCTTGTACACATTACTTTCATAGGAAGTTCCTTGGAGCGTCATCTTATATGACATTAAACACTGTAGTCTAAGACAAAACACGTTATAAAAGTGCTATCATGAAGATGGTGTGAAAGTGGAGTGTACTGTGCTTCATTCGAAGCACCAGGTATGGTCCCTTCTTTTTCCATTAAAAATTTTTCACGCCGTACCATATTTCATTCAGTATTTCACTCCATTATGATTGACCTCTAACTGAAGGCGAGTAAATGCACTACATGAAAAAAAAAAAAAAAAATTCAAGTTGGTGAACTGTGCAATGCCCTTCAATGAATGACTCCTTCACTCAAGGTTGTAGGAGCACGGCAGTGGAATAACATTTGGCTTTGTAGTGGCTTTGTAAGGACGATGCATTGTGAAACCATTTCCATGTTTACTGGAAACGTGCACAAAATGTGGCCTTGGAGCAAACATAAGTTTATAAAAGTTGTGCCTAAAAAGTTCTTTCTACATTGACAACCACTGAATATTCTGCTCCTTAAGCAGAATATGTTAGTTGCCTATATTTTTCCAAATGTAAGCCAACAAAAGCTATAAATCTATTAAAGCAGTGTACATCTCAAACACTGTATGCAACAAAGCACAAAAATTAAAGCATGAATACAGAAACAACATAGAGTCTAACTCAAACTTAGGTCAGTTGTACACACATCTTCCTCTTATGTGTTTATAAGTATCATACATTTTGACAGCATTAAAAGTGAATGTGGTAGTGTAATAACATTAAAGCTGGCAGTTCCACCTGGCAACAGTTCTTTTCATTTTTTTTTAACTGAGAACTAATTGCTACCCTCATATTTGCCAAGAAAACTTGCTAGCTGCATAGCTGTGGTGTTTTCAAAGGACCTTAGTGTGACCTACAAAGTACTATGGTTGTCACATCCAGGTTGAACCAATTTTTCGAGCTGGAGGGAACCTGTTTTGGAGCAGAAAAAATGGTTGCTTGAGATTGCTTGCAGCAGTGCACAGCTATTTTGTGCCTATCATTACAGTGTGAATATGAAATGCTGGTCTCATATAAACAAAAATACAAATAGAGGAATGTGTAGCATGTGTGCCTGCACAACCACCACCATTTTGTGAACGGACTTGCCACTCAAACTGTAGAAGCCAGAGGCCACATTCCCCACTGCCGATTACAGTGGGCCATGCAAAAATCACTTGTCGCTCTCTCTCCAGATTAAAGTTTTATGGTAGGGCTTGGAAACAACAAAGTGCACATGAGATTGGATCAATGTTGAGCCCCCCAGTGCGCCAGACAAGAGAACATGGAGAGACAAACAGCTATTTAAAGAGACTGCCTACCGTCCTTCGCTTTCTTGTTTTTTATCACAACAGAAAGTGCATCATTTGAGGTGTACAAACTCGCAGTGGTTTCGCTAGAAAGCCAGCAGAAATTCTTAAAACAATTTTTCAATCTTCATGGTCACTCCTCCTCCATGCGTAGGGATGCCAGCAACACTGGTTACTGGGTTTTTGGAATATTAGATTAAAAATGAAAATTACTCTTCGTCACAAAGGAACACTACCAGGTGTATGTGAAATGCAAGTAATAAACTTTTGCTTTTAAACGAGACAAGCGACCATACATTAGTATTTCTTAATTTCTCGTTACACTTGAAGCTTGACACACATCACCAAGGATGGCACCACCAGTTATTTTTTTGTCATAACGTTCAGGGCCAAGTTAAAGATATTATTCCTTTTTTACGGGGTACAAGTATGCTCGTTTCCATCAACGCAAGGAACAATCTGCTCGTTTTCACCACAATCGAAATATTTTTTCTGAGTGGCAGACAATTCCTTCAAATGGAGGACATCACCCTGCTAACCAGTCTACTATGCTCCTGTATAGCAAAGAACCATGTAACCTTTTTTTAAAAGTAATTATGGTATGACCGAGTATCGCCTAGCTGTCCAACCCTATTAAACGTTTAGTCTATGTAAGAGACGCCAAAGCAGCCAAGTCTGCAGAACTGCTTCTCAATTTAGCTGAAGCTCTAGAGGACTCCAGAAGAAGACAGTCCCATTCTAATGTAAGACTTCCCAGCCCTCTACAAGGGCTAGGCTCCAGCTATTGGGACCTATCATTGCTACATGGTTATCTGAATGCCGTCCTTTGTTTCAATTCGAACATTTCTTCAATTCACTGCTGCAAAGCATATTCTGATGGTTTGCTACCAAGCTTTGATCTGTATCTATCCTAATTTCTGTATCTATTGTTAATTTCATGATGCTTCTGTTTTGTCCTATTGCTGATCTATATTCAATCCACATTACGAAATATTATTTTCTTTGTTGCCATTTGTCAATTGCAGTCAGTCAATAAACATCTTGCTTTGCACAATGTTGGCTTGTAACACGTTGCAACTGGTATATAGAAAAACATTCCGGCATACAATTTAAATGCAATTTCTTTTTTTGCAAGAAATAATGTTACTTTTGTGTCTTTACATGAAGAAATCATTAACATATAGGGCACAGTGCCTGAAGTGGTAACCATTTGGCGGCAAGCACTGCCATGCATTATGGTGCCCACAGTGGCTTAAAGGGATTGTCCGGTCATTTTACAAACCAAAACAAGTGATCTTAAAAGAAAGTGTGTGCTTTATTTTACCTGTAGGCAGCTTGCACTACCAAGACACTCGTGTAGTTAATTCAAAAATAATTTTCAAATCCAGCGCATTTTGAAAATCCCGCGCAGCGAAGTAAAGCGCTGGCCACAGTGAGCGTGACGTCACATGGTACCGTTTCCCCCGTGCCGGGTGGTCGTGGCTTTCGTGCCATGCACGCGCCGTACGTAGACTCGCACAATTCGAACCACTTTTTCCCTTCTTTTCTAGCTCTATAATTTGGTTGATACCATAACGCTGTTAATGTGGAAGGGTGGACTCTTCTCAAGTTTCCCTGCTACGAATGCCCACAGGCCGAGTGGGTCCACCGTTCATCATGTCAACTGGTTTCCGAACACTACGCTCGATGCACTTTACATGCATGTACTGGGAGTTGATCGCGTCCCCTTGTAAAGTTTTGATGTTAGTTGAAGGCCCGCACGAATAATGTGACCTAAACACATAGGTGTGCTGTCTTCCTCGGTCACGCTGTAATTAAAGCGTCAGATCTCTGCATTTTGTTGTGCTCTGTGCATTTCTCTGGCTGAAGCATGTGGTGGAGAGAAAGACGATGAGTCTGAAGCAGGCCCGTAGCCAGGAATTTTTTTCGGGTAGGGCCCACTTGATGAAGGCCTTGGCTGTTGAGAAGAAACATCTGTTTTCATTATTTATTTTTGGTAAAAATCACAGTGTGTACACTGACTTTTTCAATGCAACGTTCTTAGCAGGCTTAAATGTTGTTATTAGCGCTACACTACGTTCTTAACACTACCCCCCAACCAAAATTTCGGGAGGGGCCCAGGCCCCTA
This sequence comes from Hyalomma asiaticum, assembly GCA_013339685.2. Lineage (NCBI taxonomy): Eukaryota > Metazoa > Arthropoda > Arachnida > Ixodida > Ixodidae > Hyalomma > Hyalomma asiaticum. Next base: position 117,336,208 of record CM023486.1, read on the forward strand.
GAGCAACCCCCCCCTCCCTGACTACGGGCCTGATCTGAAGGTGAGCACAGGTGTGGAGATTTCTCTGGGTAGACGTCTTCAAAGGCGCGTTGTTTAGGTCAACTGGTGATTGCGACCTCAAGTAAGTTACCACCTAGGCAAAACGAATGTAAAAACCGACGCGGACAAATGCCTCTTACTGTGAAATGTGAAAATGATAACGCTTGGGAAAGATTCCCGGACAGTAACGTGCTCGTTTCCATGCGCGTAGCCCCGGATTTCTAGAACATGCTCATCTGAAACGACAGTGTCGGTGTCATTTGTACACATTTGCTTGTTGAAACGCTTGCGCTCCCCCATTCTCGTCACTTCGTTTGACTGGCAGGCTTGCTGGCGGGTTTCATGCAAGCGGAGATTCATAGCCTTCATCAAATGCAACCCGTGCTATCTCTACTTGATGTCGCCAGATAACTATCACAGCTCCGTTTCGTTAATACATACGGCCCCGAACAACAATACAAACGTGCAGTGAGGAAAAAAAAAATCATGAAACGCCAAAAGCAAAGCGCTGTCAGAACAGCGCATCGGAGGTAAAGTGCATTGATCTTGAAGCGCAATAACCGCACGCGTAATTCGCAGCCGTTGAAATAATAAGGATAATAAAGGGACTTTTATTTACATTTGTTTAATCAACGAGGCATAGGTGCGAGCAATCAGCAGCGTCGGTCGAACTGTGCAACCAAGTGCAGGGCAGGCAGCTTTGCGAGTCCCCTGCACAGTTCCGTGTGACGTCATGCTGCAACGGCCGTCGCTCATTGGGCGCTCCGTTGGAGTTTCGTGCGTGTGCAAATAAAAAGCTGAATAAAACTATCAAAAGCTCCAGTTCGCTCAGAAAAATCACCCCTGTGTTCCCCACACGCACAAGTACATGATACGCCTGACAGTTTGTAATGTTTACAATATCACCGGACAATCCCTTTAAAGGGCCCCTAAACCACCCAGAGGACAAAATTTAGTTGTGCTGTTGCTTTTGTGCGGGTGCCTGCGATGAACACGTAGCCGCAAGAATTTTTCGAAACGGTGCCGAAATAGTGGAGTTGTACGCATCTGATTATTCAAACGTGGCGCTTGCTTGTTTCGCTCTCTCCTGCACCATGCACCGGCCGCTTGCAGTTGCCGGTGCCACCTCCTTGCCGAGCGCCCCTCCGAGTGTCACGTGACAAGCTCTCTACTTTCGGCTGACACGCCTCCACCTGCCTCCGCTCGTGCAAGTGTTTTGTTGGTTCTGCGCTAATGCTCTGTGCTAGCGCTCCCCGTTGTGTTCTGCTCGCTGGTACAGTTGTTACAGTTTCTAGTCCATACAAATGACACACGATGAGGAAGAACAGACAGACAGGGAGTGCGCTAGCAGGCTAACCAGAAGACGAAATTCTCCTTCGACCAATCAGAGGAGCTTGGACTCTAATGACGTCACTGAAAACCACGTTGATGTCCCTTGCCATTGTCGAATGCCCGGAGAGGCACGCAGGACTGTTTTTCGAGTGTGTGGCGCGGCCACAGTGCGTAACGTTGCCGCATTTGGCATTGTTCATCGTGACAGCATTCTCAACTTGATGCGCATGTAACTTGAAATGTTCAAAAAGATGCCAGGGGAAGTTTAGGGGCCCTTTAAAAAATGATAAACTTCACTCGTGTTATAGCTGTCAATTTGTCATCAAGAGCAATGGCTTTTTAGGACAAAAGACATGTTGAATCATCAGTAATGGAGGTCCACATGTAGATGTGGTGACATTAATATACCTTCGTACGGCTGCTCCTATGTCTTTGTGAGAAAAGGCCCATAGGAGAAAAGAGGGCAAGTTCAACCGGTTCTGTGCCAGTTTGGAAGAGCTGCTTGGGTGTTGGACCTAGAGCCCTGGCACAAGTTGCTCTTGATCATGGTGCTGACAAGTAGAAGTGTAGAAAAATGACATAAATGGCACAGTTGGACCACCACTGGGAATAGAAGTTAACTGAACAAAGGAACAGCTTGAACTGCTAACTGCTAATGGACTAGTACCATATGAAGCGTGAAGAATGATTCAAGAGGGCATGCTGCGGTCACGCATTAAAATGTGTTTCAGGTGAGGGAAGAGGATGCACGATCAGTTTCGATCAAGGAACCGAAGTCTCACGGGATGGCTTGGCACCACTACAAACACATAGCTAGTGTTGATGTGCTGCGTGCAGGGCTCAATGATGAAGTTCTGGACCATCTGAAAGAGAGAAGCATTCCAACTAAGGTAAGCCTACTTTTGTTGCATGTGCAATGAGATCAAAACAAAAGCAATGCTGCGCTGTTTCACATGGCATTCTTTTGATATGTGAGCCATCGAGGCCAGGGGCGGATCCAGGGTAGCCTTAAGGAGGGGGGGGGGGGACCGACACAATACCTGACAACAGCAGCAGCAGCAGCAACAACAACAACAAAAGTGTGTGTGTAAGTCATCTCTTTTTTTTATGTTTTCAATGCTCTTTCTAGCAATTCTCTGCACGCAAGAGGATTTATGCTTTATGCCCTAGAGGCGCTAGTTAAGCAAAATACCTCGCACCTCACCCTAGCAGGCCTCTTTTCTTGCTGTTACCATGAGACTGAGGCACATTTGCATTTGCGCAGGTGTGTTCAGACCATTTCCACCATCGTGCATGCAGCCAACAACGTCTCACACAGACCCAAGAACAGGCAATGTGCTCAAAGTGTCAATGCCAGTTCTGCATCAGCACCCTGATTCTGTAGCCGCAATATTTCTTGGGTGTCCATCGTATTTCCCCAAGCCTCCTCCTGCTTTCATGACAAGTACTGTCATGTACTCGTATGCTATAGTGAGCAAACCTGTAGAGAACAGATGCATGAAATTTTTTCAGGAGTGCGAGCAACGCGAAATCATCAGATGCTTACCCAATTCATGCACTGCCCGAGTTTGAAGAGGTGACGATGTGTGTAAATAGGCCGATGTACAATTTATACAGCTGATTTTGAACTGTGCCGCGAATGTTCTGCTGAATAGCATGTGAAAACAGTGGAACGATGTATACTGCACTGCAAAACACCAAAATGCCAAAAAACAAGGAGCTCGATACAAAACCGATTGATTGATTTGATTGATTTGTGGGGTTTAACATCCCAAAACCAGCTCTGATTATGAGAGACGCCGTAGTGGAGGTCTCCGGAAATTTCAACCACCTGGGGTTCTTTAACATGCACTGACATCACACAGCACACGGGCCTCAACATCTCGCCTCCATCGAAATCCAGCCGCTGCGGCCAGGATTAGTACAAAACCGAGAAATATTTCTTTGTACATATGCAATTACTGCTCACGTACTTGTTTTCCATGTGCTGTTTCTTGCTTTGTAACACGCAGGGTCACATCATGTTAAGACTGTGTCTTGCATCACTTGTGCAATGTTGGACCCTTGCTTTGTACATTTAGTGCTCGTTTATTCATTGTATTGCCTTGTTTTTCTATGTTGTGTATTGAATTGTTGTGCAACGGTAATATTACATGCGCTGATTTGAGCTTTTGGGCTGTTAAATCTTCATGTAAGCAATAAAAGCTTCATTCGGCATGCACACCTGTGTTGGGCACCCGGCAGCGAGCCAGCCAAACCAACTGAGAGATAGGCGACCGGTGGATAGTGACGCAACCTTCCGTATTTATTCTAATGCAGGCTGACCACGATTCAAGCCGAGACCCTGAAGTTCAAAGCCAAATGGAAGCCAAACTATTCTTTTATTTATTTTTTGAGATTTGGCTAGGACACTCTTAGTCCACCCGTTGCAAAGAGTACTCTGGCCACACTAACTAACTAACTATCTGTCTCTCTGTATCAATCAATCAATCAATCAATCAATCAATCAATCAATCAAAAGTGTGTTTCACAAGTCAAGAATGGCTCTGTTCACAACGTTGAATGAGAGCATACGAACAATGTGCTTTTTTTTTACATATATAATTACATTTCTGCTTTGTTTACTTTGCTGTGCGAATTTCGTACTGACGATTTTTGTTATTGCATGCCCATGGGAATGATTTTTATGTTAAAGGGGTCGTAAAACGTTTTCTGAAGATTTTGTACTATACCTGGTGACAACTTTCTGTGGCAGTGCAGCGAAGGCTACGGAGCCGAAGCGCGCACACTTTTGCTACGCTCCAGCATGTAGTGCAAGAATGCCAACTTTTGCACGATACATAGCGCAACATAAGACAGGTCACCTAATTTTTTTCTTTTTATGTTCAAGATTATTTCATTGTAATTTAGAAAGGTTGCCTCATAATCGAATTTCTTTTTTTGCTGTTTCTCGTTTTCTGGTTTCTGCTGTCAGTTCCACATTTTCCTCACCCTCAAAACAACGATGGCGTTGCTCAGTTCAAGCATGTTCGCGTCTCAGCGCGTAAGCGAGCGTGAGCAAGTGTTCGTCGGCTGGTGTGAAGGCATCATAGAAAGCGAAGCGGAGACAGTGGTGTGTTGCAAAATATTATGTTGTATGGATACAACCTCGAGGAAAGGAGTTGTGCTACGTTTAAGCGATGCCACCAGCGTGAGGTGGTGCCACACCACGATAACCACTTCAACACTGAAGTGACCCACCAGTTTTCAGCGAGTCTGCTAACTTGAAAGCAGTGCTGCCATTAGGAACAGTACGTAAAATAAATGGCTAATTTCATTTGCTTGATTGTATATACATGGTTGGTATTTTCAGTTGTTTATTGCCGCTGATATGATTATTCAGAATGTGCATCTCGTGAAAATGAACGCCGTGCATTGCGTGCGACAGCGTACACACGCGTGTCTGCAGTTGGAAGTGTTTTTGGCGCTTTGCAATGAGAGCGTTCCACTTTGCTCAAACACTGTGCTATTGGCAACGGCCAGTTGAGGTGTGCATCTCTCTCCCGTGGACTTGCAAATCGAAATGCGCGCATCTGTGGAACGATGGCAAACGTACCCAACTACACCTCGGAGGCGACGCATTCCCTGCCAAAATCAGAGGAGAGCCTCGTGAAAGTTACCGAATTTATTGTATCACAGAAATGAGAATAACTACTTGGTATGCAACGTAATGAATGCAATGGCTTGTTGCTGCATGTGAGGTGTATAATTGTGCAGCTCCTCTGCGGCTTCGAGAGAATTTAAAATATAAAACTGTTGGTCGAACAAGATTCTTTAGCCTTCCTCCGGTTCCCAGCAGTACACGATCCTCCAAAAAAAAAAGCGCAATACAAATCATTGTGTACAAGGTGCGCGTTTGCATGCATACTTGAGTGAGTGGCTGACATATCAGCGTATACTGAATTGGAGTTACTTCGAGTTAAAGTTATAAATAACTAATGAGTTATAGATCTTCCATACTGCTATAAAACTGTGCACATATGCCGAAGGGTGGAGGGACAGGGGATCACTTGGAATTGGCACCCTCAAAAACGCTTGATGGATGCGCTTGCAAAACCGAAATCAAAATCTCGCGCAAACGGACTACTTGGCGTATTAACACATGTGCAGAAGCTCTGCCCACGTAGCCTGTGCTGCGCTGCCACAGAAAGTTGTCGCCATGTATAAGCGTGTATTCGGGATCCTGACCCTCCAGTCAACAATATGCATTGTTCCGTTGCAATGTGTGGGTTGAGTTAGGGCGATAAAAAACGCGGTTTCTGTTTCACTGCGCACATTCCCCTCAACATGGCAGTTGATGTCATGTTAGTCACCACCAGGCCTGTAAGACTGGCCCGCCCTCGGAGGCCACGGGAAAACAAACCATGCTGCAGCCTGGCTTCCGAATGGCGGCTTCGCACGGTTTCCAATTATTTTCTTTCTTTCTTGCTTTCAAGTAGATCGATTCTTTTACAGCAAACGCAAATTCACTATACCTTTACACTTGAAAATATCTTACTGAAACGTCACCGAATAGTACGTACCATTCCAGCCCGTAGTGTCGCATAGTCATTATAGAAGTGCAAGAACGGTGAGCTTTCAAACGGGCACTATTAAATGTGCACTGAATATTTCGCCGAAATATTTTGGAATCGGCCTGTCAAATGCATATATAAGCAGTGAAAATTGCAACTGGGCATCTCCGTATTCTTTTCACGAGCCTTTTAAGCATTATATGTTAAGCGGTCATGATGCACTGATAGCTTTTAATCAAGATCATTTACTGTGCGCATCCCAGCAAGCTTGCGATACACTAACAGCCAGTATTTTTTTTTCCTTTAACTTATACCACACGTTGGCATCATGATTTCGCATACATTATTTTTTGGGCACACTCGAATCATAAACTTGACGACAGTCTGGACGACGGTGGCTGTAATAGTGGTGCAAGCAGCGATTGCATTGGCCTTGCTGGAACACAGGAGGTCCACGATTTACAGCGACTCGAACAGCGATCAGAGCATTTGCCAAGGGCACCATCTCAGAACCGGCCTTGCGGATCCTTCAAGACAAGAACATCGAGCCACACACACTCATCTGGTTTCCAGCTCTCATGGGACGGATCGAGCCTCCATCGAACATAAAATTAAATAGACATCAGGCGCTGACACTCGGGCTACTTCAGGTCGGAGCGTACCCTAAGCCCACGCTATTGCACAAGATTTATCCTGAAATACAGCCAACTAATGCATGTTCCTTATGCGTTGATATAGCTAATCTTGAACACAAGCTCTGGTGGTGCCATGCATTACGCGGTGGCGAAGTCAGCATGCCATCCAAATGGAAAGCTGCTATTACCAGCTCCGAACTCAAAAAACAGTTTATGAGCAGTCCAGTGGGCCCGCGATGCTGCAGAGAGACTTAGCATTTCTTTTCCGAAATGGGAGCGGCCCGCAACATGCGAGAGCACGTTTCGAAGGACCCTATTAAAGTTTACCCTTCCATCCACACTTTCTCACAACCTTGGTTGACATTACACTCACACGGCAACTTTTGATAGCACGATCAAGTCCTTCAGTCGTGGTGGTTCCATAGTGCAATCTGCGAGGGCAAGGTAATCATTGTTTAGAAATGTTCCCTTGGTCGCAATCGAAGATGCATGTGTGACCAGGCTGTACCTACTCACTTTGCAATAGCTTGTTTGCTGCGTCTTTGCATTTGCACTAGAAAATTTAAATATGTACAAAAATGCATGTTTTCTTTTTAACCCCCCTCCCCCCTTTTTTTTATTGTCGAAGCTTTCGTTGCCCTGCTCCCTCAAACAAGAGTGTTGTACTGTAATAGTAAGGGTCACCCTGTAATGCACTTTAATGTGGCCTATAAGACCTTGGAACTGTGTTTGAACCTTACAATTAAAACAAACCTCTGACTAGCGGCAAATACCTTAGCGATCATGATTCACTCCAGTGAGATCTGTACCGATGCATACAAATACAACCACCACGTCAGCGTTATTCCCATCACCGAGCCAACTTAAACACTCGCGGCCAAGATTCTTGGCCAAAACATCACAGAGTGCCAAAGCCTTGACAAACACCGTGACACGTTTTTCCATATGCAGACATGATTCACTGTAAATTATGAACACACACGGAAGCGCTGGTTTTTTGCATCATGTCAGTGTGAAGAGACGAGAAAAAAAAGGGTGGGGGGAATGTAAAAAATTTCAAAAGCGGGGAGGGGGGAGGCAACCCCCCCCCCCTTCCTCCCCAGAGTGGTGGGTGGGCCAAGCAGGGGACAAGAACTTAAATGGGTGGGGAGGAGGGTGTGTCTGGTTGATTAATTGAATAGCTTTCATCGATTAAGTCTATTAAGTGAATGGTGGAAATTGATGATGATAATCATTTTGTGGGATACTATTAATTGATTAATCGCTCATCGATTTTACCATCCCTACATATGTTCTGGCCAGCTCAGGTTCTGTGAATGTCCAGCTGAACTATGTAGGCGAGGCAGAGCATTTGGAGCAGCCGTGCATTCCTTGGTGTGATAGGCAACAAAGGAAATGCTCGAATATGCTCAAAGAAGACAGCGTTAAGGGTTGCGATGAGCTGATACAGCAGCCTGCACCTTCTTCATTTCCCTGGTACGCAGCTTCCAGCATGCTCATCGGGAGGAGAAAGGAGGCGCTTGCGCGTGACAGATTCAAATTTAAATTTTGCTGCATAAGGCAATAAGCTCCTACAGAGATGGTCCACAATTATTCATAAAGATATTGCAGGGCCTCTACAACTAACTGGCAGCACAACTGTACAGGGACATGGGCTGCTTGCAGCCTTTCATTCATTCACACACACACACACACACACACACACACACACACACACACACACACACACACACACACACAAAGAAAGGGGCACAATCAGGGTGTCGGAACGAAATGTTTTTCGTTCCGGTTTTCGTTTCGTTCCACAGAAAAAGGTTCCGTTCCGTTTTCGTTCCGGAACGAAAAATAAACGTTCCGTAACAGTTCATAACGTCTTTTTCTTTTTTTCAATAATAAGAAGGAGCAAAATACTTAATATTAAAAGTACCTTTTAAAAAAACAGCAAAAAATACTGAACTAATACATAGAAATGCAATAATAATTGTTGGGGTTTTACGTTCCAAAGCTGCGGTGTGACTATGAGGGAAGTCGCAAAAAGTTTCGAAGCGAGGACACAACAAAAACTTGGCATTTATTTTTCCTCGAGTTTGAATCCCGAATTTTCGTCAATGGAGGGCACACGATTTCAGAAGCAGCAGGTCATCAACTGTACTCGCCGATAAGCGAGACCGCTGCTCTGACAAAACGAACTTGAGTGCTGAAAATGCCCTCTCAACGCTGACTTGTGTGGCTGGCACACCAAGGGCCACTTGTGCTAACATGTACAGGTCTGGTTGCCGCTCTTTGCGCTCGTCTCAAAATTTCAACACATAAGTGACGACAAAGCCCTCTCTCTCCACGACGGCCTGTGTGAGAGGCACGCGAAACTCCGCTTGAATACAAACAGCTATGGTTGCCACTTTCTTGATTTCCTGCATTATTTCAACGCATTTTCCCTTTGAAATACCTGCCCGAGATGCGAGCTGACGTTGAACCCTGAGTTATGCATTATTGCTCATGTTGCATGACCTCGGTTGTTCCGGATCGTAAAGTTTTCCCGTGAACCGAAAAACGATAAAAAATATTTCATTTTTGCTCCGGAACGAAATAATAAATAACGTTCCGGTTACGTTTTCGTTGCGGTCAAAAATATCGTTTTTTTCGTTTTTCATTTTCGTTTTTCGTTCCGTTCCGACACTCTGGGCACAATGTGTAGAGATAGGACTAGCCACCAGCCCGTGAGGTGGCAGATTCATTTTTGTAAATACAAAACAAAAAAAGTATATACTTAATTCCCATATGGCCAAGCCTTTCGATTTGAAAGATTTGGAAGGTACTCCCTTTTATCTTGCACAGTCCAAAAGGGCTCTAGTAATAAGGATGCTGCAGACTTACGTTCTCGCATGCAGAAGCACAACATTGGCACAGTGACTAATCATCACATTCCGTATGCTCTTACATGCTTCGTGTAATACCCCTGTCACAATGGACGTTTTAATGTCATTCGAATGCAATGACATTCGCATCGAAAGGCATTATTCTGCTGCTACATGGCGACATTTAACATCATTCGAATCGAATGACGTCCGAAATCGAATGAGTTCGAGCAACTCATTCGCATTTGCACTGGGACTGAATGTGTACTCTCTACCCCAGGGACAACGTAAACGTGTGGCACTGATCATTCCTAATTTGTGAAACGTCATGTGAAAATGGTATTACTTTAGCTCGTTGGCCGATATTCATCATTTTAAAAAGCAAACAGCCAGGCAGGCCGTAACAAAATGTGTTTACTCTCGACATCAGCGGCGTCTGACCGGCTTTGCTATTTCACCACAGGGTGCAATAGCAAACGCCGTTTCCTTGAGTTCTGTGCTTATACACACCGTCTTAATTTAGCATCTGTGTTTCTCATTAACGCGCTTTGCTTACAAAAACAGTAAATGAATGGTTCGCCTGCTGCAAGTCAGCGTCACCTTTGAGCACTGCCGTATCAGCTGCAAGTTATTCTGTTGGTGTAAGCAAAGCCCTGGGTTCATTTTAAAAAATAAAATAGAATGACTTTTCAGCCACTCTTCACTTACACTCTGTAGCTTTTATGACCAGTTCTTTTGGAACTATCGTCACTGATATTGTAAACGAATGACACTACTTCTTCGTGTGTAGCACAACCATGGGTCGAATGACATTCATTGCACTGAACATCATTCGAATCGAATGACATTAAAATGTCTAGTGTGACAGGGGTATAACTTAGATAAACTGAAGTGGAGTGAAACAAAGAAAATGTTTCACGTGGTGTGCCTCAGAGCTTTTACATTCCCTTGTTTACTTCATTGAGGTGAAAAAATAAGAAAATAAATATTCAGTTCAGGGACTGCTTGTCTGGACATGTTGCAGGCATTGCTAGAGAATGACCACTCAAATTTTTTGTTGCAGCGCATTGCTATCTCTGATAAGCAACAGCCAAGCCACCCATACTTTGTTTTTGGAATACATGAGAACTGTGAAGGTGATAATGCAGGAGTGAAGCAATATGTGCTTTTAAAAAGTATGTTTTGTGGACTTTCTCTGAATTCGGGAAAAACAAGATTGTTAGTTTGTTTTGTGCACCTGTACCCTGCATACAGGTATGATCTACTAGTCCAACAGGACAGCTGTCTCATGGCATATGCATTTAAAGCCGTGATTATTTTTACAATGTTGTATCTGTCTTGGCCAACCCTGTGCCGGCATTATGCTGGGTGTCATATGCTGACCAAGTCAGCTGGGGACGAGAGTGAGGCTCAGTGGAAAGTAGGAACCAAAGAGAGACGTGCAACAGTATTTCTTCTCTCCCTAAAACAGGCAAACGAAACTACCTGAGGTGCAGAAAACACCAGGCCCTGTGTGTGCGCACGCATGTTTTGTCTGTAAGCAAACAAAATGTCCACTGGGATCGAATGTTATGCAAACACGCCAATAAATGACGATGCTTGTGGATATGTCTGTGATAAAACATAACAGTCTCCCGTTTAATAGCTGTTTCATTCTCTCTTTACAGAGGCACTTCCCAAGCAATGTTATCAGCCTCAGGGTCATACTTTACATAGAATAAAAGAAGATTCACTGGTGCTGACACTTCACAGAGTCAAAGGGCTCTAAATTTTTATTGTTATTAATGAACCACTGAATATATGACAATGCACGCTGTGTGGCCCAGCTTAAGATATTACAATGGTATTGGGAAGCTTTCTGAGAAACCTAAGAAAACTTTGATTACCTCATGTGTCCCACATAATGCACAAAAAATATGAAAATATTGTGCTGCATCACTACATCACTGCACAGCTACATGTTGGAAATGGGACATCCCTGAAAATTTGGACTTTATGATGGAATCATACCTCATACCTATCAATTATTGTGACGTGTAATGAGAAAAATATACAAATGTACCACTGACCTTGGCGGCAGCAGTCATGAGCTCCATCTCTGCAAACCGCCTGCCTACACACATGCGAGCACCATGGCCAAAAGGCAGCAGGCTGAAAGGGTGGATGAGGCCCCGCGATTCTCCAAGCCAACGTTCAGGCTGGAACTCTTCTGGCTGGGGGAAGTACTTCTCCAGGCGACAGGTCACCAGTGAATTGGCAAATACCGGAATCTGCAATGACACACCAATTCACTGCGATTGTTCATAGGCAAGCTGGTCTTGCGATGAAGCAGCTATGACAGTAGCATACCTGCCAAGACTTTCGGATTACCTGGAAGACTTCTGGATTTTGACCGTTTCTCCCGGTTGTACGGATAACAGGAAAATTTCCTGCAAATTCAGTTGGGCCCTGTTTCTATTGACTTAAAAACTTTTAAATTGTTTTTAAATATGTTATAGGCTATATTGATCATTGATATTTTGTAGGTAATGCGTGTGTGTCCACACAGTCCAAGACAAGCGACGAGACCAACTCAAAGCGGCGGCGAGGCCAGTGCAGCTGGCACGGCTAACCTCACTCGCAGTCTGCAGCTACACCGCGAACCCGTGGTAAAACCCCTTGAGGCAGGAAAGTAGCGCCGCTTTTTGAACTATGCCGCAACGCTCTCGCCGGAGCCGCCAACCCTCCTTGTTTTCTCCCTTTCGTTCGGGAGCCAGCGCATCCGCAATGCTGAATGGCTGCGGCGTGCAATAAGGTGATGTCGACATCACGAAAGTGGTGCGAAACTTGTTTCAGCGCACTTCTAGCTTCTCTCGCCCACCATGTGCCTGCCAAGCGGTGGCTGCCCTGCAGCTCCTAACGTGCATTTTGCATGTGTTTCTGCCTTTCAGTAGGGATGTGAACTTCGTTCGCTGTTGAAATCTCTTGCTGCCACACGTTTCAATGCAGCAGTAAGCCAGAGAAAAGACTAGCATGATTTTCGGTCCCCCAAGGAGAACCAAATGTTGTGTGCTGAAAACAGTGGCTTTTCCATTTCGCTCCTTCTAAGCACGCAGTTTCATGCAAGCTGACTGTTACAGTTTTAGATGTTGGTGAAGTTGCATTGAAGTTTCAATGTACCTTGCATACCTGGACTCTTCCTTCAGTACAGTAGAGAACACCAATATGTTTTAGTTGACTTCGCGCATTGGACTGTGTTCTCGTGCGTGCACTAGTTTTCAAACTATGTAATTCATAAGTTAAATGCCTGTAACTCCTACTTCGTAATTGTGCATGTGTATATGTATGTGTGAGCTTGTGATCGTGTCTTTGAACTGTCTATATGTGCGCACGTGTTTGTGCAAGTGTGCATGTTCACATGTATATGTCCGTGTGTATGCGTTCATCCATGTATAATGTATGTATGTATGTACATGTTTGTATTGTGTGTCTACATATGTGCGTATTCAGTAAAACCCCACTGTTTTGTTCCCGCCTGCTGCGTTTTCCCGGCTGCTACATCGTTTTTGGCAGCTCGCGGCATAGCTCCCATAGGATTCAATGCATTAGGAACCCCGCTGTTACGTCACAATGTGGAAACGTTCCCGCATGTTATGTCGCGAATTGGCATTCCAAGCGGCCACTGCCGACAGAAATATTGACTTTTCATGTAGCTTGACTTGGCTTGACTGTAGGATTAGCTGCACAATGGGCGACGCCAATTATGTTTCCAGCTTCTGCCATCTGAGTTATGGCACAGCGATGCAAACTGATGGTGGTGGAATCGCGTACAATGATTACGTTTCCATCGATGACGCCACCGTCACCTCCGAGGTTTTCTCTGTCGACGAAATCGTAGCCGAGTGTGCCGATGCGTGCACTGAAAGCGCTAGCACTGCAATAAAATTGTGCCGATCACCACTTCTCTCATTTTTCCATTTTTCCCATTTCCTGGGTCTTACGTTTATATTTGACGGTCCCGTGAAAAACATACCAGCGGGGTTCTACTGTATGTGCAGTGTGTGTATGTGTGCATCTATGTATGCATGTATTTGTGTGCATACACAAATACATGCATACACATGTGTATGCATCTATGTGCATGCGTATGTATGTATGTGCGTGTGGTTCTATGTACGTGTGTGTGCATACATCTATGTGTGTGTGCATGTATCTGTGTGCGTGCGGTCCTATGTGTTCACATGTGTAGGTATCTATGTGCATGTGTTTGCACGTGTTTTGTGTACGTATCTGTGTGTGTGTGTTTGCCTGTGTGTATGTATTTGAGTTTGTGCATTCTGTGTATATGTGAGTATGCGTGTGCATGTGGTCATATGTGCATGTGCATGTGTATTTTTGAGTGTGTGTCTGCATATGTATGTATGTGTCCCTGTGTGTCTGTATGCACATGTTTGTAAGTACGTGTGTACGTGTGCCCATGTGTTTGTATGCGCTGTTCACATTCATGTGTGCGTGTTCCCGCGTGTGTATATGTATGTGCATGTACGCGTGTGCTGGTATGTGCATGCGTGTTTGAGCTCGCATTTCACCATGACAAAATAGAGGTGCATGCGTTCTATAAAGGCTCTTTTGCAAAAACAGCATGTATTTTGCACAGTGGCATTGCTACAAAGGCATTCAGCTTTGGCCCGCTCGTGCCGACAAATTAACTTTAAATAAACTATCACATTTATTCTTCATTACATATCAGCTGTTTAGTAGCTACGTACATGCAACACATTCTCCTTTATATTCTACGCTGTTTGCATAGTATGTGTCGCCGTACGGCCAATTCAGGGGACGATGGAGAGGCAAACGCGGAGCCACTGATTCGTACTCATATTTTTTTTATGCGCTGTTGCTTGTTTTAACCGAAGTGCCCCGAAATAAAAACATCTGTCACGAAGTTATACTGGGAGTACAGTGTCATCGCACCAGTTTCGCAAGGAATAAGTTGCTATTTGGCGCTTCAAAGGCCCTAATAAAGAAGTGCACACACTCACTCTTAATGCGGTTGCAACGTGCCACTGGAGGGTTCAGCGTGACGTGCGCACCGCTCCGGCGCGGGTAGGGAAGAAATCCAAGGAGGATTGAGGAGGAAAGCACGCATGTGGAGGAGAGAGTCGCTACTTTCAAGATCAAGGGGCTTTACCCCGCGGTAGAGTCAATGCATAGGCTCCCTTTAAAGGAGCCTATACAGTAACCCTACCCCGCGGGAAGCGGCAGCGCCACGTTCCCCCTCGTGGAATTGGTGCGAGGAGGGGTCAGGTGTGCCCGTAGGCAAGCGCCGCCGATATTCACACGTCCCCATTCTAGCCACCTTAGTGACACTTATTGGCAGTGTAACAACAGTTCATGCTGGTTACCCTGTACAAATGAGCAGAACTAGGAGTCTTCGTGTACCTAGAAATTCCCTAGCCATTTGCTAAGTCGGCCAAACTACAGTGCAGCCAAACGCTAAACAGAACAGGCCGTACCAGGCCGTACTTTCAAACTCGATAGTGCGTGTTACATCAGGCCTTTTATGCATTTCAGGTAGTGCTGGAGAGTTCTTGTGTGTCCTGCTTTGTTGTGCTACTTCGGGACGATTCTCCTAAGTCCACAGAGATTGTGAGGACTACCAGGAGCCTCAATTTCGACGTCATTGTGGACACAGTGGTACAGTTAATTTGGATGAACCGTCCTGCCTCTAAGTAGTTATATGTTCCTATGTAAGCATTTGGCAGTGTCACTACACGATAAGGAATATTTGCACGTTTAATTGGAGCTTAAATTTAACAGAGAGCTAGAGCTTGAAGTGGACGATCAACTTCCAAAGCAGCTTGATGCAAGTTCATGCTGCAAGTTCACTGTGCGATCAAGCTATAAATAATTCGGCGGACTCTTGGTCATATTCTTCCACCACTTTACTGTTTCGATCAAGAAACAGCGTTAAGAACATGGTCTCCCCTGTTCCCAAATCCGGAAAGATGCTTATTTAAATTAAGTGTGCACTTGTTGAAAAATCACAGTTTTGCAAGAAGAGTAGCATCTTTAGAGGCAATCTGAATTGTAGTGAACATCGGCGTAATTAAGTAAGCATGCAGTTGTGTAAAGTACCATGTGACGGTCAAGCGGCAGCGACAAAAACCCAGCAGAGCTGCGAGCTATGATGTCTTATGGCCCGCGCTAAGCAGCGTGCACTTATCAAAGAACTTGGCCCAGCACAGTGGCATCAAGTGAGCACGTCCCTTCTGGCACGAGTGCTGTGTGGCGAGAGCATTGCCGTCGTGACTATATGGGAGGTGCCTGGAACGGAGCATGCGATCAAGGTGCTGCTACGCAGTACGCTGCACGTCTGATGGCTTCCGAGATAGCACGTGCACCAGGGATGGCTACTGTGCAAAGTCCACAGCTATTGCTCAAGCGACAGGCGGGCTAGGCGTTTCCCCTCCACTTCGATGCAGGCCTCCTGAGCGGTGTGATGTTACTGCATGCACACTCCGAGCGACAGAGATGAGTCGGGCTCGTTTGATCTCTGTGGTGGGTAGAAGGTACGATGCGCGGGGGGTTGTTATCAATTTGGACTTTATGCGGCATATGATGGTGACGGTGACAGCAAAAACCCGCAGAGACTGTCCATGCAATTGCTATCGCAATAATAAGTTATGGTCTGCGCTGTACATTTGGTAGGTCTCTAGCGCATTTATAAACATTGAATTCTAAATCTATTGTGCTGAGGCATGTTAGAAACAGGCTGATGTGAAGGGCTGCCCGTGCAGTGGCCAGCGACAACACGTGCGCTGGGTTTATAATCAAGAAACAGAACTTTGCATACAAGACATTGACCATTTCCACTGCTGACAGGCTTCACTGAACAACAAAAATTCCACCCCGTAACATATGCTTTGCCACATTAAAAACACACTACGGTGAAGCTGCTTTTTATCTTGCTGCACACATGAGAGGCTATATATAGCGCCCACCGGTGGGCACCCCTCTCCCGACTCTGCACACATACCTGCAGCATGCTTAAATCTACTCAGAAAGAAGGGGGGGGGGGGGAAGCTACGAGCATACAAACCACACAGTAGAGCGAACAAGCGCACGAAGAAAAATGGACCTAGGAAAAGCCCTCGACATATCTATATAAGATAAAAAGCGCATTGAACCTGGGGGGCCATGCAGGCCATTTAGGGAAGTTAGTATGCAAGGTGAGCAGCAAAACACTGACGCCACGCGCAGCACGGATTTTGTTTGCACACCAAGCTTTGCTGCTGCACAGACGTGTGATGTGGAGAAAACCAAGTGTCGTGCTGTGAAGCACACTACCACCACTAAACTGTTCGTTGCCAGAAAGAATGCCACTACTTAGTCACATATGCACGTTTCACCGGAAGGGGTTTGGAAAAGTGAATTATATGTAAGCTTTTACGGCTTCAGAGCAGCCTTCAGAGCAAGGAATCAACGAAGTCCCAAGATGGCGTCATAGGCTGGCTTCGCCGAAACGCTCGGTCGTGTGGTGGCTAGGTTAAAACAACAGTTTAGCTAGTGCAGGAACGTTAAAACAAAAATAAAATTCAGTTCACTATACAGCTGTGCCTTACACTCACAGACCGCATTATTAATGTCGTGTAAATATTTTTACATTTTTACTCTATAAGTGAGCTGAAGAGCAATCATTCAAAAGTGCCCTTCCCCTGGCGCCATTGTTTAAGTGGTGAGGCATGCCTACTTGCTGTGGTAACAGGGAAGTTGTTGCAGTGCTGAGCTCTAGGAGGAAGGTTCTGTTCCCAGTCACGGCGGCCTCATTCCGATGGGTGCAAAATTCATGCATGTACACAAATACCTTGGAACCCTAGCATTATTCTAGAGGACCACCTTAGAGTGTGCCTCATAATCATATTGGTTCTCGAAAAATGATTGTTACGGCGTACCTATGTGCGCCCAATAATCCGCCGCACTTCAATCGCACTATCAGTGAAGGGCGGAACATCTCGCGCGGTTGCGCATGTGGAGCAGACGGCCAGGCTAGGTACATCTGCCTTAGCATTTTCTGGGGACATACACCAAAAAGCAGTGTGGCGCGTGGGCATGTTTTGGAGAGTTTTCAGCCACTCCGCTAGGCCTTGCGGACGCCATAAACGTGCAGATGCGGTGATTGTGGTCCGTTGAAGCCCAGTGCACGATAAAGAACCCCAGGTGGTAGAAATTCCTGGAGCCCTCTACTACGGCTTTTCTCTCCTTTCTATCTCTTTCAGTCCCTTTCGCCTACCCCCACGGATGCTTAGCTGTGCTCCCGACATGGTGGTGGTGGTGGTGGTTAGAGGGAAAATGAAAGACGGCGTCTCATTTTCCCTCTATCCACTACCACTACTGCATCTTCGGTGTCTTCACATATTATCTTCTGCAATGACAGGACAACATCCTTCGAAGGTACACTTCGCAAACACGATGAAATATTTGGATGTCTATAGCAGTTCATCTTGGACATCATGCCTCTGATGCTGTCTGTACTTATGGACGGCTCATCAGGCATCTTATGAAGATGTACAGATGGTCCTTCACAGGTATTAGCTGTCTACTGTTCTATATGATATACAGCACAATAACGTTTAACACGACCTCTGTAACACAGTGACAAGTCTGACGACACATGTTCCACACAAGGCAGCTGTATTTTGGTAAGGTGAAATGCAACAAGACCCATTTATTTGGGCTTCTGTGCATAAGAGCCCCGCATGATAAAATTTAATGTAGAGACCCCACTATGATGTGCTTTATAAATCGTACCCTGGTTGTAGTCGTAAAGCCCCAGGTATTCGCAGGTTCAATACTGGCTGTGGCAGTTGTACTTGTGGGGGCAAAAATGCTAGAGGCCCATGTACTATGCATTTTCAGAGCACGTTAAAAAACCCCAGGTGTTCAATATTTCCAGAATCCTCCACTGCACCATGCCTCAATTATATCGTGGTTTTGGCACGTGAAGACCGCGAGAAAACACCAGAAATTGTTAGTTATAATAGAAATGAAGATGAGGGCAGTGGGTGGATATGAGCCCTTCCAACATTTTGTCATGCCTAGCAAGACAGTTTATAAAGTGCGATTTCTTCTTGTCATAATTAGATGTGTTCAAACCACAGAATCTCAGAAACACAATAGGCCAAAGCTTTAGAAGGCGGCACTCACCTTGCATAGATGTTCAGCAGGATCTTTAAAATTATTTACAGCTAAAAAACAAATTGTAAATGTCATAAGCACCACTTGCAGTAAAGGAAGCATGAAGCATGTTTACGTCACAATACGCTATGTTGTGTTCATATGATGCCCCATCTTTTTTAAAAAGAATAATTTGTTCAAGCTACCTGTTTCTGCCATCAGCAACTAAATTAACATGCCCTACTTATAATGCCCACCTTCATCAATTCAAATGGCCTTTGAAGTCAATGACTGTATAACACCACTGCAAAACAAAGTCTCGGAAATTTAGAAGCTGGTGAAAGCACACATAAATTTGACGTATGCTCAATGACATTAAGAAATTGAAAGCTGCACCTTGTAAAATGAACAGGAAAAACACATAAGCATAATTATACTGAAAAAATAAATAACGCAGTAACAACAAACACATGTAAAGTACACGGCCTTTACTGCTCTATCACTGGCACAAATTAACGCGATGCCCATATTAAAATGCACAATTTTGTCGACAGAGACTCAGCATCCATGATAGTTTAGGCATGAACGTAGCTATACCACTTTGCTCTTCACTCACCCTGTTACTGATTATGCGCCGCGCACTTATCTCAAGATCGGGACTACCTCGAAATTGCCTGAATAGCTGCTAGGAGACCATAATGAGTGGATAAAAACAATTTTGGAAATACACTGTGCATACAGTGCAAGAAAGCAGGATGAAGAAAGGAACGTATGCAACAACTACAGGCACTGACTAGATTTATTATCGGTGGCATTTTCATTCTCCCATGACTGACATTCTTCAGTACATACTCGGCGCCTTCACCAATGACTCAGTCACATTTGTCCTCTTCGACACGGTTGGCTACATCCCTCACTATGGCAAATGAACATGAAGAAGGCAAACTTCCTGCCATGACTCAAACTTGAGCACTTTGCACACTCGCCTACAATGACCCAGGATGGCTCGATGAATCCAAATAGGCCACAAACTTTGGGAGGAATTAGCTTCCACTGGCATTTTTGTTGGCTTGGCGAGACAGGAAAGGGCCCAATGAAGAAGAAATTGGTTCCAAAACGATCTGCTCAAGGGCTGGTTGGTACATCTCTTGGAAATACACTATGCGTGCAGTGCAAGAATACAGGATGCTTCGGGAGGTTTCCGCTGGGGCACTGCAGGCGTAGGCATAATGCACTGACAGGACTGAAGCCCCCCTTGAAATTTTTCCGGCCAGCGCCCTGCTGCCTATACTGGCCTGTCACTTTTCAACTAAGGCGCACATCGACTTCAACTCTGCAGAAAAAGTTTGGCTTGTCACTCTATGTGGCAGGGAAGGTTGGGGGCTTGTTTGCAGTAAACAGTGGTGACAAACAAAAAACGCCGCCCACTGATCGTTGAATAGTGCTACGATAAGGGCCTCAAAGGGAAGCTTGTGGTATTTGAAGCATACCGGTGGCAGGAGACAGGCTCGCCTGTAACGTGTTGCCAATCAGCTCTCAGAGGTGACGGAAGAATACAGTGGCTCCACGTATCCATTAACACGCGTAGTTTTCACTTCATTTCATTTTATTACCTTAAAGACCCTGGAGGTGGGGTGCTCGCAGTCCATTGAGCTAGCAAACAAAGCGCAAAGTAAAGTATCTTGCTGTTCGCTGTGCAACACCTTCCCCTGTGACACCGGGCCCTTCTTCCCCTCCTTTTTCCCCTTTCTGTGGGGCAGCGATGCTCTTCTCGCATTGTATGTCAGTGTGTTATTTTTTCCGTTTTGAGCAGTGCGCCTACATATGTGGCCCAATACAGTTTCGTTTTTATAATCTTTATTAGCCACTTATGTGCATGCATGGTGTGTCCCCTTCTAAAGATATAGATGGTGGTGGTTAAAACTTTATTCAAAAGGCCAAAAGTAAAAGGCCATAAAATAAATGAGGAAAAAGCAGCATTGTGGGCGGCCTTCAGGGTGCCAGTTGTGGCGTCTAGGCCGTGCCTAGTTGCGACGTCCTCTGTCCAGGTCACCAGCCAAAGCTGAAGATCCGGCTCGGTGCTGGACAAAGCAGCCTTCCACTGCTGTGGACTCCTTAAGTGTCCAGAGGCAGGGGGTAGGTGTACTGGGCACGGGAATAAAATGTGCTCGTAAGTGACACGGGAGCTGCCACTTAAGCCGCAGGCCGGTGAGTACGTCCCGGGATGGAAGGGGGCAAGACGTGCAGGAGTGAGAAAGGTGTGGGCCTGAAGTTAGCACCACAAGTGTTGGCGGTGCTGGGAAAGGGATTTGTGCAGTGGCAATGACATGCAAGGTAATGTCGTGGTATATCAGGAGCGCGTCACCCATATCCATACCCGGCGGGGGCGGGCTTGCTCGGTCAGTCGAATTGTGAGTGATGGAATTTGCCGCCACGTTGCCAGGATGGGCAGCGTGAGCGGGCACTCAGATAATTTGAATGGGGCGAGAGGGGACGTAATCAAAATGTAAGATACCGGTGGCGGGGGTCCCGCCTTTCAAACAGCTTAGTTGTAGACTGCAGCATTTGAGTCACTGAGAATATATTCTGCGGAGGTGTGCATGATGGCAAGTGCAATAGCTGCCTCTTCAGCCTCGACAGTGGTTGAAGTGTAGATGGAGGCCGTAAATGTAGGCCAGAGAGAATTGTCAGTGACTGCAGGGGTACGGGCTGGGTAGTGGAGGTACGGGGCGGCATCCACACACACAACAGCGGGGTGCTGTCCGTACTGACACCAGAGCGCAGAGGCGCAGAGGCTTGCGCTGCTCTACTGAAGGGATGGTGTGCGGCATGCATGTTTTTATGGAGGGGATTAAAGGTTAGGAGGGAGGGGACGTGGGAAGGGATGGGCAGCGAGGTGGGAAGAAGGATAAGTATGGAGAGCACAAATCTCTCCACCCTTAGGGTGGAGATTAGTGCGACCAGGCCGGGTACGGCAGAGACTGAGGAGCTGGGCTGAGCGATGGGCCTGTCTCAGTTCCGTAAGGGAGCTGTGGATGCCCATCGATAGTAGCCAAGTTGTCGAGGTAGATGTCGAAAAGGACAGAGCCAACTTATATGCCAGGTGAATGAAGCTGTTGACTTCGTCTTCCTCAGTGCGAGAAAGGAAGAGATACATAAGAGAATAAACAAAGCGGCTGAGAACAAAGGCCTGGATCAGGCTGTGGAGGTCGTGTCCGCGCATGCCGTGGTTACAGTTAGCAATGTGGCTTATGAGATGGAACACTGTTGTACAGTGTTCCTGAGTTGGGTGATACGTGTGACGTGGTTGCCACTGGAATGAAGGAAGAGTCCAAGGATGCGGAGGGCAGGGACAAGAGGAAGAGGTGTGCCGTCAACGGAGACAGTGAGCCGAGAAGGTCACAGCGGAGCCACACCCTGGCGCAGAAGGAGCAAAAGCCCCAATCTGGTCAGGGAGCAACTCAACCCAATAGCCCGGGCATGAGTTTTATGCTTATTATGCGAGTGCATTCATTACGCGAGTACGGCATTTGTTTGTATGGATGCGGTAAGGTTGATTACTAAGGACCTTTTTTTTTTCCATGTCACGAAAAATGAAACCGTGTTACAATCGATGTTCCACATTTCTTTTTTTTTTGGTCGCGGGAAATGGGTGCACGTTAGAATCGAGTAAATACGGTATGTTATGCCTTGTGACGATGCAGTAGGTTTGCAATGTGTATAAGATGACCGCTACAGACCATATGTGAATTCTTTGATAATATTTTGATAATCCATTGCTATCGCTTAGGTGAGGTCATAAAATACCTCACTAAGTGTCTGCAAGCCAGGATATTCATTTCAAACCATTTAATTCTTGAATACAATATTGCGCTTGGTAACTGTAGTAGCCGAAACAGCTACAGTCGCCGAGATGATCGACTGATCCATTAGTAAATTAGTGAATCAATCAGCAATTTATTGTACAATGTGAAAAAGAAACGCACACTAATCTCTTTAGACCAATACCCTTTCGGCTAGTATCTGGTCCAACAGAAACACTTGAACAGAGAAGAGTAAATTTGCAAGCAAGAGTCTCACTGAGTTCCTTAAAGAAAAAACAGTGCAAGAGAACGAAGACAAAAAAAAACAAGTACAATGGTCAGGCTCTTCAAGTATGCAACAGCAACCCGTCTGCATAAAGCTTCTGCTACTTCAAATAAATAAGTTAATCGGGATGCTTGATTTTCAAGGAGAAGCGTTTAGATGAAGCAACAAAATTTCTTCTGTCTTTACTTTAGTTCCAAGTTTCAGCACCAAGATATATGTACTGCCATTAGTTGCTTGCCTGGTGCGCAGACGTGGGGATGAAAACATTGCACATCTTATGTTCTAAGCACGCATACCTATACTTGTACTGCCGTAAATGAAAGCACATGGAACTCATTGAACAAAACATTATTGACAGAAGGAAACTTACTATTCTTAGACCTTGTTTCTGTAATTGCAGGAAGACAGCCAAATAAGTTCTCTACATGTTTCCAAACAGCAACTTAGGTGACAGTGAAATAAGAAGGAAGTACAAAGCCAGATCTAGGTCACAAAGAAAATATTGCTGGGTGTAGGCAAGGGTGTAAGAACTGTAAGAAAGTTCCTATACACACTCAGCTCTTTTTCCCAATCTTGATCTGTCTAAATTGACCCCAAGGCATAACACTGTCAACTCAATGTAGAAAGCGATCATTTAAGGTTAATTATATGGTGTATTGAGATTTTTTCTATGAGCATGAACTATCATACACTTTGTTTTATTAGTGTTTAGCAACAACCAGTTTTTCAAAAACCAATCAGGTGTGGCTAGTAGTTGACTATCTATTGTAGCCTCTCATTCCGTGCGATCTGCCAATCCTGGTGCTGTCTCAAGAACGTACATTTGTTACATTCTTAAATGGAAAGCTTATGGTGAACATCATTGATTCGGGAGCAAAAACACTGGGCCTAACATGGATCCTTATGGCAATCAGTAGTTTACTTGATTAAGTTCCAAATCACATTTATTGATTGTGCTTGCATTCTGCATGACTCGGAATACTTATAGAATTAAACTGTTTGAGTTTCCAACAACACTGCAGGATATTAATTTATCTGTCTAGGAGTGTAAAGTGGCGAACTGTACAGAAAGCTTCTTCCATGTCGAAACTTCTTTTACTACGTTGCCTTGCTTAGTAAATTCTTCGGTACTTTCTATGGTTGACGTGCTGAAATACTTGGGCGTGAATATATCCTCAAATTTATGCTGGTCATACCCTGTCAAAAAAGTCTACGAAACTGCGGAAAAGAAGCTTTGGTTCTTGCGATGGAAATTGCATTTATCCCCAAAGTCGGTAAAACTAACAGCTTATTTAACCTACGTTTGTCCCACACTAGAGTATGCCTGCATAATCTCAGACCCTTATCAGTCAGGGTTAATCCAGAGACTGGAAAGAGTTCAACGTTGAGCAGCAAGATTTATTTTATTGCGATACTCTCGTACAGATTCTGTCTCCAAAATGCTTAGTTTACAGAACTTGCCCACGCTCGCTGAACGCAGGCGCATCGCAAGGTTAAAGTTCTTTTACCTTCTAACTAAAAACAAATTTAACATCTATAGCGACCAGTACTTGATGGCACGGCAAGGCAGAATATTACGAAGAAGCAAAGATGGTACTTTCGAAGTACCTCAGATGCACATTAACAGTTATGCGTTTTCCTTGATCCCAAGAACCATTAAAGAATGGAATGAATTACCGCTACTAACACGAGCAAGCAGCAATGCGGATCAATTTGAAGACAACCTAACACGACGTTAAATATGCACGCACGTATATGCTGTTTTTTTCTCTTTTTTTCTATTTTGTGGGTGTCTTTGACATTCGTTTGCATTGGTAGTTTGTATTAGTTGATCTGTATATATATATGTACGGAATATTTCGCTTATGTATACAACTTTCTGTTTTTGTACGGTAACGCTCGGCCATGTTTCGTAATATTTGATTAACTTGCATTAGTGGTGCTGTATAATGTGATTAATGCATGGCTTATGTATGCTTATGTGTCTTGTTATCTTTTGTTAAATGCTTATATTTGCTTATGCAGTATGTTGTTCTCTTTCAAGTGTTTCTTTTCTCTTCGTGTATTGTACGACTTGCAGCAGTGTTGCTTTTTACCCACCCTGTAACGGCCGACAGGCCAACAGTATGAGTAAATAAAATAAAGTGCGCCAATAGGGTCAGGATGTTTGTAGATTTAGTAGAGACAAAACCATGTTGCTGGAGGCTTACTATGCTGTCATTGAGAAGCAGTCTTCATGGTCTTCGTGATCACGGTCTTCATGCAAGTGGCCACTGCATGAAGACCCTGATCTGGTGATTCCAACAGCTTCAATAATCTAGTGGGTTTTTTTTTTTCTTGCAACTAGCATCCATGATGATGCTTTTCTTTAGTGAAGGTGTGCACTCACACTTTTTACAATGTTGACTAAGATGACCAGCTGCTACCTTCTGAGCCCTACTGCTATGTCCTAGAAGTCTAATATTCAGACATCTGCCAGTACGTCCAATGTATTTTCTGCCACATGAAAGAGGGAATGAACACACGATCCCCTTTCGACATGAAACTAATGGCTCCCTGTGTGTTTTGTCATACACCTTCCAGGCTGGTTTATAGCTGGATTTGCAGAGCTTTGAAAGTTTGCTGGGGGCGGAAACTACTACTTTTATATTCGCCTTGCTTGCTATCTTCTTGAGAAGATGTCACATGCCATGTATGTGTATGACAGTTATGCTTTGCTGACGCGCTTCATGTTCCCTGATGGTCTCTTACATGTTGCAACAGTCTCTCTTTATGGCTTTTAAGAGCCTTCCTGCGACTGACACTACGACGAACTATGACGAACTGTGACTGACACTATGATGAAATATGGTGCGGAAACATGGAGTTAGCCTCCATGTTTCCGCGGTAATACCAGGAGAACGCAGTGATTAAATATTTTTCGCCTCAGTGACAGCAGCAAGTTTCCAGTCATGATTTCGGAATGCCTTGTGAATGCGCTCCAGTCCGTCCTACACTTCAGGCATGAGGATGATCGCAACAAGAAAACTGTTCCTTACGAACTTGCTCAGCTTTCTGTCCTTTTAAGAAAACTGCTGCATTAGACACCCAAGTACGGCAACGACATTGATGAGGCAATGTGGTGCAAGTAAACATGATAGATGCCTTTGTCGTGTGGCATTTACTACAGACCATGTCCAGTTATTACGTAAACTACTTCAGTTACCACAAGAGGCTGGTCATGGATGTCATGGAGGCGGTACGTGAACGCGGGTTCATGCACATCAAACAGTGCCACAGCAGCAAAACACATATGGCAAGTTCACCTCGATGTGCACTAAACATTCAACTCAACTGCTTATTTCACTTTCGTGTTATATTGATTCCTCTGCCAGATTTCTTTTTTTAGGGGCGAAGCTCCTTAAGCTGTGGGTCGGTTGTCACGTATCGTCGTATTGTGTAACCTACACTCACAATACCATGCAAGGCCATGCAATGCCGGGAGGCTCGTGCTCACCCTCGGCGCGTGCCTCCCGGTGCGCGAGCTCTCTCACTCTTCCGTCTGCTGTCTTGTGAGAGAGAGAGAAAGAGACAGAGAGAGAGCGAAAGGCGCGCATTGACTATGGAAACGCTCTTTCTTTGATGAACGCTGTACCAGCTCGCAAAGAAGGAGAACGCGCCCCCACCCGTAAGAGACAACGTTGGCGCAGGCAGCGTCTTCTAGCGAGTTTCTTGATTGAAAAATACCGACTGCTCGCGCTGGAGAACGGTTCACCGGCCACCCATATATATATATATATATATATATATATATATATATATATATATATATATATATATATATATATATATAGGCAATGGATCTTGACTTGCAATGAAGTGCTGGTGGGAGATTTCACTTGTGCGTAGTTTAACCATAAGGATTCGTAGCGTGCACGTCAACTAAATTAATCTGGAACTCGGCACGATCTACGATGAACCTCCGGAGCTTCGCCCGCTCATCATCATTCACTCCGTGGATATGCTGTGAATTTTTTTTTTTTTGAACAACCTGGCTCTTGGCCAATCCCCCAGAGTGGGTGTGTGCCATCATGTTTTGCTTACATCTACACCTACACCAACCAATGGGCTTTGCAAGAGCTCGCTGCCCTTTTCCTGTGCCAGTTATTGGTTCGCCATGTAGCAATGACATGTGACATGAGCAAGAACGTCCGCCGCGGTGGTGTAGTGCTTACGGTACTCGGCTGCCACCCAAAATACGCGGGTTCGATCCCGGCCGCGGCGGTCGTATTTTCGATGGAGGCGAAAATGCCAGAGGCCCGTGTACTGTGCGTTGTCAGTGCACGTTAAAGAACCCCAGGTGGTCTAAATTTCCGGAGCCCTCCACTACGGCCTTTCTCTCCTCTCTATCTCTTTCACTCCCTTTCCCCCACCCCCACGGACGCTTAGCCGTGCTCCGTACATGGGCTGCAGAAATTAGCGTCCTTTCCTAACAGAACCACAATCATCATCATCATCATCATGAGCAAGAACGAGATGATGTGTAGGAGCAGCACGCAAGATAGTTTTTTTTTTACGAAGACACTCGAGCACCAAGTTACATACAAAGCGACATCCACATGTGCATGAAGATTCGGGAACAAACAAGAAAGTGGTTCAGTCTCACACGACCTCAACTGCAGTACGACAGGTGAAGCTGGTCAAGCCCTCACAGTGGAACAGCTGATGATGGGGTGCTGACCAGCACAGCGCTGAAGAAGCCATGTTTTGGGGGCCTGTGCGAGGCACCGACCCTAGGCAGGCTCCCATCAGATGATCTCCATATGTCACACATGCTTGCATGTTCAGTGGTTGCCTCTGATTCTTGTCATGCCGGCAATCGATACTCTCCTCTTTTTGAAGCCAGGCACTCTGTCTCCTTCATTCCAATGCGCAGTTCTTCAGTTCCCAATGAATCCCGCCTTTACCTTTGAAGATGTGTGGCTAGATGGTGGTGGAGCTGGTAGCTCTCATATATGTTGCATGTCTTTCCACAGAGCTGCAGGATCAGGAGACTGCCACTGGAAGCTGACCACATGATTCCCACCACTTCAACCAGTGTGACCAGTACTTTAGTCCAACTCACCCGAACTGGCCCGGAAAGCACAGTCGTGAACAGCTATAGACTTGAGAGTTCACGGGCTCAAACACCATTCCATGGCACCATGTTCAAAGAGGCTGAAGACTGGACGGTCAGGTCAACCAGTGCTTATCACCACAAATAAGCAGAATTAACTATTCAGAACCTTGTCCAGCTGCCAACTGAGACTGTGACCACACAAGTCAAAAATTTGGCGAGCCTCTTCAGATTGACTAATTAAAGATGAAAGAATGTTTGCATCCCTTGCGTGGTGCTCACATGTCATGCAAGCCAGTTCTCTCGCTTACCTTGACCCATGATGTCAGCATTGTTGTGTCACAGTATGAGGGAAATAACCAGTGTTTCTGCAGCGGTAAATGCAGCAGCACTACCTGATATAAAGGATACAAGGGACCACAAGGAACGGCCCCCGCTCTGTCTGGCTTGGGATTCATCGCAAACAGTTGACCCTTGCGCATGTGACGAAGGGGCTGGGACGATCCTGCAGACTCATTCCCAATCCTTGACTGTGCCTCCAGTTGCAAGACAGAGCTCAAGAATGGCATGAGCTTAGGCTTCTGGCAAGGACGAAACTTACTTGCTCGTTGTGTGTGTGTACTATATATGCACGCCCCTCATTATCCTATCAATGAGTCAAATGTCATCAACTCTGCATCGTTCAAAGTGGTATACTATTGATTGTTCAGCTTTGGTAGTAAGCTTACTATGTTAAAGGTGCAAATAAATTCCTTTCTTCAAGCGAAGCTTGTATTAGCTGACTCGTGCCGTTGGTGCTGGCGTCGTACAAGGAAATGATCATGATTGTGAAAGCAAAGCACACGCACTTCTTATCTCTTTTGTTTTGTGTAATAGGATAGACAGAAAATAAAAAAGTGCTTATCAGACAGCAGGTCAGAATCACCCACCTCCAGGATGTGAGACCACCAAGCTGATTCAGCCACTGTCGATCCATCATACACGCCCTTAGAAGTGGACTACTATATGTGCGAAAAAGGAGATGCCCGTAACATGTGCACGCTCTTTGGTGTATGCTTGGCAAACGAAGATGTTGAAATAGGCGAGCCATATGAACCCTGAACCCCTTGGATTTTCTACCAAAGAAGCAAGAAGGGATTGGTTTACGGCATCACAGGGTTGAGCAAGCTTCACATGCCCCCATGTTCCTCGTAGTGGACAGGTTGCTTAGATTTTTGATGGTTTGCACTGCCATGTACTTTGTCTGCTGTCCCTTTGGTGCAACAGACAGCACAATGAACAGCGCAGGAGAAGTCATCACACTTTATGCTCAGAGTCAAGGAGCAGCCCTTTCCTGCTCCTGTGCAAAGCCTTCTGATCTGAGACCGTCACATTAGAAAATATACTTCAGCGTAAATCCAACCTGTATGAGTGGCAAGTGACTGGCAAGTGTCCACTGCTGACATTCTCAAGGCGAGTGGAAGCAACAGTGGCTCCACTTTTGAGGCATAACTTACAATTCTCAAGCTTTCTTTTAAACCCCCTTGATTAAGCCAATGGAACATTGCAGGACTTGACATTGCGTGACCACTCTCTGTTGTGGCTTTAGCATGAGAGGAAAAAAGAAATGTTACATAGCACCCTTTGCGTGCGCAGTGCACCAGGTGCTGCCATCCTGTGCGAGAACAGCAGCCTTTCTCACACACCTCTAACTGTTTGTAGCAAAAAGGGCTCTACCGGGTAATGATGATGATCTTAGGGTATTACGGCCCAGAACCACGATGTGATTATGAGACACGCTGTAGTGGACAGCTCCAGAAATTTCAACCACCTGGGGTTCTTTAATGTGAACTGAAATTGCCCTGTACACGGGCCTCAGCATTTTGCCTCCATCGAAATGCAGCTGCCACAGCCATTAGACCACCATGGTGGTGCTGGCCTACCAGGTTTAGCAAAACGTTTTCTTGGGCTAGTTGGTGCATGACTTCTTTTAAAATGTTGTAGCGCAAAGGAACGCAGGGACACACAAAGAGCACAGGACGGGTGCTAACTTCCAACTGTGTTTATTGAAGAAACGTACGTACATATATACAAGTCACAAGGGGCGTCAAGGGCATGACACTCGCGTTAATCAGGAAACTGCGAGGGATATTGTATATTGAAGCAATGAGGCTTTAAATCGTATCTGGACACATTGCATGCTCTATGACTTATTTGCTGTTTCACGCCAGTCCATCAGAATACAAAAGTGACGCTGCTAAACAAGGCCAAGAAAGCTATAAGAAATGCTAGCTCTTGTTTTGTGACGCACCCCTTTGGACTTTAAGTATTGTTTGTTGTTTTTTGTTCCTGACGCACCCCACTGGCCTTTAAGTATTGTTGTCGTTTTGCCGGTTTTTATTGTTTGTGACGCACCCCTTTGACGCACCCCTTTGGCCCTCTAAGTATTGTTGACTGTCCTCCAGTGCGTGTGTGTTATGTAGGCCCGTTGGTATTCACTATACGCGACCCAATCTTATAAACTTTCTGCTAGCATTTCTTATAGCTTTCTTGGCCTTGTTTAGCAGCGTCACTTTTGTATTCTGATGGACTGGCGTGAAACAGCAAATAAGTCATAGAGCATGCAATGTGTCCAGATACGATTTAAAGCCTCATTGCTTCAAGATACGATATCCCTCGCAGTTTCCTGATTAACGCGAGTGTCATGCCCTTGCCGCCCCTTGTGACTTGTATATATGTACATACGTTTCTTCAATAAACACAGTTGGAAGTTAGCGCCCGTCCTGTGCTCTTCGTGTGTCCCTGTGTTCCTTTGCGGTGACGCTGCCTTATCGTGCACGCTGCCTCTGCAACATGATGATGCCCTCGATGGTGTGTCCGTGGTCGATCCTATCTCACCGGTAGTTGCTGACCCTGACACGCCACGCAGCCTTAGCGACGGGCTCCCACGTGTTCCACCTGTGACCGACGTCATCTACTCAAAGCCTTTCATCGTTAACACGTGGTCGACAACGTCAGCACCAGACGCTATAAAGGACTTCGCAGCGGATCCTCGCATCAGTGGGCAGAACAGCGGCAACGCCGGAATGTCACTAAATCGCTGCCTGTTTTTTACGCAGGTATGTTATATTCCTGATGCCTACAGCTATCGTTCTGACGACCGCTTCTTAGTGCTGCTGTTCTGCCCGAACAGTCTTGTTGCTTGTTGCTCTCGTGTTTTGCACTATTTTGATGGTCTTCTTTTGAGTGGTGACGTCGAACTTAACCCTGGTCCTAGAGGGGTGGCTTCAGCTGATACTGCTAAGTCAACTGAGGTTAACACCCCCCTTGCGAGTAGCACTAGCCGCTCAACCAGTTTCCCAACCGACACGGCTAATCTTCTTGCACAATTACTGGAAGGGCAGAAAAAAATTGCAAGTGATATTGCTGATATCAAAGAAACATTTAACTCACGGTTCGAAGCCCTTGAGACTCGCGTATGTGCACTCGAATCTTCCGCAGCTATTACTCATTATGGTGCGACAAGTGATAAACTTAACTCTGAAATCGCGTCACTTCGAGAATCTGTCGCCAAACTCAGCTTAAAGTCGGATGACTTAGAAAATCGATCACGCCGAAATAATATTCTTTTACATGGCTTACCGGAAACGCATGATGAAAATACTGACTCTTTGCTGAATGCTGTAACACAGGTGTTCTCAGAGCGTCTTCGTACACAATGCCCAGATATTGAGCGATGTCATCGCATAGGCAGATCACGTGAAGGGAGACCACGACCAGTGATAATGAAAATCTTTGACTACAGGGAAAAAATGCGCGTCATGAAAAGTGTTTCGTCACTGAAAGGGTCTGGTCTGTACATAACTGAAGATTTGTCCCCGAATGTGCGCGCCTTACGAAAGAAACTGTGGGACGCAACTGCCAGTTATCGAGATAAAGGATCCAGAGTCAAGCTACGTTATGATCATGCCTATATTGATGACGTGCGCTACATCTGGGACAATGGTACA
The DNA here is from genome assembly GCA_013339685.2 of Hyalomma asiaticum. Classification (NCBI taxonomy): domain Eukaryota; kingdom Metazoa; phylum Arthropoda; class Arachnida; order Ixodida; family Ixodidae; genus Hyalomma; species Hyalomma asiaticum. The sequence goes on from CM023486.1 coordinate 117,367,951, forward strand.
GATTCCTTAAAGCGTGATTCTACCGGCGCCGCTAAAGAATCGTTTGCTTCAAAAAATAAAACAACTCGTTGACTGCCAGGAATTTCTAAAAATCTAAGTATTTTGTATTTAAATGCCAGAAGTATTGTTAATAAGCTTGTGCCTTTACTCGCTGTTGTTACGTCGTACTCTCCTCATGTAGTGGCCATAACGGAGACATGGCTACATGGTGGAGTGTTTGATTGTGAATTTACCCCACCCGGTTACGTAGCAGTACGCAATGACCGATCACATGGCAAAGGTGGTGGTGTAGCGCTACTTATTCGTTCTGACATAAAATTTCTTGTGCTTCCCGACACACCTGATGTTGAACTTGCTTGGTGTAAACTCTGCTTAAATAAACTGTCAATAATTGTTGGAGTATTCTATCGAGCACCAGGTTCCTCCTTAGAATATTTACAAAGGCTTAGCACATTTATGCACAAACATGACTTCGGTACCTCAGAACTCGTCTTTATGGGGGACTTTAATGCACCGGGTATTGATTGGCAAACAAAAAATTGCACCGGGCAAGAAATTTCCATTTGTAGGGAGCTCTTATCTATTTCACTAACCCTCGGTCTTACTCAAATTGTGCAATCCCCAACCCGCCATAATGCTCTGCTAGACCTTGTTTTCCTCAGTTCACTTTTAGCTCAAACTGCATTTCAATGCGACGTAATTGATGGTATTTCGGACCACAAAGCTGTGCACATATCGCTTCCATCCCGTCTAAGCAAACAGAAGCCTAACATTACGCAGTTTCATGACTTCGTTCATGCTGATGACGCCTCTATCACAGATACGCTTGCTTCCAACTTTGATTCATTTCACGAACTTAGTAGTCACGGTCACGTTGACACTTTAGTCAACGCATTTGAGCATATGGTGAAGTTATGCATTGATAAATTCGTTCCTCTCAAAACCAAAAAAAGAAATCCGCAGATTCCATGGATGAATCGCAGCTTGCTGCAAACTTCACGTCGCGTTCGTCGTCTGCGCCGTTTGAAAAAGACAGGTAATCCAGATGTTATCAGCCGTTTTAACACTGCCATGACAGATCTGCGTGAAAAAATGGAATGTGCTAGGAACTTTCATTTCCAAGTTGAACTTCCTGCATTTCTAAAATCTAACCCTCGGAAATTCTGGTCTTCTATTAGCCCCACCAAAAGCGATACAGATTCCTTTATTATAGACAGCATGGCTGTTTCAGACCCCATTAAGATAGCTAATGCATTCAATATCTTTTTTGAGTCAGTATTCACACATGACAATAATGCTCTCCCTTCGCTCAGAAGTTCTAACCCAGAGCTGTCCATCGAAGATCTGGTAATTAGCACAGATGGTATCCTAAACTTGATTCTCAAGTTGGATACGAAAAAGTGCACTGGCCCCGATAATATTCCTAATAGCTTTCTGGTGCGGTACGCTCTCTGGTGCTTGCGTTATTTGACTATCATCTTTAACAAATCTTTGTCATCAAGTGCAGTCCCCGAGTCATGGAAGTTAGCCAAGGTCCTGCCTCTACATAAATCAGGAAACAGACAACTCCTCTCCAATTACAGACCCATATCACTTACTTCCAATTCCGGAAAACTGCTCGAACACATTATTCATAAACACATAATTGAGTTTCTTGAATCGAACAACCTTTTGTGTAGCATACAACATGGATTTCGCCGCGGCTTCAGCACAATAACGCAACTAGTGGAATTTTCGCACGATATCATGAGTAATTTAGACACTGGTAATCAAATTGATGCTTTATTTATAGATTTTTCAAAGGCTTTCGACACCGTAATTCACAGCAAGCTTCTTGGTAAACTAGATGTAATTTTAAAAAATCCGCAATTGGTCGACTGGATAGCAAACTTTTTAAACTCGCGCTCTCAATTCGTTTCATTCAAGTCCGAATCATCCTCAGCAGTAAAAGTTACGTCTGGTGTCCCACAGGGCTCCGTTCTGGGTCCCTTGTTATTTTTGATTTTTATAAATGACCTTCCCAGCAATATTAAATCCCAAGTTCGTCTCTACGCCGACGACTGTGTGCTTTATCAGGTAATTACTTCTCCTCACGATCACGTCATACTTCAGGATTCTTTCTCGCATTTTTGTTCATGGTGCTCGGATTGGCAGATGCGCATTAACTTCCAAAAGACCGTAATTCTGTCATTCACGAACAGTCATGCTCCATCGCATTACGCATACTCCTTCGACAACATTGTAGTTCCCCGAGCACAGACTTACAAATACCTTGGCGTTATGTTCACACACAACATGCAATGGTCGCATCACATAGATTACATTACATCTAGAGCATTAAAAAAATTAGGTTACTTAAGACGTACGTCATCTAAATCTCCGAAATCCACCAAACTTCTTATGTACAAAACACTGATTCGCCCTATATTAGAATACGCTTCGTGCGTGTGGAATCCATACAAAGTATGTGATGTGGAAAAAATCGAATCGGTCCAAAGGAAAACTGTTCGTTTCATTGCACATCGATATGACCATGATTTTTCGCCCTCATCTGCAATGAAATCTTTAAAATTATCACCATTGTGCACTAGGCGTGATATCGACTCTTTAAAACTGTTGCACTCTTTTGTTCACTCGTCATGCCGGCTATCTAATGACAATTATATTGTGTATGCTAGTGCTCTGCCAACTAGACGTGGTCACAATCTTAACATAAGGCCTTTTTTTGCACGTACTAACATGTTCAAATACAGTTTTTTTCCAAGGATTATTGCTTACTGGAATGATCTACCTGGTTCTGTTCGTGAAATGAACATATCAGATTTTTTGGAGTCATTTGAATGACATTACTATCTTTCGTCTCATTCTGTACCCGGTTGTGCTTAGGAGGTGATGATGTTGTTGTGATGTTGCTGTTATTCTTCCTGGTGTATTCATGTAACCCACTCCTGCAATAGCCCTGTATTGGGCTGCAGTATTTGGAAATAAATAAATAAAATAAATAAATAAATAACACTTTAAAAGAAGTCTACCAGGTGTCATTTATCAAGACAATGCAAGAACACTTAATATGTGAGGTGGTTTGGAGATGACTTAGGGGCTGCTTTCCCAAGAAAACATTATGGAATACTGGCCACTGCAAGTTTATTATTTCCAACCCTTTACAGGTGTCATGAGTAAAGGGGACCACAGCACGAGCCACAGGGCAAAGAACGAGAGATGGCGTCCTAAGTTACGGAGAGGTACCAGAAGGCACACGCCGGTGACACGTTGGTGTTCGTGGTTGGTTGACGGCGAGCTTCGTGGCACGCGACCCGCGCCACAGTCGGAAGTGGAAAAGCACTGAGCTGGGAATTGTCTGAGTGGCGACTGCCGAGGAAGGACGCATCGGCAGCTACGCTCTGTCGACGGGACGAGGTGTTCGGTTCGGGAGCCGGGACGCTGGCACTCCTTGGCGTGGCCGTGGACCTCGATTACATTCGGGCGAGGCTCCTTGGAGGTTCTGCAGCCGACGGTTCCTGATGCACTTCCAGCAATCCCCCTTCAAGGATCGGCCAGCAGCAATTCACCAGGCCGTCACGTCGCTACGTCGAGCGGAGGACCGTACTTGTACTTAGGGCTCCGGGTAGGCCTAACTCGGGGAGACGCCACGTAACCACTTGAGACCGGACATCGGCTACGGCAGCAGGCGGTACCCTCTGGACGACGTAACGGAGGCCGGCAACAACTTGGAGTCATCAAGCTAGTTCCAGACCGGCAGTGGACTTTGCAGTGACGGAAGAGCAGTGCCGACACCAGTAAGAACGTTCTACATGTGCTAGTTGCGATGATGATGATGATGATTATGGTGGTGATCTTGGTCTTCCCCTTTGTAACTGGTCACCGTAGCTCAGTAAACCAAACCGGTGTGACCGCAGAAAGCACATAACAGATAGATAAAGTGAATAAACAACAAAGAGAAAAAGACAAAAAACAAAGGAACACCACGAGCAATAGAAGAAGGGGAAAAAGAACCACACAAAAAAAAAAGTGTTTCAAGGAGACACCAAAAAAACATGCACAGTCACAGTTTCTGGCATGTTTACTGCGGGCACGACTTATTAGCACAGCGCTCTGCCTTGCCACCAGAACTCGAGGCGTCTCTTGGTGGTCTCCACCGCCTGCCACACATTTCTCCCCTCTTCTAGCCGAAAACCAAGCGTGGTAGTCAGTGCTATTGTACCGGCGTGCGGGAGAACACGGCCACACTCCAACTCACGTGACGGAGTGTCTCGTCCGCAGTTCCACAGATGGCGCGTGTTGCCACGATTCCCTCCGTGAAACGGACCCTCCAGAGGCGCGTCCGCAGCACACCAGCTCTCGCCTCTGCCAGAAAAGTGCTGTCTTTAGAGTTGTCATAAAAAGGCTCTGTGCGGATATCCAGTTTCTCGCTGCGGTACAATGCGAGGGACGATTTTGTTTCGAACGACCTCTGCCACGTGTCTGTTTCCTTCTCTCGTACTCTTTGCCGTACTCCCTCGCCCGGTCTGGTCCTCTGCGCCTCTTCCACTTTCTCCAGACACACCGGTGGTAGCTCGAAACGCCGGCCGCGGTCCGCCTCGTCCATCTCGTAGATCTACCAGCAAAGATGGTATGGACAAGCAACCTGCGTGCGATGTTCTGCTCGGGGAGTCTCAGTAGCGGGTTTTCATACGCTACCTTGGCGGTCGCCTCTCTCGCCATGAAAGAGGACCACACCATCTCCCCTTGAACTGCTTCCACCAGTGTGTGTTTGTGCACCCCTAGGGCCAGCCTGCCTATCTCCCTCTGACGCCTCTCAAAAAATTCCCGGATGCCCGACGAAAGGCAGAGAACAGCACCGCCACCATCTTCCACAGCGCCCTCATCACCTCATAGCAGTTGTATGACCACAGTGCGCTTCAGCAAAGTAGCCCCCTGTACTTGGCTGCTCTCACCCTCAAATCCTTCTCGTATGCTGAGAGGTAGTCTGCCCCGGTCGTCAGCCGAACTCCCAGATATTTCGTCGAGGCACTCAGAGGGATTTCACTGCCCTGCAATCTCCACGTCTCGCTTGGCCGTATGTCTGATGCCCCCCACACCATCACGACACACTTCGTTGGGCTGAAACGCAGCCGGAGTCGTCCCATCTCCTTTCCACATATGTCCAACAGTTCCTGGAGCTCCTCTGCAGACTCGGCAAGCACCGCAAAGTCGTCGGCATAGACTAGCGTCGGGATATGGCTCACCACTGGCTGGCCATTCTCATTATGCGTCAGAGTATATCCACAGCCGGAGTGCTCCAGATGCTGCACCACGCCGGCTACATATACCATAAACAGCACCGGTTCCAGTGGACAACCCTGGCGGAGCCCTCTGCGCATGGTCACCTCCTTGGTTCTCAAGCCCTCCCATTCCGCCACCGCCATTACATCGCTGTAAATGGCCTGCAGCAGCCTGAGATCGTCTTCCTCCATACCGAGCTCTTTAAGTATTTCCCAAAGGATATCCCGGTCAACGCAGTCATATGCCTTTGTGATGTCCAGAAATGCAACATATAGTGGCCTCCCTGACTGGCGTGCCATTTCAATACCCTGGGTGAGCACCAAGAGGTTGTCTTCAATCCGGCGCCCCTGCTGGAAACCAGTCTGCAGCTCGCCAAGTACCCCGGTGGCTTCTACCCACCGCTGGAGCCTTGCCTTTACTGTCTGCATGGCCAGTCGATACAGCACCGGAGTTATAGGCATGTAGTTAGTCAGCTCTTGTTGTGCTCTAGAGCCTTTTTACAGCGGCCTGATCTTGCTCAACTTCCAGTCATCTGGTATCTTGGCCCTGACCAAAGCCTCTGTCACACATTATTCTACCTTCTCTCTTGCTTTAGGTCCCAAAGCCTTGATGAGGCTCATAGGCAGCCTATCACAACCAGAAGCAGTCCTTGCATCCACTCTTTTCAAAGCTTTTTTGAATTCCCTTTCCGTTGGCGTCTCTCTCAGGTCAGCTGCAGCCTCTTCTCCGCTTGTGGGCAATGTGTATGGGCCAACCATGTCTCCCGACAGGATTCCCAGGCAAACCTGCTGTTGTGCCTGCATCCACTGCTCCAGCAATGGGATACATTCATCACCTCCCACTTCCTCCCCATCCGATGGCCTACGTAGTGTCCATTGGGGCGTCCGCCGGCTCTGTCTCTTGATATACTGCCAGAAACGCTGGAGTGCCTGCGGGCTCGCCGATCTCAGCTCTTCCATGAACCGCTTATTTGCTGTCCGGATGCAAGCCTGCACCGAGCACTGCCGCCTCCTGTTTCAGGCCCCTGTATGTTTCCCATGCAGCCACCATGGCATCCTGATCTCCGTTCTTACTGATGTGCCTGTGAACCCAACTCGCCTCTTGCCTGAGTCTTATCGCCTCTGCCACCTCTCTATTCCACCATGGCTTCAGTCCCCTCCGGCGTAGCATGCATGACCCCCACTGGCTTAATACTTTTTGGAACTCCTCCACCAATTCCCCATAGGATTCTATCAGGTTTGCGTGTTCCTCCAGCTTAGCTGCCATCTGCTGCAATGCTTTCTCGTTGGGCCGACGGGGTGTTGCGGGAGGTTCAGTCTGGCACCTCCGAAAACCATTTTGGAATACCAACTGTATGCGATGGTGATCACTTGCCAAGTTGCCCGCGCCATCTTCATCTATCACCATTTCCCGAAGCCTCTGATACAGCGATTCACTAAGAAGGCAGTAGTTGATGCATGACTGCCGGTCACGCACGGACCAGGTTGTCATCCCGCAAATTGACCCCCACCAACTTGGTGCTTTCTGCCAGTTCTTGTAGTAGCCTCCCGTTGGCATCCGTACGGCCATCCAGGTCCTCCAGGTGGGCATTGAAATCCCCTACCATCATTATCTCTGCTTCCTGGCAAAGATGTTCTGCGTCCTTCTGAAGGCAGTGACCACGTCGGCTGAGTCAGGGTGGCTGGACTTAAGACTAAGTGCTGTGCCAAATTGAGACTTTAAAGAGTATCGTTAAACTAGTTAGTTAATTCCGACTATTAGGCATGTCTCGATGTTAGTTTTTCGGCTTGTATATATTTTGTTCATCTTTGGTTTGCCGTGTGCTGTGTTATTGGGTGCGAGGGCCACCACTGGAGATGCTGGCGCTGCGGTCGTTCGATGTGAAAGTTGGATCACGTGATCCCACCTCGCGCCGCGCCGGCCCAGCCTCCGGCAAAGCGGACAGTTCACTCGCATTTTCAATGGCCATTCTCCAGCGTATTTATCTAGAAACATTGTTGCTTCGCATTTATTTCACGTTCACAGACACCACAAAAGCTGAAAAGTGCGCTCGGAGTTATTGGAAGCGTGGTATTTTCTAACAGACGACGTCTGTAAAATTAGCCCAGCCAATGTCACTCCTTCCCTTTTACACTGCAGACGACGACTTGGCCAGCTTCGAACACAGATTCTCCTATCAGCAGCTGCGAGTTGTCATATGCCTTATCGATGAAGGTGTAGATGCTGGACACTGATAGTTTCACTGAAGCATTTAGACCACAATGAGTTACACCTTGCTGCGTACTAGTGCATTCAAATGCGTAAACTAATACGTCCAGGTCTCACGCTGTATTTTCTATCTCTGTAGGCCCCTTTGTGCAAAATACGGACGGGAGTCATTCGTCGAAAAATCCAGTCATGAACTGGCTCGATCGCGATCGAACATTGCCGTGTGACGACAGTCTTGCATACGCGGGAAAAATAAGCAACAGAAAGGAGAAGCAACGGACAACTGTGCCCCAGGCAGAAGTGTCCTTGGGGTCATACTGGCGAGAATTTAACATGTGATCAAGCCACATCATCTTAAGGTGAACCCCCTGTTTGAAAATGACAAGTTTTAATAAGGCACGCACGTGCGTATGTCGTGTGTACACCTTAAATCATGTGAGAAAGGTTGTGATTGAATGCAGCTCTATGCCTGCTGCTTTGGTTTCCACAAAACGAAGGAACCACTCGCATCGCACTCCATAGGGGTATGCGTGTTGAGCGGGAATACAAATTGCTACTTCCATTTCTTCGAGTCAACGGTGGTGCCTTTGTTGATGCAAGCACAATGAATGAATTGCACGAGAAGCACGTCGCACGCCTTTCTCGTGGCCAAAAACTATGTGTGTTTACCGCAACCACGTGCTAAAGCCACCTTGATGTTTACTTTTAATTCATTGTCATTCATCAAAATGCTATCTCACCTAAAAAAAAAAAAGCCGACTCCGCATGCGCGGTATCCTCGCCGGTGACCATAGCAGACGACAACAGCAGACGACGCGGTGCCTAAAGCTTTGTAATGAAGCTATTTTCTTTTTTTTCAGAAGAGTTGTAGTAGAATCAATAACGTAGCCACAAAAGCAGCTCTGTGCTGGGCGGAGCAATCCAACTTTGTGCGTCACACCGATTGTTCCGCATGCCACTGTATGTCCTCGCTCCCAATACCTAAGAGTCACTTCACCAGTCAGCATAGAAGTGGTCATGCACCAGCAAAGCATGTCTCACTCTGGAAAAGGTGGAACAGCTACAGCTTCACATTGCATACATCAGAGGCCTACCAGGGAAGCTGGGACAAGTGACACGGTCGTGCTCCTCGACAAATGAGGAAATTCACAATGGTTGCGAAGTGGTGCTGACTGCCATGTCTGTAAGACAGTAAGGGCTGGCTACAACCTCAAAAATGTTATCTGCTCAGCTAAAAAAAGTGTACAGTAGACTCAATTCTTTCCAATGAAGCAGGCAGATTGCACGTGTCTGTGTTTTCTCCTTTTGTCCCGAATGTGTTAGCACAAAACATGTCATGAATTTTTACCAACTAGCCTGGCTGTCCACCCTCATGTAATGTCCGAGAATAGTTAAAGAATGAAGCTTACTCCTGCAGGCACCCTGTACCCAGAGAGCACCACTTCCTCGGGCAGGATTCTCATTACTCCAGGCACTGTAGGGCTTAACCTGAAAGTAATCATGGACAATGACAGAACAGCACTTTTAATGTTGCAGACCAGACCAAGTTGCAGTATACATTGCTCTAGTTATCAGAAGTGCACTGACTTCCAGGAAGCCAATGTCTCAATGACTTTTACAAAAACCTGACATCACACTGATGACCCACCAGCAGGGGGAGGACATTTCCATAGAACCAATGGGGACGATTTTTTGGAAGCGATCGTAGCGCCGTCTGGCTGTTGACAGCACTCGCACTAAAAAATAAATATGTTGTTTTGCTAGCACTTTGAACAGTTTTGGCTAGTTTACGCTCGCAATTCAAGTTTTAGAACTGTAAATTTTGTTTATATAATTTATAAATGCTTAGAAAGGTAAATGTTTTAAAATTGCAAGGGCGCTTTCGAAGCGTCAAAATGGCGGCTGGCGACCGGCAAAAACAGACGATATGCCGTTGTCGTCTGCTACTGTATTGCGGGTGCTCCCTCGGTCGCTACAGGCAGGTACCCCCAAAATTTCTCTCGTTTGCACAATGTAATTGCATCCCATTTACATATTAGAGATTTATAAGTATCTTGCATACTTACTTGAAAGGTTACCGCTGCAGTAAGGACAGCCACAACATTGATCATACAAACTAGCGGCAAGTAAACCGCTTTATTGTAATGACACCGATGTTTACATGAAATGAGGGACAAGTGAGTAGTGTTTTACGAGATGCACCGGCGAGTATCGTTCATAATCGTCGGTACGCATAAATGTACGTACTATGTGCAGCCCCACCGCAGATATCCGGAGCACAGCTGTCCACCGCTGAAGGTAAAAAATACGTATAACTGCACGAATCCGTGTCAACAGAGTATACCACTAAAGTCCCTGCACTTTTACGATGGTGCCGTATCACTCTCTCCACAGTACCAGTATCTTGCAGCTTGACTTGAACATAACCGCGGAACTTTCACAGGCGTCGAATGGTGCGTGCGCCACTGTCAGTCTTCTGGTACTCACTGCCCGCTTTCGCTCGTCGTCGTCACGTCAAGAAGTTTCATTATTTAAAACATTGCAGCGTTCGTACTCAATACGCTTCCTGTGACTTGAAATTAAAAGGCAACTCTTTTTTTGTGTGAATCGATTTGAAGTTCTACAAACAAAGTAGGCAATTTAAAGGCTTAATGGCGTTTCGCCTGCTGCCGCCGGCGTTGCGCTGTCGTCGCTTCGATGGTGGCGCCACCTGAGAGCGCGGACGCGCAACTCACAACATGTCCCCCCCCTGCCACCAGTATTATGTCAAGTCGGGGTAACAATTTCTGCCTGCTGTCACCATTGCCTTTGCATGAAAACAGCCTACAGCCTGATTTGTAAGTTCCCTATACCAATATAATTTGAGGTAGTTTTCTATGTCAGTTTGGAAAACTTTGCTTTGCACATTTATATAAAAAGTTCATTCCTGAGGACACAGGCTGTAGGGTTACTATGATTTCGCGGCTAGCAACACCGTGTATAGAATGGGACTGTCAGGTCTGCGCACTCGCTCATCTCATGCGTTGCACTGCTGCACGAGGCAGCACACACGGTGACAAAGAGAACCTTAAACGTTACTCTCCCAGCATGGCCATTTAATAAGACGTTAGTAAAACAAACAAACGGGCCAAACAAACGAAGGACAGTAGTAATCAATACAAGGTGAACACAAAACACAAAGACCATGCAGGGGGAGAATCACCCAACCCTTGGCCAGCGCACCTGCAACTACACACTCCAGAAAAGAAAAATAGAAGGATGGGTGCCGATCATAGGCCACCGCCATTGGTCATTGAAGCCTGAAATAGTGCACGAGCCGGCAGACGACTTCGTGTGCCAGAGGGTCACAGAAATATGTACGCACCATTCCGAGTCCCAGCGAGTTCTCTCCTAATCGCCAAGCGCGCAAACCTGGGAGACCATCTTTCTGCCATAAACCCGCCAGCTGTACAATCAGAGACTGGTTAAGACCCACGTGGGCAAAGTAGGTGGCCGTCGACAGTAGTGACAGGCTGCTGCTCGCTGAAAGCCGCGCTGACTGTTGTTACTGTCCAACTGAATTAAGACTGAGAGGCAATCTGACAGAGATGTCTTCCTCTTTTTCTCTCTCTCTACCCTTTTGTTAGTTTTCCTGATCTGTTATAGGTTTTACATAGCAAGTGTTAATTTCTCTCTTGCATACCGTTGCTTCTTTTTATGTTTTATTGTTTTTGCTACCTCAGGAAGGCTTTCAACCTTGTTTTTCCTTAATATTCTGTAGTTCACTTGATCTCGGTTCTTGTGCTGTGCAAGTGTCTTTTCGCTCGTTGTGTTTTTCTGCCGCATTGATATGGCTGCCAAAGTCTGTACGTTCGGAGAGTGGTGGTGTCGACAGCACTTGGTGCGTCCAGGGAGTCAACAGGGTTGATGGCATGTGACACCCATTGTGACACCAGAGTTTGTGAAGACAAGCCATGGCGCGCGCCAAGTTCTTCGGACGTTTGAGAGACTGCGCATTTGTGGTGTCGCGTTTGTCTTGGTGTTTTGGTTGGAAGTAGTTCTAAGCTTTTAATGCGTATCGGCATCCCCTGTATTGCTCTATATAGGGGGCTTTTAAGGAAGGAGGGGTGTGAAGATCTGAGCGGCGCACATCTCGCGCGATGCCTTGTTTTCCTTGGAATGCCCTTCCGTCCCCCTCTCCCAGCTGGACGGAGCAGCGGTCCGTGCCGCCCACATTTTCCACATGGGTATTAACCAGTCTGTTATTGGACAGCTGGCAGAAGTAGCAGGAAGATGGTCTTGCAGGTTTGCACGTTTGGAGATTTTACAGAGAGAACTCGCTGGGACTCGAAATGGCGTACATACTTTTGTGACCCTCCATTGGCCGGCTCGCACGCCATTTCGAGCCTCAACAACCATTGGCAGCAGCCTACAATCGGCACCCATCTCTTATTGTATGTTCATTTCCTTCTGGTCTCCTTATCTAGGGCATGCGGTCGCAGGTGCCCTGGCTGAGATTAGGTGGTTCTCTCTCTGCATGGTCTTTGTGTGTTGTGTTTTGCATTGTTGTAAAGGTCGTTGTGAAATGACAAAAAAAAATTCACAGCATATCCACGGAGTGAATGATGATGAGTGGGCGAAGCTCCGGAGGTTCATCGTAGATCATGCCGAGTTCCGCATTAATTTAGTTAACGTGCACGCTACGAATCCTTATGGTTCAACTACGCACAAGTGAAATTTCCCACCGGCACTTCATTGCAAGTCAAGATCCAGTGCCTATATATATATATATATATGGGTGGCCGGTGAACGGTTCTCCAGCACGAGCAGTCGGTATTTCTCAATCAAGAAACTCGCTAGAAGACGCTGCCTGCGTCAAGCTTGCCTCTCGCGGGTGAGGGCACGTTCTCCTTCTTTGCGAGCTGGTAGCGCGTTCATCGAAGAAAGAGCGTTTCCATAGTCAATGCGCGCCTTTTGCTCTCTCTGTCTCTCTCTCTCTCTCACAAGACAGCAGATGAAAGAGTGAGAGAGCTTGCGCGCCGGGAGGCACGCGCCAAGGGCGTGCCTCCCACACGCGCCCTCCTAGTAGCGCGTTCTTAGTAGGTAACGCGCTACTCTAACGGACGGACAGACCCAAACCTTAAGGAGCTTCGCCCCTAAAATTACGGTACAGTAAAACCTCGTTATAACGAAGTTGAAGGGGGAGCGGTAATTACTTTGTTATAACCATTAGTTCGTTATAACCAATATCAATTTCATCTATAGGAATTTCAAGGGGAATTGAGATTGCTTCGTTATATCCGATATTTCGTTATATCCGGGTTCGTTATAACGAGGTTCTACTGTAGTACGATATGGTGGAGTCTGCGCCGGTGAAGGCGTACAGCCACGTGGCGGACATGTGGTGAAGACGGCAACCATTGTTAAAATTCGTTGTACAGTAATGGAATGTGCGACAGCTGACAGTTGGGAATCATCTTGACAGGTGTTTGACAGCTCCGGCGAAACATGTAGTTCAGGCAGCGCGTTGAGGAATGTTTGTAGCCACCGGCTGGATCAGCTGCTAAGGCAGCAACCATAAACGCCACACGGATTTGCTGGTTAAAAAAGGTGTTTGGGGTCAGCATCGTGTCACTGTGTAGTGTTCCTTTGTAAAAGAGCATGTGCGAGTGAGGTGCAGAGTGGAGGACAAAGTTCACGGGTTAGAGTCGTCGGGGATGTTCATTTCTGTATGTTTGATGTTTGTAAGTTGCAGCACTGTTTTCAGCACTGACCCCTCTCTCCTCCCGCCAAGTGTACAATGAGGTAAGAGTGCCCAGTGGGAAGACGGTTGTGATTTGCCGTCAGGGATTTAGGGGCAGAGCAACCAGTGTCTAAAAGGTGGCCCGTCGTCCCTATCAGGAGGTTGGAAGGTTGAAGGTTGGTGAGGTCGGAGGGGATAGTGCTAGAGAGGACATCTAGTATGAGTCCAGGTTGTGATTCTGATCGCAGGAGCGGTTCTATGCACTGGTTGGCTCGGCCTAAATGAAGCGACGGTCCCACCTAAGTCCTGCCAACCGAGCCGCTGTCTGTAAATATGTATATACTGTCTTGTATATAAAGTCAAGCTGTGTTTGTGTGAGAAAAAGGCTAGTCTCCATCCTTCAAGTAGAGACAATGCAACTTCAGACAGGCATTAGGGCAAAGACTTCCGCCCATCCTACTTCGCAGCGGCAACGTCAGCTGGGGGAGCTTGACTCTACTAGAAAGAAGTAGGAGGAAGGAGAAGCTGGGAACTGAGTGCAAGTTCACCAAACCACCTATTCTCTCATGTAAAAATTACTGTTGTGTTGATTATTATCGTCCTTTGTTTATATTTCATTCGACCTGTTTGTTTACATTACTAACAAGTTATTAAATTACCATGCTTGGAGAGTACCACCTAAGGTTCACCTCTTCCATCATATGCACTGGCTCATGCCTCGAGACGGGCTGCGGGATGATGCGCGGCAGTGCATTGGTGCATGGCTTGAGATGAGTGAGCATGCGAGCGCGGCGGCCTCATTCTATGCTCATTGAGTACTCAAACACCACGGCACAGTGTTGTTAGCAGTGAGATCGCTGTTAGTAACCCTACAAGGTTTTAAGTGTGCATGTACTGTACTCGTGAAATGAAACGCGTCAATTTAGGCTAAGCAATACATATACCTTTGTCCCTGCTGTCTATGTGCAGTATCAATGCACCATCAGCTCTAAGACTTACATCAGTAGCTATAAGACTTAGTTATCGCAAGTAACTGTGCATACCAGGTGAGATATTTGATGTTGTGATGTTGCATTTGCTTTTCACTCTGGAGAACTGTACATGTGCAAGACTGATCCCGAACGGCAAAATAGTCGGACAGAGCGAACAGGCCACACAACAGATGCAACAAACTGTGCATGTTGCAATGTATTGCACTTTGTTAAGCATGGGACCCTCTCAGTGATATTTAAACATGTTTAAAGTGTTCAGCTCCATGTTTTTGTGGTGCAGGTGCTGAATGCCGTTCATTTGTTTGCACTACAGAACTCTGGGACCAATGTCTGTTTCATTTGATGCAGTGAACTGCACAGTGCAACGTTCAGACATGCTCTGTCTTTTAGTTTGAGGGGAATGAGTCATGATGGCCATGTAGAAGTGATGTCACAAATGTGCTTACATTTATTCTAGAATACAAATCTCCTTGGCCATCATACAAGCAACAAAATTATCCCCTTCAGTCACAAATTATGCTTTCTGGTTGCTAAGACATCAAAATTTACGTTTTCCTAAAAATGTAGAATACTTCAGGCCATTCATCACAATTACAAAAGAGAATCTATGATTGATATGTGTCTCTGAGAGGTGACACAGTGGATAATGAAAAGAACTAAATATTTGTTACAGAATTTGTCTTTTCTTATTCAGTTGACAGTTTCGTTATGCAAAAAAAAAAAAAAAACACAGAATAACCACAGTTATAAGAAAAACTCCACCAGCCAAATGTGGCACCTTAATTATCTCTGTTTTACATTACCCTCAGGACCAAAATGGCCAAAAAACTTTTTGCTTGGGCTGCTTTTACACTGAGCACTCTAAGAAAATAGTTACCATAGTCATCACTAATTTAATCAATAAAAGATATGTTGCATCTCCATATGATGCCAATATGACAGAGAGGAGTATGGTGAAAACGGAAAGATTGTGCAGCATGTGGAAAGAACTGGCACAAAGGAACTGGCTGTACTAATGTCGCCCTTACCATGTCTTTGCCGATTGACTCGACAGTTTATTTCCAATATACGTACTGCATGGTAAACAAGGGTGATCCTGAAAAATGTAAATGTGCGGAATAGCGCCTACCCTTAATGCATGGCAGCATTCACACTGTATATGCTTTTTTTTTTTGCACACAAGTGAGTGCTCTGTTATCTCCATCAGTGATGTGCCAGGGCCTCAGTTTTGCGGCCTGGCCAGATCAAAAATGCAATGGTAATGTGCAAAACAACAAAAATAGAAATGTGCTGTGTAGATGGTTACATATGGGCAACTTGCTACTATATATGTGAAAGCCTTCGCAAGCAACAGGCTTCCCATGCGGCCTTTAGTTTGAGAGGCATCCCTTTGTAGCTCTTCCCCAGTTTCTACATCACCACAGGGCAACCATAGCAAGATTGCCATGACATATGCAGCACTTCATGGGCAGCCTAGCCTCGCGCATGTGGTGACACTTGCGATGCTTTCTATTCTGTTTTGAAGCAGAAACTGAGTTATGCTTCTCACTCAGCTTCCCTCCATGGATGTGGGTCTGTTTTCGGTACGCATACACACTCGCTATCTCTGTAAGCAATGCTACTGTGTGCCAGCGGAGTATAGCACATACGGGACTTTGGAGAACCTATCCTTTGAAAGCAGTACGTTAAGAAGAATTTTGTGCCCAGGTTGCACTAGAACGCCGGCCATCGGCTGGGCCTCTAGTCTCTATGCATGCCCCAATGCACGGGCATAGCTCTAGTTTCTATGCATGTTACACAAGTGTGAAAATGTTAAAAAAGGAACTGCACTGTTATATTTAACACCAGAGTCCTTCGATGCTTTTCTGGTCACAACACTCAACTTGTCCATAACACAATGGAAAGAGCTTGCTATCCCTGCGCAGCAGCCGTGGGGCAGCACTCGGAAAAGGGGGCGGCCAGAGAAGAGCTGCGCCGGCTGTGCACTGCGTGAGGATTGCCGACTGCCCAGGAGATCCGGTGGCATCGGCCTTTGTGTTTGGACATACAGTGTTTAGAATTTAGTTCAAGTATAGTGTCTAGAATGTAATGTGTTCTAGGCACAGCAGTTCATGTGAGCTACAATGCCATAAACTTGCTGTTTGCCACATTGACGCTCCTGCTACAGAGGTACAAGCAATGAGGTCACGACAGGAAGCTGGCAGCTTTACATCTGACTTCCAACATTGTGCGAAAAACATTTCTGATACCATGAATGTTATTTGGAGTGACTATTTCATTGTGAAATGAGATGCTGCATCCTTGTAATGTCTTCTTTCATTACTATTTTCACTACTGACACCATCACTCTTCAGTCCATACCCGACTGGCCCATACTTCTACAGCCATTCCCACACATGGCGCAAGCAAAACTAGTGCTCATCTGCTGAAGTGATGAACACGAGGATATCGTCAATGTATGCGAAATGGCAGGTGGAACCACGAAGAATGTGGTCGGCAAATTGTTGAAACTTTTGTATGGCGTTTCGCAGACTGAATGGCATCCTGAGGTACTGAGAACACACCAAATAGCGTTATTATAGCTGTCTTCGGCATGTCGGATGGCTCCACAGGTATTTGCTTGTATGCCTTGACCAGGTCTATCTTGCTGGATATGGTGCACTCGTGCAGCAACACAGTAATGTTCTGAATGTGTGGGATAGGGTATCAGTCCGACAGTGTTGCTTTGTTGAGAGAATGGCACTCAACGGATGGTCTCCAGTCACCAGGGTGCTTGCGGACCATGCGCAGCGGCGATGACCATGGACGAGATGAAGGGCAGATGTATCTAAGCTAGAGCATATGCTCAAATTCTTGCTGCGCGGTCTTGTAACAAGGAGGAGTAAGACAATGAGGACGCATAAGACTGGTGCTCCCTCAGTCACAATGTGATGGGCGACATATTGGAGCACTGGGTGTTTGAGAGAAGGTGCACATAAGGATTAGGAAATCTCTTTGGGGAATGAAGACTACGGTAGGGACGCAAGGATAGTAAGGAGGATGTGATACCTTAAACCAAGAGGCAGGTCTTCAAACCGAGGACATGGCTATGACAGAGGTCTACCACAAATTTAAAATGCCATAGAAAATCACATGGACATCGACGATCGAGAAAGTCCATTGGAACATCCGTCGCAAGCTGATTTCAAGGGTAACAGATTTATGCCCGTAGGTGTATATGGTTGTACGGTTAACTGTGACGACAGGTGGCACTGCGATGCATTGGCGGTAGTCCTCCAGTATACGAGGAATTACACGCACTTCCATCCCTGTGTCAATGAGATAATGCACCTTGGTTACATGGTCTGTGACATGGAACAGGAGGCTGGATGTTAGGCCGAAAGCACTAACCACCTTCAGTGCGAGGCCAGAGCGGATGCACAAACTTGCAAGGCTGGTTGCACTGACGACCATGTGCTCCATGTGGTACCAACACATTCCCAGTGAGTACTCGGTGAACTGTTGTGACTGCGAGGGCGGTATTAGTCTCGTAATGCACTGCTTTGCTGGATGGCCTTGAAAAAGTTTGTCACAGTGGTCAGCTGGCCCACCTTGGGGTTGTGCGGCCCAACGTGGGGCGCCAAATGTGGGCTCAGGGCCGTGGCTTCTGAGCCTCTGGCCAGCTGAGGTTCCCAGAGATGGGCACACGAGCCATTGGAACAATGTAGTTTACTCGTTGCAAGCCCAATGCCGACTGCTTTGCATTCCCCGCCGGTATCCACGGCTGTTCCAAAAGGGTCGGCTGCCACCTCACCCTGTGCGGAAAGCAGTCGGCGTTGGACTTGCAACGAGTAAACTACGTTGTTCCAATGGCTTGTGCGCAGTCCCTGAAGTCACCACTTGCCCAAGAACAACTGGTTTTGGGCGTCAAGCGGCTCGGCAATAATGCCCATGAACTTAATCACCGCGTTGTATTCCAGTGGTTGCCAGCCCACTGTGGAATACAAGGAAACGTTCGGGCCGACAGTGCTGCCAGAACAGCCCATGGTACTAAAACACCACTAACAGCTATACCTCTTTCAAGAAAAGATGCGGCGACTATGGTATCGGCATTTGCCTGGAATCAGCAGCGGTACTTCTGGTGTGATTCAAGATACCAGTACGGACCATTACACGCTATTGACCCAGCCTGCAGCTTCCATGTACCACGAGGATTAGCCAGGCGAGACGAGGCGTGCCTTCACCGATTAAGACTTAATGTAGCCTACACAAGTGATTACAAGCACAAAATACAACTATCTGATTCTGCATTGTGCTCTATATGCAACACACGAGAGGACCTTGAACACGTCCTGTGCAACTGCCAGCGCTATGAGTCTGAGAGAAATACTCTGAAGGAAGCGCTTCGTTTGCAACACGGATCGACCTTGGAGCTGCGGCATCTCCTGGGCCCATGGCAAGACAGTGCCTGCGCAGAACGCAGCACTAAGGCGTTGATAGCGTTTCTACGGGCAACCTGCCTCAATGAAACGTTGCAAACTGCGTTATAGTGTATATATTGTGACCATTGTCAACGGTACAAACGTCCAACTAGTGCACCGCCAGGCCTTCTCCATCCCATACCACCTCCGTGTTCCCCCTTTGAAGTCGTCGGCATTGACTTGATAGGCCCTTTTCCGAGATCCATCCAGGGGAACCGCTGGATTATAATCTGTGTCGACCATCTGACCCGTTACGCTGAAACCGCACCACTCTCTGCCGCCACAGCCGAGAACGTTTCTGACTTCTTATTACGCTACATAATCCTCCGGCATGGACCCCCTCGCGCGATTATCAGCGATCGCGGCCGCCAGTTCGTAGCCGACGTCGTTGAGGAGCTGCTTCGCCGCTCAGCCTCCCAGTTTCGTCACGCCACGTCATACCATCCACAGACGAACGGATTGACTGAGCGCGTCAACAGAACTCTGATTAACATGCTTGCTATGTATGTTGACTCGAAGCACAAAAACTGGGACGCAATTTTACCTTTTATGACTTACGCGTACAATACTGCGCCGCACGAGACCACCGGTTTCAGCCCGTTCTACCTCCTCTACGTCCGCCGACCACGAAGTACCCTTGACACCATTCTCCCATTTTCCGAGGAGGAAAAACCACCTCTTGCTGAGACACTCTGTCGCGCAGAGGAGGCGCGGCGCATCGCGCGTCTCCGTACCTTCGCATCACAGGACCGCTCAAAGGCTCGTTACGACAAGCGACATCGACATGTGTCATACAGAAAAGGCGATCTGGTGTGGCTGTGGACTCCGTACCGCAAGCGTGGGTTGTACCAAAAGTTCCTGGCCCGCTACACAGGTCCTTTTGTCGTCTTGTCGCGCTTTAGTGACGTTACGTACGTCGTTTCCCGACTCGCATCTACCGGCCGTCGTTCCAGAAGAACTGACGTCGTCCATGTTGCCAGGTTGAAGCCATACTATACGCGCGACACTGAATGACTCGCCCGGTGGGCATCGTCTGCAACGGGGGAATTGATACCGTACCTCGGGTGAAGAATGAAAGAGGACAACGAAGTGAGGCTCAATCCTGGGCTGAGTGCTAAGCCTTCCGCTACCATCCGTCACCCCGCTCTGTAAAATAAACATCTTTCACCGTAACAATATGTATATATGAGTGTGTGAGTGTGACTGTATGTACGTGTAGTGTTACACGTGATCATTGTAAATATCATAATGGCACGAATTACCGCCGGAGAGGATCTCGGAGGGTTGTACTACCGAGCGTGGAAGAGGGAGTGAGAGACGCTTGACGACAGTAGCGTTTTGTCACAGCAAACCAAACTTTTATCCCACGGCAAACGCACACCCAAAAATGAACAAAATATATACAAGCCAAAAATATAATCAACACAGAGATGCTTACTAATCTAAATTAATGATGGGGTTAAGTCTCAAATTGGCGCATTGCTTAGTCCTGAGTCTGGCCACTGTGGCCTCGCCGACGCCGACGCGATGAACACATGGAAAGTTCTTACGTTGCGGGCGCGGTTCCCACTCGTCGTCACCAAGTCCGCTGCCTGTGTAGAGACTCGTCGGGAGGAAGTCGTCGCTGTCCTTTACGACGGCTAGAAGAGACCGCTTGCTTCCGAAGCCGTCGCCCCGTCTCCACTGATGACGTGGCCTGACCAAGGGTTAGGCCTAGCCGCCGGGCTAAGTACGAGTGCGGTCCCCCGCTCGCAGTGGTGACGTGTCGCGCTGGTGAATTTCTGCTGGCCGACCTTCGAAGGGGGAGTGTTGGCGGCGCGTCCGGAACCCTCGGCTGCAGCACCTCCGCGGAGCCTCGCTCGAATCTTGGCCGAGGTCTACAGCTACGCCCCGGAGTACCAGCGTCTCGGGCTCCCGAGCTGAACGCCCGCCGTTCCCGTCGACAGAGCGAAGCTGCCGATGCGTCCTTCTTCGGCCGTAGCCAAGCAGACAATCCCCTTGCTCAGCGCTGCTGCGCCCTTTTCATGCCTCGTTTCACGCGCCACGAGCGCACGTGCTGCTTCATCGGCGGACGGTCTTCGCCGTCGTCGTCGTCTGCTCTGCGCCGCCTCCCTTTGACTCATGACACATAATCACCGCTAATACCTGGAGTAGCAAGCCAGGCCATTGACCAGGCTAACATCTCCGGATCCATCAATAAAATATTCTCTCTCTCTCTCTCTCTGGGAACCTCAGCTGGCCAGAGGCTCAGAAGACACAGCCCTGAGCCCACATTTGGCGCCCAACGTGGGGCCGAATTCCCAGTGGGGACCAGTTGGAAGTTTTCTGCAGGTTCGGAGCGCGCGTCTCAATTAAGGAAACAAAAGAAAGTGGGACGCGCGGTGTAGACTTGCTGCTGTAGAGTTGGAGACGCGTGCATCGCATTTGCGTATTGTCCGGCCACAGTCTGCCCAGTTTTGCTTCTTCTGTCCGCCAGGCTGTGCATTCTGGCGCTAATGTCGCACATGGAAAACTTGACTGCACGGAGCATGTAGGCTCCCTTATCACACCTAAGTGTGGCAGTCCAGACTTCTTCCTAAATGTAGCTGGCAATTTATGAGAAAGCGGAAGTTCTCGCGATAATACTGCGTAGACCTCGTAATTCAGGATAGAAAACCTCAAGCGTTCCTCTATCTTCAGCCTGTCGTTCTTTCACTGCCGTGCCATCACCAGAAAGATTACGTCATAGCTGTGCACAGCGCAGTTTGCTCACAATCATAAATAGCGCTTCTATGGATATAAGGAACCTGAGTGTGCTAATTAACTTTTTAGCTCGAGCGAAAAAAAAAATTATGTACAAATTTCCAAAGGGGTGCAGCCGCCTCCTCTGGCCCACCCATCCGGACGCCCATGACACACACACATGGAAAGCAGCTCATGAGAATAAGGTCCCTGGCCACCCTAATGTAGCAATGCGCTCCGAGTTTTCCCCTAGCTTAGTGTGAAACAGACTACATTCCCAGATCATAACAAATCAACTAATCAAGTTTGGCGGGGACGCCCATGTTTTAGCTGAGGGTGACCGAGCAAAATGTGGGCTTTCAAAAGGCGTGCAGGAATTGGAATAAATCGCGCTGCACTAGCACTACTGCGTATGGCCGGCATTTTCTGCGACGCGTTGTACAGTGCGCGGATCGTGCTCAAGCCCGATCGGCATCGCATTTCTCGATTACGATTGGCTTATTCGTGCGAGAGGCGGAAGCAAGCAGTCGAGAAATTATAATCCGGTGCTCGATCGCGATTCGCCCCTGGGAGGCCACTGTGGGTGTATTTGCCTTCCCCGCCGGTATCCACGGCTGTTCCAAAAGGGTCGGCTGCCACCTCACCCTGCGCGGAAAGCAGTTGGCGTTGGGCTTGCAACGAGTAAACTACGTTTTTCCAATGGCTTGTGTGCTCATCTCTGGGAACCTCAGCTAGCCAGAGGCTCAGAAGACACGGCCCTGAGCCCACATTTGGCACCCAACGTGGGGCGCCAAATGTGGGCTCAGGGCCGTGGCTTCTGAGCCTCTGGCCAGCTGAGGTTCCCAGAGATGGGCAGACGAGCCATTGGAACAATGTAGTTTACTTGTTGCGAGCCCAACGCCGACTGCCCGGATCCGTTCCACGTGCTCCGCCCCCAAGCCGGGGGTCCGTGCCACGAGCTAGCTCCATTCCGATGATGACTGGCGGCGGAGGCAAGCAGCCGAATTCCCTATAGTACTGATCCTGGTTGGCATCACAGAGGCTAATTGAAGAATGACACACACCCATTACACTTCATATCCCAAGAACACTAATGGCATCATTAGATTATAGAGTTAGTCAGATCACATGTAAGTGCACCTACCGGAAGCTTTCCTTTATGCAAGCGCGAAGATAGGAGCAGTTACTGATGTCACCAGACTTGAGCTCGGCGTAGAGTTTTTCCTGCACATCCCGATTGGAGGCCAAGTGGTGCAGAAGAAAGCACAAGGCAATGCTTGTCTACCAGGCACAAGAAAAAAAAAGACAGCACATCTCATCAGTCCTTTTATATGTCACGCAACCATGTGTTGTGTTGGAGTATGTGTACACTGAAACTTATTAATGCATGTGACACCGCTGGCTAGCAGCAAGGCATCTATAATTTCAAGCAGGAAAGATAATACCTACCGTAAAAATGCCGCCCACAATGAAATCCATTATTGTCAGGTGGACATCCATCTCTGACAGCCCATCCAAACTAAGAAGAGCCCGGAGAAGGCTCTTGTTGCTCTGATTCCCCGAGACATGTTTGCCATACTGCTGGATGTAGCCCAGTGTTATTCTGTAAAAACAACCACGTGGGTGTAATACCATGACTGATGGGCAAACCGCTGACACTCACTTGTACAGGACGTCCTCGGCCTCTGTGTACTTCCTGTAGGAGGATGTGCACATGTACTTCCACAGGGGAAGTCCATAGTAGAGCTCCTGATAGGCAGAAAACAGTTGCCTAGCGACAGCAATCACTGTGCATGCATCACCTTGCTCATTATGCGAAGGCTGTAGGCAGCCAAGTCGTGTATCCAGGCACAACCTAAATATTGCTGCAAAGAGATTTACAAGCCGGGCATTGTGGCTGGCCAGGTACACCACATTCACTTCCCAAGATTCTTACTACAGTCTACGCTCATTATAGCGAACCCGCGTACAACAGACTTTCGGATATAATGGACCATATTTTAACCCAGGTTTGGTCCATGTATTTTATCAATGCAGTCAACTTCGCTTTGAACGGACCCCGCTACAATGGACTATTGGCTACAGTGGACAAAATGGCAATTTTTTGGCAAAGTGGCACATGCAACGAACTTCTGCCATGTCGACGCAGAATGACAACATACTTTACCACGCCAGCGTTTTAAGCAATAATTTTAAACTGCGGCTGGCAACACTGATGCCCATCTAGGCAAGCCGAGTGGCCGAGCCTCTAGCCAAGCTAGACTGAGAAGTGCCATTTTGCCGTTGTGTTCCTTAGGGATTGGTTGTGCCGCACCGAGATGAAGTACTGAGATAATGGCCTCCAGAAAACGGAAGCAAGTTTCGCTCAGCGATAAAATGAAAATTGTGTGTGCAGTTGCATGTGGAGAAAAGCAGGTGGATGTTGCCAAAGCGTTGGGGCTATCGAAGCAGACCGTGAGTTCCATCGTGCACAGCAAAGGTATCGCCGGCAAACAAACGTCGGGGGAACTTAACCCTAAGCACTTCAGGCTCTGTGAAGCGACCTACCCGGACGTTGAGTCTGCACTTTTGATGTGGCATCATGATGCCCGAGCTCGCATTATTCCCATTAATGGACTTCTGTTAAGGAAGCGGGCCAAGCAATTAGCCATGGTCCTCGGACACGACACGTTCAGCGACAGATGGCTGGAGCGTTTCAAGGGGAGGCACGGTGTGACATCTTTACAAGTGTACGGTAAACACAACAGCATGAGCACTGACGGCATCTCCAAGTGGAAGGCTGATGAGCTGCCAGCACTCCTTGCCAGGTACGAGGTCAGAGACACATTCAATACAGACGAGATGTTTTATAAGGCGAAACCGAATAAGACATAAGCAATTTCTGGAAGCCAGTGTCACGGTGGCAAGCGCTCTAAGGAACGTTTGACAGTTCTGTTCTGCTGCAACATGCACGGGACAGAAAGAACAAAGCTTTTGCTCATTGGGAAAATCGAAACACCCTCGCACCTTGTGGCACGGGAAGAATATGCGAGTTGAGTGGCAGGTGAACACAAAGGCGTGGATGACCAAGAAGATTTTCAACAACTGGCTGCTGCAGTTTGACAAGCAAATGGTAAAGCAGCATAGAAAAGTGCTGTTTTTCTTTGATAACTGCTCCGGCTACATGAAGCCGCTCCAGTGAGAAGCGAATGGGCTGGCTTACTTTCTGCCAAACGCGACTTCCGTCCTCCAGCCTATCAATCAAGATATCGTGCACTCTGTGAAGGCCGTCTACCATACACGCCTTGTTGAACGCTTGCTGTTTGATATGCAGAACAATCGGGAATCGAAAGTGGATATCAGATTCCCAGCCGAAGTTTTCACAAGCATTTGGCAACAGCTGAAGACTGAGGTTGTCAAGAACTGCTTCAGGAAAGCTGGTTTTGAGAGAGATGTTAATGAGGCTGCCTGCGAGGAGTTATCCATTTCTAATGAGCCATCGGACCCATCAGTGTGGCCTCAAGTCAGGAAGGCATTTGGAGTAGAGAGCTTCTGTACTTTGTAACATTCAACAACTGTGTTATCGACAGCGGCCAGCTGACAGACAAGGACTTGAGAGCCACAACTGAAGGCCGTTCTGAGCTGTCATCAGATGACAGCGACCAAGAAAATGAGCCATGTGCAGTCAGGATGACCTCACAGCAAGTGATAGACCGCATCGATGAAATCAAAGAGTATTTTCAACAGCGGCAAGAGGACTGCTTCGCTCAAGTTATGCAGCTCACTGAAATGCAGTGCAAAGTGGTTGCATCCTCACTCAAGGGGGCTGCCAGTCACTGATAACGAAGTTCTTTTCGGGTTAGGTGTGAACAAAAAGCTTTCGTTTGTTCGTTTTTTTTACCTTGGGTGTTCCTCGTTCTCTCCGCAATCACATTGTTAGGCATCGCAACCCATGTTATGGAAGTGAGGCATTCCAAAGCTCCCAGCCTAAATACCAGTGAGTTCCACTGAGAAATTGTAATGAATCAGTTTTTACGCGCGAGGCGCATTGGTATGAATGCGCCTGCTAATTCAGCTTAGCAGGGGTCTTGGATTAGCTGAGACAGAAATGCATCCGTGCAAAAAAACAATTTGCGATGCTAACCGACAATAAGTTAGAACGAGCCCCAGCTGGAGCCAGTTCTTTTTGTAACATGACCGGCAGCTCGTAACATGACCAGCTTTGTGACAGCAAGCTGTTAGATTAGTAGCCTTTGGACTGAGCATTGCTAATGTTTACATGGGTTTGGCATGGGTTTGACATGGGTTTGGCGTAAAATTTCAAATGTGCATTACTGAGCGTAAAAACAAATTAAAATTGCTCATACATACTCAAACTACAAGAGAAGCTCAGGGGAAGATGGATGCTTGAATCGATGAAGAAATCGCAAAGTACGATTTAAAACAGGGAATGTCGCGGGAGCCAACGTTTCGACAAGCGGACTTGTCTTCGTCAGGGCGGCAACTGCCTTCTCCAGCGTTCGTTTATGTACGCCTTTGCACACTCTCCCCCGTCCTCGGAAAGAGAGGAGGAGGAGAGCAGCACGTGTGAACACACACACACAAAAAAAAGGAGGGGGGGGGGGGGTTGGGTGTAGGGGTATTTGGGTGACAGGTGTTAGCGTGACTAATATAAATGGCAAGAGCGAAAGCTTCCAAAGAATCCGCTCCTTGTACATATCTTGCAAATGCATTGTGTGCGCAGTGCTAGAAAGCAGGATGAAAAAAGGAACACACGCTCGGAACAGAAGTTGCTCCTGTGGCATGTGTCCCCCCTTCCACCCCACACCACCTTCGCCGCACCAACAATGCATTTCACTGAAAGCTTGTGCTAAAAAAAGTAACTACACTGTTTAACGTCGTTGTTCTCGTCGAACTGGATGGGGGCTCCACACCTGAAAGTAGACTTTCTGGGAGAAACATTGTTAGCTTGTGCATACCTCAACCTTTTGTTGTCTTTGTTAACACTCTACCGTATCTAATGGACTCAAGAGTTCCCTTTGAAAGGTTTATGCCTGTAGGTTGGAGAGTATTGAACCTGTATATGAGATACGATTCCCTGTATTTTCTGTCCCTCGGTGAGCGGAAGTTTCCTTGAAGTATGTAGACTTTCAGTTCATCAAAGTTATGACCTGTCATATTAAAATGCTGCGCCACTGCCTTCGGCAGGTTATTCGCGGTGTCTGCGCGGTGCCCGTTTAATCTTACATTAATTGGTTGACCAGTTTCACCAATGTACTGCTTGTGACAGAGTGAACATTCCAACATGTAAATAACGTTTGCACTAGTGCAAGTGAAACTTGATTTTACATGATGGACATAGTCACTTCCCGTGCTTTTAACTTTAAGATCATTTTGAATATGCTTGCAAGTCTTACATCTGGGGCGGGAGCAAGTTATTTCGCAGGCGGTGCGCTGAGGGTTTACTTTGGCATGTACTAGCAGGTCCTTAAAGTTTCTATTACGGCGGTAGGTGACTCTTGGTATTTCCGGAAACGCTTTTCTAAGGCGATCGTTGCTTGTTAGTATTGGATAGTATTTCCGAAGAATATTATTTATGTTTGGAAGCGCATTGGAGTATTTCGTTATGAATGCTAGCGGCTGGTTGGCCTGCGCTTTAGGAGCTCTTTTTTCTAGTGCTGGTGTCCTATCTAGTTTAAGCGCGTCATTGTATGCCTTGTTGAGAGCGTCGTGCAGGTGATTTCGCTCAGCTAAGGTTGCCTTTAAATTGCTTAAGTGGTGTTTTAAATCGTACTTTGCGATTTCTTCATACATACTCAGTCAGACATATTGTCTTGCACAGAGCTCACTAGTGCTCAAACTCCCCAAAGCTCTGCACAGCCGGGCTCGGATTCGCAGACATTCACCTCTGCTGGGCTCATTCGAACTCGACTCTTGAATATTGGATATCCTGCTCCAGTGAACTCACTCAGACTCAAAGTTGTAGAAATTTTACTCAGCTGGGATCACTCAGACTCAAAATCACCATAATTCAGCTCGGTTGAGCTCACTTGGACTCAGCCTCATGAATATCCCGCTGAAACAGGCTGACGAGAAATTTGCACAGTTAAACTCACTTGAACTCAAGCTAATCAATAATTTGCCGATTTGGACTCACTCGAACTCCCACTCAAAAGTTGGTGTGAGTCTGAGTGAGCTTGAGTGAGTGTACCCATGAGTAAGTTCGCCGACATAGGAGCGTGCCCTCGAAAGGAGTAATGCACCAGTCAATACAGCAATGGCCACCATCAAAAATAATACCGTGTCTGTGCATCTGCATGCATGCGTTTGTTTGCTTTTAGTTGTGATGAACGCCGCCGCTGGCACTCACAATAAAATGTCTCAGTACCTTTAATCAAAATGCTGTGCTATTTCAGTGCCGTGTGCTACACAGCTTTGCCTGTCATCCACCTTCACAGGGTGAAATGGCTCATGAATTCTTTTGAAATATTTTTATAATGCCTAAAAGTACGCTTTCAAAATTCAAAAAAGGAAAGAAAAATCCGTTGGTGATGCATTAATAATTCCCTTTAATTTACCAAATGAGAAATGTTCTTTCAAGTAAATTCACAAGGCAAATATTTGTTAAGATAGCAAACCATCACATAGTACATCTATCATGTAGCAAATACTCACATTCCAATGCAAGCCTAGACAAGGTGTCCTGAACACAGCCTACTTCCAAAGTGTTTGGGTCTCTCAACCATCGCACATACTCAGCAAAGTCATTGCAGATTTCTTCTTGCCAAGTCGCCAGCTCAGCTATGTTCCTCATCTGAAGTAGCACTGGTGCCAGTGCCATGCGCAGTTTGTGCCATTCTGCATCAAGCCTGGAAAAGGACACAGAGGTACAAGAGAATCATGCAGCTCTGCTGAAATGCAGCACTAGACTATGACGCAGAAACTGCTTAACTGAGACACTATCACTAGCAGCCTGTTTTGGCTGTTGCATACCACTGCATCCTCCTCTTTTTTGTTTCAGCTGATGGTATCCTACACAAACACAAAGAAAATGAATAAAGTGCTGAAATGCAATCAAGAGGAAAATGTACTGATTTGAATATGCTATGGTCCCATACATACTATGAAATCGCACCACCTAATCGTCTGTTGTTGCTCCGTGTCTTCCAACCAACTACATGTTTTCTCTCTAATCCAGTGGTTCTCAGACATGAATGTGCATTGCACCCCGTGTGGACTGAGACAATGTTGTGCAGACTGCACAACAATGCACAGGAAAATTACACATTGTACAACACTTCTGCTTGACAGCACCACGCCTACAGTTTTGGTGTATTGTGGCCTGTGACAGCTTGTGGCCCCTTCTCACCCTTAGTATGCGTGGCTGCATGACAATGATGTACTGCAGGAAGGGCTTCGCGGCACTAGGTTAGTGCCATGCAGTAAAGCATACCAAGAGTATGGAAGTGCCCACAGCTGCAGCAGAACCTTGTCCCTTAATTATGGAAACATGCGCTGCATAATTATGAGTACCAATATGATCGCTAAAGTCTTAATGTCTTGCTGGCAGTCAATCAAATGCCCATGATGCTTTGCCCCTCAGAAACAATGAAGAAATATGCAAGTCATTTTTTCTTTTTTTTTTTGAGGGGGTCTGCTAGAATATTTTAAATAGGAAATGTAGTTTAAAAACATATCATCTCCCCTTATGGGCAACAATGGTGGGATGCGAAAGCATCGCGGCGGGTGCACATCGAGTTTCCATTTCGTTTCACTTGGCAACACAACCCAATGAAAGAGTGAGAGAATGTGGTGGCGCTGCCTCTGCAACTAGCGCCGACGTTGACGTTGTTCATGGCGTTTCGTACATCACTGCACAGAGAGAGAATGACGGAACCACAGTGAACGTTCGCTTTATACTGCGTCACGACACTTGCGCCGCCTACCAGCGTACCCTAGAGAGAAAAGGAGAGAGTGAGAGAGAGTTATATGCAATGATTTGCTGCGCCGCACCTGTGGCAGAGAGGGGGAGGAGGAGAGCCCACACCTGCGTAGGAGAGGAGAATGAGGAAGAGTTGCGCATGTGCAGTATGGGTGCGGACGCCGCAGAATGGACACTGCCCCGAGTATAAGATGTTCTCGCATCTAAAATGTAATCACACACCATTAAAAATTAGACAAGGCTAGTAAATATTCAGAAAAGGTTCAGAAAAGGATACTCTACCATGGACCACTTGAATGCGATCAATCAAGTAATCGAGAAATCCACTGAATACAACAAACCCCTCTATATGGCTTTCATGGATTACGAAAAGGCTTTCGACTCTGTAGAGATACCAGCAGTTCTGGAGGCACTACGTCGTCAAGGAATACGTGATGCTACATGTTACGTCTGTACAGCCGCTTGTGGCTGTAGACGATTTATTAAAGTACAGGAAACGTAAACAAGTTCAGAAGCGTAGCTCAAGCGTTGGAGTCACTCCTGGCCAACGTTCGACACCAGGCTCGCGCTCGTGCCACAGCGCCAGCACAGTCGCGCGCGCACTTCGTTGTCGGCTTCTAAGGCGACATGTCACTCTTCCTCCCTTAGACGAAGTCTCCATAGCGGTCTGGAAGTCGCCTAACCTCTGGCGGTCGCAGTTGCCGAGTGGTCACTGCCTGTGACGTCGACGGTTGCGAGGGAGTGTCGTCCTGCATCTCAGGCGAGTCAGGCAGTTGAGCAGTTG
Source organism: Hyalomma asiaticum (assembly GCA_013339685.2). NCBI lineage: Eukaryota > Metazoa > Arthropoda > Arachnida > Ixodida > Ixodidae > Hyalomma > Hyalomma asiaticum. The sequence goes on from CM023486.1 coordinate 117,398,042, forward strand.
AGCTCGACGGTGTCTCTTCTGGCGTTGCATCCAAGAGATCGTCAGCTGCGCTCCAATCTGTCGGCGATTGGGTTGTTTGTCCGGTCTGACTTGTTTTCCTCATGTGATTGAGATGACGCCAAACCTTTCTGTGGTCGCTTTTTACAAGCCAGGATCGTAGTCCGACGCGGCGCAATATTTCACCTTCAATCCAATCTGGCTTTTTCACGAACTGCCGGATAAGCACTCTATCCCCTACAGCGAAGCGGCGTGATTTTGGCAATGCCTCCTGGCTTTCAGGAATTTGTTTATCCGCCTCCCGTTTGAGAAGATCGAGAGGGCAGAGCAATTCTCGCCCGAACATCGCTCTCGCAGGTGTCATTCCAGTGGCAGTGTGTATCGTCGTGTGTTGCTGATACAGAAATCTTGCAAGTCGGCACTGCATGGATTTGTCTGCATCCCTCAGCAGTGCTCTTTTCAGCTCTGCCACATAGCGTTCTGCCTGGCCGTTTGTTGCAGGGTGGTACGCTGGTGAGGTTGCAGCCTGTACACCGTTCGACGCATAGAACTGCTTCATCTCGTTGGAGATGAATGCTTTTCCGTTGTCGGAGATGACCTTTCGGGGAATGCCGAACGTTGCAAAGAGGCTTCGGAGCACGTCGATAACAGCCGCGGATGTTGCTTGCGTCACGTGCCGGACTTCCACCCACTCTGTGTATGCGTCCACAACAACCAAGTAGGTGCGCCCGAGTAGTGGCCCCGAGAAGTCAACGTGCACCGTGTTCCATGGTGTCTGGGGACGGTCCCAGGTAGGAATAGGAGCTTTGGGTGGGCTCTTCTGCGTTGCTTGGCATTCACGGCACTGTCGCACCGTTTCCTCGATCACCTTGTCAATTCCGGGCCACCATACGTAGCTCCTTGCGCACTTCTTCATGGCTACCATGCCTCTGTGACCAGCATGCAGAAGTGCCAGAACATGGGATCGTGCTGAGCTCGGTATGATCACTGGGGATCCAAGTGTGATGCACTTGCGATGAAATGCTAGTGCGGTCGCTCGTCGTCGGTAAGGAGCAAACTCATCTCCAGTGAGTTTCTCCACTGTGCCATCCTGCACTGCCTTGTACAACCTCTGCAGGATGCTGTCTTGTTGTGTCAGGCGTGCTATCTCAGTAGCAGTCAACAGAGGTCTCGATAAAGCTTCGAACAATAGTACGTCGCCTGGAGGCCAGGGTTCATCGAGACGTTTTGGTAATGGCAATCGGCTCAACGCATCCGCGTTTTGATGGTTCTTGCCATGCCTGTAGATTATGCTGTAGTCATATGCCGATAACTTGATGCACCATCTGGTCATCCGTGGAGAAAGGACTTGAGCCGTTGGCTTTTGTGGACCCAGTATGCCGAGCAGTGGTTGGTGGTCAGTGGCGAAAGTCACCTTTCTTCCCGCAATATACTTGTGGAACTTGTGGGCTGCAAACACCACAGCAAGGCCTTCTCTGTCCAACTGAGCATAATTGCGTTCTGCCGGCCCTAGCGTCTGAGATGCAAAAGCGATTGGCGCCTCTCTATTCTGGTCATCACGTTGAGACAGAACAGCTCCTATGCCATATGGTGAAGCGTCACAAGAGACAAGAAGCTCCTTCTGTTCGTCGTAGTGTGCCAGTACGGTCTGACTGAGCAGCAATGCCTTAAGCTTGTCAAATGCTTCTTGATGCTTTGTCTCCCATCTCCACGTGGCGTCCCTCTGAAGGAGCTGGTAGAGACAGCTGGCAACTGTTGCCCTGTTCTTCAAGAATCTGTCGTAGAAAGCCAGCATCCCAAGAAAGGATTGAAGTGCTTGTTTGCAGTTTGGTGCTGGAGCGTCCATTATGGCTCGAACTTTCTCTTCGTTAGTGTGGACGCCTGTCTCGTCGATTCGGTGTCCCAGAAAAGAAACTTGTCGCACCGCAAAGCAGCACTTGTTTTTGCCAAGGCGAAGGTTGTACTTCCGTAGCCTCTTCAGCACTTCTTCCAGTCTCTCGGCGTGTTCCGTGGCGTCTTTCCCACTCATGATCACGTCATCTAGGTATGCGCACACGCCTGTGATGCCAGACAGCATAGTCTCCATAAAGCGTTGAAAAATGGCTGGAGCTGCAGAAATCCTGAAAGGCAATCTCTTGACCTTGTATAGTCCTTTCAGCGTATTCAGGGTCAATACCTCTGCTGTCTCTGGCGTCACGTGAAGTTGCTGGTACGCTTGTGCCATATCCAGGGTGCTGAAGACCTTGCCTCCCCTCAAGTGGCTGAGCACTTCATCAGTTGTGGGAAGTGGGTAGTCTGCCTTCTTTGATACCTGGTTCACTGTGCAACAGTAGTCGCCGCATATTCGCAACGAGCCATTTTTCTTCAGAACCAGTACGAGAGGCGTTGCCCAATCCGAATGCTGCGCTGGCTCAATTATGCCTTGACTGTGCAGTCGATCCAATTCAGCCTCTACAGCTGACTGCAGCACGAAAGGAACCGGCCGTGCTTTTAGGAACTTTGGTTTCGCTCCTTCCACGAGGTCTAGTTGTACCGCAGGACCGATGTGTCCTGAGATGTCCTCGTCGAATACAGATTGGTACTTGTCGAGAAGCTTCGAAACGAGTTCGTCGTCGGATACATCATTGATGCCCGTGATCTGTATACCCAGATGAGGAAACCAGTTTCGTCCAAGGAGGTTACAACCTGCTCCCTTGATGACAAGTGGTAATGTAATGGTCTTGTTTCTGTGCGTAACAATCACCGTTGCACATCCGAGAACTCGAAGAGACTGTCCTGACCATGTGCGTAGGAGAATGTTGTCAGTCTGAAGCCGTGGTGGTTCATCTGTCCACGTAGCTTTGAACGTGACCTCACTGATGAGTGTGCAGGCTGCACCCGAGTCGACTTCGAAATCCAAGAACTTGCCATGTACGCGTAGCCGAGTCATGACCTTCTGCGTACTGGACGCGTCGATTAAGGTGTTGAGCTCGTAAAGGGCGACGTCTGGTGAGTCCTGCTGAGTCGTCACTGGTGCTGAGGCAGCTGTCGAAGTTCCTTGTCGGGGATATTCGATGCTATTGCTCGTTTTTGCCTCTTTCCACTTTTTCAGGCAGGCCTTTTCAATGTGTCCGCGTTTCTTGCAGTAGTTGCAGGAGGCTGTCTGGAACTTGCAAGTGTCCGGATTATGTTGCGCGTTACAACGCCAACAGCGTTGTTTCTTCTTTGGGGAAGAGGTACTTGAGTGACCTTGGTTGTCTGTCTTGCAGATACTTGTGCAGGTTTCGTAAATCTCTTTAAATTCGGTTTTCGCGTTCTTCTGGTTTTCGACGGCGTTTTCAGCTCGCAGTGCGAGGTCAAAAGCTTTCTTGAACGTCAAGTCCTTTTCTGCGAACAGCCGTTGCTGGACCTCCTTGTTCCGAAGACCGCAAACGAAACGATCACGCAGTATGACGTCCATAGGCAGCATTGTCGGATTCGTCGCAGTGTCTGCACTTGTCCCAAAATTGCAATCTGCCGCTAGCTTCTTGAGTGCCGTGACGTAATCACTGACCGTTTCGTCGTGCCGTTGGTCACGTCGCTGGAATCGTGCCCTGCAGAAGACCTCAGACGGTTGTGGATCGAAGCGAGCCTTGAGCATCGCGACTATGTCCTCGTAGCTCACTTGGTTGGGCTGCTTGGGTTGAATGTGGGCGCAGACGATGTCATACGTCTGTTCCCCGCACAGCGTTAGCAGATGAGCACGTTTCCTCGATGCGTCCGTAATGTCATTAGCCTCGAAGAAGAACTGTAGCCTCCCATACCAGGATCTCCAGGAGCCGGAGCTGCCGCTGAATTCGGGTAGCCGACCAAAGTCAGGCGTCGCCATGTCGTTTCCTTGACGTCGGTGGAGTGCCGATGAGTCCAGTCTTTCTCGTCGCCAACTGTTACGTCTGTACAGCCGCTTGTGGCTGTAGACGATTTATTAAAGTACAGGAAACGTAAACAAGTTCAGAAGCGTAGCTCAAGCGTTGGAGTCACTCCTGGCTAACGTTCGACACCAGGCTCGTGCTCGTGCCACAGCGCCAGTACAGTCGCGCGCGCACTTCGTTGTCGTCTTCTAAGGCGACATTCAGAAAAGGTTCAGAAAAGGATACTCTACCATGGACCACTTGCATGCGATCAATCAAGTAATCGAGAAATCCACTGAATACAACAAACCCCTCTATATGGCTTTCATAGATTACGAAAAGGCTTTCGACTCTGAAGAGATACCAGCAGTTCTGGAGGCACTACGTCGTCAAGGAATACGTGATGCTACACAAACACAATAGCCAACACATATAAAGATTCTACAGCCACCCTACTCCTCCTTAAGAAAAGCAGGAAAATCGCAATACAGATAGGTGTCAGGCAAGGAGGTACAATTTCTCTAATGCTATTTACTGCATGTTTGGAAGAAATCTTCAAAAGACTAGACTGGGACGAGACAGGGCTAAGGAATAACGGCGAATATCTGAGTAACCTGCGATTTGCAGACAACATAGTACTCTTCAGCAATGATGGCGACGAACTGCAAAAGATGATTGAAGACTTAAGCCGAGAAGGCGCTAAGGTAGGATTAAGGATGAGCATGCAGAAAACAAAGATAATGCTAAGTGGCACGGTGAAAAAACGTCTATTCATGATTGAAACCCATACATTAGAAGTCGTAGAAGAATATATGTACCTAGGACAGCTACTTACAGGAGAACCCACCCATATAAAAGAAATCCACCGTAGAATAAGCATGGGATGGCGCGCATATGGGAGACATTCCCAACTCATGAACGGAAACCTACCGCTATCACTCAAGCGGAAACTATATAACTACTGCATCTTGCCAGTACTGACTTATGGGTCAGAAACCTGGAGAATTACAAAGAAGCTAGAGAGGAAGTTAAAAACCGCGCAGCGGCGATGGAACGAAAAATGATAGGCGCTACGCTAAGAGATGGGAAGACAGCCGAGTGGGTCAGAGAACAAATGGGGGTCGCCGACATAATGAACGATATTAAGAAGAAAAAATGGACACGGGCAGGCCCCCCCCCCCCATGATGAGAAGGCTAGATAACCGATGGACAGTTAGAACGACGGAATGGATACCAAGAGAGGGTAAGCGCAGCCGTGGGCGGCAGAGAGTAAGATGGGGAGACGAAATTAAGAAGTTCACGGGCGCCAAATGGAATCAGCTTGCGCAGGACAGGCAAGGATGGCGAGGATTGGGAGAGGCCTTCGTCCTGCAGTGGACATAGATGGGCTGATGATGATGATGAAGGATGGCAGACAGTCCCTTAAGCATTCCTATGGACAATAACCGGCCCACTCGGCCTCTCACCACATTCTGCCACCAAGAGAAAACCTGGTGCTGCATGTTTCCAAAAAGGTCCATTCCTAGTCACACTGCATGGCACTTGCAGTATGTACTTTTCCTATCACAATGTGTGGCTGGCTGTGTTCAGATAAATGTATGCACATTGAAAGACTATGCTTGTGCACTTCTTAATTTCATCACCCCACCTTACTGTTAGCGGCATTTCCCATTCCTTAGTGCACATTACACATTGCTCTGATTGATTCCCATTTTTCTGTGCCATGCCTTACAGGGCATTACTAGGCCCATTTTTTTCCTCTTCATCTCATATAGAACATTGGCTGCACCTGTTTTGTTCTCTCACTCAACTGTTTCTGAATGCTACGTCTACTATTTTCCACTCTATCACACAGTGTTCTTAAGTTTCTTGCTCTCCAAGTTCTTGCCACATATATGGGCAGACATGCTATGGCTGTACAGTATGGTCCATTGTTAGAGGGAACATGTGAGCATGTTGCCGCTCCACGCAATGCCTTTGTGTTCGGCGTGGCCGCACATTGAAGCGAAGCGCTGCAGGTGCACAGGAATTCAGGGGAGAGGTTCCGTGTCATCTGCTACAGCACTGGAGCACAAAGCAAGAGCAGTGCCATGGAACGCCCAGTACAATGGCACTGCAAGGAGCACGGCCATGCGCTCTTGTGTTCCCTCTAATAGTGGACCGTACTGTACACTGTACGCTTTAGGTGCAGCGGTCATGATTTGGAAGTGCCTACCATATGCATTCCAGCCCATTCATATTCCAATCTTTTCTGCTTCATGGATAGGCCACACCAGCTGTGAGTGATTTAGGTATACACATACCTTTGCACAGATTCTAGAAACTGGTCACCATTTGGGAATTCTTGTCCTCTCACCGGGCCACTGAGAGTTACCTTTGTCTTTTACAAATTTGTCTTCAAACATATTTTAACACTTTCCTTGTCGAGGCCTTCTATTTGGCAGAACTTGTCACCACCACTGCTGAGAAAGCATGATGTTATCAGCAAACTCTTTAGCGACTTATTATCTAATCTATTTCGTATTTCTTCCCAATGTAGTTGTTTAAGTACTTCTAAGCTTGCAATCAACATCAGAGAGACTGTGTTTCTTTGCCCGACCCTTTTCTCTATGGCTTTTCTGGTGCAAAATCAGGGTAGCTGTAGGATCACGGTTGATGTTGGCTACGGTATTCGCATGTATCAACATACCTGTAGTAGGTGCAGCAAGTAATTAATTATACAACACAAAATAACTAAAAAGAAGAATGCGTAGATGCTTCTTCAGCTTGCTGCTGACATGCAGTTATTTCGTTTGCATAGGGGGCTTCCATTTCATTTATTAAGGCATTCTGCTTGATTATAGGGGCAGCCTGTCCAAGTGCCTGTGAAACTGAAGGCGTCTGCACATGTACCTATAATCAGAGTATGTGATTTCTTTCAGCTTAAATTAAAATACCAACTCACGCATTGGAAAGCCCCACACTGTTGTACTTGAGTGGATGGTCAGTACGGTACTTGCAGACAAACTCGATTGGCGGCCGGACTGGCCAACGCCCCTGGCTATGAAATATGACCTGGAAGTCATCTGGGTTGAAGGAATGAACCACTGGTCTTCGCCACTGGTACTCTTCCTTCATGAGGTCACCATATCGGTAGTACTTGTCAGTGCTGGCTTCATGAAGTTGGTACAGATTGTACCGGCCTGCATCAAAAAGGTACCATTTTAAATAAAATGCTGTTTTCTTTGGCACCCATTATCTACCCCTTGCAATAGACCACTTATTCTTCAATAAATCATCCACAATACTGGCTGTTTGTTTTGTGTGCAAAGACCATGCTAACAAGACCTGTGTAGAAGAGTGGAACGCAACAAGGTGTGTACAGAGAATTAACACTTGCTCCTTACTGCCAGAAATGTGCAAAATGATTGGCCCGGTCAGGAAAGAGAATACACATAGAATGCCAAGTGTAGGACCACTGGTTGTAGAACAGTCACCTATGAAACGATTCTATCTTGTTAAAACGGAAAGGCAGGCTAGTTGGTTTGGCTGCATAATGAAAATTTTGCGCACACAACACGAAGCCACAACAAAGAAGTACATAAGGACTAGCGTAGACTATCAAATGACCTTTATTGGGGATATCAGGATTGACTGGAGATCGTATCATGTGTGGTACGATAGTGCTATGAACTTAACAGAAGTGCTGTGGCGTCAGGTGTGGGCGTTTTTGCCTAAGAAACAGAAGAAAGCGGCTGAGCCAGGGAAGCTGCTCGTTCTCGGAGACACACAAGTGGACAAGGAACAAAAGAATATCCTCAAGTTACGACCCAAGTTCTGCGTGGAACCTTCACTACAGTTACCTGACAGGCTTGCTCTGGCAAGGGGCATTTCAAGGAATGTGAGTGATGAGGAAAAGGATTCTTGCGTTAGAGAATGTGTAGAAGTTGTTGCGAGTACAAGACGCAAATTTAGACAATGTCCTATTGCAGGGCCGCTTGCTTGCTATTTGTACTCAAAGGAATTGAGGGTCGTAAAATCGGGCAAAGAAGGTTATCTTGTCGTGTTGCCAGGTAACATGTATTCTGGTAAGGCTTGGGATGTTATGCACAAATGCTTCGAGGAAGTAAAAGTGAAGCCGCAGGAACCCAAGAAAGGAGCAGTGGGATTGTTGAAAAAATATGAATTAGACAAGCTGGCTTCACTCGTGAAAAAATAAAGGGGCCAAACACTGGAAGTGTTCTTCGCGGCAAAGACGCATAAGCAAGAAGTTCCGTTCAGAGCAATAGTGTCGGAACACAATTCATAGCAGTTTCATGTATCGGGGTTTCTCCAAAAAATACTTGCGTCCTTGTCAACTAACGACCCATTTGTCATCAAGAATTCAGAGGAGGTAGTTAGTTACGTGTCTGGTCTTAAAGGCAGCTACAAAGGATTCAGTGTTGACATTCAAGATTTGTACTATTCTTTGCCGCAAGATGCCCTACTACAGTCGGTAAAAGAGTGCATTGAATGGGACAACGATGAAGTTTCTTTCCGTAATAGCAGCGGAATGTCGCTAGAATCGTTTCTTGAAATACCTTGCATGTACCTGAAGAGCACGGTTGTTCAGTTCAAAGATACACTGTTCCGTCAAAAAATGGAGTATGCATAGGATCCAAAGTAGCACCTGTACATAGCACAATTTTTTTGAGCAACATAGACAGAATTGTGAATTCCGAATTGGATAGCAAAGTTTTGAAAATATTCAGATATGTTGATGATTATTTGATTTTGGGCTTAAACACGGAATGGAATGTGTTCACCTCAACTGTGTTGGAAACGTTCAGGAAAAGAGGCAAAGGCCTAAATTTCACATTTGAAGAGCCCACTGATAACTGCTTACAGTTCCTAGACGTGAAGCTCAGTTTCGAAATAGACCATTTGTGCTGGATGTATTCCCCGAGAACGGAGAAGCCCTTATTACAATATGCTTCCAGCCATTCAAGGATAATAAAAGACGGGATCGCAATGGGATGTTTTCATTCAGCTCTAACCAAAACGTGCACGCACAAGTTAAACGAATCTTTCCTGGAGCAGAAGGTTCAGCTGGAAAGGGCTGGATACCCTACCTTGATTCTTCTGACTGCAAGCGAAAGGCTATTGAAGAAAATGAAATTCATGGAGAAAGAGGTGCAAAGAAGCCAGAAAGATAAGAAAATTTTGGTAATCCCTTACATGCATGGTTTTTCCCATAAAGTTAAGAAGGTGGCTGCTAAATATGGTGTCAAGGTAGTTTTCTCGACAAGAAATAAAGTAGGAGGCGTGTTTCCGGCTGTACACAAACTGTACAAAGACAGGCCTAATAGTGTCAATAATGAATGTTCCAAGCGTTCTGATCACCGCATTGTTGAGTGCAAAATAAATGTAGTGTATAAGATCCCGTTTAAATGTGGCAAGTGTTATGTAGGGCAGACTGGCCGATGCGTGAACGTAAGGTTAAAAGAGCACTTGGCTAATTTGAAGGGAAGGCAGCCAACACATTTGGCATTACATTGTGCGCATTGTTCATTGAGTTTGTGCAGTCCTTTGTGTGATCAAACTGATATTTTGTATGTTCACCCTAATCAGACAACAAGAGAAATTGTGGAAGTTTGGCATATATCTAGACATCAAGACACGTGTCAGTCATCCATCAGTAGCACTGAATGACAAAGAAATTGACTTGATGAACAAGATGTGATAACGCAACGTTTTTGTTAAAGGTTTTATTATTTTGTATGTATTGATTACAATATTCCATTGTGCTCATGTGCAGTGATCATGAGGTGCGTGTCGAGAGTATATATATGTGGTTGCTTATTGAATAAAGGTCAGTTGATAGTCTGCGCTAGTCCTTGTGTACTACTTCGTTGTGGCTTCGTGTTGTGTGCGCAAAAGTTTCTATCTTGTTGTTATACTGGGAAAACCAATAGGTGGCTTAAAGGGGAACTCTGGTGGTTTTTCACCATATTTTGATATCACTGTTCTCCTATGGTACAGATAGTCCTACAGCAGGTAAGGTGGTTCAATTTGCTCAGAAACTCCCGAATAATTTGAAATAACCAAATGAACAATGTGTTCAAGCCGAAGCAGACATGGGCAGCTGCATCATGCAGCATATGGCACTGCGTCACAGCCTCCCTACCATCAGAAATATGGAGCCATTGTCAGAAATATGGAAGTGTTGAGTTACGCCAGCTTTTATGAACTTGACAGTGACAGCTTGAGTGCTGAATGATCACCGTTTCACTTTTGACCCCCTGCCTGCTTGGGTAGGCAGCAGTGTAGGCAATGACATCAAAAACACAGAGTGCTCCACATTCAAAAGCATGGGAACCCGCTAAAGAAAATTAAAATTGATTTTCAGGAAAACTGAATGACTTGCAACTGGCTGGCTTGGCATAGATTACAGTACGAAGGAGAACATATATTAGAAATTTCATTAAGATAAGTGGACATTGAAAAATAGCTGGAGTTGCCTTTAGTGGACCCCCCCCCCCACCGAAAGAAAACAATACATTACATCAGTCACAGCCTTCTTTCACAAATCTTTCTTCATTAATCTTATGGATGTAATGAGGCTCACTACAACGAGAAAATGCACATCCACGTCTTACTTTTAAAATTTGAACTCCTGCTTGTTTGGAAAATGCTAGTGGTTAAAATCCATGACAGCGAGCACAGTGAGCTGGTGCAGCATTGCCACTCATCCTTTGCCTGACGGCCCCCATTACATTTTAATTCAATCATTAAAAAACATGCAGCAACTCTACGCGGCTTTTAATATGAAAAAAAAGGGACCCACATGGCTATGAAAGCATGTTGTGGTGGTCTCGCACTACCAGATACAGCTAGCATGTGCACGCACTGTAGCTGAGCTGCAAAAGACAGGTTCAATCATCACTCAACAGGACAAACCAGGAGCATGTGTGTGTATTTTAAATAGAGTGCGCAGTTAAAGGACTGACTTGAGAGTTGTTGGCTATTGTATAGCCTTCATACACCACATTGGGCACAGTCTGCCACTTCCATTTTTCCCACTGTGTGAAGTCTCCTTACTTATATCTGAGAACTTCTTGCTGGGCGAGTTGGTGCCTATATGAGTTAGGTGATGTTTCACAGATGAATGCATGAATAAGGAAACAAAACAAAGTTGACACTTCTGTTGCTTACTTCGCTTTCTTCCTGTGTATGTCCATTCATCCGCACAACATTGCCTAACTCAGACTTATTTACATCCAAAGGCGTACATAAGTTCAGTTAATATTAAAGAGAGCACTTAAGCTCTGTTTAGATGTCCATGCCACTCTTGAGAAACTGTGACTTTTCACGACAGCTGCCTGTGCAGGGCAAAGCACAATGCTTTTTATGGGTCAGCACACCTTTAAAGGCTTTCCTTTTTTTTCTTTTTTTTTCACTTTTCTGGCAACATGGAAAATCAGTTTTAATAACTCTTCCCTTCCATGGGAAAGGGTGTACCAAGCTGATCTGTCGCAGTGGTATATGGTAGGCCTTTCCAAGCAATCATGTATTGCAGTGTGCACATGATACTCAGAATGTGCGCAAGATTGCACACTGGAATGTTTTCTTGGTTTGATCCAGACTGCCGTCCTTTTGTTAACCATGCCTTCTTGAGCACAGAGAAGCGCATGTGTGCATATCTGTAATTGCTTTAAAGAACAAGAATCCATGGGAACTCGGCTCTCCCCGTTGCCCACCTTTCTACTCTTGCCAGTGCATTATGCACTAGCAATGTTTTGCTGACTAGTGTCATTGCACCTTTCGACTAGGGAGCCTGGGAAACTTGTATTCTCTGCCGGCTTCCTAGAATCGATTTCACGCATGCCCATTAATTGTGCGTAAGGACAAAATTCTCAGTGCGAAAAGCAGAACTACGAACGCAGCAACCACGAAAATCTCGTTGCGGGGGAGAGGGGGGGTTACCTACCCCATCTCGTGTACTGCCAGCTTGTTCCGATGAAAGGCAGCGACGGCTTGGGCCCCGGAATCTGGTGGAACGGTTTCGCCTTGGACGCGGTGCCGGTGCCGAGCGACACGGCCTCCGAGGCGACGCTCCTCGCTAGTGCGCGCGCGGCTTGCTTCATCTCCGTGATGCCATGCGCTATCAAGCGCACACCCGTAGCGGGTTTTGTTTCTCGCGCCCAACTAAACAACTTCGATGACAGGTAAAAAGTCGAGAACGCGACGCGACTGCGATGAGCGCACTTCCTTGTAAACACAACGCTTCTCCTGGCGGCGGTTGTTCGCGGGCTTTTGTGTTCTTTTATCGGCGTCGTATCGCGTGGTTTTCATCCGCGCGTAATCGTACGCTGTACCTCGCATTGCGCGGCGCTCAACCACTCAACGGTCCCAAGGCCAAAGGTCACTGAACAGTCGCAGCGTCCGTCGTTCCCTGCCCCGTGTGCACGTATAAACGAGCACGGGAATGCGCTAGCCTCTGCGGACATCGAACCGCTACGAATTTTGGAGCACCTAGAATACACCCACAGTGGCCTCCCAGGGGCGAATCGCGATCGAGCACCGGATTATAATTTCTCGACTGCTTGCTTCCGCCTCTTGCGCGAATAATTAAGCCAATCGTAATCGAGAAACGCGATGCCGATCGGGCTTGAGCACGATCCGCGCACTGTACAACGCGTCGCACAAAATGCCGGCCATACGCAGTGGTGCTAGTGCAGCGCGATTTATTCCAATTCCTGCACGCCTTTTGATTGATTGATTGTGGTTTGGTTAGGAAAGGACGCTAATTTCTGCAGCCCATGTAGGGAGCACGGCTAAGCGTCCGTGGGGATGGGGGAAAGGGAGTGAAAGAGATAGAGAGGAGATAAAGGCCGTAGTGGAGGGCTCCGGAAATTTAGACCACCTTTAACGTGCACTGACAACGCACAGTACACGGGCCTCTGGCATTTTCGCCTCCATCGAAAATGCGACCGCCGCGGCCGGGATCGAACCCGCGTATTTTTGGGTGGCGACCGAGTACGGTAACCACTACACCACCGCGAGGTACTGTGTTAGCCCACATTTTGCTCGGTCACCCTCAGCTAAAACATGGGTGTCCCCGCCAAACTTGATTAGTTGATTTGTTATGATCTGGGAATGTCTGTTTCACACTTAAGCTAGGGGAAAACTCGGAGCGCATCGCCAAGGTAAATGGCATCGCTACATTAGGGTGGCCAGGGACCTTATTCTCATGAGCTGCTTTCCATGTGTGTGTGTGTGTCATGGGCGTCCGGATGGGTTGGCCCACTGATCTAGTGGAGATCAGTGGGTGGGCCAGAGGAGGCGGCTGCACCCCCTTGGAAATTTGGACATAATTTTTTTTTTTCGCTCGAGCTAAAAAGTTAATTAGCACACTCAGGTTCCTTATATCCATAGAAGCGCTATTTATGATTGTGAGCAAACTGCGCTCTGCACAGCTATGACGTAATCTTTCTGGTGATGGCACGGCAGTGAAAGAACGACAGGCTGAAGATAGAGGAACGCTTGAGGTTTTCTATCCTGAATTACGAGGTCTACGCAGTATTATCGCAAGAACTTCCGCTTTCTCGTAAATTGCTGGCTACATTTAGGAAGAAGTCTGGACCGCCACACTTAGGTGTGATAAGGGAGCCTACATGCTCCGTGCAGTCAAGTTTTCCATGTGCGACGGATGGATGGATGGATGCTATGAGCGTCCCCTTTGTAGCGGGGCGGTGACATGTGCGCCACCAGGCTCGTAAGAAGATTTAAGCACCTTTTTTTTCTCTCTCTCTTTAAATTTTCCTCATGCCTTTTAAATTTACTTCAATCAAATCGATCATACTATATAGAAAAAACGGAAATTCATAGCCCAGTTCCCTGCCCCTTATGGCAGAAGGTCCTTATTTTTCTCTATAATTATTTTTGTCCGTTCTCTCTAGTTTTCTGCCACCAGTATTCTAACCGTCTCTTACTTATTTCAGTCGCGGCTATGTTCAGCTTCCCGTTGTTCGCCCTAAAACCCAAGGCTTCCTGTAGGGTGGTGCCCAAACGTACACCTGGGCGGATATTTCCGCATTCAATCAGAACATGCTCCGTCGTTTCCCTATCTTCCTCACAGCATGTGCATTTTTCTTCTTCTTTACTGAATTTCGCTTTATAAATACGCGTTCTAAGGCAGCCCGATCTCGCTTCAAACAATAAAGCGATTCCTCTTGAATTATCATAAAATGCCTCCCTCTTTATTTCGTTTTTGCCCTCTCGGTAGTTATTCAGAGTCGGCTTTTTATCCATCGCTGCTCTCCAGTAAACATTCTGGCGCGACATTAGCGCCAGAATGCACAGCCTGGCGGACAGAAGAAGCAAAACTGGGCAGAAACGCGACGCACGCGTCTCCAACTGTACAGCAGCAAGTCTACACCGCGCGTCCCACTTTCTTTTGTTTCCTTAATTGAGACGCGCGCTCCGATCGAACCTGCAGAAAGCTTCCAACTGGTCCCCACTGGGAATTGACCGTAAACCACTTGAACTGGTTCCAACTGGTCCCCATTGCTACTGGTTTGCTGGAACTGACATGAGGCCGGTAGCAGCGGGGTGAAACTTTTACCCCTGTTACAAACATGTGTGACACAGATTGTGAACCATACCCAGCTGGAACCGTACACCACTACGGACTTAAGACCGAAAAAGATCGCTTGCTGCCATCGATGCGACCGAGTTGGTAATTATCATGGTAATTATACAGGCCGCGAAATCTGCACGTCATACACCGGAAGCAGCTTGGTGCTGAAACACGACATTTATTAGAAATATTGCAGCTTGTATACTGGGAATCTTCTACTGGGAATCTTCTTGAATGCCTGGCATTCAAGAAGATTCCCAGTATACAAGCTGCAATATTTCTAATAAATGTCGTGTTTCAGCACCAAGCTGCTTCCGGTGTATGACGTGCCCTATACGCTCAACGATGACAAACAGCATGCAGGCTGGACGGCCCTATAATTTGTATATGCGTGCGCAGAAAGCGTGTAATGAATCACAGAAATGAGGTTATCACCCGTGTCATCACGCAATTCGCCCAGAAAAATCCGAGGTGTCTGCAGTTGCTGTTCAAGGAAGATTGACTAAATGAATGTAGTTGGGCGTTTGTGAACATATTGTGTTCCATGCATCGATTCGGGTGAGTCGAGAACCCGCATGTAGCAGACTGAGCACTCTTCTAAACGAAGTGATAGTACCTTTTAACATATTTTTATTCGTTAATAAATATGTATCTCTCCAAGCCACGCAGTAATTTGCTGTTTGTAATTTCTTTTTAATGTGCGTATTTTACTTATCTTATTATTTATAAATAAAAATAAATAAATAAATAATTTGACTCCGCAAATGGCCTTTTTGCTGCGAACATACCGCTGGCCTCCCCTTCCCCCCCCCCCCGCCCCGCTCCCCTGCAAAAAATTCTGCGGACGTCCTTGGTGTGTGTGTGCGCGCTTATTATTATTATTTTTTTTATTAGATGCAAGCAGCTTACGGTTGAGCCTATTCCGTCCCCGCGCCGTCCACACCACCACTGCGCATGCGCAACAGTTGGCCCAAGCTGGCAGAGAACGAGAACGCGCCCTCGCCCCTGAGAGACAACGCTGACGCAGGCAGCGTCTGCTAGCTCCCCCCCCTTTCTCTCGTGTAGGAATCCTCTGCGGAGCGGCGCCCGCGTCCCACTCCCCATCACTCCTTTCCTACGCTGCCCCCCCTTTATCTCCTCAAGGAATTCTCTGCTAACGGAGCGGCGCGACAGCTGCATACTCCGCTGGGGGCGCCACGGTAGTTCCGCAGTACGAAAATGACGGAGCGCGCGCGCCTCGGATAGACGGATGCTATGAGCGTTCCCTTTGTTACGGGACGGTGACATGCGCGCCACCAGGCTCGTAAAAAAATTTACGAACTTTTCTTTTTTTTCCCCCTCTCTAGGTTGTCCTCATGTCTTTTAAATCTACTTCAATTAAATCGATCATTAGCAAAACCGTAAATTCATAGCCTAGGTCACTTCCCTTATGGCAGAAAGTCCTTATTTTTCCCCTATAATTATTTTTGTCCGTTCTCTCTAGTTTTCTGCCACCAGTATTTCTGTCTCTTACTCATTTCAATTGTGGGTATGTTCAGCTTTCCATCAATTGTTCTCCCTAAAACACAAGGCTTCATGTAGGGTAGTGCCCAAAGGTACACCTGGGTGGATATATCGATCCGCATTCAATCAGAACATGCTCCGTCGTTTCCCTACCTTCCTCACAGCATGTGCATTTTTCTTCTTCTTTACTGAATTTCGCTTTCATCATCATCAACCTGTTTAGGTACACTGCAGGACGAAGGCCTCTCCCAACGATTTCCAATCCACTCTATCCTGAGCGAGTTGCTTACGCCTTATGCCCACAAACTATTTATTTTCATCGCTCCATCTAACCTTTCGCCTGCCCCTGTTGCATTTTCTCTCTTGGTATCCATTCCGTCGCTCTTACTGTCCATCTGTTATCTTTCCTCCTCATGACATGTCCTGCCCAGATCCACTTCTTTCTTTTAATTGATATAATAATATCAGCTACTCCTGTCTGTTCTCTGATCCATTCCGCTCGTTTATCTCTTAGCGTTACCCCTATCATTTTTCTTTCCATTGCACGTTTCCATTGCAAAGTCGGCTCCCGACAGCCGCAAAACGCAAAGTCTTCCTGCAGGGCCTGGGTCACGTCGCCCACAGCGGACGCGTAAGCCCCCAGCCCACTTGAAGGACTACATCACAGACTAAAGTAGTCCGCGTCTTCTGGGGCTATACTGCCTTAGAGGCCTGCAGTATAGCCGCAGAGGTCTAGTGCGCGTGTGTGAATTTTCTGTGAATAGTGCAAGCTGGCACTTGGTGTTGGTGAAGTGACCTCTTTTTGTAACATAGGTTGTGATGTGTGCTCCTAGGACTGAACTTCTGCGTTATTGCAGGTGCCATCTTGATCGGAACTCGAATGTGAATTTTTTTTTAGTGTTGCTGATGTACCACAGTTATACTTCAAGGATTGTATAAGGATGCAATTCTTCCCAGGGCGGGACGATGTTGTGTCGTGCGACCCCTGGTGACATGCTAAGACACCAGTGCTGTTGTGCTATGCTACTGGGGGGAGCTGGGTCTCTGCCATGCCTCTTTGCTACCACCAATCCGGCGTGGTCATGCCGGTCATGTGACCCGTGCCTCGCTGACCAATAGCCTGTCTTCTCCCTCCTTAAAACCACAATAAACGCGGGAGAGCAGTCTCCCGTCAGTCTCGCCGAAGCTTGGTCTACGCGTCGTCACTACACGCGCCCGCCCGTCGTTCGGCCTCTCCGTCGGCCCGCCGCGGGTTGCGCCGCGCCCCTGCCCTACACAACAATATATATATATATATATATATATATATATATATATATATATATATATATATATATATATATATATATATATATATATATATATTGTTGTGTAGGACAGGAGCGCGGCGTAACCGCGGCGGGCCGACGGATATATATATATATATATATATATATATATATATATATATATATATATATATATATATATATATATATATATGTGACGCTATAGACGGGAGCCGTGCCGTGGTTGTTGCGCCATGGTTTTATTCCACTGCACGCGCCCCTTCTTCTTCGTCGCCTTCTCCTTCCACCTCTTGCTTGCTACGTACGTCACATGATTCCCCCTCCCCCCGAAAGAAGTAAAAGCAGTAAAAGTATAAAAAAACAGACTAAGGAGAGGAAACACCCACAAAAAGGAAAAGTCACAATGCGCAGACACTTTCACATTTCGCAAGTTGGTTCCCGTAAACTTGCAAAAGCTTCAGAGTGGAGGGTGGTGCTGTCCGGAGAAATCGGACAGCACCACCCTCCACGTACGTAGCACCACCCTCCACGAATGACGTACGTAGCAAGCAAGAGGTGGAAGGAGAAGGCGACGAAGAAGAAGGGGCGCGTGCAGTAGAATAAACCATGGCGCTGGAACCACGGCACGGCTCCCGTCTCTAGCGTCACACGAGTCGACAGGATGACGACCTGGCGGCCACCGCGTCAGCTTCACGTCATCAACGACGCCGTCAGCAGAATGCCGTGACTTAACGTCGACCACAGAAGCAGATATCTGCTCTGTACAGTAACTACCTTCATGGCAGCATCATCGGCAGACCTCAGCATTCCCAAGTACGCCGGTTCAGCGGACGATGGACCCGTGGAGGACTGGTTCAACCTCTTCGAACTCCACGCTACCGCTGCATCCTGGTCGGAACGGGACATGGTCGCCAAGTTCAATGACTACGTAACCGGTGAGGCCTTCCGATATTATCTGACGTTCATATTCCAAAACGATGAAACGTGGGAAAAGATTAAAGAGGAAATGATCACCAGATTTAAAGAATACCATCAAGATTATCTGCAACTCACCCGACAGAGACATTTAAGTTCAGTCGACACAATCACAAGCAGTCTTCACGCGGCAATCCGGTATGCGGAACATGGCCTCGTATTAGGAATTTGTCGACGGTTGTGCCATGTTATGATTCGCCTGAGTATATGAAACGAACGCCGAGCACTAATCTACAATTCCCAACAGTGAACCGAAACCCTGCCCCACCTGAAACACATAGAAGCCATATCCCCAAAAGGCCCAACCTCCCACCAGCCTTCCGATCTGCTGAAAAGTCGCCATCGTCTACCTCTTCGCTTGGCTGTAGTGCTCGAGTCATTACTCAACCATCGCATGCACTTGGTCGTCGTCTCGCACACGTAGGCCACCACCTGGCTTTGCAATAAATGCCTCTTCTGTGGCTCGCAATGGCCCCCGCATGCCTCCCAGAGTTACTACGTCCACGGTAGACGAGCTGATCCAGCGGGAGAATGCTGGGCCAAGTCACGGCCCTTTCGCCGAGGCCCACGAGAAAATAGGGTTCAGCGCAACGATTTCGCAAAAAGATGCAGGGTTTCAATCGACACACGCCCAAGCCGTGCATGTTGCTCTATCATCCAGCGGCCAGCCACCTGAAGATCGACGCGATACGGAAATCTCCATGACCACAAATCTCAACAATCAAACCCAAAAGACAACCATCGCTTCTGGTGACATGGAGAAACCTTACTCTAACCCAGCACATTGCGCTGAAACCACCATGTGGGCGTGTTCTCTAGAAGAGGAACACTATTCGTTTCCATATGAAACAGCCGAATTATCCACCGCTGTAGCTCTAACTCATACGAAGTATCTGTGGAACTCCCTTCAGACGGTTCCTTGTCAACAACCACAAACGAACTCAGGAGCTCTGAGTACATCAAGACCCATGTATTGCCGGGTGGACGGCGTCCCTCAAGCGTCTGGAAAGCCTTTCGATAATTTCGACGTATTACCTTCACTGCCCGACAAGCCTCAGAATTCCCCACAGTGCAACGATCCCCTATTGAACACCACGTCAACTTCTGAAGAAAATCAATGTGGTGCTCCGGAAGGAGTGTCACATCAGCAACTTCCGCAGCATCCTAAGCAAGCTCAGCAGGGAATCCAACAAAGACAACTCCTGAAAACATCATCGCATCTGCCTCAGCCTCAGCAAACGCCAGAGGGATTACAGCATGGTCAGCAGCGAACGGAAACATCACCAAACGCCCACCTGCGGCTTAAAGAAGGTCGTCTGGAGAAAATCAGACTAGAGCGAAGGCACGTTCGGAATAAAGGACACTTTCACCGAAGTAAACGCCATGAAGAACGCCTTTTATCCCAGAGGTCCAGGCAGCGCCTACAGTCAACAGAGCTGGGACAACGCCACGGAACGCGACAAAGACCCAAGCCGACCCTATCCATTTCGAAAGAACATGGACGTCGCCTCAGCAGCCTCACGCAACGCACGCGCAACCTGGAAGCATCACGTGTCCACCGGCCACAACAAGCAGTTCGGCGCTCACGACATCCGATGTGCGGATGCTACAACATGCCCAAATCTCATGCACTTGTGGCAGGGCTGCGAACTGTGTGCTCATCAGTGTCGATGTCCAGCCCATACTTAAATTGTCCAGACTGGAACAGCCAGCCTCGCCCACCTGAGCAGTGACAGACATCCCCGGACTGGTACATCTTCAGCTGAAGTGTAGTGACTTCGCGGAACTTTCTTGAGGACATGGAACTTTGTGAATTTTTCATTTTTCACTCATTTGTCTCTCTTGCTGCTCTTGCTTCATTATTTTCATTTCTCACCAACGCTTCTTTCGGGGGGAGGGGGAATCATGTGACGTACGTAGCAAGCAAGAGGTGGAAGGAGAAGGCGACGAAGAAGGGGCGCGTGCAGTAGAATAAACCATGGCGCTGGAACCACGGCACGGCTCCCGTCTCTAGCGTTACATATATATATATATATATATATATATATATATATATATATATATATATATATATATATATATATATTGTAAAGAAGAGAGACGTAGACACAGCGCCTTAGCTGCAGGCCGGCTGTTCTATTCTCTACTTTGTCTTCCTCTGCTTCCCTGTGCATGTAGCGCGAGCGCCCAAGCTACGGCAGAGTTCATTATCATTACACTCGGCCACGCTGCGAGCTTAGGCAGATATGAGGTGTTTTTTCCGGCGGGCGGCACTGGCTGTGCCGCTGTGGACGGTCACGGCCTCGCCGTGGTCTGCCCCGGAGAACACTGAAGAAGTTCTCCGGGGGCCGGCACTGGCTGTGCCGCGTAGGTCGTTGCTGGTGTTGGTAATGCTGCAACTTCCCTTGCAGGACCACCAAGGACAAATTCAATGAGCGGTACTTGCTTTGCCATGGCTGTCGATGGTCTCGGCCACGCTGTGGCTTCACAGGGCAGGCTGCCAGGCATGTCTCTGGCAGGCGGTATCGCATGCGATGTAGGGGGAGCTTTTTTCGCCTATTGCTCCTCCGCCGCAGATCTGACATGGACAAAGGAGCGTGCTTTCGACCGTTGACCTTAAGATGTCGCATACTCTCTGTGACGTGTGGTCTTCTCGTAAGTGTCCGCGACAAATGGATGAGCTCCGTGTTGCAGGGCGAGGTAGCTTCCATTTCGACAGCGTTGTCGCTGCCAGGGTCAACGGAAAGCTGCGCTCTATAGGTCTTGACAAGGAGCTGTCTGAAGCAGCGGCGTCCAAATTGTGAGGTTTGAGTTCCGCCTTCCAGCCATCGATCGACTGCAGCTGTAGCGGCAGGTCCTTAGAGGTGCCCTCATCCTGAGTCGAGACCTTGTCATCTTGTGGAAGGACTTCGCAGGGCAAATGGGGAACGCGAGCACACTCGGCCAATGACTGCCTCGACGGCCTTAGACGCGGCTCCGCGTTCTCTTGGCACGCCTGTTTGGTGGCATCAAGTTGACAGCGATCAGTGGCACATCCCCTGCCAAGTAACAAAGCTTGGTTGCGGTCTGGACATCGCTCAGGGGGTGCAATGGGAGTCATGACAGATGGCTTGTCGTCGTCAGGTGGCTTGCACGCAAGCTGGCCAGGATGGCCGGTGTAATCATAGTTAGTGGGACGTGGATGGAATGCGGCCTCTTGTGTTGAAATCTGTGTAGACAAACAAATCTTGGGACCGATCAGCACATCAGGGCAGGCCGTGATGCTATCTGCCGATGAGCTGCAGTTCGAAGCTACAGCCTCGAGGTGGCGCTCCTCCTGAGCTGCTTCCTCGGTAGTGCACCGGTCAGATCCGCTGGTGACAGGACTGTGGAGGCGAATCCGTCCAAAAACGGCGATAAGTCTGGCGCTCCATTCCTGCCAGGAGGGTTGCCTGACTCCCTCGTACCGGTGCCATGCTGCGGCCGCACCATCGATGTTGCTTATGGCCACCAGCAGCTTGTAGTGGTCCGGCCAGGCATACCGGGTACCGAGAACGTTCACAGCTTCGATCCACTGATCGGCGTCGTCTTCGAAGCCTCGGAACACCGGTAATGTCCAAGCGGCCGGTGGTGGCAACGCAGCACGAGAGGACCCGGAGCTCCCCGACGGCATGAAGTAGGACGTTTCAGAGAGGATGTTGATGACACGTAAGAACTCCGCAGCATTGTCGGGGGAGCCGCTAAGTGTTCCGGCGGAGAGCGCGGGGTACGCGTTAAGGAACGTGGTGAGCGTGTCGCGCAGTTGCGCGATGGCACTCACGTGCTCCGCTGCGTTTTCCGGGGAGCCGCTTAGAGCACCAGGCGTGGTGTCTGCAGATAAGACGGTGCCCCCGGTGCTCCCGATGTAGGCATCCGCGGAAAATACGGCGGGCTCCCGACGGCGGTCCATGTCCGAGGACGCTTGGACAGCGTCCCTGTGCGGCTCATGTTCCGACGTAGGTCTAGGCGAGGGGGTGTTACCACAGGAAGCGTGAGCGCCATTCCGTGGTAACATGAGGCCCTGCGTGGGCGTGGGTCCCATAGGTGCTTCCGGCGGCAGAAGGGTTGCGGGGTCCATGGTCGCGAAATCCTGGACGGCGTCCCTGGACTGGAGCACCTGCTGCGCCGATGACCCGCGAGGACGACCTCAGCGTCTGTCTTTCGTCGACTGCGCCATTGTAAAGAAGAGAGACGTAGACACAGCGCCTTAGCTGCAGGCCGGCTGTTCTATTCTCTACTTTGTCTTCCTCTGCTTCCCTGTGCATGTAGCGCGAGCGCCCAAGCTACGGCAGAGTTCATTATCATTACAATATATATATATATATATATATATATATATATATATATATATATATATATATATATATATATACATAGGGTTGAAAAGAGACACACGTTCAAAATTCTTGCTTTATTAACGTTTCGGCTGGTGGGCCGGCCGAAACGTTAATAAAGCAAGAATTTTGAACGTGTGTCACCGGACCCGTCGAACTTCAATCTGAAAATACCATATATATATATATATATATATATACTGAGTAGGTGTTCTGGGTGTTCTGTTATGTTGACATGCAGTCATGCCGAGGTAGTGGAATCATATGCTTGGAAAGCAGGTACCGCCACCTGCTCCTTACCAAGAGTGTTTTTTGCAGGAAGATGAAACAAAAATTCAAGGTGGTGTTTTTGCACAGAAATGCACAGGACATAAGGAAATTATATTGATGGTGAAGCAGCACAGATACCTAAATGAAAGCTTTTAGAATGGCGGAAACTGTTACAGTTTGCCAAGAGGACAACAAAAACAAAATGACTGTCGTCGTAGACAGCCGGTTATGACATAAGTTAGGGAACTCGACGAAATGTGATTAAACATGTCACGTACATAATGCATTGCTCTTAAGACAAATGAGCATAAACATGCAGCTGCATTGTTCTTTGCCTGTACGAGTGAAATTTCTATGCCCGAGTATAAGTTGTCAATGGCCACTACCGAGGAATGTGCACTTGCTGTGTGCATGTGCGTGTCTGGCTGTCAGACCTTATTTAAGGCTTGACTCACCTAGCTGACACAAAGGACACATAATTCGAGCATATGCACCCTCTAGTCTTGTGCCACGACAGATGGCAGCACTAGAAGCTAACTGGCAGAGAATACCCTCTCAAGAGTACGAGAGATTACTTTTGAGCTCTACAAGTCAATACGTTCTGCTCATAGATCCCATCATGGTACCTATACTGACCTTTCTGCACTACTGCTTCTGCAGACAACCTGGGTCTCTAACACAATGATGGAACCTGCAGGCAATCCCCTGGCCTGTTCCAACCTCAAGGATCAGCTAAGGCTGGTCACGAGGGCAAAGGATGTAGCCCAAACACAACCCTCCCCTTAGTATTCTCAAAACAAATTTCTTCATTCTTTCAATAATTGCTGTAAGCATTTGAACCACGCCAGAACCAGTTGGACAAAAGCCGGACTTGGTTACAGTGGCAATAGCGGCTCATTTGCTCTTCTATATCACCTAAATAAATGAATGCATGTGCCAGCTTAACACCGCTGCTGTAGCTCAATATAAAGCATCCAAGGCTGTGCCCCAAGCTATGCATGCAAAAGTGCCTTAAGAAAAGATAGCGGATAGAAAACTAAACAACCAATGAGAGGAATATGGACTGATGGTGCCACCTACTGCCAAAGTACCCGACATCAGCTGGGTCCCCTGCACACATTCAAGCCATGCAAAGCGAAGCTCAGCAGTGTTCAAATTCTTGTGAAAGCAAGTGTAACAGGTGTTTAACTGCAAGCAAGCATTTTTGGGGAATTTCGCACCGATTCAGTCAGAAATTTTGCTTAAAACCTGTGATACTTCCATCCGCCATGAAGCAATATGGTCGTCCTGTACATTCCAATAACTGAGGCTTCTAATGTCATAAAAGATTTTGCTCAATATGTTGGATATTTCACATCGCAAAATGGGAAATATAGTGCAGAAACAAAGCTGCTACATACAAGATTGTTACCTTGATTAATTCCCCCTACCTAAGAGACACTTTCATCTTCGCTGCATCTGACATGCTTCACTGCTCTCTCTACTGGACAAAGATGAAAGCAACGTTTCAGTTTGCCAAGTAGTATAGTGCTTATTGTTGTACTAATCTAAGGAACATCTAAGCTTATGCTCCAGCCTCGCCACGGTGGTCTAGTGGCTATGGTACTCGGCTGCTGATTCGAGGGTCGCGGGATCGAATCGCGGCCGCGGCGGCTGCATTTCGATGGAGGCGAAATGTTGAGGCCCGTGTGCCGTGCAATGTCAGTGCACATTAAAGAACCCTAGGTGGTCGAAATTTCTGGAGCCCTCCACTCCGGCGTCAGAACTGGTTTTGGGATGTTAAACCCTACAAAACAACAAGCTTATGCTGCAAGCCTGGGAGCAATGCTAATGTTAAAGCACCACCTATGCCAATCATCGCTGTGTGCTTAGGCAGTGTTTCTTTGTCATACTTAAACTTCAGCACAAAAGTTTCTTTTGCTTTTTCACTTGCAGCAGTGAGGGCTATGGCACCTAACCATGGTCACTAGCTTTCACTTTTAATGTTCTGTTTTTCGTCATTGCTATTTAGTTTCTCCAACTTTTTATTATGCGAACATTTCTTGCAGCCCCTTCCATGCAGACAAACACTGGTCAGTGTACACTGCTCAAGAAGTCAAATATTGATATGTTGTAGTGCAGGTTACAGAGCTGATGTTCCCAACAATGTTGCATCAAAGTTTACATATATAAATGAAATATGTTGGCTTTGGCAAAGATTCCCCAGGCTCACTGTTGTTTTCAAATGATAAAACAATACAATGTTCCACTGCACCAGTGATCTTGAATGTCAGTTTTCTTTAATTTTTATTTATTCTTGCAGGTATCTTGGGATGTGGCATCAGCACATATAATTGCGCAGCAACTACACTGACGCGTACTTGACTTCGTCGAATGCCTTTCTTGCCTTCTTCAGTTCTTCATTCATCGTTAGAAGGTCCTTAACACGTGCATACTTTCTAGGGTCCTTACGCACTAGAAACACTATGTCCTCCACTTGAACGCGCCCTGTGCGCCCAATCTCCATTGCCTTGTGTGTCTGAAAAGAAATGTCTACATTAAAACAAAATTTCGTTACAAGGAACAAAAGACCTTTCCAATAAGCAAAATCAATGACGAGAACAGATTCAACATTGGTACTAATTATCAGCTGGAAGTATTCTTACTCCAAGGAGACAGTAAATGTACACAATGGCCATAGGATAATGGCAGCAGTTACCAGCCAGTGCTGGTGGTGTGTCTGCACTTGATCCAGTTTCAACACACATCACTGATTTGCCTAAATAACTTATGTGCTATTAAAAACCTACAGTAAAGAAAAAGTGCAGAAGAAGTAAGCTAGAGCGTGCAAATTTGCCAACACTGTCGGCATGTGGACTCATTTCAAGTTGTGCATGCTTCTTAACATAGTGACTTTGGAGACTCTACAGATATTCTGCTGCATTTTAGAGCTTGGGGAGAGGTACAACATAGACATGCTACATGCCACATTTGTGTGGCATGCAGCATGTCATAATTGTTATCCTGCAGTTGTGCCCCTGCCCCCTGCAGGCACTAAACAAGAAATGTAAAAAAAAAAAGCCATTATCTGTTGTGTAGCATAAGATTACTAACCTTATCATAGTTTTTTTTTTTTCACTCAAGTGCTCCTCTGTAGTAATGGCACAACTTCAGTGGCATTTTGAAGTTGCAATAATGGCTTTGTGTGCATTGTAGTTTATATTTACGTGCCTGTACCATTTGTTTCTTGATGACGAGGCAGCAGGATGATCTGCCGAAGTGTGTTTCTTCACATTACCCCAGTGCTTCCTCAAGCGATCAATCAGGCATCTTGTGACGGGTCCAACATACAAGTTACCACTGCTGAGCAGAATTTTATACAGAGCATTATCGACACAGTCAACAAATATTGACTGATGCTGCTTTGGCCAAGTCACAAGAGCTTTCTTTGTGGGGAAACTGCATCTGCTAAGGCCAATTTGTTTTCTGGGGGCATTAAACAGCACAGCCACACCGACACGATTGGCAGTATCTTTAATATTATGCATAATCTTATGCATGCACGGCACTACAATGACCTTATGTTTTCCACCGGTGTCCTCAGTAGTGCAGGCATGGTTCTCAAAGACTTTCCACCACTGTGCTGCACCAACACAGTGCTGTGTTGTGTCATTCTTGTGCTTCGTCCTTTTTGCGCTGTTCCATTCCAGTATGTTGTACCAACATGCCTAAGCTTCCACCTTAGTTCCACCACTGCTGCCTGTAGAGTCAAAACAACCAGTCAACTCGCTTGCCGAGAGCTCGTTATCCGAGCACTCTACAGGCAGCAGTGGTGGAAAGCCTTTTTACAAATTAACTACCCCCACCACTGAGCACACCGATAGAAAACATAGGTCTTGTGGTGCCATGGATCATGCTGCACGCCTTTATCTCGAGTCATTGATCATCCAAACCACACCACACACGCTTAATCGCAACAAGGGAAATCTTCCTCCGATGTACGCCACGTGTCACATGATGCGCCCCACATAGAGGCCAACAGCTGTGCCTATGTTTTTATTGTGAACAAGGTTCCCGTGGGGGAGCCGAAATGTTAATACATTCGTTCTTTTAAATCATTTTGGTTGGTGTCCAGATCCTTTCTTTTAAAAAAGCAAATAAAGAAATTACAAGCATCACTTTCAAGCAAATACTTCAAAGCTTGAGCACTTTGTGCGACAGTGGGTTTCTCTGGAAAAACTTGGCCACTGCATTTCGGTCAGTGATGACGAAAGCATGGTTTGAAAACAATGGCTTCATGAATTTTTGGCTGATCAATTCTACAAAACTTATTCTGCGGTCTTCGTCACACTGATTATGTTGAAAGGTAGGAAGTTTCACCAGAAAAGTGAAACTGTGCTTCAAGCACTCTGCAAGAGGCTTTTGCAGAGATTTATGATCAGTCAGCATAATCTTTACATATCGCTTAAGGCATGCAGAACTCTGATGAGGTCCTGCGTAGGGTAGAACAAACTAGCTCTGCCTAGGTGTGCAATCAGTCCATCCACTAAGGAATTCTTTTCAGGCTTTTTCACTAGCGAGACACAGGCAATTTTTTCACTGACAGTGCTAGATAAGTACCGAGCGATGAGGGCAATCGCAGCTATGTCTGGAGTTGGTAGAAAGGTGGTTGTCGACATGCAAAGTTCTCAAAGAGTTTGCTGAGCCAGCTTGACATTTGCAGACATGGTGGCGGCACTGCCATTTTGTTAAACCACTGTTATTCCTTGCGAAGATCAGAATGACATAGAACTGCTCATGTTGCTTTCCTGGGATGCTGGAACAATGCCCGTCTTCAGCATCTTCTCAAGCCCACAGAGGGCACCTCGCACATCCGTGATATCACTGCAGCCCACTGTTTGCCTCAAAAATCCCAAAAAAGATTCTATTGGATCACTCGAAAATTTTCGAGTGAGCACAAACTGTAAGTTGCACTCATCCAAAAGAAATCTTATACACTGTACATTTCACACTGTTGTGAAGACTAATGTCTGACAGGTTTCTTTGCTTAAAAGGTTCTGCTGCGATCTAGCCCTCCTTCAGGCCTTCCATATACTCCAAAAAGATAAGTTCAAGCCAAGAGGAACCTTGCACCTTCACAGTCAGAAAATTCTTTGGTATCCGGATCGTTTTTGTGGATGTGTTGTTTGCAGTTGCTAACATCCATCGGCAAAAACCACCTGTACATATTGGACATAAACTCTAGGGTCGAACCTATGTTTGCAAATTTCATATCACAAGTGTGACCTGCCTGGTCCTTCATGAAACTAAAGACGGCCGTGACGAGCGGTGAAATTATTTGAACAGCTGTCCTCACACCTATTTTCTCTATGATGTGCTTTCTGGTACGAAAATGAATGGGCTTCACTGTAGAGCCTTGCTGCATCTCGAACAAGTCCTTGACGTAAACAGAAGAGATTTCTTGCTTCCCATATTTTTCTTTCAATAGGAACTGTGAAAGAACGTTCTTGATTATGTGGCTTTGATCAAAAGCCAGAAACAGTCACGTTGAAGCATCCTTTGGGTGGGATATCTGTGTCTGCATTTGACCTTGGGAGAGCACTTCCATCTCTACAACAATGACTTTACCGTTTGCCCGTCACATCACGCACGATTCCGGTATTCTACTTCATCTATCTTTTTCATGATAAGCTTTACTGCCTTTCCAAGCACTTCTCCCAAACATCCTTTGGTGAGGAACTAGCCTATAGGAATCCTGAACCTACAATGCAGGCCGCACAACGAAAAACATAGAAGGGAGTTGGCAAGTTCTTTTTTCCAATGTAGACAAAAGGTGATTGAGGTCAGCAGCAAGATTAACATCTCCTAGAAATGCATCTCTCTGTTTATTATGATGAAGCTTTTGTTGGATGTGCATCTCATTCACGATGAGAATGCAGTGCTCTGACTGCGGATTTGGGGCACTCCAGCCTAGCGCTCAACCTTGTCTTCACGAGATCACTGAATCGTACCTCGCCTACTGAGTTCCCCAAGTACTTTTGGAGTGTGGTTTGACAAGGAAGGGTAAGCAGGTTCTCTGACCTAATGTGCTCATAAGATTTCACAGACAAGTGATGTAATATAATGCACTGCCTCACTGTTGTTTCAGACCAAGCCGGTTTTGTCATCTTACAGTCAATAACTTGATCTAAGATGAACTTAGCTTTGGTGCTTGGTAATTCGGAGTCATGAACAATCTGTAGGAACTTAGTAACGTGGCACTCATTTTTTAGGCATTCAAGCTCCTTCTTACAACTGTCCACAGTAAGGTAAAACTTTTCATTCTGTGCTTTCAAGCTCTTCTCTTTCTCGCGCCACTTCTGCTGCAAGTAGGCAGTTGATGACCTTTATTCACTGGCTTGTGTTGCACAAGATCTCATGGCGCGCGCAGTATTCGCAGGAAGTGGCACATTGCTTGATTGCTACAGAGATTTCACATCCTTCCGAGGAATCATTATTGACACCAGAAGCGCAAGTTAACGCCGTCAAGTCTCTGGTGCTGTAGTCACAGGTGCAGATAATTCCAAGCAGTCAACAGTCGCAGCACCCGGAGTACACAGTTCGGCAAACACTTCTTCGCCATCGGAAGTTCGAGGAGGTGCTCTTGGTGCAAGTGTTTTTAACAGCGATTGTTCACGTTTACGTTTGGCGATGCTCCTGTCACGTCAAGGTTTGGAAAGTTTTGGCCTGAGATGCAAAGGATAGGATGGAAATACGGTGGGCACACCACCTTGCCTCAGCATATGTCTCTTGGTGTCGTCTTGGAAGTTGCTTTCCAGGAAATGGAGGCTGCAGACATTAGAGTAGTTCGATGAAAAAATTTGGCTTCCAACTTTTCCTCGATATCACTTTGAGCCATTGCTCCTTCAGCGTTGTCTCCGCGGGGGTCTCGTGAAATGACACACCAAGCTGCTTTCTGCGCTGACTCGATGTATGAAAAGGCACGCAGCAATAACGCATTTTCCAAATTTACGCAGTGCGTTGTAATGAACATATGAGTCGAAGCCCCGTTACCACATGGTGGAAGCGACAACGTGCCAGCGGCAATGCTGAGGCATAGTTGGCGAGGTAGTGTCACAAGGCTGCGCCACCTCACGGGCGCTGTGTGCAAGAGAGGGAGAAGACAGGAGAGGGTTTGGCGGGCGCCCCAGCACTCACGCAGCAGGCATCTAAAAGTAAAGGAGGAACTGCTAAAGCCAACTTTTTGGTTTTTTTTTTTTTTGTCTTGTAGACGACAATGCACATTTTTGTTACTGTCATATCAATACAGCAATATAAAGTGGTTGCCGTCTGAACTGTTGATGGGGGCGCCATTTACGTACGGGTCTAGAGAACGTGATAATGACAAATGAACCTGTTAGCAGAAGCAGCCATATTTCAAGCATACATGCTCCGCAAGCTCAGGAGCTTGACGCATTCCATAACCTGAACATCACTGATAACTGTAACATCCTGACAGGGGGGAATAAACTCACGAATATGTTGACAAAAATGGGAGATTAAAAAAAAAAAAAATGTGCCTTGGAGAACACCATATATAAATATTGCTCGAATTCAGACGATCAGCTTTCCCGCTCAGAAGACGTACGCGAGTAAACAAGACAACTGGAGTGCTTGAGCGTTATGTTGTAGTATTGTACACTTACCATTTCAATAATAAATTCGATGACAAGGTCTTCCAAAAGGTCCACGGACTCGGTGTAAGGATTTTGGTCGTCTCCGAACCCGTACATCATGCACCTCACTGCGATCGCGAAAAAAAAAAAAAAAAAAAAAAGGAAACATCGGGCGACGTGTTCCGCCTATCCAAACCGTAGTACTCACATTCTTTCGAAAACAGCCTTTTTCGACGGTCCCCAACTTGCACTTCAGCTCCCTCCGCAAGGTCATCATCAAACTAATAACACAGCCGTGTTAGTGTTCGCTCACACAACACAGTACGCCATCACGCAACATGTTCTTTACCTGGTCAAAAGCGTCATCACTTGCTGCCATGCTCACGCGCTGCCTCGAGTCCCACCAGCTTTATGACAAAAAAAAAAAAGGAAACCTTACGATCATTCTCCAAATAAACTTCAGTGTAGTACTTACACAACGCATGCGACGAACGAGCGAACGATGCTCACACACGCCAGCAGACCGCTGGCACCTGAAACCAAAACTGCCAAAAGCACCAAGACTGCGCAGTTTCGTACCAAGCCAAGCCATGCGTAGAGCTTTAATGTAAATTGCTGCGTACGGCTTGTAACAACAAGGATACGTCGGATACGTGCCTCGCTCCATTATTTTGCGCAAAGTGAGCGAGTGGAGGGAGGAAACGCCGAAAGGAGGGCCGAAGTGGTAGGGCGTTCTGTGAAGGCAGCGTCGAAACCACTTGACATGTCAAGCGACGTTTTTGTTTTGGCCCGATGAGTCGATGTGAAATGTTGGAGCCACGGCTGCTGTCGTGTGGGCGTCTTGCCCATTGTTGTTCCTGAGATATCCTTCCGAAGCAGCACCACGATGCCCGGCATAATGAGTGTCGACGAGTTTGTCTCCGAAACACTGGAGGACTACAGCTCGCCGACCACATCGACTTTCGTCGGTAAAATGAACCACTGCCGCCAAAGCGTCAATCTGCTCGAAGAGGTGAGGGCAACACCCACTCCGCGGCTTTTTGTTTCCTGCGCGTGGTTACTGCATTCGTAAATGAGCCCACCTTTCGAAGGTTGCGCCTCGTTATTTTCCAGCGAGATGTTCGCTGGACGTGCAAGTTCCGATACTGGAAAAGAACGATAAATACCTGTGTATACTGTCAAATTGCCAACTTGAGGACCTCTAGTCACTCACGCAATCTTTGTGGGTTTGATGCTACGTCTAAACCGCACACTGTAAAAAGACGCTCCAAACGTAGTAGTGCAGTATTACGTAAATCACACATTTC
The DNA here is from genome assembly GCA_013339685.2 of Hyalomma asiaticum. Classification (NCBI taxonomy): domain Eukaryota; kingdom Metazoa; phylum Arthropoda; class Arachnida; order Ixodida; family Ixodidae; genus Hyalomma; species Hyalomma asiaticum. Next base: position 117,429,838 of record CM023486.1, read on the forward strand.
ATTTGCGCATGGGTAAATCATTAAGAACATTTTGCTGTTTCTGGAGAAACGACAGTTTGACGTCGTGATGTGCAGACGCTGGATTTTGATCGAGATGGGCTTACAAAGATGAAAAAAGCCGTGAAAGCAGTTTACAACAGCGGAAACAGTGAGTACACATTTATTTGCTTTGTTCTCGTCGCGTGTGGTGCAATGATTTCATTCACTTTTGGCGTATGATAGTCGACAAGGGTTTTACTAGATCGAGGTTTTCTTCTTCCGTCCCCGCAGAAGCTGTTTTGTGTAGTAGGTGTGTAGCACTGCATTGCCTGGAGTGTGTACCTGGCATTGACAAACTCTCGGTTGTGACTGATTGGAGCAAACTTGTAAACTGCCTGCTTCTCGTGACGTGTATGGCATTCTACATAAAATGTGTACAAGAAAAGCCATCCTTTGCATGCAGCTTGACTGCTGCTTTACTTTAGCCCGTGCTTGTTAATTTTGCAGTTTTACATAGCTTTATATCAAGGCCTCACACTTACGGTGGAAGGAGAAGTAGCTTAGTGCTCAGAGCGTTTGTAAAAGTGCTCATCCTTGGATATTTTAATTAGGTACGCGACCATCTGTTTTAGGGGCGAAGCTCCTTAAGCTGTGGGTCGGTTGTCACGTATTGTCGTATCGTGTAACCTACACCACTCACAATACCATGCAATGTCATGCAATGCCGGGAGGCTCGTGCTTGCCCTAGGCGCGTGCCTCCCGGTGCGCGAGCTCTCTCACTCTTCCATCTACTGTCTTGTGAGAGAGAGAGAGAAAGGCGCGCGTTGACTATGGAAACGCTCTTTCTTCGATGAACGCGCTACCAGCTCGCAAAGAAGGAGAACGCGTCCTCACCCGCGAGAGACAACGTTGGCGCAGGCAGCATCTCCTAGCGAGTTTCTTGATTGAAAAATACCGACTGCTCGCGCTGGAGAACCGTTCACCGGCCACCCATATATATATATATAGGCACTGGATCTTGACTTGCAATGAAGTGCCGGTGGGAGATTTCACTTGTGCATAGTTGAACCATAAGGATTCGTAGCATGCGCGTTAACTAAATTAATCCGGAACTCCGCACGATCTACGATGAACCTCCGGAGCTTTGTCCACTCATCATCATTCACTCTGTGGATGTGCTGTGAATTTTTTTTTTTGGCTTGCTTCTGTAATGATACATTGCAGATGCAATGATTTTAGCGTGTTTAACTTACTGTTATATTATTTCTTCTCTGTCAAACAGCCCATGTTGACAACGAAGTGTACCTTTCAAAGGCTCTTGAAAGGCTGGGTGCCAATGCAGTGACGAAAGATCAAGAACACGACATTGGTATGTGCATGCTTTTTTTTAATAATGTATTTTGCTTTTCTGTTATCCGCCTCACCCAACATGTGTACTTTGAATGCAAGGAAATTGTGTAATTTTCAGATTTTTTGTAACACAGTCACCTCAGCTAGTGCAAAAGCATGTTTTGCCATGCCATAAAAACTTGGAAGATACGAACTTTGTTATCAGAGTGCATTTACCGGACTTCTTGCAAAAGCTTCTTGTTTGAAGTCTCTGATGAGGCCATGCTTAGGCAGGTGTGGGTAAAAACAGATGTGTAAGTACATACACAGCAAGCTTCACCACTCACATATAGAAACTGTCGCATAAAGAAGCATAATAAAGCTGCATAATGAAAAGACATGCATTTTGGCTGCTGTCCCAGATATACAGATACATCATAAACGGAAACAGCAACGAAATAGCAGAAGGTGCTCACGGTGCAATGATCGATAAATTTATAAGGCCATAAAGTTGCACCATCCATGCACCTCTATGGCAACAATAGCTGACCTCGATTAGGTGGTGTTATTCGTAGGTAAATGGTGAAAGGTTCTTTAATTTCAGGTGCGAATAACTGCACCGTTATGCGGTGCTTGCAGGCAGTTATTCCACTGCTGCATAGTGTGAGGGGAAAAAATAATTATTTGGCCTTACGGTGATATTTAGTAAGACACCCCCCCCCCTTTTTTTTTTGCCATTGTTATCTGTTGTGTATGACACTGTTTGTATGACAGTGTATGTTAGTGCGAATGAATTGCGAAAAGTGAAAGAATTGGCATGGCAGTAAATTGAATGACAGCAGAATGAACGGGTGTTGCTTTCTCATCACATGTTAATGTTGTCTTTATGTGTAGTCATAGCTGCAGTTCTAACTCTCCAGTAGGGACCAGTCCAGTGACACACCAGAAATGCATGAAGTACTTGTAAACAAGGCGCTTTGTGCTACCATTCAATCTTGCCAACCTCATCTCCTGACGTCGCTTGCCTTGGAAAAGCCTAAGCAAGCACCATTTGTCATTGATCATTGAGAAGTGGGTAAGCCAAAGGTAGATTAGGGCTTGCTTCAGGACTGCAGAAGCTTGTCTCTGCCTTCAGCTCAGCACGTGAAGGATGCTTTCTTGCACATGGACTGTGTCCCAGTGGGCCACGGCTATCGTGCGTTGGTGCCATGCTGTTGAGTGTGAAAGAGTTGGAGGAAAAAGGAAAACAGCACCACAAGAGCGATGGTATTGCACCATATACTCCAGTTCTCTATAATGTCAAGATTTTATGAAGCACCATTTAAGTGTACTTGTAACACATTTTGCACTACTGTATTACGTTGTGAAGGTAAAGGAAAAGTTCACAAATGATTCCTGACAGGTCATAGCGCTTCACGATTTTCGACAGCTTTGACTTGTCATTGCGGGCGGTATTGTGATGCAGCCCCACCTCTTTTCCTCAGGTGCTGCATTCCTCAAGTTCTCGGTGGTTACGAAAGAACTTTCAGCACTCATGAAAACATTGGTAAGTTTATGACATGTGTTTTACTACGGAGGCCAGTGACTGCAACACGATACCTTGAATGAAGGGACTATGTGGACTCTGAACTAAAACAGAAGCTCCGGGGAAGACAGACAGACAGGCAAGCAGACAGATAGACAGACAGATTTATTTAAATGTGATGATAAATTGATGAACAGATGGTTAAAAAAAAGCCAGGCCTGCGAGGAATTGCAGGACAGTGACAGCGTAAGCTGGAGGAGCAACCTTCCTAGAGGCCATCGTAAATGCTTGGGGAAACTAGTGCGAGTACAGGTGGTAGGTATCCCCCTGCGCCATAATTCTGCGGTTTGGGCTTCTCTCTGCACAGTGGTCTGTTGTGCCCGACGTTGCCTTGCTGCAGCCGCTTAGCTCTGCGATTCACTTCCTCAGCAGTGGTCCGCACCTTGCGAGCAGGCGCCATCAGGTATATCGAAGAGCCAAGTCAGGTTGCTGTCAGGGCTGTGCATGTTGCCTGTCACGTGACACATGGCACAATACGCCAAAACTGCTTCATGAGGAGCGATAGCGGTTATGGACACTGGCGGCGGCAGCGGTGGCGGACAACTACGGTGCCGTTGTTGCGATCTCATTACAGCTTACGCTGTAAAACAATCAAGAAAGGGAATGCCACTGGGGCCAGTGTCTTGACATGTGGACTTGTCTTCATCAGGATGACAACTGCCTTCTCAAGCATTCATTTTTGTAGACTTTGCACACTCTCTCCTGCGCTCAGAAGGAGAGGAGGGGAAGAGGGGCACATGTGAAAGAAAGGAAGAGAGAAAAAAGGGTGGTTGGTGGGAGGGAGCACAGTGGGGTGGCATGTGTCATCGTGGTCTCTAGTTTTGCCTGCATCATTCACCATGTATCATGAATCTATTGAAGTGGCTGGCCTTGCAGTGGGTTTTATTACTGTTGTGTGGATTAGTGGTGCCTAATTGGGTTAATAGCTTTTGCCATTGAAATGTAAAATTTCACGCTATTTCACTGTGACAAAAAATAAACGTGTATGCCGCTGCTGTCGGTAGGCGTTAACGAAAACAAAATTAATGTTGTGTGTTGCAGATGCAAAGCTTACACAACATTATTATGTTTCCCCTGGATAATCTGCTGAAAGGAGACTTAAAAGGTGTTAAAGGAGTAAGTACTTATACAGACAGCTTTCATAGTAATTGTGCTTGACGCAGTACATCTGAGGTTTCTTGTGTTGCATACATTTCTGCCTAACCAAGCGACCTTACATTTTGCTGTCATGTGAGGAAAAAAAAAAAAGAAAACCGTTTATTTTGTTTTATTGCATGGAACAGAGTTGCAAGGCAGTTTCTTTTTTTTTTGCACTGTGACAGCTTTTCATTTCCCATAAATGTTGCGGGTACAAGCACATTCTGGAAATTCTCTGCATTGCTAATATCGCTTTTTGTTGAAAGAACCTGGTTTGTTCTGAATTGTAGCATGTGCATAAATTTTAAGGTTACTTTAATAAAAAAATGTACGCATTACAGTTATGCGAATACAGTATCTAAGTTTGTTAAAACTGTGGAATTGCCGAGGCCCTTTGCTGTTTATGGGCACTTGGCAAATGAAGAAATGAATTAATGGACAATAAATGTTGTCATGTGCCCATTACATACATTGGTTAACAATATTCCAGGACCTCAAGAGACCATTCGACAAAGCATCTAGAGATTATGAAGCCAAGTCGTAAGTGTATTGCGAATTCGGTGATCTTATGCGGCATGAATTTTCGGCTCTTACATTTACGTAACTCGACCTCAAAGAATATTTGTGGTTCATTCTCCCCGACTGTCAGTTAAACTGTGCATGTAGTATTTGCACTGTACAAGTAGCCACGAAAACGTGGACAAGCATTTGCTGTTTGTGGATACTTTCGCTTTTCTTTTCCAGTGTAAGTAGCTACGCAGCAGACATGTAACTAGCCCCTGTAACGTCCTTGCTGGATGCTGCTTTAGTGTATCTGAGCTGTAGGGCCCTTGACTGTGTGAGTGTTGGTTCATTGACGAGATGTCCCTGCGTGCTTTGCTTTCACCATCAGGTCTAAAATAGAGAAAGAGAAAAAACAGCAGGCCAAAGAAGCTGGCCTAATCCGGACAGAGATATCACCAGCTGAGGTATGGACTAGTGTTTGCTGCTGCATACATTTCATGGGTCCGTTCTCCTCAACAGATTGCCGATGAAATGGAGAAAGAGAGGAAGATGTTTCAGCTGCACATGTGCGAGGTGAGTTGGTTGCTTTATTCTTCATGAAAGACAGGTGGTCTGGTGCTCGGCTGCTCACTTTAGACTCACGGGCTCAAACCCGGCTTTGGCCATTTCTGTTAAGGGGGGGGACATGGAGCTGCCTCTTTTATATGTTGATTGAATTTAGTTTATGAGCACCCATATGTGTGTATTTTTATGTGCTGATTCTAAAGGTACAATTATTCTTTTTGATCATTCATATAGTTATTGAGATAACTACATTTCAATTACTTTTATTGGGTGAGACAATAGATAGAAATACATTGGCTAGAAAGTTATTTATAATGCATGAATGGAAAGCTGAATGTATAGGGATTGAAATGCTGCAAGTAGTTTTCAAATCAAACAATAATTAGAAATTTAGCAGCCTGTTGCAGTTCAGTGGTTGTAGCGTAGCTGCTAATGAACAAAAACAAAGGAAAATGCAAAAACTACAGGTAAAGAAAGCAAGAATCTGTTTGCAGCACATAAAGCTCTAGACATAAGTCTTCACATAGCAAGAAAAATTACAGTTCTATCTCTTCTAGAGTTTGAGAAATTGCTGCGCTAAACAAGCAGGGTGAGTGAAAGCATGTTTCGAGAAAAAGCCAGAAAACAACGCTCATTTTGAACCAAATGAAAGCCAAAGTATTGAAATGTATTTGACAGGTGATTTGTGGCTATCAGGGATATAACCTGGATGCCCACTGCTGCAACATATATAGGTCAGCAGCAGTATGGCATAAAAAAGCCCATTTTTCTTGCTTTTTAATAGCCAAAGTAGAGCTTGACTTGGGGATCTAAACCCCCTATTGAGGCTGAAATATCAGTCCGAGATGTGAGAAATTTGGTCAGTGTCTGCGGCAGTGCTTACCGTATATTGCCGCGTATAAGTCGACTCCACATATAAGTCGAACCCCCTAACTTGTGGCTGTTGTGATCGCACACTTCACGAAAGCTTCGCGCACCATGCTGCCTCTCAGCCTATACCACGCTTCGCACACCCACTGTGCCACAGTGCTCAAAGGCAGGCACGTAGGCAAGGGGGGGCCCAGGGGGGCCCGGGCCCCCCCCGAAATTCGTCAAGTCAGCCATTAATGCAGGAGTATAGAGGCACAAGTACAAGTAGCGCCGTGCGCATTTAAACAAATGAAAAACAAACCATAGTCAAGGAACTCACTAAGAACAGCTACCCAAGAACCCTTATTCCGAAAGCACTTCAATTCCAAAAGCCCGGCTACGCTTGCCGAGGATCCAGTGTCCGGCTCCTGAATCAACACCACACTCTTCCATATGTCTGACGCGTTAGCGAAACCATCACCCGTGTTTTCAGAAAAGAAGGAATCCAAGTGACTCACAAGCCTACGAACACATGTTCTCTACATATTGCCAAAGGCCGTTCACCGAAGGAGAGAGCCCAAAGCACTGTATACAAACATGTGATGCGAGCTACATCGGCGGAACGAAAGACCTCAAAGGAACATTTCGACAGCACAGGAATGACCGCTGCAAGTTTGCAACAGATTGCAACCCGATAGCCGAACATTGGCAAGATAGCGACCACCGTATCAATCTTCCTGACACAACGGTCATACCAACTGAAACCAATTATCGAAAACAGTTACTGCTTTGTTATTGCGGAAAAAGACAGAAAACTTCGCAACGCAGGACATTTTAATATATGTAAGACAAGCTTGTTGGAGACGAAACTACCAGAACGAAGAAAATGTTGCCATACGGCTTCGAAACCAGAGAAAACGATGTTATCTGCCCGTACTTCACGCGACCTTTCTTCGTCGCATCAGTTATGTTTAGGAAGGTGGTTGGTTGGTTGTGTCGGGTAACTCGGGTTTCTTGGGCAAAAGCGACGATGGCTACATTGCGCGAAACGAGGTATCTTCTATGGTCAGGGCTCTCGGTAGTTGATTTGCTTCAAGGAACACTGCAAAGAATGACAGGACATACAGAAAAGGATAGCGTTGACTCCATGCACCGGTGGATTCCCTGAGGAAATGTCTTTCTTTACAAGAGGGGCGGTGTCTTTGTTGCTGCAGAGCTAGAAGGCGGTATACTGCGGGCGTCATTTATACAGTCGCGTAGTGGCGGCAACTTAGGGAGCATTCAGGTGCTTTGTTTAACTGATGGCTGCGTGGCGTGGGAACACGCACGCGCACGGCTTTGCTTTGCCGCAGACGCAGAGTTTTTCCATGTCCGGATGGCGGGAGCTAACCGAAAGCTTGGAAAAGGGGACTTTTGTATGGAACGCGACGGCTTCGATGACCCATTAACCCATTCAATCCCCCAGCCTTTTTCCGCCGCCTGTGTCGGGTGGGGGGTGGGGGGCAGGCGCCCGCGTGGCGGAAGGAGTAAAAAGGGTAAACAAACAGGGTAACCATTGTCACTTGTGTCGCTTGTAGTTTTGCGGAAGGGTACTGTGAGCCACGTTCATTCCATAGATAGATGACCTGAAAGCTTCCCTCAAATGGCGCTTTGCAAACCATCGGAAAACACTGCAAAGTTTGCAATCTGTGTTGCCAAAGCACGCCTGCAAGGGCAAATTTGAATCTGTTCAGCCGGCCTTCGATTTTTACCTCAGAGATATGATAACAGCGCATATTGTTACGCTAAAAGGTGAATGGAAAATCTGGAAAACTAAATGGCAAGCCATGCAAGAGGAGCAACTTCCCCGCTCTGCGACAGACACTTTACCTGAATGCGACAAAACCCTTTTGCCGAACGTTCACACACTCAAGATATTGGCGACAATCCCAGCAAGCACAGCTGCTGCAGAACGCAGCTTCTCGACACTGAAAAGAGTAAAAACATATTTGAGGAACCGAACAGCTCAAGAGCGGCTTAATGGCCTGGCTTTTATGTCAGTGTCGACGAAATTATCACTGTGTTTACAGAGAAACCGCGACGCATGAAAATTGCAGCGTGAACCACTCTTTTCGGCCAAGCTGCATGCCCGTTTTTTTTTTCTTTTACATCGACTTTTACTATATTGTAAAACCACTCGCAATGTCATTCTTTATTATTGCTTCCTGAAACGAATGTTAGCGTTCTGCATCTTTTGTGTCATGAAAGCATCCGTGTTCTGGTTCTTTGTGGTTCAGTGAAATTGTTTTCGTGAATGTCTGTTTTTTCTTCTAAGAATTGCTGTCATAAAGTGGCTCACGTTCTTCTCGCACGCCTGTAGTTGAGACAAAGTGTGAGAAATTGGGTAGAGAAAGCGTCCGACAAATATTTTTTTATTTTTCCTGCGCATCCGTAAGTGGGCGCCTGATTCCTGCATTGCTTTTTTTTTTTTTTTTTGTCGCTCCTCTTTCCGTCACTGGCTCTGTATGGCCCTTCTTCGTCCAGAATACTTGGTTAGAAAGTATTCTTTCTCGCACACACGCACTAGCTTTACTGCAGTGTCAAGTAACTTGCTTTCCATCTCGGATTAACTCGCCTCTTGGGCTGTATTCCACTCCGTTCTCTTTCTTGTCTAATAATTAACTCTTTCGTTACCGTGGCAAAATGGGCAACTTTTCGTAGGTTTTTGTTGGTATTTTTTTGTAATAAGTAATAAAATGGTTATACTGTAATGCAATACATCAAGCGAAAGCTAAGTAAATGTACTTTTGACGTGTGCAAGTTTAAAAAACTGAACTTGGAAACTAATATGCATAAAAAATCGTTAAAGGTAACATTTCTTGCAAATTTGAAAGAACATTTGCAATTGTATGTTTACTACATAAAAGAACTAAATCTGGAAAATATTCTGAAATATACAAATTGTTTAGATAGGAGACATCTACCTAACAGAAAAGCTTCACTGACCTAGCTCAACAACTGCACGAGTTACACTTGTTTACTTGTTACCCAGTAGAAAGTGTCTTGTTCAGCCAGGTTGCACAGTTTTTTCTTTTTATTGCACAGATTTCTCACACACAGAAGCACAGTATATATTAGTAAAAAGGGAAAGAAATGGGCTATTGAACCATGTATATATGGACATATTGCGCTCTATGGTTGCAAAAATAAATGGCAACCCGTCTTGTGCCATAAAACAAAACATACCGACGGACAGCTGATGTAGGTCCGGGCTGATTCTGCACGTCCTCGTCGTCAGAACTAAAATCCGATGATGCGGGATCATCATCTGAATCACTGCTGCTAGAAGCAGCCAAATGATCGCTTCCAGATGCAACAGAATCGCCAGAAAGGCGTCGTTCGCGCGAGGGACAAAAGCGTCTGCCATCTTCGTAAACAGACGGAGCGAACCGCACAATTGGAACCGCCGCTTAAATCGCTGCCGCACGGGAAAAATACAAACTACGCAAAAAATGAAAGATTGGTGCCTGGAGAATACGACTGATGGCGGTGCAAGTCCATAGGAGCGCTCATATTTTAAAAATAGCTTGTGGCGCGTATGGGTCACCGGTGACCCATGTCCTATGGACACGGTAACGAAAGAGTTAAGCGGCTTCTATATTCCTGGGCAAGTTTTTTTTAGGTATTGCATAATAATGACCCTGCTGTTGTTGATGCGTTTGTCCCCCCCCCTTATTTAATACACGGAAAAGGGCCTTTGAGGTAAAAAATGATGATGATGATGATGATAATGATGCTTTTGGGCCCACCCCGAAAAAAAATCCTGGCTACGTGCCTGCTCAAAGGAGCCCGCTTCACCTGTCCCGTCAGCGTCTGGGGCTTGTCGTCCTCGCCGATCCAGTCCTTGTAAAGTGCTGCCACCCGATCCTTAAATGGCTTGTTCAGCGCGACGTCGAGAGGCTGGAGCACAGGAGTCAAGCCGCCCGGTATGACCGCCAACTGGCAATCAGCGTTGGCCACAGCTCTCTTCACACGTTCCGTTATGTGACCGCGGAACGAGTCGAGCACTAGCATGCTCTTGGGCCTGAGGAGACCACCGGGTCGCCGGAGCCAGATGAGGAGGAACCGTTTCAGCACCTTCTCCTCGGTGAAAAACCCTTTCTTGTTCAGGCGAACAATAACTTTTGGGGGGCATTTCTTCTTGAGCATAGTCTTCTGTTTGAAGACGATAAAAGGTAGCAGTTTGTGGCCGTCGGTGGTGCAGCAGAGCATTACCGTGAATCGGTTGTGCTCGTTTCCCGTCGTCATCAGGTGCACTTGCCGCTCACCTTTGGCTGACACAGTCCACTTGCTTGGCATGTCGAACCAGACAGGTGTCTGATCGGCGTTGCTGATTTGGCCGAGCGTGAAGGCGTGTTGCGCCTTCTGAACACGCACGAAGTTCAAGAAGGCTTCTTTTTTTTCTTCATATTCATCGGGTGACATTTTACAGACCGT